>CAWUFW010002645.1:0-1200000 GCA_963921515.1 Calotriton arnoldi
AAAAGTATTAATGACCCCCTGTACACTTGAGATACAATTCCTAGGACAGGGCAATTATGCAATTGAAAATAACATTCCTAGGCAATATGCATTAATTCACAATGAAACACATAACACATAAGAAAAAGAGTTCAGTATAACTAAAATATATAGTAAAAAATTATTTTTAATTATAAAAGATAAACATCACATTAAAATATATATTTATTAAAAACCATCAATGTTATAAAGATACATTGACAATGATTTAATTATTTTCTTTCATATAATTGATATTAAAAATACAATGCAATCAAAAAACATAAGTGGCAAAAAGTTTATTCTTTGACGCGCGTTTTGGCGCCAATTGCGCCTTCGTCAGGAAATGCCACAGGTAAACCTATAAATAGTTAAAAATACCATCAGAACTCATTTTCTAGTTACAAAATATTTCTATTTCTTATTAACAAGTTAAATTTATGTACATCCTGCTTGTGATACAGTTGCCTTCAATAAAATTACAAACAATTATAATAGGTATAAGACCCAGGTGCAATAGTCCCATAGTTAAAACAAAGAAAAAGACATATAGAATAAACAGGGTAGAAATATAGTAGAAATAAATAGACCCTAACTCCAATTATTTATTACCCGAAGTGTATTTTACAATATATAAAAGATAACAACATGTCTATACATGTTTGGTAGCTTACTTTTCCCTGTTTTATAAGATGGATATTCTTTAATTAGATGATAACTTCAGGATCCAGGAGAGATTTCCTTCTGTAATAATTCATACAGTCAATAGGGACAAGTGCTACATTCATTAATGTTGGTCATTATTAATATATTGTTAAGACCTTAATAACCTACTTTATGTTGACAAAAATCATCAGTGTTTGGCGATCTAATCGGTAGGTTTATTTTTCTTCAGAATTTCTTTATTAGTTTAAAAATCCTAATGCAAGGAAAAACAAGAAATTCCCAAAATAAAAAGGCATATCTATTTTATAACATAAAGGTTA
This sequence comes from Calotriton arnoldi, assembly GCA_963921515.1. Classification (NCBI taxonomy): domain Eukaryota; kingdom Metazoa; phylum Chordata; class Amphibia; order Caudata; family Salamandridae; genus Calotriton; species Calotriton arnoldi. The sequence continues at coordinate 1,005 of CAWUFW010002645.1, forward strand.
CCTAACATTGATTTATTCACCAGTTAATGTTAAGTTATCTAATTAGGAATTAAGAGGATCTTACCAGTTAGTGTATATATTGTTGATATATGGCGAGCGCTGCATTGATGGCAACCCTCTAATATGTATATACCTTGATCCTAACGAGAAATAATGAATATAAATAAGCTTTTCTACTCAATTTAAAGCCTAAGTATTCTGTAGTCACTATTTATATAGCCCCGCTTACCTTTGGTCTCAGATATATCTTCGAAAATGTAAAATCTATCGTTACTTGTTGGCGTGGATGGCGCTGATAATGGAGAAACCGATGTCTATTACGCGATTTAAATAGACCACTTCTAAGCGGGATACGGGTCATGTGGTCATACGTAACTCACGTTTGCGGCATGACGACTTAGTTAAAACGGATCTCTCATTGGTAGTAAACGGCGGAATTTCTACCGCGAAAAGACAACTTAAACGTTGAATTATGGGTCAAGTAGTCCACGTAGGGGGGCGTGGCTTGGATCCCGGCGGACATGGAGGCGTCCGAGTGAGGCTCCCGGCTCGGAGCGGATGAAACGCGCTCGAAACGCAACATCTTGAGCGCCACATGAAGATTATCAGCGGGTGAACGGGTGAGCGCTGCGATGCGATCCCTTTCACCGCTGCTCCGATATCCTTGAGGTGCTTATTTCTGGCTTTTGCGAGCGTCTGTGGGGTCGCGATGTTACGGCCGCCATTTTGTTTTTCGTTTTTTTTCCTCATGGAGCAAACGCTCCTCTGAACTTCCAAATAGCGGGCTTTTTAAGCATTACAAAAGGCATGGCAGGCTACTTAGCACTCTTTCCTCAGCAGAGTCCCAATGCAGCGTGATATCTCATTTGCACCTCATTTTATCTGTCAATACTGTGGCGATGTGAGACAGCCGCCATTTTGTGCCATATCAGAAGATCTTGTGTGATTGATCCTCATCTGCACCGTTACTGAATTCCTCTTTAGGGTTCATTTGGCAGCAACGACTCAAGAATCTTCAATCATATAAAGGCTTTCAAGACGCTTAATTTCATCTTTGTCTTCTAGTACTCTGGAGTGGTCCTATTTTGGATAATATTGCTGGATGGGCAGAACAAAAGGTACCCTTTCTGCCACTTCGAAACCAAAGCGCATTTTCATCAAAAATTCAACAATTTTTTCCGAATTCTCCCGGCTGGGAAATTTAGAGGTCCTTGATATCGATCAGCGCAGCACAAACATGGAACCTACGCAGGGAGCAATAGGAAAGTCCAACGTGAAACGTCTAAAAAAGACCCTCCCTCACCACCTAAATTGGATGCTCCAGTCTCCATGGAATTAATACTTCAGGAAATAAGAGCCCTCAGACCTTTTGTGGAAGAAACAAATGCCAAACTACAAACCCTCTCAGACAACTGGTTACAGATGGACGCGAGACTCACAACGGTGGAACAGAATGTTTCCTCCTTCCAAAGTACCTCCAAGGACGTATACTCCTTGCATTCTCATGTATCTTCACTACAAAAACAGGTCGAGGAATTGGAAAATCGAAATAGGAGGAATAACATACGCATATATAATTTAGCAGAGGGGGTCGAGGGTTCAGATCCAGTTGCTTTCTTTAAATCTTTTCTTCCCAAGGTTCTTCTTCTACCAGAAGGAACTACATTGAACATACAACGCGCTCATAGACTGGGTCGCATTGCCACTAATTCTTTTTCTCCACAGAAGCCGAGGGGTTCATTTTGTACTTCCTGGAGTACACAGATCTGTTAAAGGTTCTGGCTGCTGCTAGGGCTATTCAAAAAATCTCTTGGTCTGGTGCTACACTGTTCTTTGCGCAGGATTATTCAAAAGCAACTGCGTCAAGGCGCAAGGCCTTTCTCGACATGAGACCAGCTCTTCGTTCCATGGGCGCCAGATACGGCCTTTTCCACCCATGCTTATTCAAAGTTACTTTCAATAACAAGACTACTTCATATGATGATCCAGTGCGTCTGCAAAGTTTCCTTAATGCGCACAATACTGATTCCATGGACTCTTCAAGACCATCATCTTCGCATGTTACTGGACTCACCTGAGTCGCATATTTACGATGTTATTTTCTTATTTATCACAGGTTACATGCCGTTGCATATTTGTTTGAGTCCTTCATCTCAATGTTATTTTTGATAGCACTCACCAAGGTTTTTGTGATTTTGCTTCTTCATGGTTCTGGAATGGTATTTTAATTATCGTTATTCTGACCATCTTATCTTTCTATGTCTCCACAGTCTCATTTGTGTTTTGACGTGTTCCCCTCCTGGCCCGGTCTAGCTCTTGCTGGTCGTCTCGTCTGCTTTATGTGGTTCCACCTACCCCTCCAATTTCGTTCCCTTTATGTAGGTATGTCGTTTGTTTTGTTATCTGTTTTCTGTATTGTTTCACAATTTTTCTCTCTCTATGAACTCGGTGTCTTTTACAATCCTTTCCTATTTTATTCTCTCTTATGCATTTTATCACTTATCACCCCAATACTTAATCATTTTACCTCTTTACTCATCTTTAGTATAACCATTTACTCTAGCCTTCTTTTTTCATTTTACCTCTCTCTATGCATATGGCCTCTGTTGTCTAAGGTTTCACTCTCTTTTATAACTGAAATATTCTCATTCTTCCTTCTTTCATCACACTTGTCTACTCATACACAGTTTTGTTACGATGAATCGGTTCTGCACCTCATGGTTTAGACCATTTTAGCTTTGATTATATATGTCTCTGAAACTCATTTCATGGAATGTTAGGGGCCTAAACTCTCCTATAAAGAGACAAAGGGTACTCACTCATCTGGCTAAGTTGAACGCAGGTATAGTTTTCTTACAAGAAACTCATCTTACAGATGTTGAGTCATCAAAATTAAAAAGAGGATGGGTGGGAACTGTGTTTTCGTCTCCAGGTGATGGGAAACGTAATGGAGTAACGATATTATGTCATAAATCTATTCCAATCTCACTTGTGTCGCAGGAATCTGATACAATGGGCAGATGGCTGAATGTTAGATTGTTGTTGAAGGATGATCCGGTCTCCCTTTTTAATGTTTATGCTCCTACATGTGGCGAACCCTCTTTCTGGTCCACCCTGGCCAAACAGATAACGCAGTCTATGGAAGATAATTTTGTATTCGCTGGTGACTGCAATCAGGTTTTTGATCCATTTGTTGACAGAAATTCTAAAGCCTCCTTTATTCCCAATAAGCCACATAAGTCTTTTACCCACACTATTACCCAACACAAACTTCTGGACGCTTGGCGCTTATGTCATCCGACAACCAGAGAGTACACTTTCTATTCTCCTTCCCTCATACCCAGTCAAGAATTGATTACATTTTTGTTTCCCATAATATCTCTCAAACAATCTCATATGCGGAAATTGGCCCCATTTTACTCTCGGATCATGCACCGGTTTCAATTGGCATAGACATATTACCTAAATCTTCACTCCCTAGGAGGTGGCGTTTTAACAACGCTCTCCTTTTAAATCCAGAGTTCACTGCTTCCTTTACATCTTTCTTCAATGAATTTTTTAAATAAACCACACTGAGCACATGCCATTTTCCACTATTTGGGATGCTTATAAAGCCTCAGCACGGGACTTCATCATAGGTTTCGTTTCCAAAAATCGCAGAAATGCACGCACATATACTAAAAATCTCCTTAACGATATTAAAAAACTGGAGCATTCTTATTACACATCCCATTCAAATGAATGCTTGACAGCTCTGATAAACGCTAAACTGCAATTTAATAAAAAGTCGACCGATGACGCATCACTGTACCTGTTAAAATCTAGTTCAAAGTTTTATGGAGGCAGAAACAAAGCAGGGAAAATATTGGCTAATTATTTAAAAATTAGGCAGAACAAGTCAAATATAGAATCGGTTTATGACACTAATTTAGATTTAAAATTCAAAGATGTTGAAATTTTAAATGAATTTGCCCTTTTTACAAATCTTTATATTCATCTGAAACACAGCCTTCTGAACAATCCCTATTACAATTCTTTTCCAATATACCAACACCCTCATTCTCTTCTCTAGATTTATCACCTTTGGAGTCAGACATCACACAGCAGGAACTCATGAGTGCACTACAACATTTAAAAAAGGATAAAGCGCCAGGTCCAGATGGTTTTACCGTGGAATTTTACACGCACTTCTCCAGACTCTTGTTGCCTAAGCTATTCTCTTTAATGAAATCCTTTGGCTCCTTGGATGAATCCTCTGGATCCTTCTCAGAAGCTCATATTTGCCTCATTCCCAAGGAAGGCAAGGACACTACATTTTGTAAGAATTATAGGCCCATTTCTCTGGTTAACATTGACTATAAAAATTTTCCAAAGCACTGGCTCTCAGGCTTGACTCCTACCTACCGAATTTGTTGGGAAGGGAACAGTCTGGCTTTGTAAAAGGAAGATTCATTACAGACAATACACGTCTTCTTTTTAATGTTTTGTCCAAATCCTCCCGCCTAAAACATTCCCTAGCAGCGATTGCACTGGACGCTCTAGAAAGCGTTCGATAGGGTTGAGTGGATTTATTTGTTTTATACTCTCAAATGGTTTGGCTTCGGCCCTAAATTTATATCCTTAATTTCTCTTCTTTATTCCCATCCACGTGCTGCGGTTTGCGCCAATGGTTTGATTTCCTCATTCTTCGACTTGGGCAGAGGAGTTAGACAGGGTTGCCCCCTTTCTCCCTTTTTATTTAATTTAGCGCTGGAACCATTCCTTTCCAAATTACGTCTCAACCCAAACCTACATGGTTTCCAAACACATAATTGTCATATTAAGCTCGCAGCTTATGCTGACGATATAATGCTTTTTATGTCAAAACCAAATGAATCAATACCTGCCTTTCTTGCGGAAGTTCATACGTACTCCCTTATCTCGGGCTACAAACTAAATGATGATAAGTGCGAAATCTTGCCCTTAACCAAATACACTTTCAAACCAGAATTCAGTGCCTCCAACTTCACATGGAGTCCCAATCATATTAAGTATTTAGGACTACATATTACACCATGTATCTCTGACACAGTAGCTTTGTGTTTGATGAAATGTACTCAAAAGATTTCGGACCTCACTGCTAAGTGGCATCCCCTCTACTTGTCTTGGTGGGGACGCTTGGACACTATTAAGATGATGCTATCGCCCATAATTTTATATACTATCTCGAATATACCAGTCCCAATTCCTGTTAAGTCATTTAAGAAAATCAACACTATCCTCTCTGCCTTTTTATGGAATAATAAGAAGCCCAGAATGTCTTTGTTGAAGCTGATCCATCCCAAAACGGAGGGTGGAGTCAACTTCCCGGATTTTCAGGCGTTTCAGAAGGCATTTCTTCTACGCCAAGCCTCTCTCTGGTTACTTGACCCCACGGAGGATTGTCCCTTATGGACTTCCATTGAACGATTATTTCTGTCCCCCTTTTCTTTTCATGAATACCTCTCCTTCTCACGCAAACCACAGTCCCTTTCGACTCCCATAATTAAGTCAACGACTAAACTTCTCCAATCGTCACCTTCCCAGACTCCGCCCACTACTGACTCCTTTCTTAGTTCAACTATCTGGCACAATAAACATTTGCTTATCCATAATAGACCTTTCTACTGGAAAACTTGGAGGCAGAGAGGCCTGCTTTGGATACATCAATTATTCTCTCACTCAGTTTTCCTATCTTTCCCCTTGCTTAGTCAGTTGTTTCACCTACCTGTCTCTTTCACTCCTAAATATAATCTTTTAAAGGAAGCAGTGATGTCCACATATACCCAATTATCTAGAACACCAATTATTTCTGATGATTCAAACTCCACTTCACAACTGCATGCCTTGTTGAATCTCGCACCCAAAGCCTCCACCATATACAGTTTTTTACAGGGTAGTGACACAATCAGGCAGAAATCCAGAATAGAGGAAGCGTGGGAGCACGATTTTCAGACATCGTGGTCAATTCCCCTCTGGAGGAGCTTGTGGATTAAAATAAGGAGATCCTCCAGAGCAGCAAACATAATGCAAACTTTATACTTTGTATATAATAGACTTTTATTGTCACCACACATTTTAAGTAAGAGTTTTTCAACTATACCAGACGTCTGTTGGACATGCTCATCTCCAAATGCTGATTTGTTTCATATGTTATTTTCATGTCTATCTGTATGTAACTTTTGGAAACAGGTTTGGGCTCAAATCAACCTAATTTTTGGAACTAGGTTTCCTTTCTCTTTTAATAACATCTTCCTGGGTAGTCTCTCATCAGTTTGGGAAAATATGATGATCAATGTCAAAATTATTGATCTGTTATTAGCGGTTGCATTCCAACAAATTACTATAAATTGGAAAGACTCCACAAAAATTTCCTATAGAGCCTGGTGGTATGCTGTTTGTCATAACCACAGGTTAGATACTGCTTTCGTTTATCCTATAACTTTGGCGATGAAGCGTTTAGAACTGTGGTCACCTCTTACTACATTTCTTGACGCAAGTGCCAGGAGGCACTTCCAGTTGCGACCATCTCAACAAGAAGTTCTTAAACCCCCTTGATTCCCTAACTTCCTAATATCTTTCATTATTTACTGTTACTAAGATTATCTCTGTATTACTTGATCTGTGTATGATGTTCTTTATGAGCCTAATTCATATATTTTCATTACTTTTATTACGATTTCTTTTTGATTGTATTGCTCTGAGACTACTACTTTGTATTTTTCAATGACACCTTGATTCTTTACAATAAAATTTTCTTGAACTTAAAAAAAGTAGTCCACGTAACCCACGTAAGAGACCTAATAGAAAGGCAACTAAAGCGCTAAGTTATGGGTCACGTAGACTACGTAACTCACATATGAGACCCAATAGAATCAAAAATAATGTTCTATCTCAATAATGTGCGACAAGAGTAATTCTTACAATGAAAACAGCTCCAACATAGCACAGATGTACCTGTCATCAACAGACTGACTATGTAGGCTCTAATATGAATATGATATCGCATTAAAGAACAATATAATGATATTTATTGGACAAATCGAAATTCAACATTATTTGGACCTAATCCTCCCATTATTTAACTCAAACAGATATTTAATATCGCAACATTTCATTCTATCTATGTTGTGACTATAACATTCTAAAACTACACTTAGGGGTCGATTCCGATTCGGGCCGGAAAAAGCACCGACCGACTCGGAGCCGGAATTTATTCCGACCGACACGTACCTGTGGCGCCCGACACGCCAAGTACGATGCAAGGCGTGCAAAATCCGACCGACACGTACCGAACCCAAGCCGAACGACCGAGCCGCACGGAAAACAGCAATCCGGCCGGAAAAACACGCGAATCGAACCGACCGACACGCACCCGGAACAAATCCAACCGAAACGTACACGCGAACTCCAAACCGCTAAGTACGATGCAAGGCGCGAAAACCACGACCGAGTCGTACGGAGGACAAGCCGTACGACCGACACGCATACAAAACTGAGCCGAAGTAACACAAAACACCGCGACCGACGCGTACGCAGCATAGAAAACTGCACAAACACAGCGTGAACGAAACGGAGAACACCGTACGAGACAAATGCAGGGTCCGACTCGGTCACAAGAACGTTTCCAACATGCACAGACAGTACAAAGGAAAAATTACACAAAAAAAGGCCAAACAAGCAATTACAAAGCCAATAAATACTGGGGGGTGGGGACAGAGAACAAAGACACACCCACAACTCCACCCATATAAAGGACACAAATCCCAACCATGATCCTTTGCAAATGCCATTCTACTGCCAGCACCCAACAGACAGCAACCACACACCCACAGCTCATCCCTCACACAAGCCACACACCATCAGCACACCAACAAATACCTACCTCACATACACCCAGCAAAACACACACTCACACACCCTCACCTGCACACCAACACACACATCACTCACCATCACCACCCATCACCATGCCCCCCAAGAAGAATCACAAGTTCCTAGATTGTGAATTGGAAGTCATGGTAGACGAGATCCTCAGGGTAGAGCCACAGCTGTTTGGCACACTGGTCCAACAGACCCCCATCTCCCAGAAAACCAAGTTGTGGGAGAGGATCATCAACAGGGTGAACGCACAATCACCATGTCTGCGCACAAAGACCGACATCCAGAACAGGTGGTATGACGTGCGCAGGAGGGTACGGGACCTGCTCAAGAAAGACTACCTCCTGAGCCAATACACCGGCAGTGGCCCTCCTGCCAAGCCAGTATACCTCAGGCCCTGGGAGGAGAAGGTGCGGGCCATCCTTCCGCCAGTGAGCGTATATGGACTAGAGAACATCCCAGAGCCTGGTGAGTACACAACAAATGTACACAATATTCTGCCACAATACACACACACATCACTGTCAAGGGGAGAGTCAAACCATGCACTCATAGCAATTACACAGCAACCAGAACAGAATCATCCCAAAATGTGTATGTCAGTCAGATAAACACAACACATGCCAACTCAAAGTTACATTTAACCGTGTCATCACATGTACAAACACAACTACAACTACAGCTAGGCAGTGGCACAAATAGAACTAACAAACACATCCAGACATGTAGCCACCACTACAACACCAACACACAGTGAAGACCACTGAAAGGAAGGAATTCTGTGTATGCTGGGCAAGTCAGTGTAGCCAATAGCATCATGGGAGTCGTAGTCACACATATTGCCCCCCACAACTGTCCCATCAACACCACCATGACCCATGCGCACATCACAGGGAGTGGAAAAGGACTCACAAGATGGCTGACACTGGCTACTGCTGGGGGAGCACAAGGCCCTGCTGGCAACTGTGCAACAACCAACAGCAGGACACCACTGACTGACATCCTGAGAGACAACTTCCACTCGCTGCAATGGAAGCACGTTCCATGGTGGGATATCTGGCTGGCTGGGTGGGAAGGAGGACTCGCACCACTGACCATAGTCACAAGCACCTCCCCTCACACACACCCTCAACACATACTCCACATAACCCACCTGGGAGAATGCAATGCCACACATCCTAACTCAAGATCCCACAAAGAACCTCCACCCTGGGTTATGTCATGTGAAGCACAGGGACACTCTTGGGACTTTCAGCCAAACAACTGCCAGGACAACACTCCCAGCCATCCTGTCAGCACAGGCAGCCCACCCCACAGGGAAGCAGAGTCAAAAGGAAGGAAGCATGGGCATGCTGGGAAGGGGGTGGAGGCAATAGCATGATGGGAGTCGTAGTCACAGCTCTACATCCCCCACCACATGGCCCAGCAAGCTCACACTCACGCATGCACATCCCACAGAGAGTGGAAAGGCCCATCAAAGATGTCTGACACTGGTGCTGTGTCGTGGGGAGCACAAGGGCATGCTGGGAACTGCACACCAACCAACAGCAGGACACCACTGTCAGCCATCTTGCCATTGCTCTCACACCCACACACACTGAACTCCCCACAAAAGCAAGTAAGTATGGGAATGCTGGGAAGTGGGGTGGAGGCAATAGCATGATGGGAGTCACAGTCAGACATAGCTCACCCCCACAACTGTCCCATCAACACCACCCTGAACCATGCTCACATCACAGGGAGTGGAGAAGGACTCACAAGATGGCTGACACTGGCTACTGCTGTGGGAAGCACAAGGCCCTGCTGGCAACTGTGCACCAACAAACAGCAGGACACCACTGACTGACATCCTGAGAGACAACTTCCACTCCCTGCAATGGAAGCACGTTCCATGGTGGGATATCTGGCTGGCTGGGTGGGAAGGAGGACTTGCAGCACTGACCATAGTCACAAGAACCTCCCCTCACACCACCCCTCAACACAAACTCCACAGAACCCACCTGGGAGAATGCAATGCCTCACATCCTAACTCAAGATCCCACAAAGAACCACCACCCTGGGTTATGTTGTGTGAAGCACAGGGACACTCTTGGGACTTTTAGCCAAACAACTGCCAGGACAACACTCCCAGCCATCCTGTCAGCACAGGCAGCCCACCCCACAGGGAAGCAGAGTCAAAAGGAAGGAAGCATGGGCATGCTGGGAAGGGGGTGGAGGCAATAGCATGATGGGAGTAGTAGGCACAGATATTGCTCAGCCTCACAACTGGCCCATCAACACCACCCTGAACCATGCTCACATCACAGGGAGTGGAGAAGGACACACAAGATGGCTGACACTGGCTACTGCTGTGGGGAGCACAAGGGCATGCTGGGAACTGCACACCAACCAACAGCAGGACACCACTGTCAGCCATCTTGCCATTGCCCTCACACCCACACACACTGAACTCCCCACAAAAGCAAGTAAGTATGGGAATGCCGGGAAGTGGGGTGGAGGCAATAGCATGATGGGAGTCACAGTCACAGACATAGCTCACCCCCACAACTGTCCCATCAACACCACCCTGAACCATGCTCACATCACAGGGAGTGGAGAAGGACTCACAAGATGGCTGACACTGGCTACTGCTGTGGGGAGCACAAGGCCCTGCTGGCAACTGTGCACCAACAAACAGCAGGACACCACTGACTGACATCCTGAGAGACAACTTCCACTCCCTGCAATGGAAGCACGTTCCATGGTGGGATATCTGGCTGGCTGGGTGGGAAGGAGGACTTGCAGCACTGACCATAGTCACAAGCACCTCCCCTCACACCCCCCTCAACACAAACTCCACAGAACCCACCTGGGAGAATGCAATGCCTCACATCCTAACTCAAGATCCCACAAAGAACCACCACCCTGGGTTATGTTGTGTGAAGCACAGGGACACTCTTGGGACTTTTAGCCAAACAACTGCCAGGACAACACTCCCAGCCATCCTGTCAGCACAGGCAGACCACCCCACAGGGAAGCAGAGTCAAAAGGAAGGAAGCATGGGCATGCTGGGAAGGGGGTGGAGGCAATAGCATGATGGGAGTAGTAGGCACAGATATTGCTCAGCCTCACAACTGGCCCATCAACACCACCCTGAACCATGCTCACATCACAGGGAGTGGAGAAGGACACACAAGATGGCTGACACTGGCTACTGCTGTGGGGAGCACAAGGGCATGCTGGGAACTGCACACCAACCAACAGCAGGACACCACTGTCAGCCATCTTGCCATTGCCCTCACACCCACACACAATGAACTCCCCACAAAAGCAAGTAAGTATGGGAATGCCGGTAAGTGGGGTGGAGGCAATAGCATGATGGGAGTCACAGTCACAGACATAGCTCACCCCCACAACTGTCCCATCAACACCACCCTGAACCATGCTCACATCACAGGGAGTGGAGAAGGACTCACAAGATGGCTGACACTGGCTACTGCTGTGGGGAGCACAAGGCCCTGCTGGCAACTGTGCACCAACAAACAGCAGGACACCACTGACTGACATCCTGAGAGACAACTTCCACTCCCTGCAATGCAAGCACAGTCCATGGTGGGATAACTGACTGGCTGGGTGGGAAGGAGGGCCGGCTGTCAACCAAATACAACCAATGCAGACCATGTTCACACCCCAACAAATACATAGTAATGCCCAAATAATGCAGGACAATGTGCCACACCAATATCAACCCCTGACTGTGACGACTTAGGACAATGCAATGTACAGGCCCGCACCCGAGAGGCACAGTCACAACTGTCAGGTGTGTCAACCATTGATGCCTGCAGAAACATAACATACATTGTGTGTGTCTCCCAAAAACAGGTGATGATGGGGACACAGCAGCAGACGCTGAGGAGTCCCAGTCCCAGGCTCAAGAGGATGCGGAGCTCACTGGTGTCGTACAGCCTCTGCCCTCCTCGGACGAAGAAGACCAACCAGGCACATCCGGTGCAAGTCTACATGCAGCACCAGCAGGACCACCAGCTGCAGCACCAGCAGGACCACCAGCTGCAGCACCAGCAGGACCACCAGCTGCACCCCCTGCACCCACCCTTCCAACGACTGTCACCACAAATACCATCCCCGCCGACATGGACAGAACAAGGAGCAACACCAGCACAGGGACCCTGGACCAACGTGGGGCCATGGACACCACCACCACCACCAACCCCCAAGGTGGACCAGGGTCATCTGTGCGTGCCACTGCACGCACTGCACATGTCGGCAGGGGTGGTGGGAGGGGTGGGAGACAGAGGTCGCTGCTTGCAGAGGTTGCTGGTGTGCATGATGACCCACAACTGGTACGCATAGCTGATGCGTACCAGTCCAGCACCGGAGATCTCAGCCAGGTAGTGGGGCTCCTCAGAGACATGAAACAGCAGCAGGCTGCCCATCATGCCCGCTTGGACGCACACATGTCCCGCGTGGACTCACACATGTCCCGCGTGGAGTCCAAGTGGGACGCACTGCATGAGATGATGGCGGTGCACAGGGACATTTTACAATGCCTCCGCCAGATGAACAGCAACCAGTCCACACCTCCCTGTGTGCCAACAACATCTGGTGCTGAACAAACTGCAACTGCCACAGGGAGGGAGGATGACTCTGGCGGAGAGTCCCCTGCACCGCAGCAGCCTGTACTTGAGGGGCCCCCCCCAAAGAAGAGGGGTCGTCCGAGGAGGGGCAAGTGAGAGGCCGATGGCCAAGCGCAACTCCCAGGAAGCCTGAACCTGTTCTGGATGTTCACCTTTGTGCACAGACTGTTCACCCTGTTGACGGCAACACAACTCCCACACATTGCATGGGGAGTACAAGTTGGACCAATGTCTCAGACAACTGTGGCCCTGATACCGGGGATTTTGTCTACCAGGACTTTCAATTCACCTAGGAACTTCTGATTGCAAGATATATGTACAGCACTACCCATCCTATGCACTATTCACACAAATGTATCACAATAAACACACTAATACACCATACTTGCCTCTGTTGTGATTCCAACGTGGGTGCTGTTATGGGGATGATGAACTGCAAAATTACACTGTGTATGCGAACTGCAACAGCAAGTACAACACAGGCATGTGAGTAAAGGCAACGTGACACATATTAGGGAGACACACCACCAGGGCTACACAACACATACACACCTAGGCCATCTGACTCATTGCCTACACTGATGTTGCCAGGGAAGACGGTGCAATGCACAGACACCACACCTATTCCCAGTTGTAGTCAAGTAGCCCACAGGTGCAGTGAGCAAATGGCAGTCAAATGTGTGACCACAGACAACGCACATCACAAAGTGAAGCACAGGTTTATTACACAGTTGCAACATGTCGTAACCACTACAGATGCAAGGTAATCCCACCTGGCAGCGGGCACACAGTCAACAACTGTAGAAGGAAGGAAGTCCATGGGTGTGGCGCACATCACCTGTAGGGACACAACAGCTACCACCCTGGAAGTACAATCACGTCGTCGGTGGACACAGTTGACCAAACGAATCTGAAAGTACCCTGTGAAGGACAGAAATGACACACAGTCAAAAGCAATGGAGAACAGGACAGAACAGCAAAACTCATGCACAATACATGTTACAAGATACCCACCCAGAACCAAGTTAGCATGTCAACACTGTTGGGGAGTACAGACCACCTGTAAGCACACATCGCTACACACATCCAGTCAAGTAGCCCATGGACACACTCCAACAGCACCAGAGCACCACCTACACATATCATGCCAACTCACATCATTGACATGACACCTCAGGATACTCACATTCAGGCTAAAGAAGTTGGTGATTAGCTGTGTGCGGACATCACCCTCATCATCATCATCATCATCACTGGCATCGTGGTCCAGGCCAGGATCCTCCACAGGTGGCGGATGTTGGTCATTGTCATCCTGGATGAGAGGCAACTCCTTCCGCACTGCCAGGTTGTGGAGCATGCAGCAGACGATGATAATCTTGCACACTTTCGCAGGGGCATATGGGAGGGACCCTCCGGTCTTGTCCAGGCAGCGGAAGCGGCTCTTCAGGAGACCAAATGTCCGCTCAATCACTCTCCTGGTCCGACCATGTGCCTCATTGTAGCGCATCTGGGCTGGTGTCACAGGGTTCCTGAGGGGTGTCAGCAACCACGGCATGTTGGGGTATCCCGAGTCACCTACGGACAGACAAGTGCACATTAGCTGACTTGGAAAAGTGGGCGGAATACTACAGATCAGATCACACACAATGGCACAAAGTCAGTACACACCGACAAGCCAGGCACGCTGGTTCTGCATCTGTGCCATCATCCTGGGGATGCGACTACTCCTCATCACAAAGGCATTGTGTGCTGAACCAGGGAAACGGGCACACACGTGTGTGATGGTCATATCTGCAAGACACACCACCAGTGCATTGACCGAGTGGTAGTGCTTGCGGTTCCTGTAGGCCTGCTCCTGGGCCTGTGGTGGTACCAAAGCCACATGTGTCCCATCAATGGAGCCAATGACATGCGGCATCCTCCCCAGGGCATAGAAGTCACTCTTCACGTCAGTGAGTCGTTGCAGTCTAGGGAAATAGATGTACCGGTTCAGGAATAGCAACATTGCCGCCAAAACATCGCGGAGCACACGGCTCAACATGGTCTGTGACATCCCACCAGCAGTCGCCACAGTATGTTGGAAGGTACCGGTGGCAAAGAAGTGTAGGGCTGCCATCACCTTCACCTTGGGGGTCAGCGCTGTAGGATACGGCCGGCCAGGCTGCAAATGTGGGGCCAACTGCACTGCCAAATCCTCAATCAGCTGCCTGGTGAAGCGGTACCGTCGGATGCTGTCCCGTTCCACCATCGTTGCCAGGTCTGGGAATGGTCGATGGACAGCAGGAGCCCTGCAGTGCAGAGGAGAAGAAAGCAAGATTGTCAGTCACCCCACATATGCGGCATTGAACACACTCAATATCCCAACATACATCATTATGAGGCACAACTACATGAAGTGTGCAGTTCCGTAAGGACATGTATGGTACATACATGGCCAACATCTGTCATCACGGTTCAACAAGTGGCATCAATAAGTCCCAGGTTGGCCCATTGGATATCATGAGGCCGTGTCACAGTTCCCATCTCCTGCTGCCGTGTCACAATCACCCCCCACAGTGACATGTGAGGACAGATGTGCCCCAGGCATCACAGCTCAACGACAGGTACATTCCCAGGGACCCTGTATTGCCACATGGACACTGGCATTACATGGAGTATCATGTATACACCACAGCAAAACAACTATGACCCCCACAGGTAGTGGTCCCACTTGCCACTGCAGGACAGACATGGACGTCTGTGACACACACACGCACAACATCAAAGTCCATGCACACACAACGTGGATGTGGAGACTGTCTCCCATTGTGCACATGAAATCAGAGACATTGTAAACACTACATGCACACAGACTGTGGAGGACCATCACTATTGTGCCACTGGGACACCCTGGCTCAAACATACCGTCCCACATGGGACTCACGGGGTATGTGACATGACATACACATACACCACCGTGAAATGTGACCATGGCACATGCACAGATATGAACAGTTGCACATCACAGTGGTCATGTACACGTAACACCCAGGATCCTGTCCCCATGAACATGTACACAGCCTGGGGGTGGCTGCCCCCAGGTGACACCAACAGGACAACATGTACACCAACATACACACAATAGGAAATGCAGCCTTACATGCCTTATTATACAGTTTGGACAGGCTGTCGTGTTGTAGGTGTGCCCCTCACTCCCTGGGAGCTATCTGTGGCTGGCATATGTCCATCTGAGACAGGCATGGTGACATATGCCAGTCACTTGTACAGGGATGAGTTGAACAGCAATGGACCGATCGGTGCCCCCGGCCGGCCCATTGCATTCAATGTGTGCGGGTACGCGTTGTACCCCTGTACGCGTTGATCAGCAATGGACCGATCGGTGCCCCCGGCCGGCCCATTGCATTCAATGTGTGCAGGTACGCGTTGTACCCCTGAACGCGTTGATGTACCGCAATGGACCGATCGGTGCCCCCGGCCGGCCCATTGCATTCAATGTGTGCGGGTACGCGTTGTACCCCTGTACGCGTTGTACCGCAATGGACCGATCGGTGCCCCCGGCCAGCCCATTGCATTCAATGTGTGCGGGTACGCGTTGTACCCCTGTACGCGTTGATCAGCAATGGACCGATCGGTGCCCCCGGCCGGCCCATTGCATTCAATGTGTGCGAGGTACGCGTTGTACCCCTGTACGCGTTGATCAGCAATGGACCGATCGGTGCCCCCGGCCGGCCCATTGCATTCAATGTGTGCAGGTACGCGTTGTACCCCTGTACGCGTTGATCAGCAATGGACCGATCGGTGCCCCCGGCCGGCCCATTGCATTCAATGTGTGCGGGTACGCGTTGTACCCCTGTACGCGTTGATCAGCAATGGACCGATCGGTGCCCCCGGCCGGCCCATTGCATTCAATGTGTGCAGGTACGCGTTGTACCGCTGTACGCGTTGTACCGCAATGGACCGATCGGTACCCCCGGCCGGCCCATTGCATTCAATGTGTGCGGGTACGCGTTGTACCCCTGTACGCGTTGATCAGCAATGGACCGATCGGTGCCCCCGGCCGGCCCATTGCATTCAATGTGTGCAGGTACGCGTTGTACCCCTGTACGCGTTGTACCACAATGGACCGATCGGTGCCCCCGGCCGGCCCATTGCATTCAATGTGTGCGGGTACGCGTTGTACCCCTGTACGCGTTGATCAGCAATGGACCGATCGGTGCGCACCCATTGACAATGGCCTAGCCTGGCAACGGACGCGTTTTCGAAATTCGAACGAGTCGGTTGCTCAAAATTCAGATGGTCACCCACAACAATGTTGCAAAATCATGTATGTCATGAAGTTGAAGATTTGAAGGATGCTGTGGGCGTGAATTGGTGCTGCTATTCCATGGATTGGCCAGATTCAGAAGATTCAAACGACTTGGACCTATCACTTTGGACACAAGGGACAGTATCTGCCTCTCCAGCACATATATATTGCTGGCTGTTCCCCTGAGAGCTCACTTGCCTGCACTACATGCTCCAGGACGACATCTGCCACTGCACTGCTGCTGTCTCTGCCCCTCTGGACCCTGCAATGGCACGTACTGTGGAGAGAGCCCCAGCCTTCAGCCTTGAGGAGAACCAGGCCCTGCTGGACAGCCTACTTCCACAGTACAGCAAGCTGTATGGGACACCAGGGGAGCAGGTGAGTGTTCTGTGCACTGCCTTTCTGAATGTGCATTTTGTCTGACTAGCAAGGCTGAAAGTCTGCACGCCACTGGCTAGCAGGCTCACTGAGTAGTTGTCACCCCCCATAGTGTGTAGTGACATGCACTGGACAGGTATGGTGCAGTGACAGTGCATTTGAACAAGGTTTTACTTCCCATGCAATGATACCATGTAGTGACTTCTGGCAAACTGTCCATGGGCAGCTTTGCACTGCCTGTGTACATCATGTGCCCCTGTGATTGAGACATGTATATACAACTGTGTCATGCACGGATATGTTGCATGTGTAGTAATGGCCTTTTCACTTTGTCATCCTGACAGGTTAATGCCCATCGGAAGCAGGAGATCTGGAAGGACATCGTCCGGGCTGTCCGGTCCGTGGGGGTCTACAAGCGCCGGATCCGCAACTGCCAGAAGAGGTGGCAGGACCTTCGGGGCTGGACCCGGAGGATTGCACGGGTCCAGCTGAAGCTGTCGCCTCCTCGCAGGAGGGGCGGAACACGGACCCTGACCCCCCACATGCTCCAGATCCTGGCGGTGGTGTTTCCAGACCTGGATGGGCAGCTGAAGGCCAGACAGCAGCAAGGAGGGGGTGAGTCAAAGACTGCACTGTGAACTCTGTATTACATGCTATGTGCCCTCCTCTGGCCTGGTTCAACTGCCACAGTACAGCAGTCATGTTGTCCAGGAGCCATGTCCCTCTATTGTGCACTGCCCACTCCTCATCTGATACCCAGGTGTGGCCCTTACATTCAGGGAATTGTGTCACTTGGGACTGTGTCCTTGCAGTTTGCTTCACTAAAGGTGGGGGACAGCATCTGTTTCCCTAACTCTGTTGTGGGCATCATGGGTGGGTCCATTGTTCACACAACGCCTGTGTTCGGACATGTAATCTGCGTGTTGCTTTGATATGCGGTCCACTTGCTGAGCTGAGCCACCACATGTGCCTGGGGTATGTGGCACACACCCATGCAGCGGGTGGGAACAATGTTTGGGCCCCAGGAGTGTGCAGATTACGTGTGTCACACATACATAGCCAGCTATCCACTGTCCAGGGCTCATCCCTCATTCATGTGGGGCAGGACAGTCATGCCTACTCCAGGCCATGCAATGCACTCTGTACTCCCACTCCCGTGTATCAGCTGACACATTGTGCGCAGTGATTTGACCCCTCAGGTGTCTGCCTCTGTGTCAGTGTGCTGTGGATTTGTTGCCAGGACTGCTGGGGTGTTTCTCGGTAGGGGCTCAGCATGCCACTGGAGATGTGACCATAGGAGACGATACTTGTGTGTCACATAGGTGTTTGATCAGCTGCCCGTGCAGACTGGGGTATGCGAATGTGAAGTTCAGGCAGCTGTTCCCCATTCACAGCAGATTGTGAGGGGCTCAGGTTCAGAGGGTAGTGTCACAGGTCTCCCATATGTCCAATCGGTATGACCTGGACAGATGAGGGTTAAGATGATGTGTTGTGTGGGGGATGTACATGTGCACTTGTGCAGCTCCAGGACTTGCATTCCCCATGACCTACTATTGTGACACAGTGCAGAGTGTTGTTGTCTGGCTGCCAAGTCATACATCACTGAGACAGTGATGTATGACTTAGCAGTCATGCCTCCGCCATGGCATGTGTCTACTTATTGGTGATCCTGCAGGGGAGTGACATGTGCTACATGCACACCATTGTGGCGATGGCTATCAGGACATGGGTGCATCATGGTGTCTGTCGCTGGTATGCATCACATGCATTTCCTATTTGACTCTGGGCGTCCCTTTCATCCGGAAACCTGTACTGACTCAGTGGCAAGAGTTGTGATGTGTGCATGTCCACATGCTACACCGTGTCCTCTGCACTGTCCAACTACTGTGTAGTTGGTGCATGTGTCCACACTGGGGTGTTGCTATCCAACAGACACCAGACAGATGGGTGCAAGGCCATGTGGGATGTGAGTGCCATGGTTGGCATCAGACTGACAATTGGCTTCTCCTGTTCAGTTAGGGCACTTTTAGCAGTGTACAACTAATGATGCCAGGGCTTGCTCTGTCATGTGCTGTGCTCACAGTGGTGTGTGCGTTTGGTGCAGGTGACTGATGTCTGTCTGTTTCCCCATTGTTTGCAGATACATCCACGGCCACGGAAGGGGACAGCTCCACGGACCAGGAGGAGCCGGAGAGCCAGACTGGGTCAGCAGCCGAGGAGTGGTCGGAGGGACCCAGTGGCACGGAGGGCGAGGGGAGCCACACCGAGGAGTCCTCAGCACCATCCACCTCAGCTGAGGACCAGAGCAACTCGGAGGATGACTCCCTTATGGAGGCGGGTGTCAGCAGCCACCACACCCCAGCTAGTGTTTCTGTCCCCGCCACCACCAGCACCACCACCGCCCTCCCATCGGCTCCCATTCCCCAGGTCCGTGGAGGCTCCCATGTTCGGGAGCGTGTCTCCTTTGGGCCAGGCACCGCACCCCTGCCCCTGTGTCCCCTGCTGCCCTGAGTGAGGAGTCTGTGTACCTCCTTCGCCAGCTCCATGTAGGGCAGACAGCCATGCTGAGTGTCCTCCATGCGCACACCGCTCAGTTGACTCAGCTGGTGTCGTTCATGGAGGGCATCTCATCGGGCATGTCTGACCTACAGAGGGGCAATAGGTCCATGGACTCCTCCCTGACGGCAGCAGTGTCCCTCCTCAGACAGTCCCTCACCCCTCCTGCCTCTGCTCCATCCACACTCCCCAGCACCTTACCCGTCCCAAGCACACACACACCGGCACAGGCACACACCAGCACACACACATCCAGCACACAGACACACACGCCACAAACAAAACGCACACGCACGCACAGTCAGGGGACTGAAACCAGACTCACAGGGGATGGGGCCCTGGAACACACACACGCATCCACGAGCACTGCGCAGTCCTCAGTTGCCTCTCCCTCCAAAGCACCCTCCCTTGCCTCACCTGCAACCCCAAAGACCCAGCGGCTCTTCCTCAGTGACCTCGGCCTCTTCCCCTCCGATCCAGCTGATACAGCATTCAGGGGGAAGAGGAAGCCCACCCACACGGAGCAGAGTGCCCCTCGCCCCCGGACACCCTCCCCCAGGCGCAGACAGACTGAGGCCCCCACCCGCAAGTCCCCCCGGAGTCGTAAGAGCAAGACCCCGCCGCCACCCTGCAGCTCAGGCACCAGGTCTCCTTCCTCCATCCCTCAGGCCCCCACTCCACAGGTGCCCCCACCACACCCTGCCCCAGGTTCCCCCACCCACAGATATACCATCCCCAAGAGGATCCGGCCTTCTCCCCCTGCCACTTGCTCTCCCGGCACCACACCCCCGCTGCGCTTGTCTGTGCCACTGATGTGGTGAGGGTGTCCTCCCCTCTGTCCAGCCCACCTTGCCTGTTCCCCATTCTCCTCCCCTGGTGGTAGGCACTGCAGTGGAGTCCACTACCACCCTGTCTGACTTGGGCACTGCAGTGGCGGACCTGTCCACTCCATCTGCAGGGTCCACTGCAGTCGTGCCGGCACCCACAACATCTGAGTCATGCCCCCAGTTGTGCCGGCACACACCATGTCAGACACCTCCACTGCAGTTGTCAGTGGCTCTCCAGCACCCACCACCCCTTCCCTGCTTCCTCCTGGTGAGCCCTGATCCTGTCCCTGCGGTGCCTGGCCTGCCCCCCGGTTGCCCCTCCTAGTGGATTGTCCCTGGTTTTGTGCAGGCATGCGTAGGGTGACATCTGCCACTGTCACCCTGTTTGGACTTTGACAATGGACTGGCCATTGGCCTTTGTGTTTTTTCTGGACTTTGTTTTCATTACACACATATGCTGAATAAAGCAACTTTCTGTTCTCTAGTGCTTATGCTTCTGATGTACATGTTGTTGATGATGCTAACCATGCCCTTGCTGCAGTGATGGTGATATTTGGTCTCATGATAATGAAGTGTTACTGTGCAGGAACCCATGTGGTCCAGGGGGAATGTGTCCTATCCTGTGGTGTATCCATGTCATCCATAGCAGCATCTGAGGGTGTCATGTGTTCAGTATTTGGCAATGGGATTTCCTACTTAGATTAGCTATTTCACATCTGTGGCTTCCACCCCTGCACATCTGTTGTGCCTGCCATTGTTCAATTCGTCTACTTCCCTGACCGTGTGGCCATCTCCACTGGACATGCAGGTTTGGGCATCAATGGGGAAGGACTCATCTGTGTTGTCAGTGCAACATTGCTATACAAGTGTGTTGGATCTGTGCTGATGATTTCGTTGGCACTTCCATGACCAGGCTGATGTGACGGGAGCCCTCATTTGGTGCTAATTGTTGATTGTGTGACCAAGTGCTCAGCTGACATGATGGGGCCCTACTGAGGCAACATATGGCACAGCTTTCCTCACACAGGAGTGGAGTCCCCTCATGGCAGTGTGTACTCCTGTGACATTGCCTGCGCCCAAGGTGTGTGTTGTATGTGCATGTCTGTGTGTTCACTTCCGTTTAGCTGTGCATGCTGTGATCCCTAGTGTTGTACCTGTTTGTGATGCTTGCTGAGTTGACCTATGTTCCCCCAAAGTCTTCTCCCTGGGTTCTCTGTGATGTGGGTACATGGCACATTACTGGTCATCAGGGTGTCACCCATAGGTGTGTTTGCTGTCAGGGCTGAGTTTGTGTGCAGACGCAGATGGGTCACAGTCAGGTTTCCCTTGGCACTTGTTGTTTGCCCCTGTCATGTGATTTCCAGTTTGTGTTATCTTTCAGTGATTGTGACACGTTGTGTGTGTGACTGCTGGCACTCCTCAGGGTCCGGGCTGCAATGTTGGTTGTTGTCTATGTGTGTTCTTTGTGGGTGACCTTGGCTTCTTCATTGGTGTGTGACTGTGGCTGGGATCCCATTGGTTGGTGTGGTATTGCCGTCATGTCCATGTACAGCGTAGTGTGCAGTGTGTCAGACATTCAGGAGTCTTGTTGAGTGGCCATGTGTGATGTGTTTCTGCACCTTGGTTCCCACCCACCACCCTGGAATAGTCATGGGTGCATGTGCAATGTCACCAGTGCATGTGTGCTTCACTGCTGCACATTGTTGGAGGTCGAGGGTGTGGTGTTGAGTGTGTGCAGATGAGAGTTGTTGCCCGGCTAGGCCCCTGCCTCCATGTTGGCCTTGGCTTACTGGCCGTGCTGATTGATTTGTGCTTGTGTAGGTGTGATGGTAGTTTGTTGCTCAGGACACATGACTGTGGTTCACAGTGTGAACGACATTTAGCTTTGTCATCACAGTGGGATTGTAATGCAGCCCAGGGTCACCACATTGTGGGGGCCCTGGGGCTAGTGCTGTGGTGTGTCTGTGTCTTGCTGTGTCAGTTGCTGTTCCTACGTGCCTGTGTGACATGTGTGATTTGTGCTCCCTCTCATCTGACAATGCCTGCTTGCCCACATAGGGGATTTGGATCCATGAGTTACCTTTGTGTGTCACTGTATGCACATCTGTATGATTGGTATTCAGGTCTCCTCATGTGTTGTGTGGTTGCCTGGGGACACTGGCACCCCCCTCACCTGTTGTGTATGATGTGCAGTGTGGGTCTGCCTGTTTGTGTTTGTGCATCTGCACCACTGCATTGGCATATCTTGGGTGTGCCATTGGCTGTATGTAGTTTGGTGGGTTTCCCCTGCTGTCCCTGGGACTCCTAGGTCATCGGTCAGCACAATGATCATGGTTTGTGTGTCCCATTGCTGCCATGGTATGGTATCTGTTCACCTCACATCTACAGTCTCCACAGGGTATCTGCATTTGTGTGCCCATTGGTGCAAATATGTGGGTCTGCATTCTGATGGTCACTTCTGTCATTGTGTCATTGATGAATGTTGACAGTGTCAGCCCCCATGGGTGTTGTTTGTCTGCACATGGCCAAAGGTATGTCTTATTTGCACTGCAGTATTTGGCTCCCCCAATTTATGTTGCAATGGGACACATGCACTACTTTGCCACTGATGTGTTTTATGTTCTGTGACCAGGAATCATCCATGCAGTTTGGCAGTTGCGGCTCTTTCTTTGTCAACACTTACCTTTTGGTCACTGTGATGATGGGGGTTTGGACCCCATTGCCACAATGTTCAAAATGTGCTTCAGCTATGGACCCCACACTTACCTTTTGGTCACTGTGGTGATGGGGCGTTAGACCCCATTGCCACAATGTTCAAATGTGCTTCAGCTATGGACCCCACACTTACCTTTTGGTCACTGTGGTGATGGGGCGTTAGACCCCATTGCCACAATGTTCAAAATGTGCTTCAGCTATGGACCCCACACTTACATTTTGGTCACTGTGATGATGGGGGCTTGGACCCCATTGCCACACTGTTCAAAATGTGCTTCAGCTATGGACCCCACACTTACATTTTGGTCACTGTGATGATGGGGGTTTGGACCCCATTGCCACAATGTTCAAAATGTGCTTCAGCTATGGACCCCACACTTACCTTTTGGTCACTGTGATGATGGGGGTTTGGACCCCATTGCCACAATGTTCAAAATGTGCTTCAGCTATGGACCCCACACTTACATTTTGGTCACTGTGATGATGGGGGTTTGGACCCCATTGCCACACTGTTCAAAATGTGCTTCATCTATGGACCCCACACTTACCTTTTGGTCACTGTGATGATGGGGGTTTGGACCCCATTGCCACAATGGTCATGGCCTGCTTGCATTGTGGGGGCCACACACATATATGTGTGGCACATGTGCTAGGGGGTCACATTGTATGTTCAAAGTCATGTTCAGTGTTGTAGGCATTTGACACAGTCTACACACGCTTGTCATGGTGTTGGGGGATGTCTTTCTCTTGCATTCCCTAGGTTGTGGTGTGCTGGTTGTGTCATGCATTGTCCATCCTATGAGTGGGGGTGGTGTTGGTGGTAGGCATCCAGCACCCCATGGGTAGAGGTGGTAGTAGTGACAGGCATCTGGCACCCCTGGGTAAGGGTGGTAGTAGTGGTAGGCATCCAGCACCCCCTGGCTAGAGGTGGTAGTAGTGGTAGGCATCCAGCACCCCTGGGTAGGGGTGGTAGTAGTGGCAGGCATCCAGCACCCCTGGGTAAGGGTGGTAGTAGTGGTGGGCATCTGGCACCCCCTGGGTTAGGGGTGGTAGTAGTGGTAGGCATCTGGCACCCCCTGGCTAAGGGTGGTAGTAGTGGTAGGCATCTGGCACCCCTGGGTAAGGGTGGTAGTAGTGGTAGGCATCTGGCACCCCTGGGTAGAGGGTGGTAGTAGTGGTAGGCATCCAGCCCCCCATGGGTGGAGGTGCTAGTAGTGGTAGGCATCCAGCACCCCTGGGTGAGGGTGGTAGTAGTGGTAGGCATCTGGCACCCCCTGGGTAAGGGTGGTAGTAGTGGTAGGCATCTGGCCCCCCTGGGTAAGGGTGGTAGTAGTGGTAGGCATATGGCACACCCTGGGTAGAGGTGGTAGTAGTGGTAGGCATCTGGCACCCCTGGGTAGAGGGTGGTAGTAGTGGTAGGCATCTGGCATTCCCTGGGTAGAGGTGGGAGTAGTGGCAGGCATCTGGCACCCCCTGAGTAGGGGTGGTAGTGGTGGTGGGTATCTTGCACCCCCTGGGTAAAGGTGGTAGTAGTGGTAGGCATCTGGCACCCCCTGGGGAGGGGTGGTAGTAGTGGTAGGCTTCTGGCACTCCCTGGGTAGAGGTGGTAGTAGTGGTAGGCATCTGGCACCCCCTGGGTAGAGGTGGGAGTAGTGACAGGCATCTGTCACCCCCTGAGTAGGGGTGGTAGTAGTGGTAGGCATATGGCACCCCCTGGGTAGAGGTGGTAGTAGTGGTAGGCATCTGGCACCCCCTGGGTAAGGGTGGTAGTAGTGGTAGGCATCTGGCACCCCCTGGGTAGGGGTGGTAGTAGTGGT
Source organism: Calotriton arnoldi (assembly GCA_963921515.1). Lineage (NCBI taxonomy): Eukaryota > Metazoa > Chordata > Amphibia > Caudata > Salamandridae > Calotriton > Calotriton arnoldi. The sequence goes on from CAWUFW010002645.1 coordinate 26,137, forward strand.
AGGCATCTGGCACCCCCTGGGTAAGGGTGGTAGTAGTGGTAGGCATCTGGCACCCCCTGGGTAAGGGTGGTAGTAGTGGTAGGCATCTGGCCCCCCCTGGGGAGGGGTGGTAGTAGTGGTAGGCATATGGCACACCCTGGGTAGAGGTGGTAGTAGTGGTAGGCATCTGGCACCCCCTGGGTAGAGGTGGTAGTAGTGGTAGGCATCTGGCACCCCCTGGGTAGAGGTGGGAGTAGTGACAGGCATCTGGCACCCCCTGAGTAGGGGTGGTAGTGGTGGTGGGCATCTGGCACCCCTGGGTAAGGGTGGTAGTAGTGGTAGGCATCTGGCACCCCCTGGGGAGGGGTGGTAGTAGTGGTAGGCATCTGGCACTCCCTGGGTAGAGGTGGTAGTAGTGGTAGGCATCTGGCACCCCTGGGTAGAGGTGGGAGTAGTGACAGGCATCTGGCACCCCCTGAGTAGGGGTGGTAGTGGTGGTGGGCATCCAGGCCCCTATGTGTATATGTGGTATTGGTGATGGCCATCCCGCCCCTATGGTGCTGCTGTTGCTGGTGTAAGTAATTTCTGCATCCCTCTGTGTGTGTGTGTGATATGTCGGGTACGTGTAGTTTGTTTTTGTGCTTGGTGTCTGACTTACCTTCTGCGCCGTACGCGTCCGTGCCTGTTCCGGTAGTAGATGTAGAATATTGGTAGGATCGGCACGATGGGATTCATAGTTGGTTCGTCTCGTTCGTCTTTCTCTTTGCTTCGCCTCGTCCTCGTCGCTGGCGTGTTCGTCTCGTAGCCGTGGATCGTGTTGTGGCGCGAATCGGAGCTTATGTGCGCCTCTCCCGGATGCTTTGACGTGCTGTGCGTAGCGACGGGTTCGGCGCGTACGGAAAGCGCATCGTACTTGTCCGGCCGGACGGAGCTGCATTTTGGCTTCCGTGCGACTCGATTCTGCGTTTTACGGATCCGGCTCGGTCGGAGAACAGGACCTGGATTGGGTGAGTACGACTGGGTCGGAATCTATGCAGTTGTGCGCATCGTACTTGCTCGTTCGGAAGAATGTGCGAATCGGTCGGGAAACAGGCATTCGCCTGGCTTTTTTCCCGGCCGAATAGTGTTGGGTGCGCCTCCGACCGAGATCGGAATCGACCCCAAAATGTCCTATTCTCAAACGGTTGTATCACAGAGATAATTAAGTATACCACCAACCTTTGCAAACACTCTGCATGTTTGCTAAAACTACAGTGTGCAATGTTTATTTAAAGCATACACAATTATGTTACATTTTGTTTGCTGTGCATTTAATATTATGTATACCAATTTTATAATGCTGCTAATGTTGCCAATTGCTTGCTATAATTGTGTTTAACTTTGTTGATCGTTTGCTCCACTTGTTATCTTCACCTCACAGAAATTATAAAGCACCTTTAATATACCCCAAACATTTGCAAACAGTCTCTACATGTATGCGATGTATGCAACATGCAACTTTATTGTCTTTTTCTAAAATACCAACATACTTTTATGTTTTGTATAAATGCCAAGTCAACTATTACAAATGCCTTTAATAAAAAAATTACGTTTCTATGGCAGTATTATTGCCTACACCAAAAACTCAAACTTATACTACTGCGAGACCTATTGCATTGCAAATGCTTGTTAAATCTTGTTAATAACGCTATTAGGAAAGGGCCGTCTGCAGTGCACACCAGAGTGCAGTTCGGTCGAAGTGACCAGATGGCATAGTCACTTGATCAGCAAGTTTATATCACGTAGATTTACCAAGGTGGTGCTGTCACAAATCACACAAGCCTTCTAAAGTCCAACTTTACGTAAAGGCCCTCGTGCCAGCCCTTCTTTTATTCAGCCTGGACGGTTCCATGTTGCCACGGAAACCAAAGGGCTCAGGCCCGGGTGGGAGGCCAGTCTAATCTGGATTTTTAATTTCATTTGGAGCGGTTTTATTATCTGCTGTAATACAGCGCTTCGTTACAGAGCGGTGCCCTTAATTTATCTGGCGCCTGCGGGCAGCGCGGCCTGGATTCCGCCGGGGCAGCTCATCGGTGGCCGGCTGCACAAGGCGCGTGCGGCCCAGCTCGTGCGCCGGGCCTCTCGCATGATGTGCGCACGCTGATGTGACACCGTGTAATACAAAGCGAGCCGCCCCCGGGGGCCAGTACCGATGTACACACTGAATGAACACTTTCTTCCCTCAGCCCCGCCCGCGCGCTCCGTGGGGTTTGTGCTTGTAGATCTGACCTACATCTGACGGATTTCCCTTCAGCGCCTGCGAGTCTCGATGCAGTGAGAGGCCGGGTGATCTCAGGCGGGCCGCGCTGGGAGCACGGCCCATACATATCTCAGGCCTTGGTGCACTGAGAGGAGACTGCCTGAGCGGCCACACCACTGGGCGCAGACGGGAGGTCACCGAGGCCTCTCTCATCGCCCTCATTAAAAGGTGCGTACACTTCACTGGTCTCACTAATTACGTTCATTAGAGGGATTATGCGAAGCCCGCTCATGCTGAATTACAGGCCTCATGCGCTTCACTTGAGTCTGTTTCATTCCAGCACCGCTGACCTGAAGCAGTGTCGGTGAACTCCCACTCAGTCCCACACGATTGGGCAGTTGCTCTTCAAATAAGCCTCATTCCGTCATGACTGGCCTCGTGCACTTCCAATGAAACTCACTCATCATCCCCATTTCCCTGGCGTCCCGCTGCATTTGAATCTCAACTGTGCACCCGCCACTGCATCTCAATAATTCTTATCATTAAAGGGTTTGCACACTTAGGGGCCGATTCCGATGTCGGACGGACTCAGGTCCGTCTGACATCGTCCAGGAGCCGTAACCGACCGACCTGCTGTCGTCGGTTACGGCCCTGCAAGTACGATGCGACCGAACCCTGTTCGGTCGCACTCGTATATTGCACAATGGGAGCATGCATTCCGAGCGGAATGCATGCTTGCATTGTGAAAAGCAGGGGTGCAGTTCATCCCTGCACCCTGTGGCCGGCACCCCAAGGTGCATGCCACCGGGTGCAGGGATCAACAGAGGGGCACCATAGGTGCCCCCAGACGGCCATTCGGCGGGCCTCGCACCCATGGGGGCCCAACTGGGGGCCCCCAAAGACAGTTACCGACTGCCTTTTCGTGCCGGAAAGACCGGCACGAAAAGGCAGTGAAATACTGCCATCGTACTCCCTCGGTCGTGAAGAGGCGGCCCGGGGAGTACTGAAGGATTTCCGGACGGCGGACGGGCTCTCCGAACCCGTCGTAAGCCATCCGGAAATCCGAAGTCGGATTCCTTTCCGACCGAGCCCATCGGAATGGCTCGGTCGGAAAGGAATCCGGCCGGCACGTTCCGATTCGGTCGGAAGGGCTCCGACCATCGTTCGGTGCCCTTCCGGCCGAAATCGGAATCGGCCCCTTAATTGGAGACTCTCGCATTCCCAGATCACCCTAGCCACTGCACTCCAGTGCAGCCTCTTTTATTTCAGCATCACTAGCCTCGTGCACCCGCATTCAGTGAGATATTAGCCCTTCTTACATCACCAACCTCTTACAATTACATATACGCCATCTGACCTGATGCTGACGGGAGACTCCCGATTTTTGAAGGAAAACATTGCTTTATCCTCCCGCCTAAAATTGCATCCTCTACAATGTAAGTCAATGGGGAAAATACATTCTCCTAATTTTTATTTCGAAATCCCCCACTAGCATCTGTGAAATGTTGACATGTATGCACTTATAGGGAGTTCTTTCCATTCCATCGTCATTGACATTGTGAACTTGAATCGAGTCTCACTCATTCCCACATTGTTGCCCTCACATACTTCAAAAGAGTCTCACTGATTCCAACATCACCGACGTCATGCATTTCAAATGAGAATAATGGGGCTATTAAGACCGCGGTGGAAGGTTCCCGGATCAGCCACGGGGAGGCTATGGCCCATGCCACCCTGGCAGAGGACTGTCCACCGCTTTAGAGATCTCCACCTGTCTGGCAGGGATCTGTGTTTTCTATAGGGAGCAGCAACATCTCCCTTCACAGCTCTGAAGGTTTGGGCACCATGTTTAAAGTGCATGCTCGGCAAAATGTTATATTGAGAAGATAAACCTTATAGGTGTGAATTTATCCCAGATATGCCATTGTGGGTTGTACAACCTTTCCTACAAATCGCTGAATCAATGTCGATACGGAGGTGGCGAGAGGGAGGTTGTGATACCATGGGGGGCCTTTACCCCGAGGGACAGTTCATCACCAGGAAGGAAGCCATAGAGTCTTTTTAGGTCTCGCTTAGCAACGCAGCGCATGCGTTGCTCGCTTGGCGAGATCTATTGTCGATTTTTGTTTGGAAGGGGGACAGGAGATGTGCACGCGTACGGACAGGAGATGTGCACGCGCACGGCCGTCTCTTTTGCTCTCGGCATTTCAGGCACAACGCGCGCATGTGGCTTTCTCCGATCGCTTCTCAGAGGGTCACCAACTCGCGACAGCTTGTTCTTTTGCCCCGTTAGTTTTGTAACTTTCCTGTTCGTTGTTCACTTTGCTCCCGCCTCACGTCTGTGTTCACTTTGTTCCCCCTCCCGCCGCAGTTTGTGCTGTCTTTCTTCCCGCCCCCTCCCGTTGTCCATATTCCCTTTTCTCCCGCCCCTCCCGCCGTAGTTTGTGCTCTCTTTCTTCCCGCCCTTCCCGTTGTCCATATTCCCTTTTCTCCCGCCCCTCCCGCCGTAGTTTGTGCTGTCTTTTTCCCACCCCCTCCCGTTGTCCATATTCCCTTTTCTCCCGCCCCCCTCCCGCCGTAGTTTGTGTTCTCTTTCTTCCCCCCAGGCACCATAATCTATCTGGCGAGAGGAGGAAAGGCCATATGTTGAGTCTGTCATATGGACATATTTAACGAGCTGTAACAACTTGCTTCTTGTGATGTGCACAAAAAGCCTTTGGGGCAAGGACTGCAGGCACCATAATCCAGTTGGCCAGCAGGGCTGAGTGGTGGGGGGAGGAGCTTCACCCTCATTAACGAAGCTGGAGCAAGAGCGCAGCGGGTTCGCCACGGGCGCGCCGAAGGCGCGCCTAAGGCAAGCCTGTCTGCGCCCGTCCGCGCCCGAACGGGACCAGGGGCTAGAACCCCTGGCCCCCGCTATCGGTACTCTATGAAAGAACTCGCGCTCCTAAATCTAGGCACGACGCCGCTTAATTACAGCGCAGCTAGCATACTCAGGACTGAAGGGCTCTTGAGGCCTCAAACGGGAATAGATAGCCTTCACTGTAACTGTACTATGCGCAAGCATGGTCTACCACGACCTGCTAGCCTAGGGGGCCTCAAGCTCGCCACCCTTAACACCCGCTCATTGCAGAAACACAATCTCGAGGTGTTTTCACTCCTCCAAGATGATACCCTAGATATCTTAGGAATCACAGAAACGTGGCTTGAGGAGTCCTCTTCTCCAGACTTAGTGGCCACCCTGCCCCCAAATTATGCTGCACTATGCCATAATCGACTTGGCAGCTCTAGAGGGGTGGGGTTGCGATCTTGTACAACCACCAACTAAAGGCTGAGACCCTCTGCGCTGAAAGCATTGAGGGGGCCGATGTGCTGGGGGCTAAATTTCACACCCAGACAGCCTGCTTAGTGGTCCTGGTGGTTTATCGCCCCCCGCAAACGCCACCCAGGTTCGTGGAGCTTTTTACAGAATTAGTTAATGATGTTCGCTCACGGTACCAATGTATGGTGGTAATGGGGGACTTTACTTTCCACTGGGACCAGATTCCCAAAAGCAGTCAGGCTAAGCAGTTGGAGGAGGCGCTAAGCTCTCTAGATCTTTGCCAATTAGTGAAGGAGCCCACTCATGAGAAGGGCCATACACTTGACTTGATTTGGACGTCTCACCCATTCACAAATCCTATAGACATTAATCTGTGCCCCTGGTCTGACCACTATGTCCTTAGTGGCCTGTTTCCATTGCCTAAGCAAGCCGTCCATCATTTGCCGGAATGGAAGGTACTGCGGAGCTGGAATAAAATCAGTACCAGCGACCTGGTTGCCACCCTATATAAAACAGCTACCTCCTCTCCTATACAGGGCGACCTTGATGCAAAAAGTACTGCCCTGGGGATAAGGCTAAAGAATGCCATTGATGTGGTATCACCGGCTCGAAGGGAAAGAATAAAGGACAAAGGAAAAGGGGCGCCCTGGTTCAGTGACGCCTTAAGAACTGCGAAACAAACCCTCCGCCAATACGAGAGGGCTTGGCGGAAAGCCTTTGACCCAGGGGCCCGATTAGAATATAATGCTATGTTTGCGAGCTACAAAAAAGCAATCCGCACTAGGAAAGCAGAATTTTATGAAGCTAAGATTGTGGCGGCTGATAATACACAAAAAGAGATTTTTCGGATCTTGAAAGAGCTGAGAAAGGGCAAGGAACGGAAACCTACCTTCTGTTTGGAGGACTGTAACAGATTCCAGTCCTTCTTTTTAACGAAAGTGGAAGATTTATTAACGGAAATTCATACCACTTCCATACACACTTGTTCTTTAGCTCCAGCACCTCCGTCCCTCACTTGTGTAAAACCCCTCACTTTCGTTCCCATGCTCACCCCAGACTCCCTATCCCTCCTAGCTGAGCGGGTAAAGTCAGGGTCCCCTGCAGACCCCTGCCCACCTAGAATCTTCAGGGCAGCCTTACCGGGGATAGAAAGCGAGGTGCCCTCGCTTCTCAACTCATCCTTGGAAGGAGGGTATGTCCCCTCTAACTTTAAGGAAGCTTGTGTTATCCCGCTCCCAAAAAAAACAGGGACCGACCTGGGAAATTAAAAAAATTTCAGGCCAATCTCCCAACTTCCGTTCTTGGCTAAAGTGTTGGAACAACACGTGTTAAAATCCCTGTCCCACCACATTGAAGAGAATCACATTCTACAATCCAACCAGGCAGGCTTCAGGGCTCATCACAGCACGGAACTGGTGATGCGGTCTGTGCTGGATGAATTAAGAGTAAGGGCTGACAATAAAAAACCTTGTGCCCTGGTCCTGCTAGACCTCTCCGCGGCATTCGACACGGTCAATCATGACCAATTACTGCTGCGAATGTCGGAGATGGGCATCCAAGGCACTGCCCTGGCGTGGCTGACCTCCTTCCTGAAGGACCGTTCTCAGAGGATACAGTTGACCGACCATGTATCTGATCTAGGGTCTCTCTCCTGTGCGGTTCCACAGGGTTCGGCGCTGTCACCTCTCCTTTTAACGCTTACCTTCAGCCCTTGGTAGCTGCACTAAATCAGATGGAGTGTCAGATTTATAATTATGCGGATGACACCCAACTCATCATCCAGATAGATAATGCTCCGACTGCCCACACAAGATTTCAAAGCATTCTGAAATTTGCAGTCAACTGGATGACGGCCAACGATCTTAAGATTAACCCTGATAAGACAGAGGTGCTGGTCATTACCTCAGACTCTAACCCTTGGAAGGACCTTTTTTGGCCCCAAGAGTTGGGCACACCCCCAGAGCCAGCCATGGTGGTTAAAAGTCTGGGTATTAAGATTGATGCCAAGCTCTCCATGATCCAGCAGGTATCGTCAGTAGTGGGAACTTGCTCGGGCATGCTGAGACAGCTGCGAAAACTGGCCCCACTTCTCACTTTCAACACGCTTAGAACGGCAGTATCAGCTTTGATACTGTCACGACTGGATTATGGCAACTCCCTATACATTGGTCTCCCGAGAAACTTGCTGGCCAGACTACAGGTCGTCATGAATGATGCCGCCAGATTAATTTTTAGAGTACCCAGGCGAACCCATGCCACCCACCTCCTGCGTCGGTTGCACTGGCTCCCGGTTATGCAGAGAATACAATTTAAGGGCCTCTGCATCGCACACAAAGCCGTCTACGGCCAAGCCCCTAGGTACATTAAGGAGCGCTTAGTCAAATATACCCCAGCTAGGATGTTGCGGTCTTCGGAGGGCAACCTTTTGGTTTGCCCTCGCTTTAAACTGACCTCCAAAGGAGGAAGCGCCATTTCAACATCTATTCCTCAAATCTGGAACAATTTGCTGGAGAATGTACGTAAGGAACACACTCTGCTTCCGTTCAGGAAGAAGCTAAAAACAGTGCTTTATGCTGACGGGGAGTAATTTAATGAAGTTCCGCACCTCACTTGCAACAGCTGGGATTCCTCTCAAAAGCGCTTAGAGACCTGTAGGTGATGACGCGCTCTACAAATTACAATTACAATTACAAGAGATGGGGCCGCATGTTGAGACTGCTGTGTGGGCATAATTAATCAGCTGTAACTGCCCACTGCCCGGGGCGGGTGCCCGGGTGAAAACTGGCCCGAGGCCGGGCCCATCTTCATCCATAAGAGACCGGGCATGGGCCATCCCTCATTGTAGCTCAATCCGCTGGCCATCTGCTTTAATAAGGTACAATCCCTTTTGTATTTTAACTGCTATATCGACCATCTGTGTCCTGATTACTGTGCCTTGCCAATTAAGTACTTGTGGTAGTAGGGGTGATGCCTCGGCTTGTTTTGTAACTTTACTGTTCGTGTTTCACTTTGTTCCCGCCCCCCTCCCGTTGCCCGTGTTCACTTTGTTCCCGCCCCACCCCCTCCCGCCGTAGTTTGTGTTTATTTCTCCCCCTCTCGTGGGCACTTTGTTCCCGCCCCCTCCCGTTGCCCGTGTTCACTTTGTTCCCGCCCCTCCCGCCGTAGTTTGTTTATTTCTCCCCCTCTCATTGTCCATATTGTCTGTCTTCCCGCCCCCTCCCACCGTACTTTCTGTTGACAAGCGATATCACTGCATTTTATGGCGTACATATTGCTTGTATTTATGTTCATTATCAGTATTCAAAATTTACCAGTTTTCAGACGGAATGGTGTGTCTCAGGGAACATAAGGTATACACAGTATATACCTTTCAGTGACCCGCACGCAGTGGACAAGCTCCCATATTTCTATTACACAACGCTAGCCCTCTGGCTCTCTCAGGCTCTGATGAAAATGTTTCTGTTGTGCTCATGGGTGTTTATGTTGGCCCGAGGCATTATGACACATGCATCCTTATATGAACGTACAACATAGCATTGCAATCCAGCTGCTCCGTGCAGTGTACGCAATGGAGGGACTTGAGGGGGAGGCACGGATTACGTACATGTTTAAATTGCAGGCCAGGCACTGACTTTTTCGGAAGGGGCGCCTTCCCATAGCATGCACACAAGGGGCAGAATGCTGGCTAACAGTTCTAAACTGCCTCACAGTTTTCTGGCGGCGGGGGGGCGGGAGGTGCTTGAGCGCAAGAGGCGTATGAAGAGTGACAAGCTGTTATATGACCACATTTGTTTTCACAGCGGTCACCACATGCCTTCTTTCTGCTGTTACTCACGCTGCACTTTTTTCCCCATAGGGAAACTTTGTTCTCGAATCTCAGAACAGTCATTTGCAATCCAATAGGGCTTGCATTTGCGAGAGTTTGAGCTATTAGCAATGCCTTTTATTTATGTGTTTTGAAATCCTGCAAGCGGTGCGTAAACACGCACTTTGTACTTATAGTCCTTGCTTACGAGAAGCAAGGCTGACAGTAAAAGAGGCGCAGTTACCGCCAACCTTGCTTATAGGCAATGACTATAAGTACAAAGTGTGTGTTTACGCACCGCTTGCAGGTTTTAAAATACATAAATAAAAGGCTTTGCCATTTACAATGGCATTAGCTCAAACTCTTGCAAATGCGAGACCTATTGCATTGCAAATGCTTGTTTTGTTTAGTACGGAACAATGTTCACAATATATTAAAATTTCGACTACGGCCCGTACGCTTTGGCTGACGTTTCCAGAGGCGCCGACTCAATCCAACACCCAAGTGACGCTGCTGGAGAGGGCACAAGTCCGTAGACTAATATCCCACGTCTATAGAGCACTCAGGAATGATCTGCCACTTCAGCTACTTCATGTACAGGTAAAGTGGGAAGACATCCTGGGAGACCCCCTGTCAACAAAGGAATGGGCTAAAATACACGAGGGAGTGAGGACGGTTAGTTCCAACGCACGCTTCAAATTCCTGCAATATAACTTTATACATCAAACATACCTCACCCCGCAGACCTTGCATTCTATATAGCCCATTCGATCTGACTGCTGTCTACGCTATAGGGCCCCGACAGCGGACTTTATCCATATGGTATGGTCATGGCCCTCGCTATCCCTGTTCCAGCAGGAAATTAAACACAATCTGAATAGAGCCTCGGGTTGGAAGGTGTTGGAGATCTGTCAAGTGCTCCTGGGATTGCTTCCCTCTCTTGCAAAAAACAAAACAGAGTGGAAAATTTGTACTCCTCAGCTTGGTTCTGGCGAAGCCCTGCATAGTGATAGGTTAGCAGAGGAGGTACGCATGCGACACGTGCATAAAGATGACAAGCTTGAAGATGACCTGACAGCTTGCTCATCCATGTTGAACGATTTTTTGGTTTCACAGGATCTGACCGCTCATGAGGATGGGCTCCCATGAAGTACTGCATACAATCCCAAATGGTTGCTATTAATACTAGGAACACTGACTGACAGAGGGTTGCGCCAGAAATACCCACACCCTTTTTAACATGGCATTGTTTAATATGAGAAACAGGGATTAAGCACGAGAGCGAGGAGAGGGTGGGGAGGGGGGAAGTTTTTGTTTGTAGTTTTTCTTCTTGATTTTAGGGATTGCTATATCAACAATTGTCTTCCACACATCACCAATAATGCTCAGCTACGACTATTACCGGTAGCATTCTGCTTGCATATTTATAACAGGCCAGACCTGTAAACTGTGTATCATGTTTGATTACTTGCACTCTATTAACTTCCTATACACATAATATGCGCCTCACCTGTATTGCACTTGAAATGCCTGTTTACTTCTACGATTACAATAACTGAGCTGGGGAAAGTGACACTCTAGGTTCAATTGCGACTCCTAGGTTGTACTGATTGTTTACCATTGCCCAAAAATCAATAATGTTTATAAAAAAAAAAAGTGTGAATTTATTGTCTCAAAAGTGGGATTTTATTTTTTCAATTCGAAAAACTATTTGACCCAAAACCACACAGAATTTTCTTCCCTGTGCTTGGGGCCAATCTATACTTTTCTTGCCACCAAGCGCAAGGAAAATGAGTGACGCCCCCCTAACGGGCCCCCCATGCTCAAATAGGGCCCAATGACTGTCACTGTGATCAGGCAGTCCCAGAGCTTAGATTGTGCCGGTGGTTGAAAGTGCGGTTCAAAGACAACATTTTTAAAAGGACCAGAAAGAGTAACATAAAGGGTCAGGAAAAGTCTTTTCGTGAATGAAAGAGGCATTAGGTGGAATCAAGACTACACAGCCTTGGTCTTCGGCACCGCTGGCATTCGGTAGCACCGGCCTAGGACTTAAGAGCAAAACTTTGGTCCCCAGCACTTATTTGTTTATAAAGTAAGCACTGGGGCAGTCCCTGGGTGGACAGGCTGCCTGGCCAGCCAGCAGAGGCACCAAAGGTGGAAACCTGGCGCTTCAACCTATTTTAAAAAGAGTGGGGATCCACGAATTTGGCAGGGGAAGAGAACAACCAAACTCTAAATAAGGACCTAACTTTTTCACACATTACTGCCAAAATGATAGGTTTTGTCAATAATTGAATTGGACCCTTCAGGACATGTTCATACCTATAAACTCCCCGCCTTCACACCCAGTGCACACACTTGCACGTATTCCTGCTTCCTTTCTTTTCATTGCCTTTGTTTACAGTCTCCTTTCTCATTCCCATTTACTCCCTATTCGGTCTCCCTTTTCTACTGGCACCTTTTCCCCCTCCGCCTTCCTTTCAGATTTTTTCCCTGTGTTTTCTATCCTATTTCTTATCTCTGGCGTTTCCTTTTTTTCAGTCTTTCTACTTTTCTTTCGTTCCCTCATCAACATTGTTGGCTCTGCCCTTTCCTTTTACCTGCATTTTGTGTTTTTTATACCTTTCTTTTTTAGGTCTCGCTGAGCCAGCGCGCATGCGCTGCCCTGGAGACATTTAGTAAGGGGCTTTTGGAAGTGCTACCAAAGAGGCTTTTTCCGGCCACCAGCTTGCGTTCACGCGAGCGTGTACGCGCGCAACTGCCAGCTTTCAGCGCCCGATCAGGCGCCATCTGTCTTTCCTCTCACTTGATTGCTTTCACGCTCCTCCGCCCCTCCCCCACTGCGTCGCGCTGCTTTCACTTTCGCGCGCGGCCAATGCTTGTTTATTATTATCAACAGCAGTGTAAGAAAAGCTTTGTGTGCTCTCCCTCCCACTTTTAGCGGGAGGCGCGCGCGCGCTTGTTTCCTTGGGGTCTGCCTCAGGCATGTGTGTCGGCGCCCATTTCACAGAGCGGTGCTAAATGTTTCGGATGGCGTTTCACACCTAATCTCCCCTTCCCGTCTTGCACGCCCTCCCACAACACTGCTTACCTGCCCCACCAACTCTCCGAGGTCACCTGGCTGTGCCATCCCCGCCCATCGCTGCTTGTAAGCAGGTCGTTCTGGCTCTCTATCGAAATCGCACTCTACACTCAAATGGAGGCAGTAGTATCCCTAGCCTAAGTTCAGGGGACCGAGAGGCGCTGCAGCCCAGTAGGAGGCATGTTAAATGGCTCCCTCTGCTCTGTTTTCTCTTTAATCATCGGGTCAGGCTCCTTTGTGCTTTCACTTTAAGAGGCTGAATGGGAGCGCCAAGCTGCGTTAACCTGTGCCTCTTAGCGCTGCCTCTCCACTTGGCGTTAAAGACAGCCAGTGTCTGTTGGCACTGAGCGCCCCAGCGCCAGCGTGCAGGGGGTTAATGAAGCCTCAGGTCCAGACCCCACTGCTGACTTTCTTTGTGTAAAGCGGAGCTTTGGGATTCCCCGTGTATTGACATACCAAGGCATCTTTACTGCCCAGTGACAATGCTTTGCCCTTCTAAAAATATTTGCAATTGTATCATACTCTGCTTTTCTCCCTACCTTTAAGAGTATGGGTTTCCGATTTAACTTTTGAACTTAGAATGCTCATCTAAATTGTAAAAGACATACAATTGTGTATCTTTTGCTTTCTCGCATCTAAATTGTGGCTGCTCTTTTTTTTATGCACAAACCTTTAGATGCGCTGCCACTGCTTGAATATAAAGGTCGTCTGACAGCAGCATCTGCAGTATACAAAATAGATGGATTGATGTAGGAAGGGGTAATGATGCGAGAGTGGCAGATAAAGGGATTGACTAAGGTGCATAGTGAGAGACTGATGAATAGGTGATGCATGTAAATTAATAGAAAGAAATGTAGAAACATTCAGTTCTGGGCGTGGCGTGTGTTTTCATCTCTTGTATCTCCATGTGTGTCACTTTCCATGTATCTCTCTGTTGGATACCTTCCTCTGCCTCTTCCTGCTTCTATCACACTGCCTCTTCAGGTTTTTCTTTTTCGGTCTCTTCCTTTTTGTTTCTTTCACTGTTGCTCTCTTTTCATCTTACAGTCTGTTTCTCCCAAATTAACCTGCATTTCTCTGCTTCTGCTGTGTTTCTTACTATTCCTTTTTGTCTTTCCCTGTCTCATCTGGTCTTTCTGGCTGATTTAATTTCTCTCTTTGTCAGCCTTTCTATGTCTCTCCCTTTCTTTTGCCTCTAAGTCACACTTGAGTGTGTCTATTTATCTAATGCTGTTTCACTTTGCAATGCACATCAAGGGCAGCTTTGAAGTGATTTAATTTATAGTTGCTCGTTTTTTTCCCTCCAAATACATCGGAGCTGCCAGGGCAATGGAATAGGGCAGTGGTATGTTTACGGTGGTATCATGCACAAAATCTTATCGTTTTTGTATAACACACGGGCTGCACTCTCAATCGCACTCTCTTCCTCCATAAAACAAGCATTGGCATAGCCAATAGGTCTCGCTTTGGGACCTTATAAGTATTTCGTTATGCAGCACAATATCCTTGGTGCAACAACATCAACTGTTGCATGGCTAAACACTTATAAGGTCCCAAATGCGAGACCTATTGGCTATGCCAATGCTTGTTTCCTTTTTCACCACTTTAGTGATTTTCAGTCTTCTCTTCTGTTTCTCTTTTCTACTCTATTCTCGTTTCTGTATTTTTGGTTGTTTTGTTACTGCCACCTGCCGTTTTTTTTGTGCCTTGATGCAGCCGGCTTTATATTGGGAACCACTGTTGTGAAAAAAATACAAGATTACTATGAATAATATGAATATCGCTTTATCAGCTAATACTCTAACGGAAGTTCAGAAGGGAACCTGAAAAGCTAGCTACCTTTTTTCAGTGGTAGCTGGGATTCTCCTCAGAGAGCCGCTTTCCGCTCTGTCTTTCGGCTCAGCAGGCAGGCTTTGCCACCACTCAACTGAAATAATCAGTGTATTTGTAACGCGCCAAAGGTCATGGAGGTGATTTCAGGAGACTGTACAATCTTTTGTTCCAGTAAGAGAGCTCAAAATGTCAATTCACCCGCCGAGGTCCACAAAATAAGTGTCATTGTGCTAGGCAGCAGTAACGTGCTATTTAAAAGACACATTCATTTAGCTGTTGCTCATTACTGCAGTTATAGCACACAATGTGCCTCTAGTATGACATCACAGCACTTTCGGAAAAGTGGGTGGGCTGCATAACTCTGCTATACTTATATTGTACTAAATGCACCCCTATCCCCATCGCCAAGTTTCTGCAATGTAGTTGAGGGTTTTAAAAACCAGGAGCCAGATTTATCAAGGTTTTGAGTCGCCCTTGTGCCACGGAAGGGGGCACAAGAGCGACGTAGAACATAAATAATATATATCAAGCCACGCAACCCACCTTGCGTGACCGTGCATGGCTTGATAAATCTAGAGTAACGCAAGGCAACACAATTCGCTGCCTTGCGTTACTCAGCCCCAGGGAGGCGTTCCATGGCTGGAGCGTGGGTGTTCCCACACATCCACCCATGGATTTTGGCGCATTTCCAGATTTACCATTAGTGGTAGACCTGGGAATGCGTCACAATGCTCAGTGAGGCGTATTGAGGAGAAATATCTTTATTTCTCCTAGTTTTTACCTCATTCTGCAGCACACATAGAAAGAGGGAAATGCCTCTCAGGATTGTTTTTGTGGAGGAAGGTGTTTCTTCCTGCACAAAAACAATCCTGTCTGCAACGCAGGCACCCTTGCACCATGACGCAAGGGTGCCTGTGTTGGCACTAGGCAGCCAAAAGTACGCCAGCACTAGGAAAGGACAGGAATGCATCGTATGATGTTAAATACGGCACATTCCTGCTCTTTCCCTTTCACGTAGTGCAACAAGCTGGCTTGCTGCATTGCCCTGCATGAAAAAATTATAAATATGGGCCCATGTCCTTAAGGACAATGTATTAGTGTAACAAGCAACTAGTGTTCTAGTTATTTCCTTACTACAAATTCCTTCCATCTACATCAGTTTTGCTTCCTGTAATTAGGAGTGGGCGGAGTTTGTGGAGTTGCACTACGTGGAATTCCGCGGAGTTGCACAAAAACTCAGTGGAATTCCGCGAAGTTCTGCTCCGCCCTAACTTCGACACCCTTACTGACCCTGGAACCAGTACATGTCCTTCACACTACTGGTTCATGGTAAGAGTCATAAGACTAAATAAGGCAGAGGCCCACCTATCTTGCAGTTTTGAAGGTTCTGGTCGCAGTACAGTGAGATCCTCTGGGTCACCGACATGTCGGACACGTAGATTGGGGGCAGCAGCAGTGTATCCATGGGGCCCGGGGTAGGCTCGGATGCTTGTCTCCTCTCGGCCGACGAGTTGAGGAGGCAGCAGCCATCTACAGACTTCGGCACCATGCAAGGCTGCATATCATCCCTTTACTGCCAGTAACGGACCGTTAGCAGCCGCGATCACCCCCTCGACTCGCTGCCATTTATTTGCTGCTTCAACAGTCACTGGCTGTGACGAATAATCTGTGTGCAGCAGGGTCAGACCTGGCCAATCAGCAGACGGCCTGATGAGCTGAACTGGCCCGCCCCTACCGCTTGCGGGCCGTTTTGTCCTCGGCCTTGCACTGGGTCTGCCAGGACAGCGGGCTGTCAGCGCATTGCGGGGAGCCCTGAAGGGCCATGCCCAGAAGATGCCTGGAGTGCATGGGGCCCAAGCTGACGTGCGGAGGGCAAATTACTTTCTTTATCCCAGGGACCAATGGTCTGGCCAGAGTGGCCCCCCCAGCAGTAGCAGTATGCAGCCGCCGCAGCAGAACTACAACTTTCCCAACGAGGAGAATGGGCATTGCCAGGTAGGTGGCGGGGGCAAACATCGCCATGTGGTGAAATCAGAGTTTTTTGCTGAACTCCGCGCTCTGAGCAGAGCGCGGAGTTTGCAAAGCTCCACAAACTCTGCTGGTGGAGCGGAGTACACCGCCCACCGCTACCTATAATCCGACTCACTGGCGTAGCTAGACCTACTGCCACCCAGGGCGGCCCCTAAGTTTGCTGCCCGGTGCGGGGTAATAGTGGGGGGGTGTCAGCAGATGGACGACTTGTTTGGGGGAGGGTGTCGGCCAACGGCTGACTTGTTCTCGGGGGGATGGTGGTTTTTGGCAGACACAACATGCTCACTGCCGCCACTCCCAAAAAGAGTGCCGCACCAGGCCGGGTAGTTAGGCTCACGTTTTACCCACTCAAAAATATCAAAATTCAGTACTTACAGTTATGCTTCTGTTAAGTAACTAAAACTCGTGGCCAAAAGTTACTTAATGGCATGAGCTATAGTTTCTTCAAATGAGTATAACTATAAGTATAACTATAACTACTGAATTTCTATGGTTTTGTGTGGGTAAAATGGGAATCTAACTATAAATTCCCTGTAACCATTGTTTTTTTCAGTGAATTTGTATGTTTTTTTTAAGTAAAGTAATATATAATTGGATCCACGGGTACCCGCGGGTACCCCTCGTATCTGCAGAGGATCTGCGTCTCTAGATATACAAAGTTTTATTTCTTTAATACCTCCAAAAGACTGAACAGATTTACACCAAATTACAAAAAGGGCTCTTTCTGGACCAAGAGCCAGCTTTCTGCCAAATTTGGTGTAAATCCGTTCAGCGGTTCGACCTGTAGCTGTGTCTAAAAATTGAAAAATCCCCAAAGACTTTGCATGGGGAAAAACCGTTTTGGGACTCCCCCTTTTACTTGGCCCCCACTTGACAAATCACCCTGAAACTTTCCATGCAGAACTAGGCAAAGTAGGCCACTTTTTGTTTAGTAAAATTACATGAAGATTCATCAAACTGCCAAAGTTATTAGCAGAATATATACATACACATATATATATATATATATATATGTGTGTATTATCTACTGGCGGTCGCCAGTAGATAGTTATAGTTAGGACCTATTATCCATAGGAAATCCGCGACATTCTATTTGAAATAACGTTGGCGCCGGTTGACGAATCTTCGCGAAAGTTTCCAACTTGTTGGGGCGCTCCGCTCCTACCCTGAAAGTCTCGGGTTGATTCGTCAAGCGGGGCCGAGAAAAGGGGGTCCCAAAACGCGTTTTCCCCATTCATTTTTCCATAGGAACCTTTAGTCGCAGCTACAGCCCGAACTGCTGAACGGAATTACACCAAATTTGGCAAAGAGGTAGCCCTTGGTTCAGACTGGTGCCTTTTGCTTAAATGGTGTAAATCCGTTCAGTAGTTCCTGAGAAAATCAAAAGTAAAGTCACATATATATCTATGGCCGAGTAGGGTCCGCGTACCCTCAGCGCACCCTGCGCGCACCGTCCCGATCACGAGCTGCATGCTAATTGGCTGTCAGCTGGCTGTCAACACTCCAAACCAGGAAGTGTTGGCAGCCATTTTGTCCCTCGGTAGAACCGAGGCACAAAAACAAGTGCGCAAAACGCACAAAGGGGGCAGGGTAGAAACACCCTGACCCCTAGGCCTGCTCAGGGGTCCCACAAGGACCCCTGGGCAGAAAAAAGCATTTAAAAAAAAAATCGGCAGGATGTGCTTAGGGTGCGCGGATCCCGCCGATTAAAAAAAAAAAAAGCACAAGAAACAAGTGCGCAAACGCACAAAGGGGGCAGGGTAGAAACACCCTGACCCCCTAGGTCTGCTCAGGGGTCCCACAAGGACCCCTGGGCAGAAAAAGCATTTATTTTTTTCAAAATCGGCGGGATGCGCTTAGGGTGCGCGGATCCCACTGATTAAAAAAAAAACACAAGAAACAAGTGTGCAAAACGCACAAAGGGGGCAGGGTAGAAACACCCTGACCCCTAGGTCTGCTCAGGGGTCCCACAAGGACCCCCTGGGCAGAAAAAAAAAAGACCGGCATCGTGCCGAGGCCCCGCCCCTCCCTGCAGCAGTCTGCAAACGCGCCCCCTGGCACGTTTTAAGAAGGGGAAGTATTCCCTTGAATACTGGGGGTCCCTGGGGCCAACTAGCCCACCAGGAACCTCCGGTATGCGCCAGGGGCTGCGTTGCAGAGAGGTGTACAGAGGCCACGCCCCTTTTACACCTCTCTGCAACGCAGCTCTGTGGCACTTTTTGGAGGTACATGGTGGGCTAGTTGGACTCCAGGGACCCTCAGTATTCAAGGGGACTTAATCCCCCAACTTAAAACGCGCCACGGGGCACGTTTGCACAGTGGTGAAGGAGGGGGCGGGGCTTCAGGTGACATGTGTGCAAACAGGCCCCGTGGCGCATTTTAAGATGGGGAATGAAATCCCCTTCAATCCTGAGGGTCCCTGGGGCGAACTAGCCCACCAGGTACGTCCAGAAAGCGCCACAGAGCTGCGTTGCAGAGAGGTGCAAAAGGGGCGTGGCCTCTGAACACCTCTCTGCAACGCAGCTCCTGGCGCATACTGGAGGTACAGGGTGGGCTAGTTGGACCCCAGGGACCCTCATGATTCAAGGGGACTTAATCCCCCAACTTAAAACGCGCCACGGGGCGCGTTTGCACAGATGTCACCTCAGGCCCCGCCCCTCCCTTCACCATTGTGCAAATATTCCTCTAAAATCAGCCGAACTACGAATTCCGATTTACTCACCTGTTATCAGGAGAGACCTCAGTCCTGCATCTTTCAGCCCAGTACTGATCCTGAAAAGTAATTTTAACCGTACTTACCAGTAACTTGAATTTCCTTCCATAGGATATCATTGACTGGTTTCACTTGGAAATTCTTCTAAGTGTGAAGTTTTGGAACTTTATAATATTCCTCTAAAATCAGCCGAAATACGAATTCCGATTTACTCACCTGTTATCAGGAGAGACCTCAGTGCTGCATCTTTCAGCCCAGTACTGATCCTGAAAAGTAATTTTAACCGAACTTACCAGTAACTTGAATTTCCTTCCATAGGATATCATTGTCTGCTTTTAGCTGAAAAAGTTTCTGTGTCGATTTTTGAAACATACAAATATTCCTCTAAAATCAGCCGAACTACGAATTCCGATTTACTCACCTGTTATCAGGAGAGACCTCAGTGCTGCATCTTTCAGCCCAGTACTGATCCTGAAAAGTAATTTTAACCGTACTTACCAGTAACTTGAATTTCCTTCCATAGGATATCATTGACTGGTTTCACTTGGAAATTCTTCTAAGTGTGGAGTTTTGGAACTTTATAATATTCCTCTAAAATCAGCCGAACTACGAATTCCGATTTACTCACCTGTTATCAGGAGAGACCTCAGTGCTGCATCTTTCAGCCCAGTACTGATCCTGAAAAGTTATTTTTACCGTACTTACCAGTAACTTGAATTTCCTTCCATAGGATATCATTGTCTGCTTTTTGCTGAAAAAGTTTCTAAGTGTCGATTTTTGAAACATACAAATATTCCTCTAAAATCAGCCGAACTACGAATTCCGATTTACTCACCTGTTATCAGGAGAGACCTCAGTGCTGCATCTTTCAGCCCAGTACTGATCCTGAAAAGTAATTTTAACCGTACTTACCAGTAACTTGAATTTCCTTCCATAGGATATCATTGACTGGTTTCACTTGGAAATTCTTCTAAGTGTGGCGTTTGGAACTTTATAATATTCCTCTAAAATCAGCCGAAATACGAATTCCGATTTACTCACCTGTTATCAGGAGAGACCTCAGTGCTGCATCTTTCAGCCCAGTACTGATCCTGAAAAGTAATTTTAACCGTACTTACCAGTAACTTGAATTTCCTTCCATAGGATATCATTGCCTGCTTTTTGCTGAAAAAGTTTCTAAGTGTCGATTTTTGAAACATACAAATATTCCTCTAAAATCAGCCAAAATACGAATTCCGATTTACTCACCTGTTATCAGGAGAGACCTCAGTGCTGCATCTTTCAGCCCAGTACTGATCCTGAAAAGTAATTTTAACCGTACTTACCAGTAACTTATATTTCCTTCCGTAGGAATCCATTGTCTGGTTTTCAGCAGAAAAGTTTCAAAGTGTTGATTTTCACAAACTACAAATATTCCTTAAAAATCGCCTGTATGACTTAAACGCATTCTTTCAACTGTTTACAGGAGATGCACCAGTGCTGGATCCAGGATCCACCACTGAGTAAGAAAAGTAACGATAACACTACTTACCTGCTAAGTGAATTTCCTCCCATAGGATAACATTGGTGATTCTATGTGAAAAAGTTTCTGTGTCAACTTTTAAAATACAATAATATTCCTTAAAAATCACTACTGTAACCAAAACGCTTTTACTCAACTGTTTACAGGAGATGTCCCAGGACTGAATCTAGGATCCAGTCCTGTGGTTAGAAAAGTAATCCATAAAGTAACTAATTGCATTTAGCTAGAAATTCACATTGAGCTCAATGTTGCATTGTGTTTGAAATTGTGTTGCCCATTGCAACAACTGTAACTACTGTACTTAAAAGTCTATTGCCTATTTGCAAAGTATTTAAACTAAAGTAATTCATTCTGAGAAAGTATATTTTGTAATGTAATGTATAA
The DNA here is from genome assembly GCA_963921515.1 of Calotriton arnoldi. Taxonomy (NCBI): domain Eukaryota; kingdom Metazoa; phylum Chordata; class Amphibia; order Caudata; family Salamandridae; genus Calotriton; species Calotriton arnoldi. The sequence continues at coordinate 47,047 of CAWUFW010002645.1, forward strand.
TGTAATTACAATGTAATTTAAAAAATAAAACATCTAAAAATAAATAGTTTAAAAAAATGTAGTAAATCGGTATAAAAAAAAATACATATAACAATTAATACATTTAAAAATTGTCATTTACAAAACTTTTGAAATTCACTGAAAAAAACTATAGGTTTCAGACATGTTATAGTTAGGAATTAGCATTTAAAAAACCTTTGAAATTCACTGAAAAAACCATAGGTTTCAGGCTTGTTATAGTTAGGAATTAGCATTTTAAAAACCTTTGAAATTCACTGAAAAAACCATAGGTTTCAGGCATGTTATAGTTAGGGTTTAGCATTTAAAAAACCTTTGAAATTCACTGAAAAAACCATAGGTTTTAGGGAAAGTTATAGTTAGTTGGACATTGCACTCGTACAAAACCCGTGAAATTCCCCCGTTATAGTTAGTTCAGCTAACTATAACTCGCGCCCCGCAATGCACTGCTGATGACGTCACATATTACATCACTCATGACATGGTCAGTGACATCACTGATGACATCACTGATGACATCTCAAATGACATCACTGATGACATCATCCATGTGAGAATTTAATGCATCTTCTCACACCCTAATATAACTTTTGATACACCCACTCTAAATTACAGACTGCCATTCTCAAAACCATACACACTCCAATACCAATAAGTACATACCCACTCACTGATTCTTAGGTCTACACACACACATCTACTCACTCACCCGTACAGTCACTCATACTTACAGTCACTCAGTACAGGACTATCATATGCACTCATACACCTATATAAACACTCACACAACGCAACTCATCCATAGAGGTACTCACACACCTAGTCAGTCATGCTAATAATTAATCACACTCCCATTTACTCACCTATACAGTTATACACACTAGCTCACTTACTCATAAAAATACTAGCACATTCTTACGCTCCTATGCAATTACTGATGCAAGCACACACTCATCCATATAGCCACTCTCACAATCACACACTCTCACTTATAGCCATTTATATACTCCAACACACATATATACTGCCTTTCACATATGTAGTTACTCACACATGTACCACTGAGATATACATTCAATCACTAACACACCCATACACACACTCACCCACCCATACAGTCCATCACAGACGCACTCTTGAAACCATGCACCCAGTGAATCACCCACTCACACATCTATGCACAGAGTCACACACACCCCACCCACACAAACACTGAGGCACCCATACAGATACTCAGAGAACCAATCCATAACCCATATAGACACTCATTTAGCTAGTCAGAAACCAATGCAGCTGCTTACACAACAACAGACAGACGGATACAGACATTCACACAGTTTAGTCACTCACCCATGCATCCAGTAAGATACGTTTAATCACTCACTTATAGACTCAGTCACGCACCTACTAAATCATCCATTCAGACGCTTATACACCCACTCATTCTTCAATACGCCTTTCCCTATATATATTAAACATATTTAAACTTTACAGAAACACACAATCACTGGATGATGTCATCAGTGATGTCATCAGTGATGTCACTGACCATGTCATGAGTGATGTAATATGTGACGTCATCAGCAGTGCATTGCGGGGCGCGAGTTATAGTTAGCTGAACTAACTATAACGGGGAATTTCACGGGTTTTGTACGAGTGCAATGTCCAACTAACTATAACTTTCCCTAAAACCTATGGTTTTTTCAGTGAATATATATATATATATATATGGAACTGTGTAAATGGATCTAATTGCAATGTGCTGAACTGCCGAGCGGGATTCTGGCGCCCCCAGTGACTTGGATTGACAGTTGATCAAACTGTTGGAATTACGGCCATTTGACCGACTCCTGCGGGCAGGTGCATTTCCTGAATACAGCTATGCGAGGGGCATTTTCAACAACAAGACCATCTTTGAAAACAATGCGGCATAACAATGGAGTGGCAGCCAATTGAGAGCATTGGTTTCAAGGGGAGAGAACTGTCTGTAATCTGTGGGATTGAATCACCAGTACCCTGTCACTGTGTACCTCTGAACAGGTGAAAATATTTTTTATTTGTCATAGAGACTATAATAACTGAAATCGGCACAACGTGAGAGCTACTCTGTGGACATAGCCTGTATGAACTATACTGACATGGCTGCCATAGAGGTTAGTTAACAATGAAAGTGGAATCAGTCCTCTCTCTCCTGCAATGATTAAATAATCCAATGGGAGTAGACTACCTATCATTTAAATGACACTGTTTGCATGTTGCCTCATTATAGCAAGTCTGAAGAAGGCAAATGCCAAAACGAGTTTCTTGCAATTAAATCAATCGATATTGACCCTGTGAGTGCTTCAGTTTGTCCTTTGGGGATTGTTTGGAATATATATATATATATATATATATATATATATATATATATATATATATATATATATATATATATATTCACTGAAAAACCATAGGTTTTAGGGACAGTTATAGTTAGTTGGACATTGCACTCGTACAAAACCCGTGAAATTCCCCCGTTATAGTTAGTTCAGCTAACTATAACTCGCGCCCCGCAATGCACTGCTGATGACGTCACATATTACATCACTCATGACATGGTCAGTGACATCACTGATGACATCACTGATGACATCTCAAATGACATCACTGATGACATCATCCAGTGACTGTGTGTTTCTGTAAAGTTTAAATATGTTTAATATATATAGGGAAAGGCGTATTGAAGAATGAGTGGGTGTATAAGTGTCTGAATGGATGATTTAGTACGTGCGTGACTGACTCTACAAGTGAGTGATTAAACGTATCTTACTGAATGCATGGGTTAGTGACTAAACTGTGTGAATGTCTGTATCCGTCTGTCTGTTGTTGTGTAAGCAGCTGCATGGGTTTCTGACTAGCTAAATAAGTGTCTATATGGGTTATGGATTGGTTCTCTGAGTATCTGTATGGGTGCCTGAGTGTTTGTGTGGATGGGGTGTGTGCGACTGTGCATAGATGTGTGAGTGGGTGATTCACTGGGTGGATGGTTTCAAGAGTGCATCTGTGATAGACTGTATGGGTGGGTAAGTGTGTGTAAGAGTGTGTTAGTGAGTGAATGTATGTCCCAGTGGTACATGTGTGAGTAACTACATATGTGAAAGGCAGTATATATGTGTATTGGAGTATATAAATAGCTATAAGCGAGAGTGAGTGATTGTGATAGTGGCTGTATGGATGAGTGTGTGCTTGTATCAGTGATTGTATAAGAGCGTAACAATGTGCTAGTATTTGTATGATTAAGTGAGCTGGTGTGTGTATAACTATATAGGTGAGTAAATGGCAGTGTGTTTAATTATTTGCATGACTGACTAGGTGTGTGAGTACCTCTATGGATGAGTGGCGGTGTTTGAGTGTCTATATAGGAGTAAGAGTGCATATGATAGTCCTGTACTGAGTGACCATAAGTATGAGTGACTGTACGGGTGAGTGAGTGGATGTGTGTGTGTAGACCTAAGAATCAGTGAGTGGGTATGTAGTTATTGGTGTTGGAGTGTCTATGGTTTTGCGAATGGCACTCTGTAATTTAGATTGGGTGTATCAAAGGTTATATTAGGGTGTGAGGAGCTGCATCAGATTATCACGTGGATGATGTCATCAGTGATGTCATTTGAGATGTCATCAGTGATGTCATCAGTGATGTCACTGACCATGTCATGAGTGATGTAATATGTGACGTCATCAGCAGTGCATTGCGGGGCGCGAGTTATAGTTAGCTGAACTAACTATAACGGGGGAATTTCACGGGTTTTGTACGAGTGCAATGTCCAACTAACTATCACTGTCCCTAAAACCTATGGTTTTTTCAGTGAATTTCAAAGGTTTTTTAAATGCTAATTTCTAACTATAACGTGTCTGAAACCTATGGTTTTTTCAGTGAATTTCAAAGGTTTTTAAAATGCTAATTTGTAACTATAACGTGCCTGAAACCTACGGTTTTTTCAGTGAATTTCAAAGGTTTTTTAAATGACAATTTTTAAATGTATTAATTTTTATATTAATTTTTTTCATACTGATTTACTACATTTTTAGAAACAATTTCTTTTACATATTTTATTTTTAAATTACATTGTAATTACATTATACATTACATTACAAAAAATACTTTCTCAGAATGAATTACTTTAGTTTAAATACTTTGCACATAGGCAATAGACTTTTAAGTACAGTAGTTACAGTTGTTGCAATGGGCAACACATTTTCAAACACAATGCAACATTCAGCTCAATGTGAATTTCTAGTTAAATGCAATTAGTTACTTTATGGATTACTTTTCTAACCACAGGACTGGATCCTAGATTCAGTCCTGGTACATCTCCTGTAAACAGTTGAGTAAAAGCGTTTTGGTTACAGTCGTGATTTTTAAGGAATATTATTGTATTTTAAAAGTTGACACTTAGAAACTTTTTCTCATAGAATCACCAATGTTATCCTATGGAAGGAAATTCACTTAGCAGGTAAAAACTGTTATCGTTACTTTTTCTTACTCAGTGTTGGATCCTGGATCCAGCACTGGTGCATCTCCTGTAAACAGTTGAAAGAATGCGTTTAAGTCATACAGGCGATTTTTAAGGAATATTTGTAGTTTGTGAAAATCGACACTTTGAAACCAGACAATGGATTCCTATGGAAGAAAATATAAGTTACTGGTAAGTACGGTTAAAATTACTTTTCAGGACCAGTACTGGGCTGAAAGATACAGCACTGAGGTCTCTCCTTATAACAGGTGAGTAAATCGGAATTCGTATTTCGGCTGATTTTAGAGGAATATTTGTATGTTTCAAAAATCAACACTTAGAAGAATTTCCAAGTGAAACCAGTCAATGTTAGCCTATGAAGGAAATTCAAGTTACCGGTAAGTACGGTTAAAATTACTTTTCAGGACCAGTACTGGGCTGAAAGATGCAGCACTGAGGTCTCTCCTGATAGCAGGTGAGTAAATCGGAATTCGTATTTCGGCTGATTTTAGAGGAATATTTTAAAGTTCCAAAACTCCACACTTAGAAGAATTTCCAAGTGAAACCAGTCAATGTTAGCCTATGAAGGAAATTCAAGTTACCGGTAAGTACGGTTAAAATTACTTTTGAGGATCAGTACTGGGCTGAAAGATGCAGCACTGAGGTCTCTCCTGATAACAGGTGAGTAAATCGGAATTCGTATTTCGGCTGATTTTAGAGGAATATTTTAAAGTTCCAAAACTCCACACTTAGAAGAATTTCCAAGTGAAACCAGTCAATGTTAGCCTATGAAGGAAATTCAAGTTACCGGTAAGTACGGTTAAAATTACTTTTGAGGATCAGTACTGGGCTGAAAGATGCAGCACTGAGGTCTCTCCTGATAACAGGTGAGTAAATCGGAATTCGTATTTCGGCTGATTTTAGAGGAATATTTGTATGTTTCAAAAATCAACACTTAGAAACTTTTTCAGCAAAAAGCAGGCAATGATATCCTATGGAAGGAAATTCAAGTTACTGGTAAGTACGGTTAAAATTACTTTTGAGGATCAGTACTGGGCTGAAAGATGCAGCACTGAGGTCTCTCCTGATAACAGGTGAGTAAATCGGAATTCGTATTTCGGCTGATTTTAGAGGAATATTTTAAAGTTCCAAAACTCCACACTTAGAAGAATTTCCAAGTGAAACCAGTCAATGTTAGCCTATGGAAGGAAATTCAAGTTACTGGTAAGTACGGTTAAAATTACTTTTCAGGACCAGTACTGGGCTGAAAGATACAGCACTGAGGTCTCTCCTGATAACAGGTGAGTAAATCGGAATTCGTATTTCGGCTGATTTTAGAGGAATATTTTAAAGTTCCAAAACTCCACACTTAGAAGAATTTCCAAGTGAAACCAGTCAATGTTAGCCTATGGAAGGAAATTCAAGTTACTGGTAAGTACGGTTAAAATTACTTTTCAGGATTAGTACTGGGCTGAAAGATGCAGCACTGAGGTCTCTCCTGATAACAGGTGAGTAAATCAGAATTCGTATTTCGGCTGATTTTAGAGGAATATTTGCACAATGGTGAAGGGAGGGGCGGGGCCTGAGGTGACATCTGTGCAAACGCGCCCCGTGGCGCGTTTTAAGTTGGGGGATTAAGTCCCCTTGAATCATGAGGGTCCCTACGGGCCAACTAGCCCACCAGGAACCTCCAGTATGCGCTAGGGGCTGCGTTGCAGAGACATGTACAGAGGCCACACCCCTTTTACACCTCTCTGCAACGCAGCTCTGTGGCGCTTTCTGGACGTACCTGTTGGGCTAGTTGGCCCCCAGGGACCCTCAGGATTGAAGAGGATTTAATTCCCCATCTTAAAACGCGCCACGGGGCCTGTTTGCACACATGTCACCTGAAGCCCCGCCCTCCCTTCACCACTGTGCAAACGCGCCCCGTGGCGCGTTTTAAGTCGGGGGATTAACTCCCTTGAATCCTGAGGGTCCCTGGGGTGCAACTAGCCCACCATATACCTCCAAAGCGCCATAGAGCTGCGTTGCAGAGAGTGTAAAAGGGGCGTGGCCTCTGTACACCTCTCTGCAAGGCAGCCCCTGGCGCATACTGGAGGTTCCTGGTGGGCTAGTTGGCCCCCAGGGACCCCCAGTATTCAAGGGGAATTCGTTCCCCTCTGCAAACGCGCCAGGGGCGCGTTTGCAGAGTGGTGAAGGAAGGGGGCGGGGCCTACGGGCCCGATCGTTTTTTTTTTTTTCCCCCCCTGAAGGGGGGCTGTGTGGCCTTCTTCCTTTTTCCTATTTTTAGGCCCTGGGGACCCCATCCCCCAGGGCCTTACCCCTTTTTTTAAATTAAAATTAAAAAAAACGGGAAGGGGGCCGCGTGGCCCCCTTCCCTGGCCCTGTATTGGCCCCGGGGACCCCATCCCCCGGGGCATGGCCTCTTTTTTTTTTATTTGGAGGGGGGCTGCGTGGCCCCCCTCCTCAGGCCATTTAAGGCCCCGGGGACCCCATCCCCCGGGCCGGCCTTGCACTTTTTTTAAATTCTTTTTCATTTTTTTACTTTGGGGAGGGGGGCTGCGTGGCCCCCTCCGTGGCCACTTATGGCCCCGGGGACCCCATCCCCCGGGGCCTGGCCTCTGGTTGGGGACTGTGGGGGTCCCCAAGCCCCCCACAGTCCCGCCGGCTCCCCGTGTCCTACGGGAGCCGGCATTGCTTGACACATGGGGAGCTGCTAAGATGCAGCTCCCCATGTGGAAAATCATCGGCTTTGGATATTGGAAGAGAGAGCAGGTTTCCCTGCTCTCTCTTCCAATATCCAAAGCAAGTTTGCAATGACAGGACGGGAGCCGCGAGGCTCCCGTCCTGTCATTGCAACAGCAGTGTCCCGGGGGTAGGCACCCCGGGACACTGCAGGAGCCGGCCCTGGGGGGTGGCGGTCCCCAGGGCCACCACAGGCTCAGGAGGGGGCCGCGCGGCCCCCTCCCTACATTTTGAAAGCCCCGGGGAGGTGGTGGTCCTCGGGGCTTGGGGGTCCAAAATGGACCCCCATTTTAATTTTTCTTAGTGCCCCGGGGAGGTGGTGGTCTCGGGCGTGTGGGGGCTGGAGCCCCCCACACAGGTTTTTAATTTAAAAAAAGAAGCCCCGGGGAGGTGGTGGTCCTCGGGGCTGCGGGAGGGCTCAGAGCCCTCCCGCACCATTATACATAAAGCCCCGGGGGTGGTGGTCCCTGGGGCTTGGGGGCCCTTAGAGGCCCCCCACACATAAAATTATCCCCCCCAGCATGCCCCCGGGACTTGGCCCACCCGGGGCCAATTAACATCGAAGCGCGGAGACCGCGCTTCGATTTTTTATTTTTTTTGCCAGGATTCGCGCTCCCTGAGCGCATCCTGCCGATTTAAAAAAAAAAAAAAAAAAATTTTTTTTTTGCCCAGGGGGTCCTTGTGGGACCTTCTGAGCAGACCTAGGGGTCAGGGTGTTCCTACCCTGCCCACTTTGTGCGCTTTGCGCACTTGTTTCTGTCCCTCGGTTCTACCGAGGGACAAAATGGCTGCCAACACTTCCTGATTTGGAGTGTTGACAGCCAATTAACATAAAGCTCGTGCTCGGGAGGATCCGCGGCCCTAGATATATCTATCTTTTTACTTTTGATTTTCTCAGCAACTACTGAACGGATTTACACCATTTAACAAAAAGGGTTCTTTCTGAACCAAGAACTACCACTTTGCCAAATTTGGTGTAATTCCGTTCAGCAGTTCGGGCTGTAGCCGTGTCTAAAGTTTCCTATGGAAAATTGCATGGGGAAAACGCGTTTTGGGACCCCCTTTTTCTCGGCCCCCGCTTGACGAATCCCCCGAGACTTTCAGGGTAGGAGCGGACCGGAGCGCCCCACAAAGTTTGAAAATTTTGCGAAGATACGTCAACCGGCAAGAGAGTTATTTCAAATAGAATGTCGCGGATTTCCTATGGATAATAGGTTGTAACTATAACTATCTACTGGTGACCGCCAGTAGATAATATATATATATATATATATATATATATATATATATATATATATATATATATATATATACACACACACACACATGTAGCTCATATCTGTGTTACAGCTTTTCCCAAGTAACCTATTTCTTTGACTATACAAAAGAGATGATAGATGAGTGGGTATGCTTTACAGCTGCAGATATTTCTGTGCAAACTGCAAGTCATTCCTTTGAATCATAACAGATCTACTCATTCTTTAAGTTCAATAAAATGAAAAACCACTGACTTGGAACATCACTAATGCTTGCTATTTATGGAGTGTAGGAGCTGCATGCCTGTGGTGGTTAACAATGTAGTACAACAGTCTTGATATTGTGTACTAAGGCTGTGGTAACACATTTGAAGGACCACATAATCTACCAATGTGATCTTCTTCTAACTGCCAGAAACAACTCAGTTCTGATGCGATAAGTATGAAGAAGGGTTAAGGCAAACCCTCTAGTTTCGAAAGACGGAAATATAATTACCAGAATATATATATATATATATATATATATATATATATATATATATATATATATATATATATATATATATATATAATACAAATAATAGAACATTAGAAAACATCACAATTTCACTCACACCTGATTTCATCACAACAGTGGGAAAGTGTGACATTGGTGGTGAATGGTGCAGGCAGGTTGTTTGATGTGTGACATGATACCGCATGATTTATGGCCTGATTCTGAGATTAATTCAGAAATTTACTGACGTAAGTTTCCTCCTGTCTTTGAAATAAAAACTAATTTTCTTGGAATTTATTAAGGTTTTCAGAAGTCCTCATAGGAAGCACGACCGTTGCAGGTTAACAAGAGCAATCATGGAAAGTATTTGCGAAATCCTAATAATAAAATAGTGTACATCTATATACTGGAAATGTCTTGCTGAGTGCAATTTCCCTTGCTAACTTTATTTCCACCACTGGGAAAATATATTTACCAGTAGAGAAACACCTTCCTTTACAAACTCACAAATGTTTGGGTTTTTCCTTTGCCATTCCCACACATGAAACGTATTTACTCCTGGTATTGACAGGAGCAAATCTCCAATGTTTCCGTGGTGGAAATAGACCACAGATCATTTTTGTAAATACCAACAAGCATGTCTGAGGGTGGTCCTAAGCGTTCCTGGCAGCCCCACCCTAGAAAACCTGCTCCAAGCCAGTGTGAGATTTACTGAAATCACAAAGTATGTTTGAGTAAATGTTTTATAAAAATAATATATACGTTTTCTAAATTACAACCTGGCTTTACACTCATTACCAGTCGCGGCTCCTGGTGGGAGTGCTGCGGGCGGTGGGGAGGGGCAGGGTGGGGGGGTAGTAAACTCCGGCATACGGCCGAATGGAGGTAAGTACAGAAATAAATAAATAAAACTAATTACATTGCGCGCGCCACATCGCCATTTGGCGTTGCAGCTGGCGCAATGTAATTCGTTTTATTTATTTATTTCTGTACTTACCTCCGTTCGGCCGTATGCCGGATTTTACTACCCCCCACCCTGCCCCTCCCCGCCCTGCTCCGCAGCACTCCCACCAGGAGCCTTGACTGCTCATTACAAAGGTCAATTGTGCGTGCATGTGAAACATGCAGAAAGCTAAATGGATCACAATGCCAGTATCTTACACTGTGCTGCGGCAATAAATGATGGACAGAATGTTGAATGAATCAAATATTCACCCCCATTCAAGAGATCTGGGTTAAATCCATAGTTCTTTTGCTCACTATGCCACCCCTGTTTGGACACAGCCATATGCAAATCTGTCTTGACCCTGCTCCTCATGGGAACAGTCCAGCCGAACTGCCAAGCAGGGTCCTCCCTGGATCCGAAACAAGCATCATGGAACCGGTTTTGGAGTAACACCCCTCATCAGCCAGGCTAGCTTGATTCCAGTGGCACAGCGAGCAAGGGACCCACGTCTGGGCATTCCCATCTCACTAAAGGTGAAAAGTGCTGCAGCAATAAATGATGGATGGATGCTGGATGAATCAAACATTCACCCCTAGTAAAGAGATCTGGGTGAAATCCATCATTGTTTTGCTCACTATGCCACCCCAGTTTGGACCCAGCCATATGCAAATCAGACTTGACTCTGCTCCTCATGGGAACAGTCCAGCCCAAACTGCCAAGCCGGGTCCTACCTGGACCAGAAACAAGCATCCTGGGACCGGTTTCGGGGCAACACCCCTCATCAGCCAGGCTAGCTTGATTCCAACGGCACAGTGAGCAAGGGACCCACGTCTGGGCATACCCTTCCCACTTAAGGCAAAAAGTGCTGTGACAATAAATGATGGACGGAATGCTGAGTAAATCAAACATTCAACCCCAGAAAAGAGATCTGGGTTAAATCCATCGTTCTTTTGCTCACTTCTCCATCCCAGTTTGGACCCAGCCATTTGCAAACCAATCTTGACCCTGCTACTCATGGGAGTATTCCAGCCCGAGCTGCCAAGCCGGGTCCTCCCTGGACCAGAAACAAGCATCCTGGGACCAGTGGCACAGCGAGCAAGGGACCCACGTCTTGGCATACCCATCCCACTTATGGAGAAAAGTGCTGCAGCAATAAATGATGGACGTCGATCATTTGTTGCTGTATCACTTTTCGCCCTAAGTGAATGGGTATGCCCAGACATGGGTCCCTTGCTCACTGTGCCACTGATTCAAACTAGCCTGGCTGATGAGGGGTGAAACCCCGAAACCGGTCCCAGGTGCTTGTTTCTGGTCCAGTGAGGGCCCAGCTTGGCAGTTCGGGCTGGACTGTTCCCATGAGGAGCAGGGTCAAGATTGATTTGCATATGGCTGGGTCCAAACTGGGGTGGTGTAGTGAGCAAAAGAACAATGGATTTAACCCAGATCTCTTGACTGGGGGTGAATGCTTGATTTACTCAGCATTCCGCCCATCATTTGTTGCTCTAGCAGTATATTACACTGGGCACAGTTTGACTACTGCCTCTCCTGCATGCAGTCGTCAAGTTTGTTGCTTAACTCCAATCCTCCAACACACTCGGCCTGTTTCCAACTCTATGGGGAGCTTGCCTTTCATCTCTTTATTTCTACAATTTGTTAATTTCCCATAGTCTAGTCTATCCTTTTTATGCACAACCCTTACCTCTTATTATTTGTTTTCTATCTGCTCCTACCCTGATACTCAGTACTAGAATTCTCCTCCTCATGGTCCAGCATGTTCTCTCTTTGCTCCGCCAGGGATTCTTTAGAGTGTTAAATATAAACCATAAAGAAGCCTGAAGACTGACTGTTGTTCACTGTAAAATAGAAAGCAGCTCAGCAAAAGATCAAAGAGAATTGACATTTCAACTGACCAGGTCTCTCACTACAAAATGGTCAGTTGGAGCTAAAAAGCTTAAATACAAAAACATTAATAAAGATGGAACTGATGTATATACGTTTTTCCCTAATACAAGACAATGTGGCTAAACCAAGTGACAGAAACGTGTTACTTTCTGCAAAAACTTGTTTAAATATCAAGTGGCAAGATATTTCCTTTAAGGATGTGCAAAACAATCATGAGAAGATATAATTCATGTACACAATTTTATCTTTATTATTCTCACAAAATCCCCCTTCCCTTATGGAGTTTTTGTAAACTAGTTTGCACTTTTAAGAATTGTGCAAGGTACAACCCTAACCCTATGGCTTCTGGGCTTACTAGAGCCATCAGAATTTGCAAATATTTTCAGTGTCACAAGAAGTTTCAAGCTAATATAAAATAACATACATATATGTGTAAACTGTTCTTAGATTTAAGATTACAAATACTGTTACAAATACAACATTACATAGGAGGATACACACATGATGCAGACAGATTTTAAGTTTGTTTTTACAGCCACCATCTTTTTTCGCGAGAGGAAAAAGTTTGGTTTACAATAGTTCAATAGAATAGAGTCTTACTAATTCTTTATTGATCCAATATTTATCACTTTCCTCACCATCCCCAGAAGTAGCAAGCGTAAAAGTAAGGGCACTGTGTTAGAACTGGGGGTCTCTAGTTGGCAGAGGTAGGTACCTTTGTCCAAATAGGGACCCTTGCTTCTAGTCAGGGTAAGGGGGTACACTCCTGAAATAACCCCTGCTCACCCCCTTGGTAGCTTGGCACGAGCAGACAGGCTTAGTTCAGAGGCAGTGTGTAAAGCATTTGTGAACACATACAGTAATCCAGTGACAACACTACAAATGGACACCACACAGGTTGTATTATAAAAATAAGTATCTTTTATATAGATTTACCACAAGACCATAAACGACAAAAATAATCCACAATACTGTACTTCTGTAAAGATGGTAGAATTAGCTTGAGTCTCTTAAAATGGAAATGCGACACTTTGAGTTCAATGTACCTGAGATGCGTAACGCGATACAACAAAAGTGGTGCAGGGAAGGTGATGCGTCGGTTCCTTACACGCAAGAACAGTGATGCGTCGGTTCCCTACTGATGCGCAGGGGACGGTGATGCGTCGGTTCTTCTCGGCGTGGGGAGGTGATGCATCGGTTTCTTACTGCACTTCTGTGGCGATGCGACAAGCAGCGCCGTGATGCGGTGAAGATCTGGTGCAAAGAAACAAAATGGCGTCTTCTTGATGTTGCGACAACGAAGGGGTGATGCGTGCACGCCCGACGGCCGTGCGGCGATTTCGATGAATCTTTGGAGCCGCGACAGGCCCTGCGACACGCTTCCCCGGCGATGCGACGGCGTCTGATGCGAGGTCGACGATCTTCTCTTGGGATGCGGGGCGCCTCGTGATGCGATGCGTCGGCGTCTGATGCGAGGTCGATGCTCTGCCCCGGGGATGCGACGGCGTCTGATGCGACAGCGACACTTTTCTCCCTTGCTGCGAGGCACTTCGAAGGATGCGAGGGTGTCAGCGGCACGCTTCTTCGGGGATGCGCCAGCGTCTGGTGCGACGTCAACACTCTTCTCCGGCGATGCAAGAAGCAGCGGCTGCGGCGGCGACACGCTTCTTCGTCTTGAGTCGCGCTTCCAGCTCCCAGCGACACGCAAGTGTGTCAGAAGGTCCAATTTCCCAGCAAGGGAATACAGGGGAGCTGGTGGGTGAAGTCTGTTGTTCCTGACACTTCAGCAGGAGGCAAGCTCTGAAATCAAGCCCTTGGAGATCCTTCACAAGTTGATGAAAGTACACATAAAGTTCCCTTCTCCTTTCTTTGGCAGTCAGGCAACCACTGCAGGCAGATCCCTCTGACTTAGGGATAGTCTTCTCCTCAGTTTCTTCTTGGTTCCGCTCCTCAGCAAAGGTTTCTTCTTGTTTCCCAAAGGTGATCTAATTTCCTAGGGGTCTGGTTCCCCTTTTTATACACCTTTTCTCTTTGTTCTCTGAAGGCAGAGAGGCCTTTGCCTAGTCCAAAACCAGTTCTGGTCAGTCCTGGAGCACTTTGTTTACCGGACTCCTTCTTTCCTTTCAGAATGTGGGGCAGGGTGCTCAGCCGCCCAGCAGGAGGTGGAGCCAGCATTGTGGAAGGCAGGCACAGCCCTATTCAGACCCAGGTGCAACTCCTCCCTCCACTCTGGATGCAGATCTCTCTATTCAGCCCTGTGCTGACTCACCCTGTCTCCTGGAGCCACCCCCAGCCCCTGTCACTCAAACTCCAGTCAAGGAATACACAACCTAGCATAGGCAGGCTTGGAAGGTTAGGCAAGAAAATACCTACTTTCTAAAAGTGGTATTTTCAAACACAGAATGTTAAAATCAACTTCACTAAAAGATGTATTTTATCATTCTGAGTTCAGGCATACTAAATTCGTTTCTCTACCATGTTCCCTGGGTCAGTTAGGATTATAAGGTGTAATAATCAAACTGCCCATTCTGGCCTATGGGGAACAGGTAGCCTTGCAATAGTGAAAAACGAAAATGGCTGTAATTCACTATTAGGACATGCCACACACACCAGTGCATGTCCTACCTTATACTTACAATGCACCCTGCCCTAGGGCCTACTTTAGGGGTGACCAACATGCAGTAAAGGGAAGGTTTAGGGCCTGGTAAGTGGGTGCACTCACCAAGTCGACATGGCAGCCCTAGGCTGCACACCGGCTCTGCAATGGCAGGCCTGAGACACATTTTACAAGCTGCTTCTGTGGGTGGCACAACCAGTGCTGCAAGCCCACCAGCAGCATTGGATTTACAAGTCCTGGGCACACTCAGTGCACTGTACTAGGGACTGACAAGTAAACCAATCATCCAATCATGGAGTCACTACTACATAACACAATTTATCATAGGGAGCACTTGCTCTGTGGCACTGAATAGCAGTGGCACAGTGCCCAAAGCATCTAAATCAGCAAAAACAGATCAATAACATTGGAGGCATCATCAAAAAATGGAAGGGAGACCCACGCCAAGGATGCCAGGTCTAACACACTGCCTATATTTTTCCAAGAGTTCTAGATGATGCACAAGATCAATCACCATGATATAGCCAATAATGGACTCAAATATCTTAATTTCCAAACAGCTTAAAACTTCCACCAACCTCGCCCAGATGCCGGTGGGACTCCAGCCAGGGCCACTTTGTGTCTTGTGTAATTTCTTTACACAACTCCCCTTAATGTGATTTTTCTGTTTGTGTCTGCTAATAGAAGTGTGGGGAAGATGAGAGCAACATTCGTTCCTTACTGTTGCACAAATGACCTACCCCCCTTTGGCACACTAAAATATAATCTAAAGCCATTCTATTTTGAATTAGCATCTTGGCATGGGCATCTAACTGTTCTGTCATAATCCTAAGGCTATTGCAGCAGAAGCTGCTATTTCTTTGACCCTTTCTGCATTTCTTCTTATCTCATCTAAGGTGTCAGGTAACACCAGCAACATCCACAGACAGTCTCCATGCGGAAAATCCGTCCCGGAGTCTAGGGAACTGCATTTCCCATCAGCACCCGGGTTTCCTGACATCTGACGCACCGTCGTGCGTGATGACAGGAAACCCAGATATAGCAGACCGAACGGCAGACGGAGCTGCCGATTATTTGTCGTTCCAACGCTGGTGGTCAGGTCCCGGTCAGGTAAGGGTGCAAATTGCACCGAAGAGTACTTGCAGTCTTTTCTTGTTGTTCAGGACTCCTGTCCTGTTTTTGGGGATCTGAGTTACCTCGCTCCCTTTGTTGGCGAGTCCAGTATTTCCACTGGCTCATGCAAAGGAGCGAGAGGCTGTAATCTGAGGGCTTTTGACTGTGTGTACATTACCTCATTTCTCTGGTTCACTGTGCTCCTGTTCTTCCCCGTTGGTGAGCCCATTTTCCTTGGCTCAGGCGGGGAAGAGAATGCACAGTTTCATCAAGTGGCAACAAACATTGTGAAGAGTGACGTAAACTCTACTAAACTGGTTGTTTGTGGCAAACGGTACTTCCCTGTCCTTCCCTGTTGGCGAGCCCGTTTTTCTTGGCTCATGCAGGGAAGAGGTAGGGCGTTAAACTTTCTAGTATCGTATATAAGAATACATTCTGATTTGTACTGGTGAATGAACCAACTCTTTACAGTATCTTTGATGATGAACTGATACATGATCTTTATTTGGAACTTGTCGCTATTGAGATAATCATCATACTGGCAACTATTTGTGTTTTTGCTCAACAGAGGGTGGACAGCACAACACGATTGGGGCCTCTCAACAGGATATAGAGGGTAGGTAGATAGGTATTGCTTTCATTGATGGATGGGCTAGGAAGGTATAGGAGGAGATATTTATGTTCTCCCTATTCTCTCCTTCACAGTGTATTGGTGTTGAGGATTCCTGATCACTTGCTCTCCTCCCCTGTCTAGGGGTCACGTTTTTTTCCTTTACAAGTAGTTTATTAAACATTGATCTCTTCTATATAGAAGTAGTTACCTTATGATTATAGAGGAGAGTATTATATCCTTGTCATACTATTTTCACAGGTCTCCCTCCCTGCTGTCCCCATCCTTTCCTTCCCCCGCTTGACCATCCTAATGTCTGTGTCATACAATTCCACAGACTTGGGGCTGTCGAGAGGTGGACCCCTCTGAGCATCGGTATGACCCTGAGGATACGCTTGGTACAGGACATAAGGCAACAGTCATTCCATACATTAGAGCGTAGAATTAGAGCAGAGAAGAAACTGCAGGTAGTTGAAACAGCCCTCCTATATTTTTTCATTCTAATGGATTATTATCAAAGTATCTTATGGCTGGAACAATATAGCCTGGATAACATGTTCCAGTTCTGTCTAGAGGCAGCCAGGGATAGGTTTGCGATCCACAATTGAAAAATCCATGACCTCCCTGGGGGTGACATCTGATAAACAACAGTCCATGGGGGAGGCAGTACTCAAACACAGGTAACAAAAGGAATGTTTCTACTGTTAAATCACATTTAAGGTGTCCAACAAAGATACTGGAGACATTGGTGCCTGGTGCTCACAAATAAATCCTTGCTCAGTCATTGTGAAATGAGTTACACCTGGCATGTTATGGTTAAAAGGATTGTTGAACTTTTCAAGGCCTGGGAAAGAAGAGGGGTAAGATGCCGCCATACTTTGGCAGTCAATGTCTGAAGTGGAAAAGCTGAAGGCAAGTGTCGATAAAACTGATGGGCACTCCAATCACAGGAATGCTATCTCGTACATCAACAGGCGTATGCATGCAGATCCAGCAGGAGAGTTAATGGCCTGCCTGTATTTCTTCAACAACAAGTAGAAGTTACCGTTGTGAGCTGAGGGCTGCTCTGCACAAGGGAAGGTTCAGCAAAGTTCCTCCTTGGAATAATTACCCACTTTACTATGAGAATTTACCCCTTCACCGGCTGGATGCCCAAGGCAGTAAGGAAGATAGCAGCCAGACCCAGACCCACAGAGGGATCCGATATCCAGAAGGAGGAGGTTGCTCACCTCGGACGGAGGCAGTAACAATGAGAGGCTGTAAGATTAACATTGTGTGGTGGTGGAGGGGGCAAAGGAAGTGGGCATGGAGACTACGCCCCACCAACATGTGATGGGGCTGCAGCAGGAACAGCTTCAGCAGATAATCCAGCGACAGACAAAGGCCTGAAAGCAGCGGTAGGAGTGCTTTTGTCTTTGGGAGGACTGACTCATTTACAGAGAGAAGAGTGGGACCCAATTCGCCAGGCCTCAGCATTTGACAGCTGTGTTCTTGAGGAGCAGGATTTTGATATGGTCCATACCAGCAAGGCTATAGGGCAGCCTTCCTCTGGTATATACTGATATATACCCAGACATCTCGCTGTAGGGGATGGCAGGCCTCAGTTGGAGACTCAGTAAGGTAGCTTGCACCAGAAAATAGAAACGGTAGAGACATTGTATACTTTCTGTAATATTGTAAAACAGCATCATCATTTGACAGAAAACTAAACGTAGCAGAAGAGACAGGTTGATTTGAGGGGATCAACATCATCCGCCCATGACTGATTCATACGGGCTTAACTTTATCTTCTGGGAAGAGAACACCCACAAAGACTGCAAGGCTAATGGGAGAGCATTGGGCCATTTTAACTGTGTCTCTAAGCAGATCTTAGTTATTTTATTCTTCAAGGTGCCATTATTCCTTTCAAGTATACCTGCTGACTGTGGGTGATTGGCACAATGGACATGCTAATCTATTCCTAGAACCTTACATACTGCCTGCACTACTGTGGACACAAAATGTGTTCCCCAGTCACCATTGATTCAGCTTGGCAGACCCGAACCTAGGGATAGAGTCTCTGAGTAATCTCTTAGCTACAGTAACAGCAGCCACAAGATTATACTTCCACCCCTCCTGGAACCATATACACCATTATGATGATATAGGAGAAGTTTGCACATGTAGGTAGTTGAATAAAGGAAATCTGGATGTGTACAAAGGGGCCCCAAGGGTGAGGTGCGCAGCAGGGTAGAGCTTAACCCCGTTACCAGAAATGAATGACAGGCATGTGACACAGGATTGGTTATAACTTTGAGCTATAGAAAAATAGAAGGGCACATACCAATGGGTTGCAGAGGCACATATAATGTCATCCCTATCAGTGTGGACTGCTCCACGATACAATCTGGTGATGTTGAATAGAAATGTTGGTGCAATCACAAGCCCAGTGCTGTCTCTCCACACCCCCTCAGCATCTCTTTTGCTTGTCATCTACGGAAGCTTCATTTCGCAATTAACACAAATCTTTTAACATTGGGACAAGAAATAAATCAGTTTTCCCAATAGACAGAGCAACATTATCAGTTTTAGATGTAGCAGCATTCTTACCACCTGAATTTGCTGGGGTGTTGCCTCATGAAACATCACTATGATGATGCTGGTGAGCAGCACACTTTACCACTGCCATCTTTTCCTGCAATGGCAAGTCATTTAAAAGATTCAGAACATACTCATTGTCTTTTATTTGGGTACCTCCCGAGGTCAGGAAACCTTGTTGCATCCATAGGAGCCCAAATTCATGCATTACTTACTCCAACTGTGTACTTTGAGTCCATGTACTGAGTAACAGTCTCTTTTCGGCCAAGATGCAAACTTTGGTAAAAGCATTGAGGTGTGTGACTTGAGCTGATTCCACTGTGGGTAAATTACAGTCTTCCACAATTTGATATACACTCGAAACTGCGTCACCAGCAAATAGAGTACCTTCATCATTTCTAAAACAAGATCCATCTACAATGTATATAAGATCATATTCATTAAGGGGCACATCAGTTAATTCAATATGCGACTTAGTAACCTGGGCAGTGGTTAAAACACAATTATGTGGATCCCCTTGCCATGTTTTGAAAATGAGGTATCAAACTGTATCCCCAAAGATCCATACAAATCCCCCTTTGAGACATAATAAAAAGATTAGAAACGCTTAGTGTTGCACCACCATTTTTCTTATGGTATTATCTTTAACATTGAATATCTGTGAAGACTCAAGACCTGTTATCTAATATTGTGCTAGTTTCTAATTGTAAATAGCTTTGTGGCATTGATGATTAATCAAGTTCTTAGAAATGGGTTTTTAATAATTTGTTCCACTATGAATTTATAGATGATAGTGTTGTCCACCAACTTTGACACTCTATTTATTATAAGAAGTGTGCACCTGTAGGTCTGTGTTCTGCAAAGTGCAACATTGTATATGTTCATCAAAAAATACTTTAATCTTGGAGGTAAAGGGAGCCGTATTTACATTTTTAGCCAAATTATTTTATTAATAATATATAATAAAAGAATATCACAATGATTGCCATTGAAACAAATTTGTATTAAATTACCTGCCACATACAGTTAAGATTATCATCTATTAACGAAATAGGTGAATGATAACAACACTGTGTAGAATAGCAGAAATACAGGATGCCATAACAATGTGTTGTATTATACCTATCAGTAGGCAAGCACTAGAATGAATCCATTTCAATCTTCTTTAAAATGCATAAAATACTTTTTTCCTTCCTTCTTGTAAGTGTAATCCATTCCCACCATATGAACCAACTGAAGATTTCTAATTAAATGTAAAATTCTGAATACACAAGGCCATCAAAATGTCAAGTAGTCTACATTCTTCCTTATTCAATTAACACTTTAATAAGACAAACAAAGAATAACTCCTCTTTAATTGGAAGAACGTTACCAACTATTGACTAAACCTTTTTTGAAAATGGGTTGGGATTTTTACAGTGATAAAACATTTGTGAAAGGGAACTATAAGAATAATCACACTTAGTATATTTAACAATTTTAGTAACTTAACTTTAAACATTTTAGAAGGAGTCATAGCACTTCATTTAATAAATGTAAGAAACAAGACCCTCACGTTAGATCTCCATATTAATTGCTATTCCTAATTAGGAATAGAAACATTGGTAAGACCTGAGGAAAAGAATTGTTAGTAATGTGATGATTTTTAAATAACTTCTAAACTTTAGAAACTGTACAGTGAATATTTAGGCACATTTCATTTAGTAAAAATAAAAGGTGAATTTTATTTTTTATATCACTAGATAAGAATTAAGAACTTGAAATGTATCTACAATTTATATAATTCATTGTCTTTTTAGGAAAGCATCATAATAAAACTGAAAATGAAAAATAATGTCATGTCCTTTGGTTTTCGAGGCTTGAAGGTTAATGTAAAGCTGGACAGGGCTTTGTGTTTGTTGTTTTTCCTATTAAAGTGAGATCTGTTGTAATCTATTGGAAACATGGCTTGCTTATAAAATATTCAAAGAGCAATTACAACTTTTAAAGCCCGCACATGTTTCCACCATAAAAATAAAAAAGTGAACTTCACGACATCATCTTCTACTGATTTTCAAAATAGTCAAAACATAAAGAGATTCTATCATGAATATTGTTTTGCATTCTCAGATACTGAATGGATGAAATGACCCATTTAATACGAGCGTTGCCTTACGTGTAAGATATATAAATTTGTAAAAGAAAATCTCAAATTTCAAAGGTTTTAGAAAATAACACTTTAGAATAAAAAGAAATATTAGTCCAGATACATGATGTTTAAACTTCAAAATTGAGAGATAAATTATGTAATATGATATAGGCTGATAGTTTGTCTTATACGTTGTTCACTTAAAATTTTAATCAAAATTATATTTCAAATTTAAAAACTTTTAGAGGAAAATCTGAAAAACTGTGCTGCTTATGACTTCATAGGACCAAAACAATTAACAAATTCCACATAAACAAGATGCACTTCCCTCATTGCAATCATCAATGGCAATGATAACGTAATATTCACTATGAATAGCATAATTGATTCAAAAAATGCATGGTATTTGCTGGACCTGACATCCTTGGCATGGTTTTCCCTCATTCTTTTGCCTTCCATCCTCCTGTTTTTGCTGACTTTAGGACCCTGCTCACTTTGCCACTGCTTATCAGTGCTAAAGTGCTTGTGCTTTCATCTTTAAACATGATCAAATTGGCCTACACCTGATTGGCATTTTTAATGTACTTATAAATTCCTAGTATATGGTACTACATGTAGCCATGGCCTGTAAATAAAAAGCTACTAGTGGGCAGCAGCACTCAATGTGCCACCTACTAAAGTAGCACCTCAATAAACCACGTTTCAGGCCTGTCATTGAAGCAACTGTTTGACGTTTTAAACTGCTATTTACCTGGCAAAATAAACAACTTGCCAGGACTAAACTTTCTCTTTTACTACATATTAATCACCCCTAGGGTAACCCTAGGGCAGGAGGCATTGCATTTAAAGAGTTGGACGTGTACTTTCAAGTTTTACATGTCCTGGTAGTGAAAAACTCTACTGCAAGGCCTACCTCCACTGTAGAATAACATTGGGTTACCTTATTACATTTAATAACTGTTAACATTCAATTGGGAGCAAGTGGGAATGCTTGAGTTTGTTGTCTAAATAAATGTAATTTAAAACCCTCCTTAATGATAAAGTCGGATTTTAAGTCACAATTCTGAATATGCCACTTTTAGAAAGTTGGCATTTTCTTTTCCTAACCACTTGGTGCCTGCAGCCTGTATTGTGGGTCACATGAGTAGGTGTAGCTGGCAGTTGGTCTTTGTGTATTGCTCCCAGACTGTGAGACAAAAGGGAATAGGTGTTGGCAGAATGGGCCATCTCTGACTTGATGAGTGGCAGGAGCTGTTATCTACCACACTTGCGCATCACAAAGACTCTGCCTAAGCACAGAAAAGCTGGGGCCAGGACAGGGCATCAAGAAATTCCAAGTACCTCTGGGAAACCTCCAGACCATTCTCCTACTTCAAAGTGGGCCCCAAGGATAAATAATGGACCTTCAGACACAACTCTTCAGTACACCTCTGGACCTGTGGAAGACTCAGAAGGACGGTTGTGCTGCTCTGCAAGAAGGATTGCTACTCTGTTGCCCTGCTGCCTAAGTAGAAGGCTGGACCTGCATCTTGAGCCCAGGACCACCAATGTGACTCCAAGGGGTAGCTGGCTGCCCTCCTTATCAGAGCCCCAGGGACAGAAAAGGCTCCAACCATCTTGAGCCCAGCACCTGGACCATGCCTGCTGTGAGTCCTACTTCCCAAGTGGTGCCATCCCAGTCCAGGACCACTGGAAGAGGGCCTGAAGGTACTCTGCCAGCCCAGCTGTGGTCCTGTGGTCAGAACCGAAGCAGTGCAACACATTTCCTTGCATCTCCACTTTGTAACCACCACAGCGCGACGCATCCTTGACGTAGGCCTTCGCATCGCAAGCCTCTTGTCGACAGTATCCTCGATGATGATGCAGGACTTCACATCGCAGCCCTGCAGCTCCTTTGGAACCACAGTTGCACAGTACATTTTAGATGCAGGACTTCTCGATAATGACACAGGACTCCACAGCCCTCTATCTTCTTGGAACTGCTGCTGCGCAGCACCTCCTTGACGCGGGATCTCGCAATGCTCGGCAAGCAGGATTTAAGGTACTTTGTTCAGCAGGCCTGTATCCGGTCTGCGCTCCATTGTGGCCTGCTTGAACTTGTGAATTTGTCCCAGTCTGGCGTGACCAGATAACCACAGTTGGCGCTTTTTGCTTCTAGGCCCTGTTTTCACATAAATCTTTAAAAATTGCATATCTCTAGTTCTACTGATTGGATTTGTGTCGTTATGGTCTCAAATAATTTATTAAATGTAACTCATTTTTTTCTAAATTGGTGTGGGATTGTTCTTGTGTTGTTTTTCATTTTATTACTGCTTGAAGTGCTGCATAAACACTTTACCCATTTGCTCTAAGTTAAGCCTGACTCCTTCTGCCAAGCTACCGGAGGGTTAAGCACAGGTTAATTTGGGGTTTGCTTGTGATTTCACTCTAACAGAGATTGTGGTTGCTGCTTGAGTAGGGTTTCACCCCCCTCAACCAGCAAACCAATTTCATACAGTATTATTAAAATACACTGTAGGGAGCTAGAGTTTAGGCTCATGAACTTTTAATTAAAGCTCTATCATAAAATATTTTAGAAGAAGATGGTTATAAAGTGGTGCCCTCCTACTTGTAAAGTGTATCTTTTAGAATTGGATACTGATATGCCAAATTTGAAGTGTGCAACAAAGTTCTGCACATTAGCTTAGTCTATAAGCTCAGTTACATCGGATAGCAAATTGAACTTAAAAAAGTATACGTTCCTCAGCTCAATCACAAATGCACCTTCATTAATGTTCCAGAATACACTTGGGACAACTGGTGCTGGTATACTGAGTGCTCCTTCCCTCCTCCAATTTTTAGGCTCCTCCTTAAGATATTTGACTGAGGGGACATGAGATGCGCCTTTATTGTTGGAATTATACTTTGCCCAAGAAACTATAAGCAGCATTTCGTCTACATCGAAATCCATATGTCTACTCTCTGCTGATCAATGGCATAACCAAGAAACATGTACCCTAAGATGACAAGCACTGGGTGTACTAATACTGATGGTGAATATTTTTTTCTTGTCTGTACTTAAACTACCATGAACTGCAATGGGACAATTGGTGTAGATATGTTAGCAGCGTCCTCTCCCCTCATCTAAAACTAATTATACCTAGTGAAGTCCAATGAGCAAAAGGTGGCAAGTGACAGTGACCAATGACAATCAAAGAACCCAACCTGTCTGACAATAATATCAAGAGTGCCCGTCAGGGTCACAGTAACATAGTTATCTCGCTGGACTAACAACAACAAAATCCTCCAAACAAAATAGAGAGATTTTTTTTATATATATGACAAAATAGATATATTTTTTATTTTATAGTTTTTGATATTCACAGCATTTTCATCAAAGTTTGCAAAACAATAACATAAAACATGATTTTATTAATACAAAACAGAACAGATAAATAAGGTCCCACATTCATATACTACAAACACTCACATCCACAAATACGCACATACTCAGGCATTCTCACCACTCAAGCACAATTCATCACAGGAAAAGTCGTCCAAAATCCAAGGTGATTATGAGTTTTATACAAGGAATTAATATTCACAACAACAACTATCGTGCGTCCTCTCATTGAACGATAGTAGAAAGATCTGGGGGCACGAAGTTGTCCAGCGCCAACGCGCGTTTCGGTGTCTAACCCAATGCGGGTCACACCTTCATCAGGGCGACCAGATCAGAAAGTGTGACACAAAGAAAGAACCACCTTGATGCGGGGTATCCAGGTATATAGCCTTGAATAGGAAAGGTTAGGTTGAGGCCAGCTCAACCCAATGAATCCAAGTGGAAAAAGACATAAGATGAACAACTGCCAAATTTGGCAGTTCCACTCTCCAAGGCTAGCCCCCGGGAGCTATTTGCCCCGCCCGCCGTTGGAGGACGTTGGTCAGTGCGCTCACCACTCTTAAACGAGATGAGGAACCACAGATTGAATGTGCGCCTGTGAACGCCCCAACTCTTGGAAACGGGATTATATTTGCAGTATACGCCTAAAAACCTGCCTAAAGCTTGGAGCCTGAGGAGCCCACCTGTTCATCTTATGTCTTTATGAGAGGACGCACGATAGTTGTTGTTGTGAATATTAATTCCTTGTATAAAACTCATAATCACCTTGGATTTTGGACGACATTTCCTGTGATGAATTGCGCTTGAGTGGTGAGAATGCCTGCGTATTTGTGGATGTGAGTGTTTGTAGTATATGAATGTGGGACCTTATTTATCTGTTCTGTTTTGTATTAATAAAATCATGTTTTATGTTATTGTTTTGCAAACTTTGATGAAAATGCTGTGAATATCAAAAACTATAAAATAAAAAATATATCTATTTTGTCATATATATAAAAAAATTCTCTCTATTTTGTTTGGAGGATTTTGTTGTTGTTAGTCCAGCGAGATAACTATGTTACTGTGACCCTGACGGGCACTCTTGATATTATTGTCAGACAGGTTGGGTTCTTTGATTGTCATTGGTTCTTGTACCCCTGTCCGACCTGTCCTTTATTCGCCTCCAGGGGCCCCCTTGTTTTAGTGGCAAGTGACAGTGAAACATACCAGTTTCAGTTAGATACAGGATTTTATACATTAGTTGAAATTCCTGTCATAAAAAAACAAAACTGCTTCAGTGAGAATTAAACAGAGATTGGAGAAGCCAATTGGTCATGCCTTTCAAGGGGGTTACCCGACCTTCCAACTTTCTAGTGCTTCTTGCCAAGGCTTCTCCATAGCAGCAAAATGAAAAAAGCACTGTTTGCCGATGTGGCACAGAATTGGCAAAAAAAGCATGATGCATATCATGTGTGCATATATCATTGCGCATTTGCACATATATTTCATGATGCTATGGCAGTCCTATTGTGATGACACATGTAGGTGCATGCATCACCACACATACACAGCATATGTAGGCTGTCCGGTTTTAGGTTTAAACCTATATTAACTGATAAAACCCCACTGAAAGAGAAATAGCCCTCACCAGTGAAAACATATAAACACTGGAAAAAAACACCTGAACAACGACAAACTAAATGCCATTCAAAGAAAGGAAAAAGAGAGTGAAAGAGTCATTTTCTTTCTTCCTGAAGGGGCCAATATGTAACTTTTTTATTCAAGCCAGCAGTAAGAAAGTCTGGGCTAACATTATTCTGCTTGAGTTTTGTTGTTTAGGGATGCCACTAAAATATTGTTTCTTCTTCCTTTTGTTTTTTCCAGTTTTGTGGTCTTCGGTCTAAAGATGCAGGGTTTAGAAGCATGTTTTAGGTCTTGTTTTATTATTTTATAAAGTGTAGAGAATCAGGAAATATCAAAATCATATTTGATATTTTGGCTGCGTTTGATTCTTTCACTGATAGGTAAAATGGCTGGTTTCATAAGAATCTTTCCTAATATGTGTCATCACATTTACCCACAGAGAATGGGTAAAAACCCTTAATACATCATCCCCCAGTTTCTAGTGAGTCAGTATTGATAGTAGGCGAATTGCCAACACCTCAGGCTTTAAACATTCAATGCAAGGTATAGTGACAAGTATATGTGAAAAGAGCGCTATCACCAAGCATCTGGGATAGTGGTTAATACATGACACCAGACTTTTGGAAAACATGGAAGGCAGTGTCACTTGGAATGCTCTGTAAAAAGGTCCTTTCCAAGTTCAACAAAGATTGGAGTGATATTGTTTATATTTGCAGTGATTCAGCTACGTATATGAAAAAGTTGTGTGATGACCTGTCAAAATCGATACCTGAGCTGGAGTGCTTCCCTGTAAGAGATCCTTGCCACTTGTTACATGGTATGCTGAAAGCATCTTTACAATCTTCAGTTAATGAAGAATGCTATTGACTTTTTAGTCCATTCTGGTGCACTGTTTTCTTATGCACAGGAACTAAAACACAAATATTTATCATTTTGTGCTTTGTGTGGCATCAAAGAAAGAGTCATCCCAACTGTGTCCCTTAGCTGATGGTTCTCAGTCCAAGGGGCTATGAATGCTATATTATCCATGTGGCAACCATTTACAGAATTTTTGCTGAGTGATGATGTCAAAGGCAAGAAATGTGAGGATCTTTGGTCACATTTTGATAGTGATGTGAAAAAAGTACACTCTACTGCATTCTTAGATTTTTACAGGAAAACATAACTGCTGTAGTGGACATAATAAAAAAACTAGAGTCTGAAAACACCCTTGTCTGCCAAGTGTTCAGCATAATTGGTGTAGATGTGAAACATCTCCTTGAGAGTAGGCTGGGCAACACCTTTAGTGACTTTGGCACTGCAACATGTTCCATGTTAGAATGTTTGTTACTGGTAAGCAAAGAAATGGTGAAGAGCAATTCAGGAACTTTTATTTTACAATGTATGAGAAATGGCTTGCAATGATGCATAGAAATGTCCCTTCACCACCAATGGCATTTGAGGTCAATGAAACCTCACTGTGGTACTCTGTTCTAGATCCCTTCTGTAAAGGGGAATTTCCTCTGCAGTTTCAAAAGTGCTGCTTCATTTTTGACCGCTTCAATAACTCTGAGGGCATAGGCGCCCAGATCAGCGCAAATGTTGCAGAACCTGCCCTAAGAATTGAAATCTTCAAGTGAACGAGTCTTGGCATGGAAAGCTGTCAGTGGCCAGAGTTAACAAATTTTGTACTGGCTGTTTTGGCGTTGCCCATCTCAAGTGCCAATGTTTAGAGGGCCTTTTCACAGAAGTTTACATGGGAAGGAAAGAGCGAGCGCACATGACCAAAGACTCACTGAAGAAGTATTGTATGGTGTACTACAATAAGTTTAATTTGCAATTTTGCAAAAATCTATTTGGACCTCATATACACTATACTTACACTGTGTATATACCATGTGCTATCAGTGCAGAAAGCAAGCAATAATAAAAGCAAAACGTTCAATAAACACCGGAAAAACACTGTTTCTGTAGTTTTTAATGGCGCGAAAATGTGTAACCACTGATAGCCACTGTTTTTTAAGGTATTGAAATCACTTGAAAACACTGAAAAAACCCCACCAGAATTTACCAAAAATAGAAACTGAAAACAGGAAAGCCTAAGCATATGTCATTGCACAGAGGCCATTTTGGTGTTTGTTTTAATTTACAGTTTCAAGATGGCGGATGCCCATCTTGGAGTGGTAAATTTAAAAAATATATAAAAAGTGCACCAAAGTACATTCTTTAGGTCTCGGCTAGAGAGCGCATGCAGTGTCGCGAAGAGACATGTTGTATTCAATATGTGGGCTTCAGCCCTCCCATAGGTTTCCCATTTGCAGGCTCTATTGTCACTCTCATATTCTTTCTCCACATTTGTCCATGGCATGCATGCATCATGCCTCTTCCTGTGTTTAGCCGTCCCCGAGAGCATGGACCACTTACTACTATCCATCCACTGCTCCCATTTTAGTAACTACTTTTTTCTTTGTTTTTGAGTACCTCACAGGAGCGCTTCTGTTTTCACTTGCTCCGAGCTCCGTTTCTGTAAACAGGCCTGTAAATCTTGTTCTTATCTCATCACATTTGCTGGATGCCAGCTTTGTAAACACAAGCATGTGAAACCCAAAACCAGCTGCCCAGCAGAGCCCAATGGGCTGGGGCCTTTCCCAGTCACCCCACCCCCCACACAGATGCACTGCTGAAAAAGCAGGCTTAGGCCTGTGAGCCAGCCTGTCCAAAAGTAACTTCAGTTCTGCCACGTCAGCTGGCAAGCAAAGTGACAACGTGCTCCTCTCCTATTGCAGTGCTCTATGCCTTTGCCTGGAATGTATTAGGCTGCTTCAATATATTGGGTGTTACAGCACATAACAGATCCTTTTCAATGAAAATAAATATGTGTTTATCATTGGCAAAATAATCACACTTGCAAACTGTATACTACTATTCCCATGTAAAAAGAGTGCATATTTGTATTAATTGCATGTAGATTTTTTACCACTGTCTCGTACATTCAATAACGCTTTCCCCCAGTATGAACTATACATCAAAACAGGTCACTATTATGTCAAATAGGGACACGTTTTTCCCAGATGTTACCACATGCTAGCTTTAGAATATTTGCTTGTATCCCCCTATTGCGTTCTTATTTAAAGTGATATGAAATGGAATTGGGAGGGAAGTCATAAATTGAAGAAAACACCCTCGCTATTTTCTTTGAGTAGTCACCTGATATATTTCAAATGGGCAAATTTGGCTCTCTATGGGTATATGAACTGCTTTTTCCATTATACGTTTTTTCTTCTAGATGAGAGATGATCTCGGTTTTCAATCAATGCATTCATTGTCTTGAACAGCGCAGTTTTGCTAAGTTTATTGCCTCAAAGCTCTTTTGGCAAAGAAGAGTGGCTATATGAAGCGTTTAGGAAATTAAGATTCATGCAGGTTTTATGAAAGCCGGCATGTTTATTCGAACCAGCTGTAGGCATAGGTTATTTACCCTTCCGTTTAAAGCGTCCCTTCGTCGGAGCCTCACCGCCGTGGCGGCCTCTGTTGCCATGAGACAGCTAGGATGACGCCTCCTCGGATCTGTTTTAAGGCATGGCGAAAGTGGGCAACTGCACCTTGCAAGGGGCTGACTGGAACAGGCAGCAATCCACATCTGCTAACTAATAAAAATGGATAAAAAACAGATCTTTTTAGGGCTTGCCTACAAGCAACTGTAACTGTTGGAGACCTCATGTTTCATTCAGAGTACAACATACATATGCATACACCCTGTACAGAGTGTGGGCTTTTAATCAGCCTCCTTCAGCCATTGGCTAGTGACATTTTTAGATCTTGGCTAGACAGCGCATGCGCTGTCTCGAAGAGACATGTTGTATTCAATATGTGGGCTTCAGCCCACCCATAGGTTTCCCATTTGCTGGCTCCATCGTTGCTCTCATATTCTTTCTCCCCATTTGTCCATGGCATGCACGCCATCATGCCTCTTCATTCACACAATTCTATTCCACACCACATAATTCCACACCACAATACAGCTCCACTACACACCACATATATCCAATCCACAACACAGAATTCCACATCATGCCATAAAATTCAACACCACACCACATAATTCCACTCCACTACATGCCACTCCACGACACACAATACCACTCCACATAATTGCACTCCATGACACACAATCCCACTCCACATAATTCCAGTACACTCTATACCACATAATTGCTATCCACATAATTCCACTGCAGACCATTCCAATTAATCCACTACACATAACTCCACTCAACACCACACAATTCCACAACAAACAATTTCAATCCAACCCACATGATTCCAGTCCACACCACACACATCCACTCCACTCCATAACACATGGCTAAAAGACATTGACATTGACAACGCCAATAGCTCTCGAATTGCAGAGGCCTATTGGTTTTGCCAATGCTTGTGTTTTTTTGGGAAGAAGCAGCCTGGGACCAAATTGCAGTTGCTGGGCCCTTAAAAAAAAAAAAAAAAGACCTAGATGTGATGCGCAATGATGAACTGGGCTTGGCATGGACTGAAGAATCAGCACTGACAAGCAGATGGAGCTGTACAGGGGGAGCAATAGATGAGCTGGGGGTATATTAATAAAACAAAAAAGAGAAAGAGAGAAAAAATGAACAGAACAGGGAGGGGTGGGAGAAGCAATGGGAAAGCTGAGAGAGAGAGGAGCAACGTGGAGAGCATGGGTAGGGCAGAGATTTGAGTGGAGAAGCGGCACACAAGAGAAAGACCAAGAAAACAAATGCACTCCCATGAATTGCTGAAAGAAAATAAATCAATGGTTCCCTGAGTGTAAGCAGAGGAAGAATACTAGTGGTCCAATCACAAGGAGGGTAAAAGAGCAATGCTCTAGGTGAGCGACACACAAAAGAAGAGGAAGGAAAGCCATTGACTAACAAGCAAGCAAATGTGATTGACAAGTATGCTAGTCAATAGTAAGAAATAGACTGACCTTAAACTCACTGGTAGGATTGCTTTTGGACACAATGGAACTTCGACAATAGGTCTTCGCCAACAGAGAACTAATAGCTGTCTGAAGACGAGGCTTAAAAATTGTGGCTGGAATATTATATAGCTTTTCTAGAGATTTCACACACCACCCAGTACATTGTAATATTAATGAGTCATAAAATATTTAGAAGATGAAAATACAAAAATATATCAAATTCAATGCAGAAACTCTACTACTTCAAAGATATGGGCTGCACTCACAATGAGAATAACTTTGCTTAGCTACTTTGCATACATTCTGAAACACGTATAACGACGGCAGTCCCTTCGTAATAAAAAATAACTTTATGTGCCTTAAAAGAGGTGGTAAAAGCATTTTCAACTGAGGCAGGAAGCACTCCCATATAATTAAGTGAGAAAATACATCTAGCATTTTTAAAATAGTTACAATTAAGGAGAAGAGAGGGCGGAGCTCACTTAACCTGATGCCATCTTGCTGAACTCGCCATCCGAAGCAAGGACAATATTAATAAAATGTTCTTTTGTGTTCACTGGCAGATAAAACATTCATCAGCTGTTTAAGAGCATTTAATCGCCTCGGCTGAAAATGTACCGAATTATTTCTTCAGAAATCTATGTTTTACATCAATAGGAGACATTCTGTTCAACTAACCGAATGTGTTAAAATGTCTTAATAGCTAAATATTACTACCAAAGCATTTGCCTTTAATCATACACTATGCTTTATAATTTGAAGACTGAAAACAGTAGGACACTTTGGTGCAGAAATACCCCATACATCCAAAGTCCCTTTGTAGTACCACAAAAATAACTTAGTTGGAGTATTAGTTGGGCATTCCAGAGATCGAGTTCTAAACTCAACTTCATAATTTGATCATATTGTGTTTTCATAGCAAACCATCCAAATTTCCTTAGATGTGCTCTGAAACTATATGATATGTTATTATATAGAACTGGCAATGGCACATTCCCAGCTAACATTGACAAATGAGGATTTGCAAAGAGAAGGCCTGTGCAGAAAAAACATCCTCTGTAAGGGAAGATGGAATGGGCGAACATTCCATTCCATTGTTGAGTGGAAATGAAACATGTACTGCAGTGGAAGCTGGGAACCTGGTGAAGGAGTTGAGAGCCAGAACAATGAGACTTTATCAGGTGATATTGAACAAACTTCTTTGAAGGAAAGTAGGACTGATACTGTAAAAAGAGCGATGATTAATGAAGACCTCTTTAAGTAGAATCCACAGGAAATGTTAAAAAGAATCTACATGGGAACTGCAAGCCAATAGAGAGAGCTAGGAGCTTCAGAGGTGTGGTCGAACATTCGGAGCCCGAGGACCAAACAGAAAGAAAAAGAACCTAGAAACTGACAATACACCAGTAATAACTACAATAACAAAACAAGTATGGCAAAGCCAATACTTCTGTGGCCGTATTACACATGACTGCGCCGGCGCTGGTTGTCTCTATGCGCCGGAGTATGCGACTGTTGGCATTATAGAGGATCGGTTTGTAATGCGCCGCGATGTTGGCGCAGACTTTGCGCTCTGTGTTTATGTGCGTTTGCGTCTGTGCGCATATTGTATTAGCGCTGGTGTAAATGCATTTTTGGCTGTAACATTCCAGTGCGTGTGGGCGCACAAACGGTTTCCTATTATAGATAGGTTTTGCACCTCAGCAACATAATACGGCGCATAAATAAACATTCAAAGGGGCACAGCGCAGATGAGAAACGCACATTTGTCTGCGCCGGGCGCAAACCATTCCGTAATACGGCCTCTGGTGTTGGCTCACAGCCTTTTGCCTTTGTCAGTACTTGCATTGTTTTGCTATGGTTTTTGTAAAACTTTATTGCTGGGGGAACTGCTGGGCCCTCACCAATGTTTAAAAAAAAATGAAAGTACAATTATTTTTCGTCTCAAAAAGCTCACAGTCATAATGGTCCCTGCCACTGAAGGGAACTTCTTTGTGTGAGGATGTGCTTCTTGTAAAAGATCTGACTGCCGTCACTCACAGTGAAGCTATGTAATGACTGGAGTTGGCTGTCCTACTGCCCCATGCTCTGTTATGAAGTGGGTGAAAGAATATTGTGACTGGCACAATAACAGACCAATGGATGAAGAGGGCTGGCTGAAACCCCCTATATACTGTACATATAATTTTAGTAAATTCAAAAGGTCATGGATACCTCCAGACCCCCCAAAAATGGTCAGTGTAGAAACTTTTCTCCAATTGTAATACAGTATTAATATAATTATTTTGGTAATGATATATTATCAGTTTTATTATACAGCTACCTGAGCTTCAAAAAGCTCACTTGTGGTCCAACTCACAGGCCCTGATAGTAGAAGTTCCACTGGCCCCACCTCCCCTGAACCATACCGGATTCGAGTCTCAGCAGGGACGCTCAACATCCTGTGATTCTGGGCAAATCACTTAATCTCCCGTGCCTAACAAAATGAATGTGTCCGTCTGTAATGCAATTGGTACTAATGTAAAGCGCTCTGATACCTTCGGGTCCAGTTCACGCTATATAAAACTCCCCAAAAACAGAGCTGGGTCTGCACTTCGTCAAATAAATTAAATAAACACGTCTGCCTCCTACCCTCGCTGCTTTATTACTGCAACCATCGCCAGTTCGGCCTTTGCTCTTACACTACTACTACGATCACACAATTGTGTCTGTTGTGGGTGAAGTGCACCGTGCAACGAAAAACTGCCGAATGTTTTCCTGCTCCTTAAAGAGAGAAGAGGCTAATCCTCAGCAGTGAAGATTGTTGATTGCAGCGGATGTTAATGAAGTGCCTGTTAATGATGTCGGCGCAGCTTGTCGGCTCCTCTCGATGCTTGTTCATATGGTGGCTGCTGCCTGGCGGGGTCTCGCGCTGCCCTGAAGCAGAGGCTTGAATGGGGCGCGTGGGAATCAGCGCATTCTACGGCAGGCGGCGACTCGGAACGGAAGGCGGGAAGGGCCAGAAACATGGCGGCGCCTTCCACTGTCAGAAAATGCTTGCCATCGAACATGAAGTAGTTTTTCTGTAAGTGCCATTGTAAACAGGAAAGTATAAAGTTAGTAGGCTCGTCAGTGACCAATGCCTGTTCAATAATCCCGAAACCTTCCTTCTGGGGTACGTTAGAGTTCACTGATATAATGTTGCCAATAGTTCTCTTTTCGTGATTGAAAGGATGGTCCTTAATGACGTTAATGAAATGGCCTCTGTACCTCGCATAGTTCTCAGTTGTTTGAAGATGTGTTATGGACCTTGGTTAAGGTGAGTAGGATGGGGGAGGGGGGGAGGGAGTGCACAGAAATGTGTTGTTTCGTAGGCAAATTCATTCTGGCATATGAACATGCCTATTTCGCAGTAGTGTCAAGTAACAGGATCTGATGCTGTAATTCACCAAGGTGGTTGGTTTCAGGGGACACCCCTTTTCTAAACAAGTACCCCCAATAAGCAGTATCCCTAATTGGTACAATGTTTACTGAGAAGGACAGAGCTCCTTTCATTATGGGCATTGAATCAATTCACTAATACATTATTCATATGACACTACACTGAAACGTTTTGTGAGCGCATTGATTTAATAGGAGACCATACATCCATGCCAATTATTGTCCCAGCATGACTGCTGTCCAGTGGCGTAACAATAGCTCTCGCAGCCACCGCAGTGCGGGGCCCTCCAGCACTGTGCATGGCGGCAGGTTTGCTGGCCTGAGAGCTCCTGAATGGGTCCGGAGTGTGGGCGGGCCCCTCCATGTACTTTGCAGGGGGGCCCCCTCAAGTTTTGTTACACCACTGCTGCTGTCTGATGAATCTGTTGCTTTGTCGTTGACAAATTGGAGGTTGTTGACTTCTGTTTATAAATGTCTAAGTTGTACATCACTCAACTGAAACTTCTTCATTGACTTTTCATGTGCACTCTTGCATTGTTACATTGAAATATCAATTCTCTTTGTACACGATTCTAGGAAGTATAATGTTTTACTCCGCCGGCATAAACCTGGTAGTCTGCTGACTCAAAATTGGCCAAGCGGACTAAGAGTTTGGCAAAGAGGGTACTCCTTCACAATTGCAATGGATTAGGCTGTCTGCCAAACTCTAAATCGGGCCCCTAGACAAGGGCGGGGTTGGAGATTTTGGAAGACAGGATAGTGGCATGATAGAACAGCTATACCGCTAACCTCCATGGGGCTGGTACTTCCTGTTGTGAGGGTCAAATCCAGGGTTGCAATGGCACAGCATATTTAATCCTACTGCAGACATAGCTCTGTGCCAGACAACATCTTGTCGTTGCACCAGGGCTTCCAGTCTCTTTAGTTTGTTCACCCAGCTTAGCATCCTCTCACATTTGTATTATTTTCTCCTATCAATCAATCAATCAATCATTTGTAAAGCGCGCTACTCACCCATGAGGGTCTCAAGGCGCTGAGGGAAGGGGGGAGCAGCTACAGGTCGAACAGCCAGGTCTTGAGACGTCTCCTGAAGGACAGCAGGTCCTGGGTCTGACGCAGGTGGATGGGGAGGGTGTTCCATGTTTTGGCGGCAAGCTGGGAGAATGATCTTCCGCCGGTGGTCGTTCGGCGGATGCGTGGGACGGAGGCGAGTGCGAGGTCGGCTGAGTGGAGCTGGCGGTTCGGGTGTAGAAGGACAGTCGTTCGTTGAGGTATGCTGGTCCGGTGTTGTGGAGCGCTTTGTGAGCGTGGGTGAGGAGCTTGAAGGTGATCCTCTTGTTGATCGGGAGCCAGTGCAGGTCTCTCAGGTGGGTGGTGATGTGGCTGTGGCGAGGGATTCCAAGGATGAGGCGTGCGGAGGCGTTTTGTATGCGTTGGAGTCTCTTCTGGAGTGTGGTCGTGGTTCCTGCGTAGAGGGCGTTGCCGTAGTCCAGCCTGCTGCTGACGAGTGCTTGGGTGACCGTTCTTCTGGTTTCGGTGGGGATCCATCTGTAGATCTTGCGGAGCATGCAGAGGGTGTTGAAGCAGGAGGAGGACACCGTGTTGACTTGCTGGGTCATAGAGAGCGTTGAGTCCAGGATGACTCCCAGGTTGCGTGCGTGGTTGGTAGGTGTCGGGGCGGCACCCAGCATGGCCAGCCACCAGGAGTCGTCCCATGCGGTGGGGGTGGAACCAAGGATGAGGACCTCCGTCTTGTCCGAGTTCAGTTTCAGCCGGCTCGTCTTCATCCACTCTGCGACGGCCTTCATTCCCTCATGGAGGTTGGATTTGGCGGTGGCCGGGTCCTTGGTGAGGGAGAGGATCAGCTGGGTGTCGTCGGCGTATGAGACGATGTTGAGGTGGTGTGCTCGGACGATGTTAGTGAGCGGTGCCATGTAGACGTTGAAAAGGGTCGGGCTGAGGGATGAACCTTGGGGTACGCCGCAGGTGATTGTGGTGGCTTCGGACCTGAAGGGGGGGAGGCGGACTCTGCGTTCTGCCGGTGAGGAAGGAGGTGATCCAGTCCAGGGCTTTGTCTCGGATCCCTGCGTCATGGAGGCGTGTGCGCAGGGTGTTGTGGCAGACGGTGTCGAAGGCGGCAAAGAGGTCCAGGAGGATGAGGGCCGCAGTTTTGCCGTTGTCCAGTATGGTTCTGATGTCATCAGTGGCGGCGATGAGGGCGGTTTCGGTGCTGTGATTGCTGCGGAAGCCGGATTGGGAGGAGTCCAGGATGTTGTTCTCCTCCAGGAAGTGGGTCAGTTGTCTGTTGGTGGTCTTCTCAATGACTTTCGCTGGGAACGGGAGCAGGGAGATGGGTCGGAAGTTCTTGAGGTCCTTTGGGTCCGCCTTGGGTTTTTTGAGAAGGGCGTTAATCTCGACGTGTTTCCAGCTTTCTGGGAAGGTGGCGGTCTCGAAGGAGCTGTTGATGATCTTCCTGCGTTGGGGTGCGATGATGGAGCTTGCTTTGTTGAAAATGTGGTGGGGGCAGGGGTCGGAGGGTGAGCCGGAGTGGATGGTGTTCATGATTTTGATGGTGTCTTCGTCGTTGACGATGTGCCAGGAGAGTAGAGGGTCGATGTGCTTGGTTGATGCAGAGTCGGGGGTGATGGCGTCTCTCGTCGGTGTCTGGGTGTTGAAGCTGTTGTGGATGTCTGCAATCTTGCGGTGGAAGAAGGTAGCCAGGGAGTCGCAGAGTTCTTGTGATGGCGGTATGTCGTTGGAGCAGGAGCTGGGGGTGGCGAGTTCTTTCACGATGATGAAGAGCTCTTTGCTATTGTGTGCGTTGTTGTCGATGCGTTCTTTGAAGGAGGTTCTTTTGGTGGATCGGATGAGTTGGTGGTATTTGCGTGTGGCGTTTATGAGGGCTGCGTGGTTGTCTGGTGTCTGATCGTTGCGCCAATGTTTCTCGAGACTTCTGCAGGTGTGCTTGGAGTTTTGGAGGTCGGCGTTGAATTAGATGGCTCTCGTGTCGGTGCGCCTGTTGGAGGGTTTCCTTATCGGGGCGAGGGTGTTGGCGCAGTCGTCGATCCATTGTCTGAAGTTGTTGGCTGCTGCGTCGGTATCGGAGGGCTCGGGTGGAGGGTCTCGGGCGAGTGTGGTGGTGAGCTGGTCTTCGGTGACTTTTTTCCAGCTATGGTGTGGGATGCGTTGCGGTTGGTTGTGTGCGCTGTGTTTCTCGAAGGAGAAGTGGATGCAGTGGTGGTCAGTCCAGTGGAGTTCGGTGGTGTGGCTGAAGGTAACGTGGTCGCTAATGGAGAAAATTGCGTCGAGCGTGTGACCGGCGGAGTGGGTGGGAGTCGTGACGAGTTTTTGAGTCCGAGGTTGGCGAGGTTGTCGATCAGCATTGTGGAGTTGCTGTCGTTGGCGTTCTCGAGGTGGAAGTTCAGGTCTCCGAGGAGGATGTAGTCTGTGGAGGCGAGGGCGTGCGTGCTGATGAGGTCGGCGATGGATTCGCTGAACTGCGGTCTGGGTCCCGGAGGACTGTAGACGAGTGTGCCTCTGAGGGTGGTGTTGTGATCGACGTGGATCTGGAAGTGTAGGTGTTCGGCCGTGCTGAGGGAGTCTCCTATCTCCTATCTATCGATTCCTTTCGGCTCCTTCAGTGTCCTTGTGTTGTTGCCTTGCCTCTATGACATCTCCATATTGTTGGCCTGTCTTTGTGTTGCTGCATCTGTGCAGATTACCTGCTGTTTGTTGTCCTGGGGGATCAGCGCTAGTTTCCTAGTCAATGTCTAGTCTCCTCACCACAGCCTCCATCTTAAAGTGAGGTAAGCTGACTACATATCTGTTAATAACATTTTATGCACTCTCTGCCTATTTCCAATACTCTGATTTGTGATAATTCTACGAAGAACGCACACCACTGGCCATCTTCTGAGGTAGACATCTTTCCTCTCTGGAATCTGAAACCATCGTGGTCAGGGCTTTTCTATCGCCATCCTGCTTCTGCAAGAGCTCCTGTGTTCCCATTTTTCCCGCTTTCTCTATTGAGTTATTGGCATCTCTACCCCGGATTCACAGCGAGTCCACCTCTCCACTCCAAGGTTGACAGTATTTTTTCTTCCCATTGAGGTGCTTGAATGCACCCACAGCTGGACGTCTCTGAGCTGACTCCTTTTATACTAGCTGATGAGCTGCGATGATCCTCACAGAGACCAAATGTTGGTGGTAAGATGGCTAGGGCGGAGGAGTCAGACTGGCCTTATAATGGAGTGATGGGAGGACAACTAGATGAGTTATCTCATGAGAAGCATTATCCAGCCTTGGAGCAGTTATTTGCCTGCGTTGTCCAGCAAAGTGACATGTCGTTCTTCTGAAGTTTAAAAAAAATAGGGTTGAGGAAGGGTTAGTTGATTTTCTGTACTTGCCCATTCACTGGCTCAAAGGCATTTTTAAAATACTTTATTTGTGGCACTGGAGGATAGTGGGCAATTTGAGGTGAAATGCCCTTGTGTTTTTTAAACACTAATCTGGCACTTGCAGGGACTGACTACTAGACACGAGGGAAAGTCCAGAAGCAGATTAATTGTTTGCCAACTTTTAAAGTCATTTTGTGATAAATTGTTCCCCCTTCCAACTCATTTGTCATGTACAATTTCCACAACAAAAATGACAACAGCACGAATCATAAAAGTCATTTACTGTAATAATATCAACATGCACATATATCACAATTGAAAGAATAGTTAATCAAGCGCCTAATATTCTATGCTGGGAGCTATATCTGTAAATCTCCCCAGCTCTACAATAAGTAGATTTTAACATCTAGACAGTAGGTGCAGGTGGTTGATAATGCACTCGAAATTGTGTGTTCTAGACGTCTTGTAAATATTATGGCACAGAAACCCTTTAATTGCGGATGTTATTACTGATATGTGCATATACCGTAGCTGAATAATTCACAAGTGTGAAACATTTATTAAAATATTGCCATTATTCCCTTCTGCATGTGTCTCTAAGATAGTACAGAGAGCTAAACATCCTCTGAAATTTTTTTTGTTGTCTGCAGGTCACAAGTTGAAATCCTGGTGGAACCTGCAAAAACAGACAAAACAATCCAGCATTTCCACAAAATTGTTGAATAAAACCGTAAACGTTTAAAGAACTTGGTAAAATATTAACATTTTCTCAACACCTCACCTTTTATTGACAGCCTTATCCTGAATGCACATTCCCTCCACTACACTGAGGCCTTCAATGATGGGGTCGTGGTCCTCTCTGTCTAGCATTCTAACGTTTATCATTATCTCATCTTACCCATTGCTTCGCTCTATGCTGTATGCTGGATACATTGGGACTCATTTATGAGGCCCCTTGCGCCGCCAGTGCGACACTTTTTGTGACGCTCCGGTGGCGCAGGAGCCTGCTCCATATTTACAAGGCTGCACTAAGGCACTTTTTTTGGCTTAATGCTGCCTCGTAAATATCGTTCCCTTTAACGCCTTTTTCTGCATTAAAGGGGTGTGCAATGGGTGTTGCGGGGGCATACAGAGTAATATCCATGGCTTTTTGACACTGCCCCAGATTTACGAGAAATCGTAACTCTGAGGCAGCGCCAAAAACGTACACCTTCCCAGGGGAGGCGTAAGTGAGGCACAATGAGGAGAAATATCTTGATTTCGCCTCGTTTTTCCTTTTTCTATGTGTGCCGCATCCTGCAGCACACATAGAAAGAGGAAAAAGCCTCTTGTGATTGTTTTTGTGCTGGAAGGTTTCCTTTCCTGGACAAAAATAATTATCCCTGCAAGGCAGGCACGCTTGCACCATGGTGCAAAGGTGCCTGCGTTGGTGCACAGCAGCCCATTGTGCCACGGCGCAGAAGAAAAGGACAGGAAATCGCGTATCTGATAGAACCAGCACATTCTTGCCCTTTTCTTTTGCTATAGGGCAGCTCAGCAGGAAGGCCTGCGGCGCTACCCTATTGCAAAACCTCATAAATGAGGCCCGTTCAGTTTGTGTTTCATGAGATGGTTACACTGAGGAGTAATTGCATCTCTGAAGTACCAAACCTCGGAAGTGAAGGAGGGTGGTAGCTACACATGTAAGCCACTGGGCTAATGCATCCTGTGCAAGGGTCTGAGTTTGACCCTTTGCTCCCCCCCCCGTGGGTCAATTAAGCCTTTTCTCTTTTAGTGTTCAGTAAAATGAGAACCACTGAGTTGAGTTATAAGGAATATGCCCCAATAAACATACTTTATCAGTCAGTAGTGCCAATAGAACCTCTTAAGTGAAGGTGCACTCGAATGAATACTTGTTTTGATATGCATTGGTTTAACCTACACTTTTTTAATTGTTTTCAACCAAAACATATTCCTGGCACAAGTGTATATTTTTCCAGCTCCTTGCTTGGATTATACCCACAACTGGTAAGTGTCTAGGACAGTTGCTACAGTACCATATTCATAAAAATGCCAGTGTTATATGGGAACCCTATTACCTCATCCACAGGTAAATCTTTCTTTGCCCCGTTGAGGAGGACACCTCTTGAAGGGTGCAAAAGCCTGTAGAACTAATGCTTGGAATATAATCTGGCATGGTTCTCTCGTAGATAATTGGATGTAGAGTTTGCAAGGCCAACATTTGTCTCCATGCACACCCATAACCTTGTCTAGAAATGACGTGGTAGGTGGGAATTAGCTTGGAACCCCATACTGTAGCCTTGGCATTACCCTATTTAATTTTGGAGAGGACCTAGTTTCCTTCTATTACATTGAAAGCCGACAGCACCTTCATTGTTGCAGACGCACATTGTTGTTCTCTTTTAATTTAACCAAGGATGCCCAAGCAGGGGTTTAATGCAGGCCTCTGCAGGCCCTGCCGAGCAGGGGGAGGTGCCCAAGCAGGGTCGGACTGGCCTAAAGAACAGTTGATGCTGTAGCTCCCAGGATAATGTGCTGCATCGCTAAATAATTATCAGGTCCCAAAGGCGAGACCTAATGGCTATGCCAATGCTTGTTTATATAAAGTCATACAAGTAGATCCACTTCCTGTGAACTTATCTGACAAATAAGGACTCGACTAGATCGATGATTTGAGTTTGCCAATTAGTATTTACATGTGTGAAAGACTATACGGAGGTTTAACTAAATCCAAGATTGATTTGAATTAAACGTTTATGCAAAAGAGAATCCTTTATAGACTACATTGGTCGCCAGTTAGAATGTTAAAGTTATGGTTCTCTGCTTCGTACTATTGTTGGAATTGTTGTGTAGCTTCTCATTCTTTTACGCATTTGTTCTGGAGCTAGCTGAGAATAGTTTCCTTTTGGTTTGAGGTTTAATAGCATGTGGAGCTGGGTGTGGGTGCCAAACCTGATAGTCAATTCATAATGATTTTATTTCCTTTAATAACAAAAGACACTTTACATATAGTAACAGTCTTGGGATTATAAGAACCTTGATAGTGTCTAAAAAATGAGTCATGAAACTGTGGAAGTCAGAAACGACCTCTGTTGTTGAAAACTGGATAGCTTAGAAAATCTCTTTTCTCCAAGAGTGAAAAGAAGATGTATTTAAAAAATTGGCATGGAGGAAAATAAAAGATAGCTGGTATCATTTTAACAGTCTCTATAGTTAGAATCGACACCTGTGTTGTTTCTTCTTCTGGGTTATTTTTTTTTTTCTATAGTTCCATTTTTCCTCCATCTTCATTTTGTCATGATGTAGTTTTGCCTTGTGTATCTTTGTTGTGTTAATAGTTCTTATTTCAGTACAATAATTAATTTACTTAAAGGCCAATGTAGGGTTATTCATTTTTCTATGCTTGGGTTGATAATATGGTGGATTTTTTTTCCTTTTATGTATTTGTATGGTTCAGACTGTTGCAGCATTTGAATTCTTGTAACTTATTTATATAGTAATGTTACATTGCTGCCTTTTTTAGGGAATGGCAGAGGGAGGGGAAGAAGCAGGAACAAAAAACAGCAACCACAAGCACAGTGGGCACAGCTCCCCTTGGAGTAAGAGGATTTGAGGGATAGGACAGTAAGTATCACAGAACCAACCTAAGACTTAGGGGCTGATTACGATCTCGTCCGGAAAGCATTGCTACCGAATCGGTCCCTCAATGCTTTCCGTACAACTCGGATTGGCCGAGTCCGACCGAGCGATTTGGTTGTATCCTGATGCTTCCGCATACGATTCGGTCAGACTCCCATAGACTTCAATAGGAGCCTGTGTCCCGAACGAGAACACAGGCTCCCATTGACAAAAGGGGTGGCTGGGGAAAATCGTGCACCCTGTGGCGGGCACCCTTTGGTGCCTGCCACACTGTGCTTGGTTGGAAAGGGGGTTCGCTTGGGTACCCCCACTGGCCCGATTCAGAGGGCCCCGGGTGAAGGGGGGCCTGGTCCGGGCTCCCAAAGACAGATTCCGGTAGCCGATTTGTTCTGGAGAAACCAATTCGGAACGGCTGTCCGAATCTGTCATCGTAATCGCTCGCTCGGAAACCGAGTTCATAGAGCTGTACGAATCAGCTTCGAAAGACACGACCTGTCAGAAGGCCTTTCGGAACCGATTCGGACAGCCATAACGGTTTACGAGCATCATAATTGGTTGTTGAGAAGTGTGTACGATTCGGTCGGAAACAAGTGTTCCGAATCGGATTCGGCAAACCTGAATCCGATTTTGAGCCCTTCCGAACGGCATCGTAATCGACCCCTTAGTAGTTAACAGTAGTCTAGTTACCCTGATGGACAAGCAAATCAGTACTAGAGCTGGACATGCTTTTTATTCCACCAGGCATTTCCCCGGGGGCCAGTTTTGAAAGCCCAGGGACTCTCTTGGTGCCTCTCTCATTTTCCGCAGCTCTCCGCTGTTAATTGTAGCAGGCACGGGTAGTCTTCAAGAGAGGGAGGTGAAAGAAGGAGGGAGGGGGAAGGTAGAGAGAAAGCAATCAGAGGGGGAGAAGAGAGAGAGAATGGAAGGATCGAAAGAGAGATATTGCGTGAGGAGATGAAAGAGGGGCTGGTTTGAGTTTTATTGACAGGGGTGCTTCTGGTTTCTCGGTCCAGCCCTGACAGAAATCTCAAGAAACGGTTGCTTTTGTACATGCGCAAACCCACAATAAATTTAAAACAAGAATTGAACTACAAAGGTTCTTTCACAAAATCAGATTGAGGATTTTCTTTGACAAGCAAGAATTCTGAGACATGAGTGATCAAAATGCTTACCTACGGAATATTTTGCGCTTCATTCCCCTCCACCTCAGACTATTTCAAGATCATTGAAAATGTTGTATTAAGAGACCTTGGTGTTCTAGAACAAAACAACCTGCTCCATTTCAATAATTGCTTAAGGGTTGATAGTGATGACCTTGAGAGCCTATTTGAAAATAATTGGATTATT
Source organism: Calotriton arnoldi (assembly GCA_963921515.1). Lineage (NCBI taxonomy): Eukaryota > Metazoa > Chordata > Amphibia > Caudata > Salamandridae > Calotriton > Calotriton arnoldi. Next base: position 90,716 of record CAWUFW010002645.1, read on the forward strand.
GTACAGGCGGTCAAGAAGGGAGTTGTCATTGTGGTCCAAGCCAAAGAAACACAGAAGTTTCCGATAATCTATTCTATAACAGTGCAGAACAGCAGGTAGGAGGACTCACCGGTGCATATATTTGAATCTGCACTTTTTTCTATTTGATAATTGTATTTTTTCACTTGCACTGAGGTATGGCATTGGATCTATGGTTTGCACCGCATTCTGGTGGATAGTTTCTGAACTTCTTTGAACACAGATTCAATTATTTCTCTGGTCTTTTTATTCACGAGAATATAAAAATTATGTGGCTCTGGTTACACTGTCGGTTAACGGGTCTCTTCATTTTTGACATTATACCAATACATCAGTTTACATCAATGTAAATGTTTTTTTCTACAGATTTTGCCCCTGAAGAAGGGACCCAGGAGTCCCGAAATGCATTGGGCTTTTCGCATCAACAACAGCGTCTAATGTTACATGATATGATATGTTTTGTGCAATTTTCGAAATACAATTTATTTGTGCTATTATAATAGGAACGCACGAAAGTTTATGAATTTGAAATTTACACTATTGCAATACACATTGTGAATACACTTATATGTTTGGTGTGGTATAGATTATTGATTAATTATTAATGATGAATAACAATCCATCAACAAGAAAAGTTGGATGATTGTTCTTTATGGAGGAAATGCAAATAAAAAGTGTTTAAACAAGTATAATAAATAGACTAGATGGTTCGATAACAGGTACAGTGCGCACTGCATTCAGGATTTTATCCTGTTAGGTCACAAATCACACACATCACACATGTTAACACCTTCACCCCATCCCCAACCATTTAAAGAAAACAATGAAGATTCACTAGAACATCATGATGGAGATGCATTAATTTATGATACACCCCATTCTGCAGTTAAACAAAGCAGGAGCTTTAGGGATATACTGAACCACACCAGGCTGTAAGAATCATGAAAAGAAACACCAGCCCAGCCACGGGATCTGCGACCAGGAACTGGTCAGTTCACTTGTAGCATTTGTAGTATGTGTAAATACACAACAACGTCTATTATATGTAGGAATGCACGGAATTATACCTAGCATTATGCTCAAGATTGGAGAGCCAGTCCTAAACCGACAGTAATAGTGGTCATAAGAGATACATGATTACATGCCTCTGCAATTTATCATATGTAGGGATGACCATAAGAAAGGTGACACCATGTATTTTGGAGTGCAGGAGCACCATTAGGTGCAAGCGTGGTACTACAAAAATGACCACCTTCTACGGAGAGCGATGGCACTCAGAGGATGACATAAGTTTGATACTAATTGAGAACATGTCAGCTAGGTCCACACCTAATAAAAGCAAGAGCGAGCCATTTAAATAAGGAACAACCCTGGATATGCAAGTAATAAATCAACATAGAAGGGCTGAACAATGAAATTCCTCAGCACCATGTCCCTGAAGTGTTACTTTTCTTATAGTTCTTCTGAGCGCAACCCTTGATACAACAAGAAGAGTGTGTTCCAGTGACTACACCGCACTAGTAGATCCAATAGCACAAGATCTATATGTTCACATTTACCACGCATCTCAACAATAGTTCATTGGCACCAGCTCCATTAAGTCACAGTAGTGTCAGACCATGCACCACTCTGTATAATATAACTCTTGAGAAGTGTATCCTGGGGGTTACAGTTGCAACAACCATGAAAAGGGCAGCATTTGATTGCTACAACAAAGATGCACCTGGGTGTGTTCCCCTTTTGAAATAAACTGAACATGTACCAATGAATGGTCTCCATATTTGGGGTGGCACTTCACCTCTTGTAGCACACTGAGAAGTGAGCTTAACTGCCAATTGTCCAACTAAGGCACACAGTAACTGGTCCTGTATATGATTAATAGACTGAGCAGGCTATAAGGTTCTATTCCAAAGATGGTGGAGTAAGGTTTGCGGTCTAGGCCTCAGACTTGCGTCACATGACGGCATGCGCTTGCTCATGTACAAATATGCTGGGTCACTTATTTATCGTCTCCAGGGTCAACCATTTGTTGTCAGCTTTAGATGAGAAGGAAAAGGACATGTTTCCTGGGGCTAAAAGATAAAATACATGATACACGCCCTGTCTCTTGCATTTCTGTGATGGCAGTCACCATGGTAACCATCATGTATCAACACAGCCTAGAGGAGCAATAGGTAAAAGAGGCCACTGCCTTTGCGAAGCTACAAAAAACTCTCTGGGTCGGGTTACTGAGGCATGGAAAAATAGTGCCACGTGCTGCTGTTTGCTGGCATCTTTCAAATGTAATCAGACCAGATTATACAAATATCACAGTGGCGTCGTGAGCCCCCCGCATTTGCAGCTTAAGTGGAGGTTCCCACTGGCCCGACCGGCCTGATAAACTGGGTCTCATCCAGTGCTTAATTTATAAAGCCAGCACTGTCAAATACTATTCCAGGTCACCTAATGCAATAAATAAAGCCTGGACACACATCTTTTATAAGTATATTGTTTACGTTGTTGATGAGCTATGAGCTCAAAAATATAGAGACAGCACCACCATGTGGTAGACTGTCATAAATAAGTGCCAGTGTTTACAAATAAGTGCCAGCACCAAACATTGCAAACACCAGCTCAAATTAAGTACTGTTAGTCTTTAATAATGATGGTCAGAGATTATTCTTTGTAATGCATTGCCATACTGGTGGAAATAGTTTAATCGTTCCTTCTGTTTTTTGCAGAAAGAAGACTTAGCCCTCAATGCCACATTGATGGGGATGTGTCCACCTTGTCTTTACTTTTTATTAAAATTAAGAATAATGTAATGAATTTTTCAAAATAAATATATTCAATGCATAGGTACGGTTAAATAGAATAAAATGGTATATCAGATGTACACATGATGACCAATACTAAAACAAACAGAACTGCACACACAGAAGAAGTATGGCATCCTGTCACTAGTGACGTATATAAATCCCTAATTGTTTTATAGTTGGTAAATTACTCAGACCTCCTAGATTAATAAGGAGTCGGAACTCTGTGTGGGCTTAGAGACAGTCCTGTATTCATCTCCATGTACTCAAGTAGTGATTTTTGGAATACACTGCCTTGAAGCCTATTGAACACTAATGATACTGTGGGGCCTTTTCTGTAGAACTGTCTGAGTTAGTCTAAAGCTTCTTTTGATTTGTGCCTCCTAGAGGCTACCATAAAACCATGGGGAGAGTTATGACCCTCCATTTCCTAGTCTCAACATGATTCTTCTCTATTCAAAGTGCTAACTGGGTCTCTGACATGCATCAGAATAAACAGGTCCCTAGCAAACCACTACTGCTCTGACTACATCTGATGGAGGGTGTCGAGGAGTGGGCGGGTTGGAAAATGCATGCGATCCTAATGATAACCCTAGTGTACTGAACATTCCTATGGAGAGCACAGAGACACTACTTTCTCAGGATCAAGTTTTATGACCTATAGTAAAGAGACGCAAAAGATGTACGGCCATTATATAGACAAACCTCAAAGGAGGCTAGTCGCGTAAAGGGAACCAGCCTCTCAGAGGTGGAATTTCTGTCAGTATTACCAGCCATGCGATCAATAAACAAATGTTACACTCTCTGGTGGCTGAGAAGTCAACACTGAGCTTTGTGCATGCAAACAAAGCTTTACCAGTCACTATCAAACCATTTGGGGGTGCCTAATTCCAAAGAGCATGCAATGTGTAGGAAATGTGCAAGGGCTAGACAGGATATTAAAATGCCCCCCACTTTGAACCGAACCTCTAAGGACACCGAGTGGGTGAAACAAGTAAGTCTGGCCTTTCCTAGAATAGTTTGGTTCACCCTTATATCCATCTATCTATCCATTCATCCTACCACCCTTCCCTCCACCCATCCATTCTTCCATATTTCCATTCTTTAATTCTTCAGTCCATCCTTTCACCATTCCATCCATCTTTTCACACATTCATCCTTTCACCCTCCCAGCCACCATTTCTTTTCCATTCTTCCACACTTCATTATTCTAACCATCCATCCATCCATTCTTACTTTCACCATCTCATCCTTCAAATGACCATTCTGTTCACACCCATCCATCTTTTCTTCTTCCAGGAACCCTTTTGCTCTTTTCAACCATCCTTTCTTCTACCCTTCACTTTTCCATGTTGCCTTGAACCTTTCCTTCCATTCCACATGACTTCCTACTTTGTTTCTCCACTTTATCCTTTTCAGTTTCTACCATGTGTCTTTCCTTTCTCTCTTGCACTCACTATATTTTCTGGTCACTGCCCTTTTTCGATACTTTCATAATTTCTTTCTTTGTCTCCCAGTTCACATAGCAGCCCTCACCTCCCACACCACAGCACTGCCCTTGAGTGTTTCATGAGGATCTATCTGCATACCTACAGAAAGAAGAGTCTAATATAATGAATAAACATTTTGATGAGACCAGTGGTTAATTTGAGCCGGTGGTTTCCATTGATCGGCACCGGCATTTCATTGTTAACCTCGGTACTAATGACAGTCTGCAACATGGTTGCGATGTTTGTCTAATTTAGAAATGAGCACAACAATAGTAGTGTGTTAATTCAGCATACTGTAACAATGCCTAATATCTGCCGCCCAAGCCGTACTTATAGCTTTGGGGGCCTGAATAGTCTGAACTTTCAAACTTTTAGGAGTGTGATAGTTAGTAGCTGTGTTGGTACTGTGGCTGGCAGCGCTAGCAGGGGCAATGCCTGGTGCAAGATGCAGTGGCCCCCTGGCGAGGGCTCTGGCACTTATGTTTTTTTACAAATTAAGCGCTGACTAAGTAAACATGCAAGAGGCTTCACTGAACGTTTGAAGCTAAGCATAGGCACAGAAAGGCCTCATTGAACATAGACCTGTCCAAGGAGAGACTGCACTTTGCTTTTGAAGATAAACCTAGTCTCATGCAATACATGAACATCGTGAGGCTATAACCAGGGCTACTAGTATTACATAGCAGGAGAAAATCAAATTATGCAGCAGGGTTGACTAAATTATGCGGCAAGAAAAGACAAATTTTGCGGTGTAGTGCAAAACATTTTATGATAGATTTACTTCATTATTTTGTTATTCTTACACCTGTTAACGCTGTCTGGGCAAAGGTTTCACTTCATTAGTACCAGTTTAACACCCAAATACAGGAATAAATAACTGAAAGTTGACCTTTCAACCTTTGGGAGGGGCCTTCTGCTGTGCCGAAATGTGTTGCAGCATTGTTAGTTATAGTCAGAAGCAAAAATGTTTTTGTTAAATTCTGCAAATTATGTAGCAGATGTTTTAAGTGGCAAATGTAGCAAATTCACATAATTCCAGTTGCCCTGCCTACAATTTATAAGGGATTGTAAATGGGCCTGTGTCTGATTCAGCATTTGAGACTGTGCTTGGGTATTTGCCGTTTCCGTCCGTACCTTCAAAGGCAATGGATCGGTTTCGGACACAGCCTGGCAGTACCCTATTAAGCATATGGGTGGAAATTAAACTAGGCTCGCCTGCTTAATTAGCTTATTTTATTTTAGTTACTTTATCAGTCTTGGACTTATTGTAGCTTTTTCAGTGATGTCACGGCCGAGGATAATATTTTGTACACAGGTCAATTAAGATAAATTAATTATAGTATGCAAAATGAAATATTTAGATAGTACAAATAAATTCGAAAAAACCAGAACTCCAAAAACATGTGTTGAAAAATAATGGTAAGTTTAGCACTGACCTATCAAAGACAATTTCTTTAACAGACGTCTTCAGTTTTGTAACATGTATTGAAATTTATAGTAATTTTTGGAGCACATGATTACCAGTAAAGTGTCCTGGCGCTGATAGCAGGTTCTTAAAACCTATGTTGCTAGCAATCAGTGCCTAAAAATCCATGGCTTTAGGTGTTTCCTTCCTTATCTTAGATACCTTTAGGAGGAAAGCCAAAAAAGAAGGTACAGTCTGCATGGGCAAATACCAGGTAAACAATTGTCAAATGAAACAAGCATTGGCAAAAACCAATAGGTCTCGTCTATGCAAGAGCTATGGGCTTTGCTAATGTGTTTTAACAATGTTTTATACCAGCGTGGCTGCTGTTCAGTATGGCTAAAAGTTAGTGGCGTAGAGGAGAGTGGTGTGGAGTGGTGTGGATTATCGCAGAGCGGAATGGCGAAGAATGGAGAAGAGTGTTGTAGAGCGGAGTGGCAAAGAGTATTGTGTATTGCAGTGGCATAGTGTGGAGTCACGTAGAGTGGCATACACTGGAGTGGCATAGGGTAAAGTTGACTGGTGTAGAGTGCACTGGCGTAGAGTGTTGCAGAGTATAGTAGAGGGCAGTCGCATTGAGTGCAGTGGCATTAAATTCAGCGGCATACAATGCAGCGTCGTAGAATGCATTGGCATAGATTAGTGCGGTACATAGTAGAGTGCAGTGGCGCAGAGTGAAGTCATGCAGAGTAGAGTGGCACAGAGTAGAGTGGCTCAAAGTGCAGTGACGTAGAGTAGAGTGGCGTAGAATAGAGTGGCATAGAGTGGTGTAAAGTGGAGTGGCATAGAGTTGAGTGATGCAGAGGGCAGTGGTGCAGAGTAGAGTTGAGTGGCATGGAGTGCAGAGTAGAGCTGAGTGGCATAGAGTGCAGTGGCATATATGGTGCAGAGTAGAGTATAGTGCCATAAAGTACAGTAGAGTAGCGTAGAGTGGAGTAGTGTAGAGTAGAGCGGCATAGAGTTCAGTGGCAGAGAGTGCAGTGTTGTAGAGTAGAGTGTCAGATGTAGTGGTGTAGAGTGTAGTAGAGTGGCGTAGAGTACAGTGATGCAGAGTAGAGTGCAGTGACATACAGTGCAGTTGTGTAGAGTGCATTGGCATAGAGTGCAGTGGCATAGAGTCGAGTGGCGCAGAGTGGACTAGAATGGCGTAGAGCGCAGTGGCGTAGAGTAGATTGTTTCAGAGTAAAGTGAAGTGTCGTAGAGTGGAGTGGTCCAGGGTAGAGTGCAGTTGCGTACAGCGGCATACAGTGTAATGGCATAGGGTAAAGTGGTCTAGAGTGCAGTGGCATAGAGTACAGTGGTGCAGAGTAGATTAGAGTGGCGTACAGTGGATTGGCGTAGAGTGCAGGGGCATAGAGTTGATTGTTACAGAGTAAAGTGCATTGGCATAGAGTGTATTGACATAGAGTGCAGTGGCGTAGAGAGCAGTGTTGCAGAGTGGCATAGAGTGAAGTTGTGCAGAGTAGATAGGTGTGGCCTAGACTGGAGTGGTGTAGAGTGCAGTGGTGAAGAGTGCAGTGGTGTAGAATAGATTTGTGAAGAGTGCCTTAGCGTAGAGGGTACAGGGTAGAGTAGAGAGTCGTAGCTTGAAGTGGCATAGAGTGCAGGGGCTTAGAGTGGAGTGGTGCAGAGTGCAGTGGCGTGGAGTGATGTAAAGTGGATTGATGCAGAGTAGAGTGCAGTGGTGTGGTGTGGAGTGGAGTGGTGCGGAGTAGAGTGGAGTGGCGTAGAGCGGAGTATGCATGGTATGGTAGCACACTGCCATTACAAACAACACATTTTTCAATTGAAATGACCATTACATTTGCACAGACATACAGTTTTACTGATAAAACTATACAGTGCACAAACGGAAATGTGTGGAAATTGCATCTCCTAGTGTAATGATTTGTTTTGGTTATATTAAAGTAATTGTTTCCAACACACTTCAGAAAAAACAACAAAGGTGCTTCCTTTGTGGTCCTAATTCTGATATATGCTGAAATACTTACACAGTTCATTTAAATCTTGCCGTGTGCTAGAAAACCTCTTTCGTACCCCAATATCCAGCAAGATTGTCACATAAATCCTCTCACTTTGAAGTCGGAGAAAGAAAAGTAAACAAGCCATATTTCATGGTGACTAAGTGGTTTATACTTCCACTAGCACCATGTCACTTCATATTACATGTTTAACACCAGCAAGACTGTCAGTTATGCAGCTCTGTGCACTACAAATACCATTTACTATATCAAATGTTGTCCACAGCATCAACAGTACTAAAGATGGTACTGTTCTGAATGCAATTACACAGGATATTCACACTTTATTGCAATAGATACATTATGTCCTTTGTTGCATGAGGTTGAGCACAAGAGGAGCTGGACTGTCACTGCTGGGACTTCAAAATTTGAAGAAGAAAAAAAGTTGATCATGTGAAGTACCTAGGCAAAAACAGTACTACGTACCAGTTTCCTAAAGGGCAATAGACTGAAGTTCCCCAAGCTATGACCACAAATCCACTGCAGAACCAGTACCATCACATTATGATTGACTGTGTCAACATTTTGGAATGCTCCTTAGCAGAGGAGGTAGGAGTAGGCCACAGCACGCCTTTGAAAATAAGACTGCAAATTACTGCGAGGAGTGATTAGAATGTTCAATCATCTCAAGCCCACCTGCAATACGCCAATGTGGAAGTAGCGATGCCGATCACTCATACCATTCCATGTGATACATCAACACCTGCAGAGAATTGGTTAAAGTAAAGTGAAACGTCACTGGACCAAATGACAATATACTTGTTATGAAGATTTCCTCAAGCAACATAAAACCCATCGAATACAGTTTTTTTTCTATTTCTATCGCTACAGACAACTTCACATAAATATGATCTATTATTGTTTAAAACCCTCAGATTTGGGCTGGCAGGCCAGTACAGATATGAGCCAGAAAGAAGTCTGCAAACAAACCCCGAGTGCTCAATCTGGAGGGGCCTAGCAGGCTGGGCTTTTCTGTCGGCGTCAATGAGAACTCGCAGTACAAGCCCAGCAAAAAACAAAATTGGAAAATTAGAGCGTAATGGGCATCCGTACAGTGATACACCTCATTAAATGACACTAGGGCAGAAGTACTCTCAATATCACGGTACCTAAACCCTGCAATAAAAGCAACTCCTATAGCGGGCTTGTTTTATTCTGCAGCATCAGTCATTAGAAGTGGCCATCAACAGTGCCACCTGCTTAAATCCAATGCATTATGTGCGCAAACAAGCTTAGGCAAAATCCCACTACTTATTGTGCCAAGTCCTATTTTAGCCCCTCACATCCCTCGCACTTAAACTACTTGACAGCTATGGGCAAGTTTCAAGACAGCAGAGAGGAGAGGGTGACAAACTGTTGCAGTCTGACACTCACCTGAGAGGTTGGAGGACTGGGCCACTGAAACATACCAGAACATTAAGCAGACTGTCTTGAGAGTGTAGTAACAGTAACCACTACTTCCCCGTCCCAAGTTTCCCAGCTGATCCGTCCCTCCCCCACCCAGACAAATGAGCAGCTTGCTAATGTGTTAATGGTCGGCAAATTGCTGTTCTCCATGTACAATGTGGCCTGTGTCTCCCTCCGACCCCCACCCTCAGCACACACAAACTCCCTGGACTGTCATCTGAAAGCAATTGTACTTCACTGTACTCTGCTCCTAACCAGGCTGAGCGAACTCGGGCATAGCTGCATCTTGCCCCAGTCCTGCAATAATGGGTTGCAGATGGCCAGGAATGAGGTACATCGGCAGAGCTATAATTTGGAGCACAGGCTGGAATATCCGGGGCAAGGGCCAGGAAGTCATGAATAAGGTGCATAAGCAGAGCGCTATATGTGGAATCCAGCAATGGAATAACCCGAGGAGCTCTGCCTGGACACTGGAATGACGGGGCAGAACAGGCAAGAAGTGGGACTGTAGTTATAGCGATGACGCATGAATTTCTGTTTCGTTACTGTGAAAAAAGGCTTAAAAAACAAGTCCAATCCCCCTTAAAATGAAGCCCAAAACCAAACTAATATCTTACCAAAAGAGGTCCAATTGTAGTTTGATATCCAAAATTGCAAAAAGGCTAAAACAAATACAAGCAACGAGTGGGAAGCACAGCGCGGGAGGCAGCACTAACACAACTGTGGAATTAAGATGAGGTGGGAGGAATGCTATATTAAAATTTAAGCAGTTGTGGCACCCAAGCTGAACACAGGCAAGCAGTAACAGAGCTGGAAACCAAGGAAAAAATAGTCCCCCAAAGAATAGATAAAGAACCATAGCGTAATGAGACAGTACTTAGTCCCTGCTGGGTGGGAAGAATGGTAGAGAAAAGGGAGGGACAAAGGGGCAGGACTGACCACTAGCAAGCAAGGATTTTCAAAGGACACTGACATAGACAAATAAAAAGCAATGGCAAGCAATGGGTGGAGCTAAACTCCACAAAGTATATACAACAGTTCACTAAGCGACAGCGCAAGCACCGTCTAGGCTCGACCTAAAAAGGAAGAAAGGACGAGAAGGTATAAACAGACAAGGAAATGGAAAACTGGCCAAAGAAAAAATTACATGATTTTCCCCCCCTTTTTCTGTGTTTCCCACTCTCCCAGCATATTTATTTTCATAATACCAATAATCACCAACTACGCGTTCATGCCCAGCCCACTGTCCATGCCCCTTCTGGACCATCACCTACCAACACTCCCCGCCCATATAGACAAAGAGCTGACCTCGATCCACACCAGTTATGCACAACAAACTATCATCAGTCTATGCCCCTTTAAGACAAACAGCTCCCTTCAATCTATACCCCTTACAGAAAATACCTCTTCCCATCTTGGCAATACAATTTCGGGGTGTCAACGGTAAACCACCACCACTCAAACATTTTGGAATAGTCTGATCCCTTTGTCAACATCCTCCCTTAAAACTATAAAATCCACTAAGTATTTAGTTTTCTTTACCCAGATAACACCCCATCTCACATTTACAGTTGTTCACCCAAAGTCACCTTCTTATGTCTCAAAAAAACATTGAGCTTTGTTGTAAGAAGGAGCCCTAAGAAGCCAATCTCTACTTCATCTGAGCCCCCATATTTCAAGAAGAGATCGAACCTCAAATGGCCCTTCTCTAGTAATGCCCCCAGGATCTGGAGCACATTACCAGGAGAAACAGCATTTGCAAAGCGGGCCGAACCATGCATTCCGTTACCCCGCAAGCGTTACCATGCTCGCCTTAACCACACATATGACTTTACCACGCATATATGCAGTCAGCGCTCTAGACTCAGAGTGGATGGGCGGGGAGAATGGAAGGAGGAACAGGAAGAATCGGGACAGGAAGGATCAGGATGCGGCTTGGTAAGGAGGGCTGGGGGCCAGGTTTTAGAGCTCAGGGTGGGAGGGTCGGGTAGTTTTTAGGGTTGGGGGCCGGTTTTAGGGCTCAGGGCGGGGCAGTTTTTAGGGCTGGGAGCCAGTTTTAGGGCTCAGGACAGGGGGCTGGGGTGTAATCTTTACCACACATATGCCTTTACCAATCATGCCTTTACAATGAAATTCATTGTAAAGGCATGCGTGGTTAAGGCATGCGTGGTAAAGATGCGGTTGTAGTAAAGACCGCGTTGTTAAGGCATGCGATACAATTGCATGAGTGGTTCCATCATACAACCCATTACCAGTACCTGTCAGACTCTCTTCCTCCCTCTCTCCCACATTCCCCCTGTTCACATTTAGGGTCTAATTTAGAGTTTGGCAGACAGGTTAATCTGTCACAAATGTGATGGATATCCTGTACGCCGTATTACAAGTGCATTATATGCAATGGCACTTGTAATATGGCAGACAGGATATCTGTCACAATTGTGACAGAGAAACCCATCCGCTGAACTCTAAATCAGGCCCTTAGCCCCAGCTATTATCTCTTAACTAAGTGTAATATGGTGAAACCTGGCACCTTACTGAATTCTTTAAAGTTGCTCATGCCACTACCCACCAACCTAGCACTACTCTCCGTCTGTGCAGCCCTCTATGGATGGTAGGCGACTCATACTACTTCGACAGGAGTTCACCACAGCGGAAGAGCCCTGCCACCACAATGGGCTGCCAGAAAGTTGGAGTACTGGTATCAGCGATTCCCCTGTGTGTCACTTGCAAAGCCCTCATCTGGTTCTTCACCTGTAGCCCTCAAGCAGCAGGGCCCCTACTTTGATGATAGTGGTGAGAGGAAAAACGGGCGCAAAGCTAGCCTCCTACTGGAGATTCAAACAACCAAAAAAGACAAAGACTAGGAAACAAGCATTCTGGAGCCAAGTGCGAAAAAACTGGAACCAACTCACAGAGAACTTAAGATGGATCCCCAATCTGCTGCCATTTTGAAAGGGCCTAAAAAGCCTTTTCTGTAAATATTGTTACTGTCCTGCTCCCTAGCAGGTTCCAATATTTCTGTGTTATCTCTTATGTCCATTGCCCTTGCAGCTAGCTTCATGCTATATAAATATCATAAATAATTTAAATAAATAACTTGCCAAAACAGATACATCTAATGTATCATTCGCTACCATCCTAATCATATTTCCTTGCTGCCATCTCATGAGAGGTCTGTGTATTTTGTCCACAAACCTCTTGCTGACACAATGCCAAGCTCGTCGCCTCATAGCCACTCTCTTTCAACACCATACTTCTCTTCAGCTTGTTTTTAGTGTCATAGTATTTTTTGGGTCTAGATATTTCCACAAAATACTTCTCAACAGTTTCTTTTCTTCAATCACTATTTAGCCATTATCCCGAATTTCCTAGCACTCTACCCTTCATAACAGCAAAAGGCGCTGCCGACAATAGCATTTATTACGGTCCAGTATATCACCCAGACAGCTTTCTTCTCTACTAGGCCACCATTCAACGGAAGATAGATTCTCTCTTTGATGCATATGTTGGCCTATTTCAGGGTTCTCCAAAGTCGGTCCTGGAGGGCCGGATCCATGCCAGATTTTTGCATATCCCCATTTAGACAAATGTAGTTATCTTAAAAATCTGTCATGGATCCCGCCTTCTAGGAACGACTTTGGAGAACCCTGGCCTATTCAACCAAATAGTTGCTTCTTGGATCATACAATGCCATCTGCTGACATTCTTTTTGATACACCTTAAGAAAATCTTGCATCAAAACTTTGGCTCCGTCATTAGGAAATATGCCCCTTCACATCTTTGTCTACAAAATAAATTACCACATTATTGCTCATGTTTTACACATACACTCCACCTTATTCCACCAGCAACCATAGTCCACAGCAACCAATACAAAATATGCACTAGATCCAAATCTCCCTTATGGTCTAAGGCTCTTTGCTCCAAAGTCAGTTCCGGGGACCACCATTAGTTGCAAAGGTGTTATCCCTAACCTTGTCACACTTAGTCTCATGCCATCCAATATTTAACCATTTAATAAATAACAAGGTGCCTTCAAAGACAATTTGCTTAATCAAGATTGCTTCTGTTTGATTGCAGTCACACAGGATCTGTTACTGAGAAGCATCATTTTCAAAAGGAAGCACCCTCCATCCCACCCCCCCATGCGCCTTGAGACCCTTTCGGTGAGTAGCTGCGCTCTACAAACCCCTGATTGATTGGTTGATTGATGTCACAAACCATGCTGCCTGAACAATGCTGGTTTAATGTGTGCCATGTATTTTGAAAGTTATTTGTATATGCAAAAGCAGTGACATTCAATAAGTTAAAGATATCTAGTTTTCCATGTTCTAGCACTGTAGCGGGTGGATAAGGTCGCTTAAATTCTGAGCCCTCAATTCAGGTCTGTCCTATAAATTCTTACACTTACAAATTACATGTAAAGAAGGAATACTTAGAATCATGTTTATTTGTGTTTAAACATGGAAGCTGCTTATGCATACTTTTGTTAAATCACAAGTTACACGTAAATAGGCATGGGCGTAAGATCTCTTGGCACATGGCGTGTTTACTTGTAGTTAGCATTTAAGTCTGGAACATAGAATGGGGTCTCCAGATGATGTGCTTAAAGAACAAAATTCACCTGTACTATCTGCTCTGAAGAAATACATGCCACTCTTACTCGGAGAGGACGGGCTGTTTATTATATGACGCACTTCCTTGATGGATCCTTGCTGAATCTATTCACATGACCAGCATGCAGTAGAGCTGAGAATGCATGGTACCCTAATTGACACGATTGAGTGCTACACAAACTACCAGTTGGAAGCAAGGTGCGGACGCCCAAAAGATGCAAAGGCAGGACAGGTATTAACTCCTGCAAAGTGTTATAGTAGAATGGGGATACTGAAACCCCCTGAGATACTGGCCATGGGGGGGGGGGTTGGGGTTCTACAATATGGTGACGCCAGGAAAGGGTGCTCACATTCCAGATTGGGATGTCACAAAGGGAGGTGGGGATATGATCCAAAGTAGTGATAACTGAGGGGTGTGCCATGATCTTGGGGGGCATAGACTGTGCACGGCCAGGCACAGTCCACAAGGAGCTTTGCCAGAAAAAGTGAGCCATTTATTAGAATGGCCTTAAAAACGTGTATGGCCACCTATCAATATTCTCTAATTGATATCAGTGATTCTCTGTACTCATCTGTTCTGCCTTCAGATGTATATACCTCAAATTGTAAACTGTGTTATAATTATAATTATGTATTCAATCAATTTGTTTATTTGGATAAAGTGTCATTCATGAATCAGTAAAACTAAACTCATTCATACATAGCATATTACACATATAACTTATAGAACAATGGCACAAAGAAGGGTCAAGGCACACAAGTCCTGCATTCGTCAACACAGAGTGATCGTAGTGAGAATTTATCTAGAGCGTGGTGCAATGAACCAGAGACGTGACCCCCCTACGCCTCTATGCGGGGAAAGAAAACCCCAAACCAAAACACACAGCGTGCTTCAGCACTCAACTTCACAATTAAATAAACAATTGATGGAGATTATAATCCATAGTCCACAGATTTCCATCTGAACCGGACGTCACACCAGTACGTTTTGGAGCTATTTTACTCCATATATTCAATACATCACTGTATCTATACTAGAAAGTACGACATGGAGAACATGCGGGAAACACCATTCGCATGCTTAGCCTTGAAGAAGTCCCAGGGGAACGAAACGCGTTGGCTATCAATTGCATGCTGTGTTTCTAAGAACAACTAATGAATAAAGAATAAAGAATAATGAATAAATTTTCGAAGGAAGAACGACTCGTACAATGATTTACTAAGAAGATATCACTTTGTTTTCCCTATTTGTGGACTATGGATTATTTATAATCTCCATCAATTGTTTATTTAATTGTGAAGTTGAGTGCTGAACCACCCTGGATATAACTTATAGAATCCTTGAAAACCTAAAAAGAAACCTTGTCAATTCCATTTTTTTTAAATGCTGCAAATTTGGATGCCGAGTTATGATCATAACACTCTAGTCTAGAGTGGTAAAACAGCAGAAAGTGGCTTATTGCTTCCAATGCTCACCTCGACATGCATATAACCCACCAGATCTTGTATTTCTGTCCATTTCATGACATTTTGCCCCTAATGTGAGAACATATAACCTAAAACAGGGGCAGCTCCTTCATTTGAGTGGAGGAGCATTCCCCACAAAGAAAAGCCCCAGGCCAGAGCTGAAAAATAAAATGGTAATAAAGTTTTTTTATTACCATTTTGTTTTTCAGCAATCAACCCATCCTGAACTGAGTGCCAGGATGGGGTGAGGCCATTGCTTTTTTGGCCAGCCGTCTTGCGTTGGCCAGTCAGACAAGCGCATTTTAAGGCTTTTTAACCCAGCGGTCTAAGACAGCTGGGTTAGAGAAAGCAGAGGCCTCCAGTGCTCTTAAGAGCGCTAAGAGAGGCCGCTTTCTCCAATACTGGCGCTTCTCTCATGCTGGTTAACAGCATGAGAGCAGCACCAGGATTGGCTTGGGAGTAGGGAGCCTGCCCCGAGGAGAAAAGACCAATTGAGGAGGGTGTCATGCTCGCGCAGGAAGGTAAGTGTATTTTATATATTTTTTTTCTGCCCGCCTCACCACCCTCGGTACAAGCCAGCCACCACTGATTATTAACGGAGTGCCCGTAATTGGTTTGGATGCATTCTCACCAAATACAATTCACATCCAGGGGCCCGACCTCATTTGTCCATTGAGCAGACTTAAAGTCCATTTTCTCAACACACATCATAGTAGCATTACATTGCCTTCCACTAATTTATCCTATGTGTATTGTCTCTCAAGAGTTCAATACACATGCTTAACCCAGGTTAAATTGTCTGCCCCAGTCCTGGACATTAGCTTTCTGACAAAATCCCCATATAGACTTCTCAGGATTAGTCCACAGACTCACTCACTCACTTATTAAATATGTGTATGCCCCCAGTGGATGCCGCTATGTCATCATGGGACTCGAGAATCTGCTCAGACCCATTCCCAGAGGCAGCAAACCGATGCCAAGGTAACCGAAGGCTACAACCTGTTCCCGTTGTTTACTCGCTAGAGAGGATCCGCCTTTGCAGCTTTTACTTTTTTTACAAGCTCTAAAACCTTTTCATTTAGGGACATTAATTAAAAAAAAGCCTGCAAGTAATTTTACAAAGCCCTTTTCAGAACAAGCACAGAAAACTGTCTCATCTAAGTAAAGGAAAAGAGCAGCTAGCTCATCCCTTAGTGGAGCGACATCTACCTTACTCAACAGAGGGACATCTACTTTAATATATGTTAAAGGCCTTTGAGTTGCATCCAGGTTGTTAACATAGATGTTGACTAATACTGGTGCCCTGGAGCACTCCTGAAAGATTACCTAAGAGTTGAATCGGGACCTTGCAGATATTTGAACATGCAGTAACTATACCAGTTAAACCAAACTGGGAGAAAATAATACTTCATTGCCAAGTAGTCACCGGGAAGGCTCGATCTGCAGTACTAACTTCTTCCCAAAAACTCAGACGCTGCTCCGGACAAGGATCCCTTGGCCTTCAGCTCTAGAAGTATTCGCCAAATAATTTCCCAATTACGTCTACTAAAGATATGGGCTGAAATTTTCCAGGGTCTAAACAATGACCCTCCTTGTGAATTACCAAAACATGGAAAAGATCCCGGTATACAACTCATAGGTGGATACACAAAACATAAATCCACAACTGGCTAGTGACTCATTTTATTGAGATCCTGAGGGAACCACTACGGCCCGGGTGCCTTGCCCAGTCTGACCCTATCCAAGGCAGGAAGGAGTTCCTGAAAAGTCAATGGTAATTTATTCGCAACAAATCTATGTTTGGCTTAATGCTGGAATTCAGGCCCCCAACTAAGGAGAAAAGATTAGAATAATGGCTATCCACTGATCCTTGGATATCATGACAAAAGTTTCTGAACCTTCTAACCTGTTATCATAGGCCACTATAATCTAGAGCGACTCGCTATGTTTTTTCTGGAGGGCTATAGGGAGATTTTCCTAATTTCTCTGATGGCAACCAGATGTTGCCAACAGAGATAATTGCTTATATTCTGATCTGAAGCTAGGGTCCAATGAAGGATCACCACCCTTAAAATAGGCAATCCAAAATGTTTGGTGACATCTATATTTTGTATCGTACCAGTGATTGAGGTACTTCAAAGAGCCCTTGTATTTAACAGCTTTTCTCACTTGGCTAATCCTTGAAAAAAACCATGTCACCTGTTTCATAAGAAAATTAAAGTTAGGTAAGATTATCTGGAGTTCTGGGTAATTTGGCTATATAACCTCTAATAGATTATCCGATGCCAAAGCAAACCTTTCTGAGACAACTGTTAGTTGCAAGAGCCTTTCAATTAATTGCCTCCCATTTAATAAAATTGTGCAAGTGAGAACAATGTCATTTTGTGAATTACCTGTATCGCTGGGAGGTGTAAGCCAGACAAAATGGGACATTGGCCACTTTTCACCATTAAAAGGACATCAAACTCCAGAGCAGTATCCCAGGTCTTCTGCTCACTATCAAATAATTTATCAGTGAGCACCTAGTCTGCTTTCTAAATGTATTTCTTAATGTTGCGTCCAAGAGGAAACAACCACTGGTGTTCCTCAGCCAATTTGCCATAAAACATGACTCCAGTTTGTCTCGCCCTTTTGTCATAAAGACTGAAGATTCTGAGATTTGCAAATATTCAATAAACAGACAATTCATATTTGCTATCTAAGTACAACCCTAGACATTGTCAGCTTAGAGACTATTCTAGTGTGCTGAAGAAATCCTACAACACAAATCTCACTTCTAGGCAAACACTCTTATATTATACAAAAACTGTGTATTGTGGTTCTGTAGTTCCAGTGAGGTGGTGGGAAAAACATTAGTTGCATAATAGGACCACAGTTTATTACAGTAAGAAATTGAGTTATTGGTTCAGTGGGTGGAAGCCCCACTCCAGCAACAACCACAATCCTTGTCAGGGTGAACCACAAAAGTCATTAAATTTACCTCTGCGTAGCCCTCCAGTAGCTTGGCACAGAAGTAGGCAGGCTTAGCTTAGAGGCAATGTGCAGAGTATTTATGCAGCATATAGACACTATTAAAGTGAAAACACAACACATTAAAAATCCCTTACCAATTTAGAAAAATAGAGACAATTTTAATAAATAAAATGACATCAAAACAAATTAAATCAATTAATAAAACCAGAGTTATGATTTGAAAAAGTTTTTAGTGAAATCTTGCCTACAAGATCTGAGCGCCAATTGTGGATATCTGGTCGCACAAGATCAGGTCAAAAGTTAAGGCTGGGTGCTGGCCGGATATAAAACATAGTTTGGACCTCGGCTCAGCTTACCTATGGACTTAAAAAACATTAAGCAGAAAAGTTCTTGAGAATGTAGGGTTCAGCGAGGCAAGGCAGCAGGCTGTGTCCAAGAAGTAGTCGACGACAAGGAGCCACTGGGCAAGACCTCAGTGAAGACGTTGACTATGCTGGAAAAAGCTACGAGTGGGAGAAGCTGGATTTCCAGGCCGAGGAGGTTGTTGTCGTCGTCAATTGGGAGCCGGTCGTCGTCGAGCCCGGTGAAGATTTTTACCTTTGGACTAAGGCACCTAATTAGAAGTCGAAAATACCCAGCGGGAGAAACTGTAGGCTGTAGACAAAGAGGGCTCCACAAAGCTGGATGTTGTCACTGAGAGGTCCTACTGAAAGGGATTTGCTGCTGTGGAGAAGAACGTCGAGGGAGCTACAATAATAATAATAATAATAAGCAAGCTTGTAAAGCGCCTGTTTACACCTACTGGTGTGTCCCCGCGCTGCGGAACAGAAACTCGTCAAGTGTCAAGGGGCAGAACCCAGGTAAGTGGGCCTTATACACGGAAGAGCCAGGTTTTCAGTTGCCTCCAGAAGAGTGACTCCGATGGTTCAGCACGTAGGAAGAGAGGGAGTGTGTTCCAGTGCTTAGCGGCCAGATATCTGAAGGAACGGGCTCCCATTCTCGCTCTTTTAACTTTAGGGCTCTTGACCAAGTAGGTCCCAGTTGATCTCAGATGACGAGTAGGAGTATAGGGAGGGAGTAGATTGTGTAAGTAGCTAGGGCCTTTCCCCTGCAGGATGCAGTGGCTGAAACGCAAGGTTTTGAAAAGTATTCTCTCCTTGAGTGGTAGCCAATGAAGGGAAGAGAGAGCTTTCCTAGTGGAGGCTCTCCTGGGAAGCATCAGAACAAGGCGGGCAGCTGCGTTCTGAATGCATTGAAGCCTGTGCAGGCATTTGTTAGTTGCTCCTAGGTATAGAGCATTTCCGTAATGCAGGTGGGATGTGACTAACGCATGGACTAGGGTTTTCCTCGCTGCGATTGGGAGCACATCCAGAGTTTTCCGTAGTACTCTTAACACTCCGAAACACTTCCGCCACCTTTTTGGTGTGAGCCTCAAAGGAGAGGTTGGAGTCTAGCCAAACGCCTAAGTTTTTAACTTGATTACTTGGGGCAGGGGTGGGGCCCAGTATTTGTGGCCACCACGCCGATGACCAGATTGCGGGAGATTTTCCCACCACTAGAATCTCTGTTTTGTTGCCACTTAATTTTAGGCAGTTGTTTGTCATCCAAGAGGATAGGTCCTGTAGGCACGTGGAAAAATTTGAGGCTGCTGCATCGGAGGATTGTGACAGTGAGACTACCAATTGCGTGTCGTCCGCATATGACACAACGGTGATACTGTACCTTTCTATAATCTCTGCTAATGGGGCAATGTAAAGATTAAAAAGAGTGGGGCTCAATATGGAGCCCTGAGGGACCCCTTGGGATAGCGCAAAACTTTTGGAATAATGTGGTCGTTGGGCCACCTGAAAGCTCCGATCCTGCAGGAAGGCCGCCATCCAGTTAAGTGCCATTTTATCCAGCCCGCCTTTCCTGAGACGCTGTAAAAGCAGTTTATGAGACACAGGGTCAAAGGCCGCACTGAGGTCCAAAAGGATCAGTGCTACCGTCTGGCCTTCATCTGCCAGTCTGCGTATTGTCTCTGTTGTCAGGAACAGCGCAGATTCTGTGGAGTAAGTTGCCCTAAAGCCAGATTGTGAGGGGTGAAGTAGGCAGCGTTGGTTAATATGGGCGGTTAGTTGATTATTAACCACTTTTTCGGCTATTTTGGCAAAATAGGGGAAGAGTGAAACAGGGCGAAAGTTCTCTAGCTGATTCGAGTTGGCACCCGGTTACTTTTTTATGGGGAGGACAACTGCTTGCTTCCACTGCTTTGGGACCAAGCCAGCAGTGAAGGAGAGTTCAAGGAGCTGCCTGATGTAAGGTATTAGGATCTCCATGCCATCTCCCATAATTTTAGGTGTCGTGGGGTCTCTGGGAGAACCGGATTTAATACTCAAGGCTATACCTCGGAGGTCTTCACAGGAGGGAGGATCAAATCTGGAGAGGCGTTTTGCCTCCTCCATGATTGTTCCCTCCGGTTGACAGGAGATCCCATTGCGTGCCTCATCCGAAAAGGTTTTATAGATTTTTGCTACTTTCTCCGCAAAGAAATCCGCAATTTGGTTACATGATTCCACTGAGCTGACAGTAGAAGGCACAGTTCGTGCAAGTGAGGATATGTTTTTAAAGATGGTAAATAATTCTTTGGAGGAGCTCCTCGCCTGCTCAATTCTGTCCCTATAGTAGGCAGCATGAGTCCTCCTTATCAGGGCGTGGTAATGTTTTAGGACTATATTGTATTCGACCTTCCTGTGCTCTGAAAAATCTTTCCTCCATAAGCGTTCCAGACGCTTACAGGATTTATTTGCTGTTCTTAGTTCTACATTAAACCAGGGTGCAGATTTTTTACTGTCTGCACGGAGTATTGGAGGTCCACGGGGCTACTTTATCCAGTGCTCCCGAAATCCATTCGTCCAATGTGCTACAAGCCACCTCGAAATCATTACCCATAAGAGGGCAGCTCTGCTGAAGGGCATGACTGAAGCTAGTAGGTGTAAATTTAGCCCATTTCCTATGTGGCCTACTTAATCCCTTAGTCCCTGTAGGTGGAATGGTAACTCGGGGGACATGGAAGGGAATAAGATGGTGGTCTGACCAGGGGACTGCGATAGGAGGGTCAGTTTCCAGAACAGACCAGTTGGTGAAAATCGGGTCTAATATGTGGCCAAGTTGATGAGTCGGGAGAGTTGATATCAGTACTAACTGGAGAGCAGCTAGTTCCTGACAGAGCGATTGAGCTTCACTATTCGTTAGATCATCGAAGTGTAAGTTCAGATCCCCTAAGACTAGCAATTTGTTATATTGCAGTGCATGTTGAGTCAGCTGCTCCACTAGGCTGGACGCAAACTGAGTGGCAGGACCTGGAGGTCGATAAATCAGGAAGCCTTTTATAATGCAGTTCACGCTGGCCGTGAGCGAGAAGAAGGCAGCTTCGCTTTCAGCAATATTAGCCATCTCCAGTGTGCATTGTAAGGATAATTTATGGATGATAGCTATTCCCCCCCCCCTTTTGTTTTGGCGGTCCAGTCTGAGGATACCATAGTACTGCGGGAGAGCTTCGAGTACCTCCGGGGCCGAGTACTCATTCAGCCATGTTTCAGTCAGGAATAGTGCATCTGGCTTATTATCAACAATGTAATCATGAATTTCTTGTTTATGTTTATTAAGTGATCTACAGTTAATAAGTATTAAACTAAGCTTATGTCTTGCCCCATACCCTATTGAGTGAGTGGTCATTTTGTATAGGCAATGCATGCATTCCAGGGGAGTAGATAGCATAGATAGATTATGTTTACGTTGCTTTTGAATCGGTGGGCATAAATTACGTAAATCGTCCGCAGTATAGCTTTGAATTTTTGCGAAACGGGCAGGGGTTCTGGCCCCTGGCGGCCGCGGACGGGCGCAGATGGGCTTGCCTTTGGCGCGCCGGCGGTGCGCCCACCTGCGCGTCCGTTCAGGCATGCGTAATAAATAGTGGTAAAGCCTCCCCAAGCTAGCCCGCCAACTTCAGGTCCGAGTGGGAAAGCGGAAGTGAGTGAGTGCAAGATCCCCGCCCTCCGCTCAAACGGCGCTATTAGCCGCGGCGGACCAGGGCGGGAGAGAGCAATCCAATCAAGTGGACAGACAGAAGTAAGAATAAATAAAGCACGTCCCAGAGCCCCAGCTAAAACTTCTAAAACTGAAAGATAAAAGTTTAAAAATCCCGCGTTTACCCTTGCAACGAGGTCTGTACAGATACTGCCACTATCTGCAGTTCAGCCGCCCGCCCGCTCAGGCATGTGTAATAAATAGTGGTAAAGCCTCCCCAAGCTAGCCCGCCAACTTCAGGTCCGAGTCCGGTACAATGAAGTCAGGCTGACCAGCGA
This sequence comes from Calotriton arnoldi, assembly GCA_963921515.1. Lineage (NCBI taxonomy): Eukaryota > Metazoa > Chordata > Amphibia > Caudata > Salamandridae > Calotriton > Calotriton arnoldi. Next base: position 113,314 of record CAWUFW010002645.1, read on the forward strand.
TGCACCTGGGGCGGGTCAGCTGGCAAGTAGGTCCCTGACTTCTGTCAGACACAAGGGCAATGCAATCAAATGGTAAATCTGGCCCTAAGCGTTTATCAAGTCATATGTTGTGTTATGCTATGCTATGTATTTGAATAATACATATAATCCACTGGAATGTGGTCCTGAGTATAAGCAAGGGTGTCCAAACTAATAAGAAAAGGTACTCTTTTTCTTTAGCTTGTCCTGGTCTTAGATCATCAAACAGTAGTCTGGTCATGTGGCCCATGACTAAAATTAGATCAAATATCAACTATACCCATCACCCAACTCCTCCTGAATCATGAAGGAGTTGCAAAGCACTGGCTCTACTCTAGCTCATGGCACAGCCAACCGGTAAGCCCTTGATCTACTGCTCAGACTTCGCTGCAATCCATGTAAGAGGTAGGGGACACTCAGAAGGAGTCTTGGTCTCCTCAAAGGTGGCTGTTCTAAGTGTTGTATCTCCTTGTACAGTACAGACGACATGGACACTTTGCAGGTCCTTATCAGGGAGCTTTATTCAGCATGTCTTATCCCTTCACGTTCCACCCTAAACTGTTCCCCTGGTCCTGCCCCTTCCTTCCCCTTTGCAGGTCCTAGCGCCCCCTGCTTTACATCTGCCACAACATTACATCTCCCCTCTCCTTACACAACTTGAACTGATTTTCAATAAACAATGAAACAAAGAAAAAGAACATAGTTACAGTTCTTCAATGAGACATGTAGACCTCCGATGAGTACGCTGTGGCCGGCGGGCAACATCTTGATCAGATCTTTCACTTTCAGCAAAGAGAAAGGGAGGCGTCTGCTCACTTCCCATCACCTGAGTGTCCTCTTTCCTTACACTTTCTGGCGCATCTAATGTCTCTCGTGGTTGGCGTACATCTCTGGAAATGTGCAACGTTCCTTGTTATTCTCTTGTCATCTGAGGCAGCCGTGATCATCGTCCCTATTTGTTTTGTTACTAGCAGTGGGTGGGCGTGATGTAGACTGTCAGATTTCCTTTGTTGTTCTTGTCGGACAAGCACCCTGTCTCCTTCTTTGATGGATGATGGTTTGGCTATCCGACGACTGTCCACATGTTCTTTCATCTTGGCTTTTCTAGCTCCATCTATTGCTGCTAACTCTTTGTGTTCTGGATCTTGACGCGTACAGCCAGTTGAGCCTTCCTAAGTCGGTATTCTTGTGCGCACCGTGCGGCCCAGCATCAAGGTTGCTGGACATCTGTCCGTAGTGCTGTGTGGTGTGGTTCAATATGCTCTTAACACCTTGTTTAGTGCTGTTTGAACATCTCGCTTAGACAGTTCCGCTTGCTGTATGGCCTTCTTCAGAGTGGCCATAAATCTTTCTACCATCTCATTGGCCTGTGGCCACATGGGAGTGATCTTCCGATGTCGAAAATTGAGATGGTTAGCAAATGCGGCAAATTTCTGTCCGTTGAATGGAGGGCCATTGTCTGTCTTGACTACTTTAGGTATTCTATGTACCAAAAACAAGAGGGGGGACTAGGAGTTCGTTATGGCCCAGTACCCGTGCTCCCTATGCTAATCTCAAATCAAACAAGGGGTAACTGTTCCAGGTATGGGTGCAAAAAGTCACCCACAGGGAAGAGAAAGGGGGAGAAGAGGTAGAGAGCAGGAGCCTAGTTCTAAACCTCTCAAGCTGGAGGCAAGCGCACGTCTTGTCTCTTGATGCCCTCACACACCCGGGAAGGATGTCATGCTTCATCATCGGGTGTTGCTCCTCGTCGGGCCGGGCGCTGCAATGCACTACGGGTCCCCCGAAGGGTCGCTTTGCGGAGATCTTTGTTCGTACTCGCCGTATGATGAGTGAGGGTGTGAGATAGAGGGTTCTAAGAGAACAGTGAATGGGTGAGTGAATGATAAAACTGGCTTAGGATACCAGAGTGAGTAGAGTTTAATGTATAGGTTCCCTTGCCAGGTTAAAAAACCCGTAGGTCGTGAGTTACTGATGGGGCGTAATGTGCCTTAGTAACTATAGGTCGACATGTTTCGCGCCGTCTAGGTGGTCAAAATGATCCCAGGCGCTTCTTCAGGACCAATAACGTGAATAAAAAGTGAGTGAAAGTTGGTGGGTCTAGAACCCTAATAAGTGGGAGCGATTCAGCCTCGTGTGCAACTACAAGGTGGCAATAGCTCTATTTAATGGCTGCTCCTGTTGCAACCTGGGAGTAGATAAAGGAGAAAAATGGAGAACAAGAAGAACAGATGAGGAGTCAATGCAATCCTCTCTGATGGCACATAATTGAGTGCATCTTGTGTCTAAAACGTTTACAAAAAGTGAAGTCGACATACAAGACATACAAAACATATTGGAGAACGACCCCATTATGGAGTAAAATCATGGTTATTCCCCAGCACGAGTGCACACTATAGTGGGTGCGGTACACTAAGTATTGATCATGCCACTAGTGTAGCAAGAACACGTGCGGCGTTGACGGTCACCCGACACAGGTACACCACCCCTGCTGGGAGATAGATGTTACGATACTCGTAGTAGTGGTAGGCTCAAGAATGCATATAAGTTTCAACCTGAGTGCCGTAATACGTGCATGTGCTTCCAAAATGTGACTTAGCAGCGCAATCTGTCATTCAATTAAGAAACATGACTAGCGGTATGGGCTCTTACCTAGTCAAAGATTGTTGGTTGCTCCATAGGCTAGCGCGTGTAGTCGCCCGCACCGTAAGGGGGGTTTTCCGCCGGGTGCAATGTCTGCCAGCAGCTACCCCTTACACGCCTGCCTGCATATTGTGTGTCCGCTCATCGCGGCCGCTTGAAATAGTCATGAGTGAGGGAGTGTCCGATTTCAAGGGGCGTGGCGGACGGCGGTGCCCATGCGCGGGCGCCATCTTGAAGTGTATGGCAGACTCGAAAGTGGTCTAGTGGTTGTGGCTAAATCTAACGGGTGCCATCTTGGAGTGGTGTGCCCCATGCATGAGCTTGGAAAGGGCGTGAATCAGTATACAGAGCTCGGGGAAGATAATTAAGGGGTCCCTGTAAACAATATGGTTAGTGCATCTCTTAGAAAATCGGTCAATCCACAGTAGGTATGTTATAATCAGCTGAGAAAAGTAAAGGCACAGTATAGATGGGTGTTATGGTTGCACCCAGAGTGCTTATGTGAGACGGTACTACCGATGCATTGTTTACGATGTAGTGCGGGCACATGAAGGCGAATGGGGGCACCCTAGCATCACATGGGCATGTAGTAGTGGGAGGTCAGAGTTCTGCCCACGGAATTTCATCATTCAGACTCCTAGTATTCGGTCCAAGGCGGTGAACCCAACGTTAGTCCACGCCTCAGGAACATGGTGTTGTTCCATGTTGAGTTGGCTTCAAGGATTGTCCATTTGATGTCATCACATGAGTGTCTTTTCTCAATGAAGTGGTTACACATTCTCGTGGCCGTGCGTCCACAACGTATTGTACCCTTATGTTCACTGATCCTAGTCTTAATAGGTCTAGTGGTCATCCCCACGTAGAGGAGGTCGCAGGGGCATGAGATAAGATACACACAGTTCTTAGTATTACAGTTCGTGTGTTGGCGTTGCTCCCATGTGAAGTCCCCCAGTTGTAGTTTCCTAGTGTGTTTAGTGGAGGCACACGCATTACAGTTGCCGCAAGGGTAGTGTCTGGTGACAGGCGGTAGATTCCACAGAGTGGTCTCTGTTGGTGTTGTACGTGGGCGCGGTCGGGTATTCACCAGGTGGTCCCTCAAGTTCGTGGTCCTTTTGAAGGCAAACCTTGGTTTCGATACGTTAAGGGAGCCAGAGTTCAGGATCCTCCAGTTCCGCAAGATGATGTTCTTGACTTGGTTAGATAGAGGGGTGAAGGTGGTAACGCAGGTCATAACATCGTCACTCTGGCGCTCCTTGGTCTCCAGTAAGCCCTGGCGATTGCTGTTTCTAGCTCTTTTCCTGGCCTTGTGTATGACATCCACCGGGTAGTTCCTCTCTCTCAGGTTCAAAGTAAGAGTTGTAGCTCGCAATCAAATACGGAGATCCCCTTCCTTGATTTGATGATATCCCTGGAGAATGGACACCTGCACACCAGGACGTACAAGAAGGATACCGACTGCAACAGCCTCCTCTCCTTCGAGAGCCATCACCCGAAGGCTCTAAAAGAGAATCTACCATAAGGCCAGTTTCTGAGGATCCGACGCAACTGCAGCTCCATCACTGAGTTTGACTTACAAGCTACAACTCTTACTTCGTACCTGAGAGAGAGGAACTACCCGGTGGATGTCATACACAAGGCCAGGAAAAGAGCTAGAAACAGCAATCACCAGGGCTTACTGGAGACCAAGGAGCGCCAGAGTGACAATGTTATGACCTGTGTTACCACCTTCACCCCTCTATCTAACCAAGTCAAGAACATCATCTTGCGGAACTGGGGGATCCTGAACTCTGGCTCCCTTAACGTATCGAAACCAAGGTTTGCCTTCAAAAGGACCACAAACTTGAGGGACCACCTGGTGAATACGCGACCGCGCCCACGTACAACACCAACAGAGACCACTCTGTGGAATCTACCGCCTGTCACCGGACACTACCCTTGCGGCAACTGTAATGCATGTGCCTCCACTAAACACACTAGGAAACTACAACTGGGGGACTTCACATGGGAGCAACGCCAACACTCGAACTGTAATACTAAGAACTGTGTGTATCTTATCTCATGCCCCTGCGACCTCCTCTACGTGGGGATGACCACTAGACCTGTTAAGACTAGGATCAGTGAACATGAGAGTACAATACGTTGTGTACGCATGGCCACGAGAATGTGTAACCACTTCATTGAGAAAAGACACTCATGTGATGACATCAAATGGACAATCCTTGAAGCCAACTCAACATGGAACAACACCATGCTCCTGAGACGTGTACAACCTTGGGTTCACCGCCTTCGGACGAATACTAGGGGTCTGAATGATGAAATTCCATGGGCAGAACTCTGACCTCCCACTACTACATGTCCACGTGATGCTAGGGTGCCCCTATTCGCCTTCATGTGCCTGCACTACATCATAAACAATGCATCGGTAGTACCGTCTCACATAAGCACTCTGGGTGCAACCATAACAGCCATCTATACTGTGCCTTTACTTTTCTCAACTGATTATAACATACCTACTGTGGATTGACCGATTTTCTAAGAGATGCACTAACCATATGTTTACAGGGACCCCTTAATTATCTTCCTCGAGCTCTGCATACTGATTTGCGCCCTTTCCAAGCTCATGCATGGGGCACACAACTCCAAGATGGTGCCCGTTAGATTTAGCCACAACCACTAGACCACTTTCGAGTCTGCCATACACTTCAAGATGGCACCCGCGCATGGGCACCGCGGTCCGCCACGCCCCAAGAAATCGGACACTCCCTCACTCATGGCTCGGCACTATTTCAAGCGGCCGCGATGAGCGGACACCCAATATGCAGGCAGGCGTGTAAGGGGTAGGTGCTGGCAGACATTGCACCTGGCGGAAAACCCCCGTTACGGTGCGGGCGACTACACACACTAGCCTATGGAGCAACCAACAATCTTAGACTAGGTAAGAGCCCATACTGCTAGTCATGTTTCTTAATTGAATGACAGATTGCGCTGCTAAGCCACATTTTGGAAGCACATGCACGTATTACGGCAATCACGTTGAAACTTATATGCATTCTCGAGCCTACCACTACTACGAGTATCGTAACATCTATCTCCCAGCAGGGGTGGTGTACTTGTGTCGGGTGACCGTCTACGCCGCACCTGTTCTTGCTACACTAGTGGCATGATCAATACTTGGTGTACCGCACCCACTATAGTGTGCACTCGTGCTGGGGAAGAACCATGATTTTACTCCATAATGGGGTCGTTCTCCAATATGTGTTGTATGTCTTGTATGTCGACTTCACTTTTTGTAAACGTTTTAGACACAAGATGCACTCAATTATGTGCCATCAGAGAGGATTGCATTGATCCTCATCTGTTCTTCTTGTTCTCCATTTTTCTCCTTTATCTACTCCTAGGTTGCAACAGGAGCGGCCATTCAATAGAGCTATTGCCACCTTGTAGTTGCACACGAGGCTGGATCGCTCCCACTTATTAGGGTTCTAGACCCACCAACTTTCACTCACTTTTTATTCACGTTATTGGTCCTGAAGAAGCACCTGGGATCGTTTTGACCACCTAGACGGCGCGAAACATGTCGACCTATAGTTACTAAGGCACATTACGCCCCATCAGTAACTCACCGGCTACGGGTTTTTTAACCTGGCAAGGGAACCTATACATTAAACTCTACTCACTCTGGTATCCCTTAGCCAGTTTTATCATTCACTCACCCATTCAATGCTCTCTTCGTGGCTACGATGCCTCTGTGCCCTTCATGTGCCAAATTGACGACTCCTTGACGCAGCTGGTTTGGAATGACAATCCTTTTATCTCTTAGCAGGAGGCCATCTTTGGCAATGGACAGGTCATCTTTTACATGTCGGAAAGAGATTAGTTCATGGTCGTCAACATGTCTATTGTGTCCGTGCTCTTCTAGGTGTCACCAACTGTTTGTCTGGATGCAATGTCTCACATCCTGCAAGGTGACATCACCGGCCGTGGCTTCAATAAAGGTTTCAAGAGGGACTGCAGGTGGTTTTGCTTGAGCCACGACAAAGTGTATATATTCCTCCGCTAAGGACGGATTCGAGCTTGAGGACGTCTTGGGATGTCGCGACATGTAGTCCGCTGGATTTGCTGCTTTTCCAGGCTTGTGAATGATTGTATAAGTATATTCTTGAAGACTAATTCCCCAGTGCTCTATTCTTGGTGCCATTTTGGCCCAGGGGTTTCCGAATATGGTTGTCAGAGCTTGGTGGTCGTGATGAGTGTGAAATGTTTCCCATAGATAAAGATGTGAAAGTGCTCACAGGCCCAGGCCATGGCAAGACTTTCCTTCTCCGGCTGGGAGTATGCTCTCTCGGTGTCAGTCAGACTGAAGCTGGCATAAGCTACTATGTGACGTTGATCACTTTCCTTGTCGTACTGAGCCAATATGGCTCCAAGTCCCAGAGGGCTGGCATCTACGGTTATTTCAGTCTTTCGACTAGGGTTGAAGTAGGCCAGATTTTTGGCTGATTCAACAGATGCTTTAATCAAGTGGAATGCTTGAGCACATCTAGTTGTCCATTTGAATATATGACCTTGTTTGGTCAATTTCCTCAGTGGATAGCTGATGGTGGCATAATCCTTGATATAACGCGCGCAGTAGCTGGCCATTCCTAGAAATGATCGCACATCTCCAGCATCTTGAGGTCAAGGGGTATTCAGCGCTGCAATTTTTTCAGGGTCTGGTCTCATTCCTGTGCCCAAGAAGATGTGTCCATAGAATTTCAATGTTGATTTGTGAAATTCACATTTGTCTTTGTAGAGTGTTAAATTTGCTTCCAGTAGTGTGTGACATACTCGATCCAGTGCTTTGTTGTGTTCCTGTACAGTTGCTCCAAACACGAGAATGTCGTCACTATAATTAAGGGTGTTGGGACTATGATGGATGACCCTTCTGATCGCCTCCTGGAAGTTCTCAGCGGCAGAAGAGACTCCGAAGCTGAGCCGTTTGTACCTGAATAGGCCTTGATGAGTCGGAAAAGTAGTAATGTATCTCGACCTTTCGTGAAGTTCAAGCTGGTGATAGCCCTTGTTAAGATCCAGTGTGAAAAATATTTGTGCTCCATTCAATGACGTGATCATGTCACTGATGTGAGGTCCAGGATGTCTTTCCCTTTCAATGGCAGTATTGGGCGCTCTCATGTCAGCACAAAGACGTACTTTGCCTTCAGATCCTTTTTTTGGTACTATAACTACCGGAGATACCCAAGGAGTAGGTCCGGAAGTTCTTTCAATGTTATCTGCCCGGAGAAGATCTTGCAGCTCCTCCTCCACTGACTGTTGAAGATGAAACAGTATTTTCCTATGATGTTGAGCTATGGGCGTCACGCGTTTATTGATGTGCAGACGAACTTAAAAATTAGCCATTTTTCCAAGTCATGTGAACAATTTTGGGAACTTGTGGGCTATGGCAGGTTCATCATCCACTCGGTATAGTATTTCCACCAGTTCAAGTCGTTCCGCTGTGGGCAAGCTAAGGAGACAGTCAGCTTCGGGCCCCTCGATAACATGAATACGAGCTGGAATAGTTCTATCCTTGTACGTAAGCGAGGTCTGAAATTGTCCTAGACAGGGAAGAGGTTCTTTCGACATCCATGTGTATACTCGCACCGCGGCTTTGTGCAGGTGAGGTTGTGGATTCATTTTGTTGTATTCTGCAACCGAATGTAATTGAGGGATGCCCCACTATCCAGCACGAACATGGCTAGGTGCTCACCCATTTGGAGATGTAGTCGTGGATTTTTCTTGAGCCTGTCAGGATCTGCAACCATACAGACATATTCCTCGCTGTCTTACAATACCGGTGTGAGAGACCTTGATTCCCGAGATTCTGATCGTCCCGACCTGTTGGTGATGTGAGAATAGAGACTCGAACGTGACGTACTGGATGAAGTATCTCTGCAGTCTCTTACTGCTTTGGCATGATGTCGAGAGCTGGTTTGCTTGGATTGTCTGTGAGTGTCTTTGTGCGTTGCTCTGCATACTTTCTCAAAGTGGTTTTCTTTGCCACATCGCCGACATTTTTGACCTAATGCAGGACACGTCTCAGTGTGTGGGAAGTCTTGTCCGCAGCAATAGCATTTAAGCTGGCGCTCCCGTCTCTTGTCAGTCCGGTTAGGACTGTGTTAGGTTTGAAAATCCACTTCTTGCTATACACTTGTTCTACGTTATATTAGGTTAGCAGTGTGTGGCTAAATTAGACACCATTCGTATCCACGTTATACAACCCACTGAGTTATCCCTGCAATGTGCGAGCTTCAGTTAGCGAGTGTGACTCCATTTTGAATTTCGTAATCCCTATTAGGCTGTGTCTGTACTAGGCCTCATCATTCGTATTGCTTGCCTCAGCAGAACACTGTATTCAGTTATTATTTTCTTTTCTGTTCAAGGTTGCCTTCTGACTTACTAATGAATAGGCCATTCTGCCCTCGCATACCTATCCTTGGGTGTAGCTCTGCTCCCACGTTAGGAGACGCCGAAACCCAGCACGGCAACCTTGAGATAGTGATAGCTTGTACCCATCTAGCAGGTGGTAGCCCATCCTTCTGTGCCTCCTTTGTTCATGTTCGGCCTAAGCCGGTAACTTTCCATTGTGGGCGTGGCTGGGAGGTCCTTGGGAGGAATGATTATGCGTTGCAGACTGTTGGGGGCTAGTCCCTCGGCAGACATCTTAGGGTGCAGGTCAGATTGGACTCCTCTGCAGAGTATTGCTAATAAACAACTGTTTGTATTCTCTACTGTCTGACCGACTCTTCATTTTGTGGAAGGCGATTATGAGGTTGTAAATAACCCGGGTGGCCCTTTTGGGCCACTTCCTTCAGTTGGCGCCCGAACAGGGACTCCGCAAGGTGACCCAACTTGCCCGTAATCGGGTTGTAGGGTCGGGTGGTGTCCGGTCGGTCGGGCGGATCGGGGATCCCCACACGATAAGAGCCCGGTTCTCTTTACTGCCCCGCCCGTCTGATTGGGCGACTCCTCGTCTAGTGGTCACCGGCTGGGGTCCTGAGAAGGCGGAACCTTGGATTTGACTGTTTGGTCCGAAGAGTCGGCAGTGGAGAATAATATTGCTCAACCTGAGTGCACCAGGTGAGTGACTTGAATTCTTGGAAAATGTGGCGCCATGGTTGAACGGCACGAGCCTGCGGACTGTGTCTGGTACAGTCTCCGGACTGTCTTGTCTTGATCTTGGAGGGTTTGCGGACCCTTAAAAGACACAGAGTGTTTGTGAACAGTCTACCAGGCCAACTGGAAATTTGGCCCATTCTTGAAAAGGTCTGGGGCTGTTTGCGAACAATCTGCCAGGCCAACTGGAAATTCGGCTTATTCTTGAAAAGGTCTGGGGCTAGAACCTGTCTTCTTGTTTTGGGAACAGTCTTTGGACTGTCTTGTCTTGGTACAGTCTGCGGACTGCAGGGTGCGGTTTTCGGACTGCTTCGATTTGGTTTTGGACCGTTTTGTTGGTTGGTGTTATATTTGTCCATTTGGGACAGTGCGTGTGTCTTATATTAAGATGCCTTGTCTATGCAAGTTAGGGTGTTTTGGATGTCGGTGTTGTTCCACTGAAGCTCGATTGGAAGAGAGGCAGCCTGCGCCTCCAGAGGGTACCCCAAATTTTGATGTATACGTCAAGCATGGCATTGGCCCTATTATGTTTAGCACGTTGTGGAATAAATATACGAGGGACAACGCTGATTTACAGTGGCCGCTTACTGGCACATTTGATGAACAAAAGTTGAATTACTTGCAGGACAAATTGTTCGCCAAAAAGAGCAGGCAGTCGATGTTTGATTCTCTGAGGACGTGGCAGAAGGAAGCGAAGCAACGACGTATGAGAGCAGAGAAGCAAGCCCGTAGGGGACAGACGCAAACGATAACGCAGAAAGCAATGGCCTATGAAAGAGAAAAGATCGAGAAAGGCATAGAGTGCGCAGATAGGAAGTTTCGATTGCAGAGTGATAAATGTTATGTTGCTAGAGAGAAGGTGACGTTTTCGTTGAGGAGTTATTGGATTCTCGACCCCCACCTCCTTATGCCCCCGAACGGATATATCCCATAATCCCAACACCTCAGTCTTCGGCCTCTGGTTCTGCTATTCCTACTCTTCCTGTTTCTAGCTCTACTGCTTCGGCCCCGGCCCCGTCTGCTTCTTCCCCACTTTTGCAAGTTACAGGGGCGGGAGCCGTCAGTTCCCCTATTCTGTCTCCTGACTCTGTACCTGTGGTCACCTTCTCTTACTCCTGCAACACAGTCTTTGTTCGCGATGGTACCTGTTTCTTCATCTGCTCTTTCCCCTCCAAGTGTGTTACCTCAGGCATTGCGAAATGCTGTGACGCCTGTGCGTGAAGTGCATGAAGTGAATTGGGCAGCGGCACGTGAACGCATGGATAAAGTGTTGGTGCGCTCTGCTGTGGGTGACGAGGAAAAGAGAATGGTGGCTGACCAGGCTGCACAGTGGGCCCGGAATCTGATTTATAGTGTGGAAGATGTGTGGAGCATGATGAAAGATTATGAGCCGTTTATACAGCAACATGCTCTTAAGCATATGTCGGCTATACTGATAGGATTGTGGGAACAGTGTTTCAAGGGTATTGCACCACAGATAATTTATGACATTCTGGATGGGGTATATACTACAGATATGGCCCCCAATGAGGTTTTCAGTAATGTGACGACATTGGTGGGTTATCGGGGTAGATTGCTTCAGAAGGTCCCGACGACAGCGTCACAGTTTCCCATGAGGGAAGTCTATCCCATTTACCACCCCGAAATACCGGAGTTGCGAGATGGAAATAATATTGTTACTCGCCCACGAGTGGCGGCCCGTTTCCAGGAACAGTGGATCTACACTCCTTGGAAGAGGAGTGAGGTAATATCTCTAAAAGGACAGTTGCCGGACCCTCAGAAAAATCCAACTGCGTACTATAAAGAATTGACGGAGGCAGCCTCCTCCACAGTGATGACATTAGCTGATGTAGAGTTGTTTTTCGGTCTGTTGGTACCGGTAGATATATGAAGGCAGGTGCATACGCAGGATCATGTGGTGGAATTGGGTGGAACATGGGATGAGATCAGGGCATGGGATAAGGAGCGCAAGCCCGGCGAGAAGCCGAAGGCGGAGCTATTGGCCTTGCCGGGGCGTATTATCACTTACACGCATTCCCTTACCCCGCCGAGACGAGTGGATTGGGACAAGTTGACTGCATGTCGTCAGAAGAAGGATGAAAGTGTGTCCGATTTCTTTACTAGGTTTGAAGGGGTGTTTTTGGATTTTAGTGTCCAAGATCTGTCGCAGGAGGGTGGTGTTCGTTTGTTCGTCAACAGGTTTGTCACTAATTTGCTTGCCGAGATTGCGACTAGGTTGCAGGCTTCGGAAAGTACTTGGACCACCTCTTCCCCGTCAGTAGTTTTGAGTATGGCACAGTACTACGAGCATAGAGAGAATTAGGACAAAGAGAAGGTGGAGAAAAAGTCAAAAGAGTTGAAGACGAGGGTGTTGATGCAGCAAGTGGCGAGGGGGAATGGAAGAGGAAGGGGTTAAGGTCCGGCCCAGCGGGGGTCCCGGTCTGACCGGAACAGTACACCGGGTGTGCCCGTGGGGTACAACCAATGTGCGTACTGTAAAAAGGAGGGGCATTAGCGAAGTGAGTGTCCGGAGTTGCTGCAGAAAGTTGAGGCCCGAGACGTAGGGGTTTTAGATGACGTGGCAGAGGTGGAGGAGGCCGGGGAGAGGGGCAGTCTGAGGATACATCGTACGCTCCTCGAAACAAGAACTATTTCGACGACTCTCGGGGAAGGCAGTACTATCATGATGACTATGACATGGACGAAGTGACGGGGATGTCCCACAGCTAGGACAGCCAGGGACAGGGTAAGGGACCGGTTCCGGTGCCTGTAGATCAGCAGGGACCTTATGTCACTGCGGATTTGCAAGGCATGCCCAAGACGTTCTTACTTGACACGGGTGCTATGAATAGCTCTGTTTCTCGTTCGCTGGTCCCAGGGGCAGCTCTGTCTGGCCAAAACAATGTTTCGGTAGGTTTCTCAGGCATTCCGGTTGTTAGCCCCATTTCCAAACCTCTTGCTCTGACTATTGGTCCCTTTACGGTGGATTCGCCGTTCCTGTTAACGACAAATTGTGGGGAGAATTTGATGGGATTGGATTTGTTGAAGAGATTACATGCCACCATCTTTTGTTCTCCAGATGGTGTTTACATGACCGTTGGGCCACAGGTGGCTCGTGCAAAACAATGCTTTGCAAAGGACGCACCCCTCCCCGCTGAATTCAAGGAGGTGTCCCGTAGCTTATGGGCAGCAGGAGACACGGATGTGGGGTAACTCCAGATCCCGCCGGTCTCTATTCAGATCAAAGACAATGCTGTATTGCCACGTATCCCCCAGTATAAGATTTCACAAGCAGGAGAAAAGGCCTTGTTGCAAATAATACAGGATTTGATTAAGTCTGGTGTGGTTGAGGAGACAGTGGCGAATGTGTGTAATAGCCCTATCCTTCCGATTCTCAAGAAGCCACCCTTGGACTCTTCTGATGCTCATCCTGATGTTTATCGCTTTGTAATTGATCTCAGAGAGGTTAATAAAATAGTAGTGCCCCAATATCCTGTAGTCCCAGACATTACCACGATATTGACAATGATTCCCCCATCGGCACAATTCTTTTCCGTGATTGATTTGAAGAATGCTTTCTTTAGCATTCCAATTCATACAGATAGCAGATATCTGTTTGGATTCGCCCTAGCTGGCAGGAGCTTTAGATTCTGTCATGCGCCTCAAGGCTATACAGAAACTCCTAGTATCTATAGTCAAGCTTTAAAAACTCAATTGGATTCTTTGGTACTTCCCACTGGTAATGTGTTATTGCAGTATGTTGACGACCTCCTTGTGGCCTCTGATACTGAGGATGGCTGTAAAGATGCCACTGTTAATTTGCTGTTGCATTTGGCACGCCATGGCCATAAGGTGTCCCTTTCCAAATTTCAATATTGTCAAACAGGAGGTCACCTACTTAGGTCACCTACTGTCGAAGGAGGGTCGCAGACTAACACCTGAGCGCATAGCTGCTATCACTAATATGCCTGTTCCTAAGACCCAATGTGAAGTACGTGCATTTATTGGTATTACCTCATATTGTCGACACTGGATCCCCAATTATTCCTTACTAACAAAACCCCTCCTTTACCTGACCACCAAAGAAGTGCATGAACCCCTGCCTTGGACATCTGCATGCCAGCAAGCTTTTGAGCAATTAAAGGTTGCGCTTTGCTCTGCTCCTGTGCTTGGTACTCCGAATTACCAGAAGCCTTTTGTGCTTTACGTACATGAGGCGGATGGTTGCACGCTTTCTGTTTTAACACAGGGTTTTGGTGGTAAGCAAAGACCCTGCGTTTATTTTTCTGATATACTAGATAACGTTGCCAGAGCTCTCCCGAGCTGCCTAAGAGCTGCTGCGGCGGTGGCAGTTTCTATCAGACAATCGGCAGGGCTCGTTCTTGATACTGAACTCACAGTAATGGTACCCCATGCTGTGGATACGCTTTTGAATAAGACAAAGACACAGCACCTTACTAGTGCACGTCTGACTGGATATGAACTAACCTTGTTTGCTCCGCACATTACTATCAAAAGATGTGCCACTCTGAACCCAGCCACGTTACTACCCCTCCCTTCGACGAGTAATGACACAGATACACATGATTGTGTGTACAGAACGGAAGAGGAGACGAAAGGACGGGTAGACCTGACTGATGTTCCCCTATCTGAACCCCAAGGGAACTATATGTCCATGACTCTTGTTTCAAACTACCAGATGGCACCACCACTGCAGCATATGCAATTACAACGTTGCACACTATAGTTGAGACATCCCGTGTCCCATACCAATCAGCCCAAGCTGCAGAGCTGGTTGCCCTTCTTCGGGCTTGTGAGTTGAGTGAGGGATTGACTGTCAATATTTATACTGACAGCCAGTACGCCTTTGGGGTCGCCCATAATTTTGGACGCCTCTGGGCGGAGAGAGGTTTCTTAACATCACATGGATTACACATACAGAATGGCCCATTGATACATAGACTCTTGTCTGCTCTAACACTTCCTGATAAGTTAGCAATAATAAAATGTAGTGCCCACAAAGCAATAACAGATGATGTGGGGAGAGGAAATGCGTTTGCAGATCAAACAGCTAAAGAGACAGCTAGATCAAAGATGAAAAAGATGTTTGTGGCAGGTCCTGCTAGGTGGGTCCAAGACAATGGAATGTTCGAGGACACATTAGAAAATGTCAAGGAGATACAAAGTGAGGCGACCCTAGACGAATTGGCAATATGGCAGGAGAGTACAGGGCGTCTGGATGAGGATGGGTGCTGGACTGATAAGTCCGAGAAACAGCGATGGATGTTACCTAATGCCTATGTACTTCCTGTGGTTACCATGGCCCATGGCCCAGCCCACATTAGCGCCAAGGGAATATGTAAGGTGTTGGACCCAGTGTGGCAGAACGACAATATTTCCAAGGTAGCCACTCATTTAGTGAAACACTGTATGATTTGTATGACACATAATCCTGGGAAAGGTACTCCTACACCCTCTGGTAACTTTGCACCGCCTTCCTTCCATTTCGAGGTTCTCCAGATGGATTTCATCGAAATGGAACGAGTCAACAATTTGAAGTATGTGCTGGTAGTGATTTGTGCATTCAGTAAATGGATTGAAGCTTATCCCACTAAAGAGAACACGGCTATGGCGATGGCGAAGGCACTCATAAAAGAGTTCTTCCCGCGCTTCGGATTGCCGCTTGTGCTCTGGAGTGACAACGGAAGTCACTTCAATTCCAAGGTCATCCAACTGGTGTGCGAAGGTTTGCACATCAGGCAAAAATTTCATGCAGCTAACCACCCCCAGTCAGCAGGTCTGGTTGAGAAGTACAATGGTACTCTCAAACTGAAGTTAGCAAAGATACAAGAAAGTACAGGATTGCGATGGCCAGATGCGCTGCCCTTGGCCTTGTTATCCACTAGGGTGACGGCACACTCTAGGACAGGGTTGTCACCATATGAGGTAGTATTTGGCCGTCCTGCCAATATCTGGGGCGTTCCAAGGCCCGAGCGTTTCTCTGAGATAGAGTACCCTTTGCTTATAGGCTACCTGTACGAGTTAACTAAAGATCTTAATTCTCTTCATCAACAGATTCAGGAGACACTGCGGCCGGTACCAGAGGGGCCCGGGCATCAGCTACAGCCCGGAAACTACGTCCTCGTCAAGAACTTCCAGAGGAAGAGCTGCCTGGAGCCTCGTTGGAAAGGCCCACTGTTGGTCCTCCTTGCCACTAGAACGGCGGTGAAACTCGACGGCCGGAAGAACTGGGTGCATGGTACCCACTGCAAGAAGGTTCCTCTCCCACTTCCCTACAAGTGGGTGCTCGACGGCATTGCTGACCAAGAAGGGGAAAGGGTGCCCCGCTTTATTCCCTTCTCTGACGCCCAGTTGAGTTGGGCGCAGACGGAAGCAGAGAGTGATGCCGCCCTGCTTGAGGCGGTCCCTCCGGAGATAAGGGCAATCCCAGCTTCTTCCCATCTGATCCACAGGCACCTGAGTCTCCATGCCTTTCTGAGCCTGAGTTTCGCCCCCTTTTTGTTGATGAAACAGTGCCTGGAGTTGACAGGTACAATTTGCGTCCCCGAAAAAAGGACAGTGCGCCAGAGGGTCAGTCCAGGAATTAGGGAAGGACTTGAGATTAGGGTGTAAGTACTATGTCTACAGTGCCTGCATCAGATTAGGGTGAGCCACACTGGTGCACTGCCCTAGACACTGGACAGGATCGTTGAGGGTGCTTGCCCTGGAGGGTGGGTGCCCTATCCTGAAAGAAGAAGGATTTGTTTCCAGCAAGGGCCGCGATTGCGCAGCCCCCTCGAGGGAGTGCTTCAGAGCACCATCGTTGATGAACGATACGAGCCTGCCAGCGAGGCTCTAGATGGACGCTGGGTAACTTGTGCCCCTCTGGTCGGTTGTATTCTTGTGGCTACAGTTCATAAGGCTCTTCACTTGTACCCATTTGGCCATGCTGCCATGGAGGAGGAACAGCCCCTAGCAGCACCACCACCAGGGCAGGGTAGTCCTATGTGGTCTAGCTGGACTATTAGGAGTAAGATAGTAGTGGTAGTGTTCCTTCTCATAGTAATGATAATACTGTTTGGGGTAGTATGGTATTTAGAAGAACAGCATCCCGTACACACTTTGATAGGGACTACCCCGTCTCCACCTGAGCATCTGTTTGTTACGTTGACCCCACATAAAGAGAGACATAGACAGACATATGTTGAAAATGCCTTCCTGCAAATGCTTCACCAAGTACACAATACGACGAATGCCACGAATTGTTGGGTGTGTGGATTACTCCCCTTAGTTATGCACAAGAATGATTTACTGGTGTCTTTACCCCTGTCATACCTAAGTAGTTGTGAGGCATGTTTTCTGTTGCTTTCCATGGTGTATATACATTATCATACTGAAGCTATGAATATGACGAAGTCTGATTATGAAGCAGTGTTGGAATATATAGTAGTACACCAGGGTTATACACCTGGGACAGGAGGAAAGGAGGGTACCTTACATCCACATGCTTGCATGAATGTTTACGAGGGTAACAAGAATGCCACATGGCTGCAAAATGAAATGTTGGATTTTCAGGGATTCAATGTTACCGAATACTTTAAATGTTTCCATGCACGAAATATCACTGAAGATAAAGCCATGCCCGTACCTGTGGTTCATACAGCAGCTAGTTTCTGCGTCGAAGGTTCTGGGAATATTCCAGTGGGACAGAGCAGATGCAACTACACCTATCGATTAAACACTACTAGTAGCCCACCTTTGCTAACTCCCCCAAATGTATACTTTGTTTGTGGGGAGCAGGCTTATACATGGCTCCCTAGGGGATGGTCTGGCCGGTGTTATGTCTCTTTTCTTTTACCTCCCGTTTACATTGCACCGTCCAACTATCACAAAGACCATAGGCTGCAGCGGAGAAGTGTATACTTGTCCCGGGTAAGGAGAGTTATTGACACAGCAGATATTGATCAAACTGATAGTACTCTACAGCAATTCATGGATGCCATGAAGGGTAATGTGCCTTTCTGGGGACCTATGTATAACAGTGTTAACATTCGTCGTCTCACCAGGGTTGTTGAAGGGGTTATCAACACTACAGCAGGCATACTCACTAACATCACAGCTGAGCTCCAGGCTACCAGACTTGTTGCTCTTCAAAATCGGATGGTTTTAGACGTCATCCTTGCAGATAGGGGTAGAGCTTGTCACGTCATAGGCAGCAGTTGCTGCGTTTACATCCCAGACCACGCCCCTCATGTATACTCAGCTATCCAGAAGCTACATAGGCTTGCATCCGATATTCATCAGGATAATGGTTCATGGTCCTTGACAGGGTGGTTTTGGAGTCTGATATCCTGGGGTTGGAAGATACTTCTTTTCCTAGTAGCTATTGCAGGTGTCATCTTCACGTGCTGCCTATGTGTCAACTGCCTTCCAGCATGCTGCACCTATTGTGTGAGTAAACTCATCCCTACCCCTAAATTGCCAGGCCGTAATGATAAAGTCTCTACTATGATGATGCAAGAAATACAGGATAAGATGCAGATAGATGAGGGTATTTTTGAGTATTAAAAATATCCTGCTATACATGTGTTGCTTATTTTTCCTTTGATATTAAAGTGATTATGCATTTTCTCTTTTCCCTGCTTAGAATTGTAAAGATCCTACCTGATAGCGTCAATAAAGCATTTAGCCTCCACTGCTAAAAGGAGGGTCTGTTAGGTTTTAAATACCCTTCTCGCTATACACTTGTTCTACGTTATATTAGGTTAGCAGTGTGCGGCTAAATTAGACACCATTCGTATCCACGTTATGCAACCCACTGAGTTATCCCTGCAAAGTGCGAGCTTCAGTTAACGAGTGTGACTCCATTTTGAATTTCGTAATCCCTATTAGGCTGTGTCTGTACTAGGCCTCATCATTCGTATTGCTTGCCTCAGCAGAACACTGTATTCCGTTATTATTTTCTCTTCTGTTCAAGGGTGCCTTCTGACTTACTAATGAATAGGCCATTCTGCCCTCGCATACCTATCCTTGTGTGTAGCTCTGCTCCCACGTTGGGAGACGCCGAAACCCAGCACGGCAACCTTGAGATAGTGATAGGGTGTACCCATCTAGCAGGTGGTAGCCCATCCTTCTGTGCCTCCTTTGTTCATGTTCGGCCTAAGCCGGTAACTTTCCATTGTGGGCGTGGCTGGGAGGTCCTTGGGAGGAATGATTATGCGTTGCAGACTGTTGCTCGGCAGACATCTTAGGGTGCAGGTCAGATTGGACTCCTCTGCAGAGTATTGCTAATAAACAACTGTTTGTATTCTCTACTGTCTGACCAACTCTTCATTTTGTGGAAGGCGATTAGGAGGTTGTAAATAACCCGGGTGGCCCTTTTCGGGCCACTTCCTTCAACTGCGACAACGACTTGGTCGTTGAGGATACTCCTTGGAGCTGGACGGTCGTCGGCCTGCAGAGAAGTGGCTATCCGTGTAGCGAGATTGAATTCGGAAGGCTTGTTCACGTTTTTCACCTTTTCCAGCTTCCATTCTTTTTGCAAGTTCTTCTGCTTGATCATTGACTCTCGTCATTTCTTCAATTTCATCCAAGGAGTAACTTTTCTTTAGAAGACGTCTGCGTAGGGACTCAGATTGACATCCTTCGATAATTCGCAGGTGAAGACGTCTTCAGTCGTGAAAGAGTTGAACGCACAGTAACGTGCTAGCCGTTTAAGGCGTGAAATGAATTCTCCCATGGATTCATCTTTTTCTTGGGAGGCCAGATTGAAGGTGTAACGTTCATAATCAATGTTCCGTTTGTGAAGAAATTTTCTGTTGAGTGCTTCACGCACATCTGGATAGGAAGACGCAACATCAACTGGAAGTTCCTTGATGATCTGGCCAACCTCTTTCCCGACAAGATTACATAGTGCAATGAGCTGTTGATCAGGGTCCGAGACTTGTGAGCCTTTCATGAAGTCTTCAAAGTCCTCTAGCCATTCCTGCCAGCGAAGACCCATACCTCTGCCAGGTACAAGAGGCAGAGATCCGGCGGGCGCAGAAAAGGAACTCCCAGCATGGCAAGTTTGTGTCCTACCACCTGCGACGACGAGGTAGGAGACTGTGATACAGCTCCCCTGTTCTGCGAGTCATGGCGTCGACCGTTAGTCGGCGAGATAGACATGGTTTGTTTCTGGCCAAGACGTAGGCTAGCGCCGTGTCGAGGGGTCCGCAAAAGAAAATCACCTGGCACTGGTACTGCACGTTTGTAGTGACAGCCGGTAAGTGTGACTGGAAGAGGTTAACATGCGACCCAACTGATGAGGGGAACAACAAGGCGCCAGAGGATGTATCAGATGTGATATGTAGTGCTTTTATGGTGGGTATTAGGGATATCTTCTTTGTGGAGGGTATTATGTCTTTTTTTTGTGTCTTCCCTTTCATTTTGGGTGCAGGTGCCTGACTTCAAAATGGCCGCCCTCAGTTTCTGGCAGCTTATTGGCGGGCTCGCCTGACTTTAAAATGGACGCCGAGCAGGGCCGGCAGCCTATTGGAGGGCTCGCCTGACCTGAAAATGGCCGCCGGGCGGGGCTAACTTTCCACGAAGTTGTAGGGCTCTGGAGCAGAGACTCAATTGTTACGGGGCCGGCAGGACGGTATGGCAGTGCACGTAGCGGCAGGAGCAGGCAGCGCATTGGAGGGCCTGTGACCAGACCCAGCTTCCAGGGTCACAGACAGGCACCAATCACACGGGGAGAGCACGCGCCCAGGATGAGCTCCTGACAGCATGTCACTGGAACACTCACCGCACCATCAGCTGTGCGTGACCGGGGTGGGATCCAGAGGTCGTGACTCCGGAACGTGACTGTTTTCGAGGCACTTGTAGCAACCGCAACGATGCGTGCCCGGGGTGGGCTCCCAAGGCCGCGTCGTGGGACCTTGACTCGTTCCGGAGTGGACACGCACATGGGGTGGGCACCCGACTCCACTCCGCTGTCGGAAGGATGCAGCGATCTGCAGGCAGGATCCGAGAACCACCTTCGTCGCCAGTTGTCGTGTCTCCTTGTACAGTACAGACGACACAGACACTTTGCAGGTACTTATCAGGGAGCTTTATTCAGCATGTCTTCCCCTTCACGTTCCACCCTAAACTGTTCCCCTGGTCCGGCCGCATCCTTCCCCTTTGCAGGTCCAAGCGCCCCTTGCTTTACATCTGCCACAACATTACACTAAGCTTGGATGAAGTCCCCTTCCAGCTCTAGCCCAGTGGGCCCAAGTGTGTCTAGCATAGTACTCTGCAATTTAAAGACACGGGGGGAGGAAGGAGGCACCTTTGACTCTTTCACATGCTCCAATCAAACATATCCTTCCACATTAGGCCATGGGTTTCAGTGTTGCATTTGGCCTTCAGGCCTGTCTAGCAGTCAGGCATTGCCAGGTGTGCTTGCTTGAAATTGCCAGTATGTGGGCTTTTTTTGTCCCGTAGACCGTGACACTGGCTCTTACAAGCTGGCCAGCCTGGCAGTGCCAGTCTGCCGAAAGTCCAGTCCAACACTGATTAGGAATTTGTGGCCTGTCAGAGTAGGTGCCCTAAAAAAAAAGTGCCCACTTGCCCTAGCCTAGCCTGAACCCCCCACTGTATGGTAAAAACACTTACCCCTCCATGCAAGGGGTGTGGTTCCATGGTTCACGCTAGTTACCCATCCATTTTCCAACCTAGCCCTTCAAAGAAAGCCGACGGGGAGGATTCGTTAAAACTAGATGCCTTTTGAGGTGGCCCTCTTTTGTGAACAGAAGAATGTCCAGTCCAGGTAGTTTTCATGTAGGTTTATTCCAAGTATGATGTATCACTGCTGCTCAGCCCATCCACCAACTGACTCTCACACACATGAACATTCCATTCACCAACATTCTCTCCCACAGACACCCAGGCTGAGCAGCAGTACAACACATCTCCTTCCTTTCAGGGAATACAAAAACTCTCAGAACGATATCAGAACAAATGCAAGAAATAAATAACATAACATAGTTCTGAAAAGTAGCATGAAAAATTAAAGGTGGAAAATTCATGCAGAATGAATAAAGTAGATAGAAAGAGACACGGAAACACAAGTACAAAGCACCCATGCACCATCTCCCTTCTTATCACAACACAACCCACACTCCCACACCAAAACTACCAACAAACCAAAGTACCAGAATCATGCAAGCTGGCCAGGCAAACACAAGAAAAGTACAAGGGTGCCAACAACAAATGTGCGGGGAGAACCATCTAATAAGGAGAAGAAAAAAAACTGTATGTACGTGTGGAGGATATCCACACAAAACATAATAACATCACATTGTAAAACTTCCCCCAACAACACAAGTTAGGGTGGGATTTGTGGAAAAAGGACACATAAGCACTTCCCCCAACGACAAGTTGCGGTGTGATTTGTGGAAGGGGCTCCACACGGAACAAAACACTCCCAACGCAAACCTTGACCTGCGAGGGAAACCACTCCCAAAGCAAACCTTGACATGCGAGGGAAAGACACAACACTACCACAGCAAACCTTGACGTGCAAGGAAAAGCACTCCCAACGCAAACCTTGACGTGCGAGGGAAAAACACAACACTCCCTACACAAACTTTGACGTGCAAGGGAAGGCACTCCCAACACAAACCTTGACGTGCGAGGGAAGAAAAATGCAATGCAGACGAAAATAAGAAGCAACCTGGAATTAAGGTAAGTAAATGCACAACTGAATATCAAGCAACAACATCAATGGAACAGAAAAACACTCTCTACAAAATCCGTACTACGATGGGTGGTGACACAGTACCAACCCATAACCACATAAAAGTAGGAAAAATACCATAATCAACAAACAGTGTGGTAAAACAGCATCATCCGACAATAATCTCAATTTGAAAAGAAAAGGCAAAACAAGTAATTACGAAGAAAACAGCTCAAAGAATGACTGATAACACCCATGGCAGGAAGAATAAGCACAGATAGAACAAAGTACATCACATCATGACAGCAAGTATATAAAAAATAAAAATAAAAAAAATTCAAATTGCTGGACAAAATGGGACAAATCGAGCATACAATGGAGAATTGGTATGGTGTTCATTCAGTGTTCAATATTAAACATGAACAGGAGAAACAGCGTTAACATCATGTGCTAAGTACATTTTTCCAGTATTAGGAAACTAAGTTTCAGTTCAATGAGGGATTTATGACCAAATGTAAAGTACCTCACAGATGCCAACATCAGCCATAACTCGGCCATATTACAGTCCTCCAAGAGAGACAGCTGCGACGGTACTGGGATGTCTCTCCATAGTCTTCTTGTAGCAACCACATGTTACTTGGTCCAGCTGCACCGGCCACCAGGAAGGGCCGAAAATGTCAGCATCCATAGAGAGCCAGCAAGCAAATGTTAAGAAAATATCTTAAAGCTGTGCGCATCAGCGTTAGCAAAACAGCATATACTGAGCACCATCTTAATAACTAACATCGCAGCATACACCACGCATTAACCTTATGAGGCAGACGTTGTTGTGGACCACACAGGATTGCAGCCGTAACTGACAAACTTCTCCGTACCTTCCTGGCTGATTTTCCCTTCCAAGATGGCCGCCAACTACTCATTGCGTCCATTTTTACAGGCGGTGGGTCTTGTTTCCCCGACGTCGTATGCGTCGTCTTTTCACAAGGAATTCGGTCGTATTGTGGAACATGCCCGAACACCTCCTCAATGGCTCAATTGACTTGTTTAAGATGACGTCATCATTTGCATTTTCGCCCCACTCGAGAGAGGAGCTCCGGGAGCAACTGTCACCTCGCTGCAGAGTCAACTGCCACCCTGTACAAACCAAAGAATCCAACGTCCAGATGCAGCAGCACCTTGCACCATGAATAAGCTCCAAAGTAAGTTACCAGATTTTTCTTAACATGTGTACAATTACGCTACGGTGCCTTGCCAGATTAGACAGAAGGATATAATCAGCGGGGCTATTGCTTCCATGAATGGCATCTGAAAGTGCCAGAAAGATGCTTGTGCACACGGTGCTTGTGACACTGTCTCTATAGACTGTCAAAAAGTTGGCAACCGTACTAACTCTGCCATTATTTTCCACATGACGTGAAGGAAGTAAAAGTCCCAATGTAAAGCCAATTTCTTCCAAACAGACTCCGTTAGTAATTTCTTAGTAGAGATTTCAAACCCTTAACAACAATGAAGCACTCACTGGCAGGGTTGTCTGATGTGAACAGGACACTGGAAGCGTGTAAAAATGCCCCATCACTACTCTGTTGAATTCAAGATGAAAGACAGGCACAGCAGGAACTGGCACACTGGGGTGGCGAAAGGGAAAGCAGCTCCAAGGCAGGAGGGTGGAGGAAGAGAAAGTCCAACATAAACTGGCACTCACGGGTTGGGGCGAGCAATGGGGTGGTCACTGGTGGGGCTCAGGGTGCCAGATTTTTCAAGTTCCACTTCAATTTCTTCAGCTTCAATTCAGTTACTTCAAGGTTGACAGTTTCAGTCCAATCAGGTGGCACACGCAGATTCTTGCTTCTCAAATCGTCGCCAAAATGTTGTGAAGTGAAGAATGTCCATTCCAGGTAGTTTTCATGTAGGTTTATTCCAAGTATGATGTTACAAGGTAGAGCCCCACCAGGAGCAGCCTCACTGCTGCTCAGCCCATCCCCCAACTGACTCTCACACACATGAACATTCCATTCACCAACATTCTCTCACACAGACACCCAGGCTAAGCAGCAGTATAACACCCTCCTTCATGCCCAAACCAAGCCACAGCCTGAGACCGTGTGGCCTTGTCTGCCTTTCTCACAGCAGAGCAGCATTCCTGACCTCAAAATGGAAGCCCGAGTTGGACCACGAAATGAATTGTCAAGGGATGCAAATTGCGTCAGTAGCTTACAGACGGATAGGCTAAACCCTCCCGTGTACTTGCCGACGTCTTGACTGGAGAAAACACAGTGGTCTGCACCTTCACTGGAATCCTTCCCCTGTTCCAATTCCCAAATGCAAATAAACTAAGATGTAA
This sequence comes from Calotriton arnoldi, assembly GCA_963921515.1. Classification (NCBI taxonomy): domain Eukaryota; kingdom Metazoa; phylum Chordata; class Amphibia; order Caudata; family Salamandridae; genus Calotriton; species Calotriton arnoldi. Next base: position 138,171 of record CAWUFW010002645.1, read on the forward strand.
TACTGTACTGAAAGCAAGGCGGCACATCCCAAGCTTTAACCAAAAGAAGCAAGAGGGCCTAAAATATCAGCTAATTTATGGCCTGTCTGCCACCACCGTGGAAGGAGCTGGGGGCATTCATGCCTGCTCCAGTAGAGTGAATAGTCCCTAACGTTTTGTAAAACTGAGTATATTACAGCTAGAAATAATACAGATTCTCGGGAGTATGCTAAGGGTCTGATGGATCCTGATACGCTTCGAGGCATGCATTAAAGGATTTTAACGCAGCTCCAGGGCTGCAGGCCATTGCCTCGAGCCTCACTTCGACGCGCTAGGAACGTGCATGAAAATCATTTAAACACAATGTTTTATGTATTGCTGCTCAGGTGTGTGACACTTGGAAAGGAAATGTAAGTGTTCTGGAGAAAAAGAGAAGGGATAAATGAAAGAACGTGAGAGGGAGGAGCCTGGCAGATTGGGTGGGTGTCTTTTATTTTAAGACAGGTAACTCAAGGGATTAATGCACCTGCTTCAGACTCCTCCAACTAGCCCAAAGGTGTCTGGTTCTAATCTATGGGAGCCTTACTCAGTCCTTCACCTTTCCAAAGGTAAAATATTGAGTATCGTTGAGGGTAAACAAGTAACATCCATGCATTAAGAGATAATTCATATCCGAGGTTTTATCTGATTCCACCCTCTTCTGATTCCCAGCGCAATGTCATCCCGTGATTATTCTCACTGTCACCCCCAATGGGCAACTCTCTGTTAAGCTCTGATTGTTCTCAGTGCCAGCCTCTCATTTCTCTTTCGCACCCTTTTCAAGGGGCGTAGCTTCGGGGGGGGGGATGTTTGGCGTGTTACACCACAGCCCCCAATAAATGTATTCTGTGATGAATAGTTGGGTACAGGTGCTTTTACTCGGGTACGGTGAGGTGTCCATCGTATTTCAGCAGGACTTTAAAAAAACAGAATAAAAGCACACACTCTTTCTGTTTGGTGCATTACCTTGGCTTCTCTGTTCCCCATGACATCATAGAATGTGATGTGCTGGAGATTCTGTGCTAGTGTGCCCAAAGGACCAGGGCTGAGCTGTGTGTAACACCTTCTCCTGGTGGGGTCTCTGTCTTCTTTACTTGTACTACTACTTGTACCAGCTTGACAAATAAAGACTCCACATAACCTACAAGCGTCTGTGTGTTTCTGCATTTTCCTGACCAGCCTCCACACATTATTACAGCCACACTGCATCTGGAAGGATGGACATTCATAGCTGTTTGGGACTTGAGGGCCTTTCTGTGCTTTAACACAGGTGGCATGGTTGAGTACTTATTTCTATCAGACAATAGCAATTTCATTACAAGACCGGAGGCTACCATTATGCAATAACTTTTATTGCTGCCCCAAACATGCAGCCCTTTAAATAACATGAATTACATCATAAGTAAAACATTCCATAGAAATTTATAAAAACAACATAACGACATGGTAACTATGGTTCGCTGCTCCTCTACAGTTAAGTATTCCCACTAGGTGGCTCTGAGGTTTACTCCATTTTTAATTGAATAACATCTAACCTTTACTAAAAACAATTTCCTTAACAGGCAATACACAAGGTAGGTGAATCTTGTTTTTTTCCTTTAAGCAATTACCCTTCCAATTTTTGGTCAGGTTCCTATTTGCCTATATATATCCTTCAAGCGACAATTGCGCGTAAGTTAATTTAATTTTATGCTTTTATTTTTAAGACATACGTGGCATTTTAAGACATACGTTGTATTTTAAGCTTCGCCCGTTGCTTAGGGCTGTCGGAGCACTTGCCTGCTTCCACCGACTCCCACTCCGATACGAGCGAACGGACCGCCCATCTGGATCAACACTCCCAATGCAGTCTCTACACTGACTGCTAGCCGACCGGGCGATCCTCATTGCGGCTTCCCCGTGGCAATTCTAATGGGGGAAAGCTGAACCGGAATCCGCTGGACGCCCGATATCGGACGCGCAGGCAGAAATAGAAAATCGGGAATGCGTCACACGGACGTACCCGTCCCAATATGCCTGCGGGAAGAAGCGTCACATCCCTTTCCCCGCTTGGGGGAATGAAGCATTACCACCATAATTAAAATAGAAAGAGGACTCCCAGAGCCCTTCGCTTTAACGGTGCAAGCGCTGCGTTGCCATGGTGATAGGTCTAAAGCGAGCTAGCAACCGTTCGTCCTGGGGCTGACAACTGAAGGAGTTCCTCACATCTAAACACCAGATACATTAAAAAAAAGGAAAGAGAAAGTAAGGGAATAGGATCGTTCTGTTTAAACGATACCCTTACAAATCCCCTATCATTGTTTTTTTTGTGTCATAATTCTTTATTGAAAATTAAAAGGTATATAATTTACAGAAATATAATACAACATAATAGATCAACATAGGTCTAGCAAAATACACAAATTACATAAATTACAAAAAGTAAAAGTAGAGAAAGAAGGAGAATTTTAAATAAGAAAAGAGAGGAAGACGAAAATGGGGATGGGGTAATGACAGAAAGCTAATAATGGAAATAAGAGAATTGTGCATAATATACTAGAACATTATGACTCTGATTGATTACTATCATGAGAAAAGTTAGAGTAAATTATGAAAGAAAGGAATATATGTATTTAGGACCATAAAATTAATACAAATATAAATATGTGGTATGATGTGTCTTAGGATGATAAAAGATAATACAAAATTAATAAATAAATAGATGAATAAATAAGTAGATATATAAATAGATAGGTAAATAAATAGATACATAAATAGATAACTAAATAAATAAATAAATAACAAAGATAAATAGTTGGGAAAGTTGATGAGCAAAAAGTTGGGTCAAGGAACGGAAGAATGAATAAATAGCAAAGTGAGAAGAGAAAAAAGGAAAAAACAGATTATCTCCTTACTCGGAAAAAAGGAGGTTAGGGTAGGAAAAAAGATAAAAGATAGAAGACAAGGGGGAAAGGGGGAAAGGGAAAAGAGGAGGAAAGAAAAAGAAGAGAAGACAGTAAGATGAGAGATTCAAGAATCTCGAAGAAAGGGGGTCCAAACTTGTTGAAATATTTCTTCATGATCCTGTAACTTATATATTACACGTTCATGTGATGCCGTCTGAATGATTGCGACCATCCAATCCTCCTTGGAGGAAGGGTATGGTGATTGCCATAGTCTTAAGATACAGATTTTAGCAGTAGAAAGTGCAGTATGTAAAAGTTGACTCTGAGGACGTGAGATAGTAGGAGAACTACTAAGATCATGAAGTAAAATTGTAGCAGGTGTAAGGGGAAGTGTAAGAGGAATAGTTTCCATTAGCGTGTCTGCTATTTGTGACCAGAAAAGTTGTATAGAGGGACATTCACAGATCATATGTAGAAGGTCACAATTAATTGCAGAGCATCTCCAACACTTCGACTGTGATGACAATCCTGCTCGTTGTAACTTTGATGGTGGCCAGTGCCATTCATGCAAAGTTCAAAAAAGACAAAATTTCAGACGTGCTTCACGAGTACCCTTGTCCAGAGCTGGCCAGGTATCTTCGTCTATAGTAATATGTAGGCGTTCCTGCCATTTGTCGCGAAGAGCATTAAGAAGTGGTTGTGAGAATAGATGATTAATTAAAGTGCAATATAGACCCGACATAACACTTAAGTCGACCCCGAGTATGAAGAAAATGCAATATTGGTGATGTGTCTAGTGTCCAAGGAGAAGAACCGAGGCATCTCTTCAAACAATATTGAAGTTGTAAATACCTCGAAGCCTGATGGGAAGGAAGATCAAATTCTTCACAAAGAAAATCAAAGGGTTTCAATTCACCGTCTGTTACAATCTCATTTAATGTGAGGATTCCTCTTAAACTCCAATCAGTCCAGGAAAGTGCACGACCATTGATACGAATACTTTCATTCTTCCAAATTGGGGTTTTAGAGTGCAAACGATGGGCAATCCCTAATAGACGATGCGCCCGTTGCCATGCTTGATATGTGGCATGGAGCACAGGGTGTGTGGGAGAGGATTGAGGTTTATGGGTGCTGTATAAAAAATTAAGACCATCCTCACACTCAAGTAACGAGTGCTCTGTTATGACCCATTGAGGAGAGTCAGTCACACCTGGGAGTAAATAAGCCAACTTTGAGAGATGTAAGTGCTCTAATGATGGTAAGCCTAACCCACCGTGGGAGCGGCGAGCCATTAATTTAGCAGCAGATAAGCGAGGACCCATGGTTCCCCAAATAAAGGACCGTATGCGAGAATCTATGCGGCGAAGTGTGGTTAAGGGTATTGTAATCAGAAGCATTCCTAAGACATAAGTAAAGCGTGGTAAACTGACCCTTCTTACCGCCTGTATTCTTCCCCGCATGGAGAAACTCAAAAGCGACCATTTAGCAAAATCAGTTTCCATTTGCGCTATAAGAGGTGAGATGTCTGAAACCATTCCCTCTAAACCACGATTAATTAGAATTCCTAGGTATTTTAATTGGGACGATTTCCAATAAAATGGGTATCTATCTATTGAAGCTTTTGTGGTACAAGGAGAGAGTGGGAGAGCTTCACTTTTGTTCCAATTCACTTTATTGCCAGAAATGACTGAAAACTCTTTAATAATCTCAAGTAAGTTCGGTAAAGAATGAGAAAGATCCCTAAGAGTGAGAAGAATATCATCAGCGTACAAGTATAATTTTGATATTCCTCCCGCTATAGGTGTACCCTGAATCTGAGACGAATGGCGAATGAGAGAGGCAAGGGGTTCCATCGCTAATAAGAATAAAAGGGGGGATAAAGGGCAGCCTTGATGGGTGCCCCTTTGGATTGAAAAGGGATCAGAGAGAAAACCTCCACAATTAACCTGGGCTGTGGGGTTATCATAAAGCAAGCGAACCATTGAAATAAACCGTTCTCCTAAACCAAAATGTTTCATAGTGGCAAACAAGTAAACCCAATCAATGCGGTCAAACGCTTTCTCTGCGTCCAGAGAGAAAGGGATTGCATCTTCCTACAATACCCTTGCGGACCATAAGGTATGGGCTAATGTTCGAAGATGATTTCTGGATGAACGGCCTGGGACAAAGCCAACCTGTGAATGATGTATTAGGGAGGGAATGACTTTTCGGAGTCTCGCCGCAAGAATGCTTGCCAGAATTTTAACATTTCCATTTATTAGCGAAATAGGGCGATAACTACCACAATCGAGCGGATCTTTGTCCGGCTTGGGGATAACTGCAATCAATGCTCTATTAGAAATAGGTCCAAGAGAAGACGACTGGACAGCTTCGTGGAAAGCAGAATAAATAGTGTCAATTGCTTCTTCTCCAGACCATTTATAGTATTCCACAGGGAATCTGTCCTCACCTGGGGATTTATGATAAGGTAGTTTGGAAATGACTGCAGCTATCTCTTCCTTAGTGAAATCACCACTAAGTAATTGTCTGCCCTCATCTGTGAGATATGGAAGATCAATATTAGTGAGATATGTAGTTATTTGATCTTCGTTTGTTGAATTTTCAGGAGTATATAGTTTCTTATAAAAGGATGCAAAAGTGTTAACTATTTCCTGTGGCTTAGTGAGAATTTCACCCGATTCTGTACGAATTGCTGGTATAGCCATAGAAGCTTCTCGTTGTTTGAGTTGTGCCGCAAGTAATCGGCCAGCTTTCTCGCCTTGTTCATAATGTCTTCCTTTTAGACGTTGAAGGGCATATTCTGCTCTGGAAGTATATAAATTGTTAAGTTCCATTTTAGCTAATTCTAGACTTTTGCGATTAGGTACAGTAGGGCAGGATGTGTATAGACGAGTGAGAGAAATAATTTGAGCCTCAAGTTCAATACGGTGTAAAGATGCTGTTTTATTGCCTGCTGCTGCATCTCTCATTAATTGACCACGAATAGTTGCTTTTGCAGCTGCACAAACTGTTCTAGAAGAAGAAACGGAGGATTTGTTATTATTTAAATATTCAGAAAGATGAGAGCGTAATTGGGATTTGCCCCGAGGTGAATGATATCTTTGAATGTTCATACGCCATGGTTTTCGACCTGGAGAAGTTAAGCCTACCTCTAGGGCGATAAGAACTGGAGAATGATCAGAGACGGCAGCTTCCAAAGTAAGGGATTCAGTAGTAAGTGCAACTACTGTATGGGAAATAAGGAAGAAATCTATCCTGGATTGTGAGCCATGAGCAGAGGAGAGAAAGGTATATTCTTGGTCTGAGGGATGACAAAGGCGCCAATGATCTACTAGTCCATGATCCGTTGTTATATCACCAAATAAGGCTCTATCAGCAGCATTACATCTGTCTAAGGGGCCTGTTTTATCTAGAATCACGTCACGAGCCAAATTCCAGTCGCCACCAATGATGTAGCTGGATGCACCAATCTCTACAAGTAGACAGTTTAAGTTTAGAAAGTAGGAGAGCTTAGCGCCAGTTGGGGCATAAACTGAGCCAATACAGAAGATTTTTTCCCCAATTTTTAGCTTAGCGAAGACGTATCTACCCTCAGGGTCAATCCATGTTTTAACAATAGAGAAAGGTAGGGATTTGTGTAAAACAATGGCTACACCACACTTTCGCGGTTGATTCGTCTCAGGAAGAGGTTGTGTAGTCAAACCGCAATGAATAACTTTTCCCACCCATTCTCGCTGTAATTTAGATGATTCCAGAGCATTTAGGTGAGTCTCTTGCAACAGAGCTATATCAGTTCTTTTCTTTTAAAGATAAGAGAGTACTTTTTACGTTTTATAAAATACGTGAGGCCATTAACATTCCACGAAACTATGCGTAAAGGATGGGAGGAAGAGGATGTATTCGCTGCCATATGTACGCTGGAAAAATGGAGAGGTTAGTTTGAGAGAAGTATAGAGTAGCGTAAGAGATAAAAGAGATTAAGATATAAAGGCGATGGAATGAAGGAAGAAATGACGTGTAGAAATAGGGATGAGATAAGTGTTGGGCAAGTTGCGCGAGAGAGAGGATAAAATTAAATAAAATAAAATAAGGAGATAAAATAGAATAAGATAAAATTAGAAGAAAAATTAAATAAAAGAGGAAACTATATAAGGGAGGGATAAAAAAAAGAGGTAAAGATAAAAGATGAAGAAGATAAATTCCAAGTAAGGAGAGAATTAAAGAATAAGTAATTTGGGAATATAAGGAGATCAAGGAAATCAAGGAGGTTATGAAAGAGTCAATTAAATATTATATATAGAAGTAAGTAATAGTAGGAAAACGTGCTAAAAAGAATATAAATAAAGAGAGGTAGATGTGCTGCGCGGGGATAACACAGCACCAGTGAAATGGATCTGTTTACTGCAAGTCTATACTTACAGGCTATTCGCGCCGGGGGAGCCCCACTCGGCAACAACGTTAGGGGTAATGAGTGTGTTTATAAATTAATACTAATAAAATTCAAGTAATAATATAGAATTCAAAATTTAGATTAAAGGAGGAAGAAGGAACGGGAATTATGAGAGAATAATGTTGAAGGAGATAAGATAATCGAAACAGAAAAAAGAAAGGAAGGGATTAAGAATGAGAAAATAGAAAGGAGAGGTCAGCTTAGAATGAAATTGCTAGATATATGGTACAACGAGATAAACTATGAATGGTCTACTAATAATATGTAAAAATTGATATAAAGAGTTGTTATTACATTTAGATATAAGCATGCATGCCTATAACTAATAATCCTAAAATCTATAATGAAGAGTATAAATAACACCTAAAGAGAGGAAAAAATTTAAGCATATAGGTTATGCAGAAAATGCAATAATTTATAAAGTTATAAAGATATTATCCTAAAATATGAAAATTCCAATCGTTCAAACATTACATAAGATATTAATATTTGCAATTAATATTAAATATTTTTAAAAGTAGCTAGTATAACAATTAAACGTTACTATATCTAAATATTAGCATGTTATAAATAGATAAATAAGTATTACTGCAATTAGATATCAAGACAATTAGGTATTAAACATTGAGGCAATTGATTAACAACTTACTTATTGATTAAGCTAAAGAGGAAGTATTAGAGAGTATTAAGAGAAAAAAAGCATAGAAGTATTTATAATTCATAGTAGAAGAAAAAGACTTGTGATTTAAGTAGGAAGTGTTAGTGGGGTTGAGGAGGATAAATAGGAAGTGGGTGAGAAAGAATAAGAAGAAAGAGAATAATAAAATATAAGATCATCAGAAGATTTGATAGAAACAAGTAAATTATGCATATAGTAGTAGTGATAACAAGCAAAATACAAAATATAGATAATTATCATATTTGGATATAATTCTGTCTAGAGAAATACAATGTATATTTAAATAATATTATGATTAAATATTAAGACAATTGAGTAATAAATATTATCAGGTATAAATAATATCATATATGCTAACCTGATAAAAGAAGGGATAGGAACAAAATGTAAAAGGAGTTGATAGAGAGAGGAATAATAAGTAATAATACTCACAATTCATCATAGATTCAATTGAAATTCATAACAAGACAAAAATGCTTAGATGTCTATAAATCTAACATTTATAATATAAAGTTTTAACAGAACCTGAATGAGAAAGAGTGATAAAGGCAAACAGGCTATGGAAGAAGATAAAAAGATACTAAACTAGTAGTCATATCAGAGGATCATAAGTAAATTTCTATCAACACAACGTTAATATTAAGTAATTAGATATTAAATCAAAGTTCAGGGCACTCCTTCTTCAGCTAATTAAGGGGATTTTAGAGGAGAGCGCGATTTGTCTCTATCTCTATCCTGCGTAAGAGCAGCTACTGCTTGAAGAGCTTGTGATCGATCTACTAAGGAACGCACATGTCGGTATGGGTCTCTCCCTCTTCTATTGGAACGACCTGGATTGCGTCGAGTTCCACCATGACGGAGATTGGGATTTAAGCTCAGGTATAGACACAGCACAATCCATGTTTTGAGGGGTAAGGTTTTCTAAGAAATGTCGAAGATCTTCTGGGTTGAAAAATTCTTTAGAGATGCCATCTTTAGTGATTCGTAAACGTGTCGGCTCAAAGAGGCCATATTTGATGTCTAATTGACGTAAGCGAGGCCGAAAAGAAAGAAAGGCTTTGCAGCGGTCATTGGTTTCTTTTGAAAAGTCTGCTGCCACACGAATCTCATGGCCTTCAAATGTATATGGACCATGAATACGAGCATCAGTGATTAATTGACGAGCCTGTTCGTGGCGTAAGAAACAGACAATGAGTGTGCACAGCCTTCTGTTTTTCCCTCCTTTGAGCGGACCGATGTGATGAGCCCTCTGCATTTCTAAAGGCGGATCAAAGGTGATACCTGTGATCTTTGGAAGAACTGATTTGAGAAAAGATTTAGCATCTGAACCTTCTATTGTTTCCGAGAAACCAAAGAAGCGTACATTGTCCCGACGACTTCTGTCTTCCAAATCAGTAATTTTGCTTCTGAGGAAAAGAAGATCTTGATCTCGGTCTGGTACTTTGTTAAGGTGACTCTCAACAGCGACAACTCGTTCAGTTAGACCTTCAAGACGATTTTGAAATCCAGCAATGTCCGCACGTATGGATTTGGTTTCAGTTGTTAGGGCGAATATGGATGTCTCCATGCCCTCGAGGTGTCGTCCAACTGCAGATATTTCCTGAAGTATGCGGTCCATAGTATGATCTGGAGCAGTAGCCATAATGGGATTAGATAACTTTTGAGTTGAAACTTCTGAGGTGGAGAGGTTCTGATTCAGAGCTTCAGAGTAGAGAGGTTGTTTTATGGATTTATTAATCGCTTTACCAGATGGCATCTCTTTGTTGATTTTCTAGTCAGGTAAGTAATCCTCTTAACTGTGGTCTTCAACCCTGTAGGTAATACAAGTATGCCTTTATGGAATGAGCAGAGGAAAGACTGCTGGGCACACTAGAGACAAGCTCAGACGTTCCGGCTATCGCAGCGTGATAATCATCTCAAAGCCATGTGTAAACAATGTATAACATCTGAGAAGAAGCACTGGCGACAATATTAGGGATCACCAAGGCAAGGCATAATATTCTTCTTATTTGACTGAACTAGATATAGTAGGAGAGGAGTGACCCAAATACCAATAGCACCTTCGCGTGGCCACAATCATAAATTGACATTTAAGGAGCATGGAATCACCTCATATGCTCCTGTTGCGCAGTGTCAGCACACAAATCTGAAATAAACGTTGCGACTCATCAAGGGACCCGCACATGTCTCAGACGCTTCAAATGTTTTTTTTTATCATAACTTTTTATTGAGGACAAAATCAGACATGATAGACATCTTACAATCAGGTACATGTGGAGTTACACACTTGGCAAAAGGTGAACGACAATTCTGAGGTTGCATATATTTTCATACATGTTAGCATTAAACATTCTTATGGCAGGTTGTCTGGCTCAGTGTCACGTCTGGGCTGCGGAGGATCACAGAGTCCTCCCATATAGTTGTTACATTTTCCCCAAATATACATCCATTTAGTGGGACACCCCCTGGATTCATATACCGTCCTTTCTGACACCATGCACCAATCCATGTCTTTTCCCCACTTATTCAACGTCGGTGGTTCCTGCACCCTCCATTTTCTTGCAATGTTCCTTTTAGCTATCATCATTCCGAGCGTCACCCATATTCTCTCTTTAGTACTCAGATCCGTCGGGCCCCAGATATTCAGGAGACTTAATTTGATGTTGCAGTCAATTTTATAACCCATTACTCGTTCCATATGTTGCGTTACCGCGGACCAATATCTCTGGATAACTGCGTATTCCCAGAGTGTATGTATCAAAGTGCCCTCTTGCCCACAACTCCTAAGGCAGTCTGTTTCATTGCTGAACCCCATCCTCACCAACGTAGGTCCCGCTAGGTATATTCTGTGGAGTATCTTCAACTGCACAAGTCTGAGCCTAGCGGAGATTGCAGTCTCTCTAGGAGAGGCTAGAGCTTCGAGCCACTCCTCGTCATCCAACCCAGCGACGTCGTAGTCCCATTTTGTTCGAAGCGGAGGTAGAGGGTCAGTCATATTATTGATTAATTTTTTATATATTAGTGATATTGTTTTTTCTGGGAGACTCCCTTCTAAGACCCTATCTTCCAGCGGGGAGGATTCTGGTGGTGTCTCTCCCTTTCATATCAACGCAAGTAAAGCGTGGCGGATCTGCAGGTACCTGTAATACTCTGTATTAGCCAAGTCATTCTCTAGTTGTAATTGGGCGAAGGGAATCACTCCACCCCTTTCCATAGGTCTCCCACCTTGGAGATACCTATCAAGTCCCAACGATCGATTCCAAGGGTGTGTCTCAAATTACCAAGTAGATCTGTGTCCCAGAGTGGGGTGGCCAGTGTGATCTTGCCCTCCCAACCCAGACTCCTCGTGGCTGTCCGCCACACTTGAACCGTGTGTCCCGTGGGTCCCGACAGCCTTAGCTTAGCTGGGTTGGTGTATAATGCCCCTGCAAAACCTCCCCCCGGAAGAAGCCATCTATCCATGAGAAATCCAGGATCCTCCTGTGGCCTATATATACATTGATTTATTGCGGCGAGTTGTGTCGCCCAATAATATTTTTTGATGTCCGGAAGGGCTATTCCTCCATCATACCACCCTAATGTTAACTTCTGAGTGGCAATCCTGGGCGGCTTCCCCTCCCACAAGAGCTCCCTCAAGGCTCTAGTGTTAAGGCATGAGTGTTAAGGCAAAAAGCAATGGGGAAAGGGGGCAGCCCTGCCTAGTGCCTCTGCTGAGTGTGAAAGTACGAGATTTCCTATTGTTGACCACTATTTGGGCGAGAGGTTCCGTGTACAGAAGGCGAACCCACCCTACAAAATCCGGGCCAAATCCAAGTTTTCTCAACATTGAAAACATATAGGGCCATTCGATCGTGTCGAACGACATGGCCGCGTCCAGGGATACCACCACCGCGTCTTCTTCGATCGTCTTGGCTCGGTCTAACACTCCGTGGAGCCTCCGCAAATTAAGAGACGTATTTCTGTCTGGCATAAAGCCCGATTGATCCGGGTGTACCAATTTTGTGATTACACGCAGGAAGCGAGTAGCGAGTATTTTTGCCAATATCTTGGCTTCTGCATTAAGCAGCGATATTGGTCTATACGATGGACACATGTTCTTAGGTTTTCCCGTCTTGTGAATGACCACTATAGTTGCCAGCCTTTGATCAATGGGGAGCGAGCCTAATTTCTTACTTTCATGGAACATTTTAACTAAATGTGGTGCGATTTTACTCAGGGCAAGTTTATATAGCTCGATGGGCAATCCATTTGGACATGTTGCTTTGCCCATTTTCAAGTCATGTATGGCCTTTTCTACCTCGGCCCCTGTTAATTCTAGTTCCAAATCCGACCGTTCGTCGTCATTAAGTATTGGTAGCGAGATGTCCCTCAAAAAGGAGTACGCCTCTTCCTCTGTGTGTGGTGTCTGGGACACATAGATGTTTTGATAGTAATGACCAAATGCATCTGCGATAGCCTGCGGTTCGGTGAGTCTTTCACCCGATTTCACCACCAATTCCGCTACGACTCTACTTGCCTGCTCCCTCCGGTCTAGCCAAGCTAGTAATTTCCCGGCTTTGTCCCCTACTTCATAGATTCAGTGTTGCTCTATGTTGTGTCTTTGCCGCATCTGTGGCCAAGGCGATGTATTCCTTTGTTTTTAACTGTAAGGCATGCTTTGCCTCATCTGTGTTGTCTTCCCGGAGGCTTCCTTCCAGCTGTAAGATATCTGTTTCTAAACGCACTAATGCTGCCTGTTTCTCTTTTTTAGACCTTGTGATCTGAGCCATAGCTGTCCCTCGAATGACCACCTTGTACGCCTCCCACAGAGTCAAGGCAGAGTCCACCTAACCTTTGTTCTCCTGAAAATGGAGTTCTGTGTCACTTATTATTCTCTCTTTTATCTGGGGGCTCTTGAGATACCATGGGTTGATGGGGACCGTCCTACCTATTTTAGGTTCCCCCACCTCCAACTGGCACCAAATGGGCGAATGATCCGATATACCCCGAGCAAGGTGTTTTACCTCTTTAATATTTACCATCTGATCCTACAGCGTTACAATGTAGCCTATTCTAGACATGCTTCGATGCGCACCCAAGTAGAATGTATATTGCTGCTCTAGTGGGTGGAGCGTCCTCCATGCATCCACTAGGCCCATTGCCCCCAAAAAGTTATGGATTTGTGTTCCGGCAGGTGGTAAATCTCTAGGGGCCACCGATCTAAAGAGTCAGAGACAATTGAGTTAAAGTCGCCCCCGATCACTAGCCTTCCCTCTGGTAGGTCGAGAAGGAGGGCACCGAGATCCCTAAATGCCGGGGCCTGAAGTCCCGGTGGTACGTAGGTGGGAACCAGGTTTATCGTACTTCCCTCCCACTTCCCGGAGGTTGCCACAAATCTACCCAGATTATCTGTCCTATGCGGTCGACCGTCATCTGTAGGGTTTTCCGAGTCATTATACCCACGCCCCGCGATCCGGAACCAAATGCAGAGTGTGCCACAAGTTTAAACCCCCATCTTGACAGTGCGTGGCATGTATTTCCTAGTAAGTGTGTTTCTTGCAGCAAAATCACATCTGGGGAGTGCCGTTTTATGAATTGGAGCACTACTCCCCTTTTTATCTTGTCCCCTAGCCCATTTAAGTTCCATGACAGCAACTTAAGCCTTTGTGTAAATGCAGCCACCATATCTGCTCAAAGTATTAATTCGTTTTCTCAAGGGGAATCCCCTGCGTGTCTCAGCATTTTCCGCAACAACCGTCAGCCCCCCAACCCTGCCGTCTGTCAGTGTGACCTTGTCCGCTTTGCCCTGTGTGCTTTCCCCAGTTTTCCATCTAGTGTCAATCATGTCCAAACTATTCTTTAACAACACAAAACTTCCCTGCCCCCCCTTCCTGTCACTAGAGACGTCCCCATGCTGTGTAGTAACGTGCCCATAGAGTGTTTCGGAGAGTCTTGGTGACTGGAGACCCACCCCCCTTGTTGTAGTGAACTTCACACCCCTCCCCGGCTCCCTGCATGGCGGTATCGGAACCTCCCGCCGCCCCAAACTTGCAGAGTGCCTATCGCCCACCCCTCTAACTTGTGGTGCGTGTGCCAACCCCACCCCCGTTCAACAGTTACTTTACAGAATTACTGAGTCTATATTACGATGCTACCAACAACATCCTGCTTAAATAACATTAGTCAGTCTTGCACCTTCAATGAGGCTTCGTGCTTCATGCCTCACCCCCCACTGCTTCTTATCTGGAGGGTCGAGTTCGAACCGGGCCCAGGGAGTGAATGTCTATGGGACCCTTGCAATTAAATGATTCATACCATACCAACCAGTTCTCATTCGCCACCCTCAGTCAACGTGGTTCCGCCCGGCGGGGATCTTGCACCCTGTTCCTCTCGAAGTTTTCCTTGTCTGTCCCGTTGAGTTTGGTGACTCTTCTTCCCAGCCACTCGCCAACCATCCAGCCAGTCCCACGCCTCTTCAGGAATAGCAAAAAACCAAGCCCTCCCCTCTGACTCCACTCTTAACATGGCTGGGAAGAGCATAGTGTATTTAATTTCTTTCTCTCGCAGTGCACTTTTGATTTCGAGGAAGCTGCGTCTCTGACGTTGCACCTGGAGCGTAAAGTCTGGAAAGAAGGTCACCTTACTGTTTTCTAGTTCAATTGGGGGTGTTGCATGGGCAGTTTGAAGTATGACATCTCTGTCCCTGTAATTGAATATTCTCGCCACTATCGGTCTCGCGCCAGGTTTTGGCTTGCCTCCAGGTACTCTGTGCGCCCTCCCGACCGTGAATAATTTTGACAATCTAGTAGGCTTTAGGTGGGTCGTGACCAGCTCTTCCACAAACAAATCCGTTGCCTGCCCCTCCGCGTGTTCTGGAACCCCCAGTATTCGAACGTTGTTGCGCCTTGAGCGCCCTTCATACTCGTCCAGCTGGGCCTCCATCCTTTCACCACGGGCCTGAAGCTCGTCCACTCTCTGTTGAAGGGCGGCAGTGTCCGTGACTAGGGACCCTGCAGTCTTTTCGACGTCTTTGAGTCTCGTGTTCATGGAACCCATATCCGTTGTTATTAGGGAGATCTCTGAGGACACAGAGTTAATCCTGGACTCCAGCGACGTTCTCACCGTCGTGATGGCCGAAATTATATCTTGAAGGGTCAGCTCCTGAGCACCAGCACCTTCCTGTTGTTTCTCAGGTGGGTCATCCAATTCCCTGTCCTTAGGGCCTGCCCCTTTTCTCCAGGCGTACTTGTCCAGTTTGGCCTGCAAGGAGGACTTGGTGTTTCCACCACCTGCCATCTCAGGTCCGTGCCAATCCCAGGTCAGGGGAACGAAACCGGCCGAGTAGTTTTCTTCTTTTACTGACTTAGTGCTGTGAGAGTGCAACCTCCCACCAGGACGGCCCGGACGGTTGCGCTGGTGGCTACTTTTAGTTGTAGGTCATATGAACTTATCCACGACCACTCTTCTTGTGGTAGCCTTTCGTATTGGACCGGCTATCCTTCAAGCAGCGGGCAGCAAGGACAGCTCCGAGACCTCTACTATCACTTGGCTCTTATGGTAAAGCAGCAGGGTCTCTCCCAGGCCCGCCGGCAGCTGCTATTCTCTCGGGTCTGGAGAGCCCTTCCATCAATATCACCCCTGCGCTTCCTTAGAGCTGCGTCAGATGAAACCGACTGTTCTCTAATTTGCAAAGCAGCCCCTTTCTTGTGGCTGTCTACTCCAGCCTCTTCTGCCCATATAGCTCTGAGTGATCCTGTGAGCGAGCGACGTCAGTCAAGCCGCTGAAATTGGCTACCAGATGCACCCCACTGTCTGCCTTGCACCCTCGACCCTCGGGGGCAAGCTCTTGTAATTGTGGCTTCATTGACCTTTGGGAGACGCCAGGGCCCCCTCACTGCAATCGGGAGAGCCTGTGCTGTATGTGACTGGGATGTCACTCCATGGTTGCAGCTCAACTAGCTGGTGCGCAGTGACTCCAATGGAGCATTTGCAGGTGTTCCACCACCCCTTTACAGCCTTCACACGCGCTGTTGGCAGGGGTCTTACCGCGCCGATAATCATCCGGCGTTTAAGGCCTAAGATCTCGTGTTCCGAGCCGCTTTTTCCCCGGCCCACGCTCACCAGGTACAGTGCATCTCCGGGGGTCAGCCACACTCAGATGCCCGTTTTCTCCGCTCCTGTACTAGGGCACTCAGGATCCTTCGTGACGCCGGTCGGTCTCTCGCTACGACACCGGAGGCAGATCTATACGAGGAGCGCCGAGGCCAGGGCGCCCTTCCCCCACAGTCGAAGCTGCGTCTCCGAGCCGGCCGCACCTCGTTGCCGATCTCCGCTGTTTCTCATTCAATCCGCCCAGTTCACGGCTCAAATCATTCTCGCTGGGTTCCGGTGCATGAATTAGCATTCAGGTCAGCAGCATTCTCGGATAATTAGACGGATGTCGGCATGAACGGGTGTGCTCGGACGGAGCCGCCTCAAGGTGCGGAAATTTTACTCGGCGGTTGGCCACGCTCCCCTCAGACGCTTCAAATGTTGCAGTATAACGTCTAACTCATGACCACTTCAGAAGACATATAGTCTCAATGCGCACTGTCTTAGGAGAGGCACAGGCGGTTAGAGTAGAAGCACTTATACTGTAAAAGTAATTTCTCCTCAGCTCACCGGACCATGTAGTATAAAAAAGAAGTATCCTGATGACAAGCGTTCCTCCAGAACATATGAACCTCCATCCAACAGTCAATCCAAAGCAGTAGCAAATAGAACAAGATCTCTTCACATATTCCTATTATTCAAAAAAACGCACCTCACACGAAGGCAACACAAGTCCCAATGTCTCTATCCAAGCGGTTTTACAGCATTCCTCATGCTTCCAGACATTTCCTGAGTAATTGGGACCAGCGGGAAAATAAACTCTCCTCAGACACCTTTCAATGATTTACATCAGGCGTTCCGTCAGAGTTAAGATGGCCACACCTCCTATGTGCAGCTCAACCGCCCACAAACATGACAGGGCGAAAGGACAGGAAAGGAGGCACCCTGCGCAACTAGAGTCGCCGAGTCAGCACCACCGGACCTTCCAACAGCGAGAACCAACACTCGTACAGGTAATTGCCAGCTTAGCTCGTTGCCGCTGCTGCCTGGGGCTCCCCTCAGCACGGAGCTCCGGAACTAAGCGGCCATCTTCTCGCGCGGCCAGACCACGCCCCTCATCCCCTATCATTCTGACTAAACAATGCCAGATAACGAGACAGAGGGGAGTACAAGCATACCCCTTAACGAGAGTATGCTGATTAGCTACTTTCAGAAAGAATTTAAATCCTCATTGAAAGAGGCAGTTGAAGCTGCCCTTAGCTAGAGGAAAAGAGATTATTATGAGGAGGATTTAATATCACTCCCAGAAGAGGTGACACCTACTAGGAAAGGAGGCAAGGCCCTGAAAAAAACAAAGCTCTTAACTAATGTTATTACTAGTAATGGTAGCCAGTGTGCTACAAAAGAAAGAGAATAACCTCTGGGTAGCCTGGGCACTACAAATGACCTTGGTACCCATAGCGGCACAACAAAGCAAGAGCAGCCTTATTGGCGCAATTAGTTCAGGTGTCCATCGCGACACGAAAAGATCAAGTGACCTTCATGGCACAAAGGACCCCAGCCTGCAGACTGGAAATGAAGCCTACGAATACATCTTCGATCCTTTAGAGACCCTAGATAATGACCTCCTCGATGAGGACCTTCACCAGCCTTCTAGCTCTAAGGCCATTAAAGACCCGGCAGGGGTGGAAATGTTTAATCCAAACCACATCACACACCTGAGAGTGTCAGATTGGTAGTCCATGGACCACGTATCAAAATTCATAAAAAATATTGGATTCGCAATTCCCTTGAAAAGGAAACGTGAAACTTAATGAGTGCCGAATGCCCTAGACCCTTTTTAGACCACAAATCAGGGACGACACCAAACTTAGACCCTGAATTAATGACCTTTTTATTTAAAACTAGAAGGGACCCGAGGAAAGGTCTTGAGCGTTGACTCAAACAATGCCAAGATAAAGTACTAGATATCTTGGGCCCTCTTGCCAGAATATTAGATCTGGCTGAGGAAGCCTCACTCAAGGGCATGCATGTAGATGTTGAATTACTCCGCGGCTGGAGCCAATGCGCGCTATGTCTCCTGGGAAATGCTAACACTGGCCTGACGGCGAAGCGTAGAAGAGCCATACTATTGAGACTAAACCCTAAGTTGGAAGATTCTAAGAGTGACTCAAATGGTCTACTCTTTGGAGAGAACTTCATTAAAATCCTGGGGAAGTATGTGTCAACCTTTTCAGCCTTTAGCAAGGCTCAGTCCAATATGAGACACATGTTCGGCGGTAGGGTTTTTGGAAGGGCTGACAGGATGGGACTGGCTGTCAGCAGTGGACAACAGCGGTCCCACTACTATCAGCAAATATTCGGAAGGCAATTCCGTGGAAATAATACCTTCTTTCCTCAAAGAGGTCGAGGCCCCTGCACTCGAGGCGGCAGAGGCAGATTCCAAGGAGGTGGACATCAAGGTAAGACTCCTAACCCCTACTGGTTCTTCCCTTTCAAAGGTAGGCAGAAGATTACACCTTTTCAGCAAAAACTAGTGCCTGATAACAAACGATCCTTGGATACTCAACACCGTAAAAGGGTTCAAGAGAGAATTCACCCACACACCCTCTCAAAAGCACCAACCGAGAGAATTGAGCTTAGATCAAGACTAGTCAGCATTAGTGGAATCAGAGGTTACTCAAATGTTACAGAAAGGGGCCATTCGCAGAGTCTTAGGGACAAATGATGGGTTTGTGAGTACAATCTTTTTAGTAAAGGAAAAAAGACAAGGGCTGGCGACCCGTGATGAACTTAAAACAATTAAATACCTTCCTAGTATACAGACAAGATTCCTTTGTCTCAGGAGGCTCAAGAGGACCTCCTGTGGTGGTGGAACAACCTGGACAGTAGGACTGGAAAAGCAATCTTCGGGAATGTCCCAGATTACATAGTGGATACAGACGCCTGGGATGGGGTGCGAGTCTGGACAAGATAGAGACAAGATAGAGACAGGAGGGAAGTGTCTCAAGAGGAAGGTTTACTTCACATAAATTGTCTAGAGATGACGGCTGGCTTGAACGCATTGATGTGCTTCAAGTCCTACATAAGGAACAGTGTAGTACTATTAAAGCTAGACAACTTTACAGCTGTGTCCTATATCAATCGCCTAGGGGGTGCAAGGTCGAAAGTACTCGCAGACATGGCCAAGAAAATTTGGTATTTTTGTTGGACCCCAAAAATTTCACTGAAAGCAGAATTCATTCCTGGTCACCAAAACATAAGGGCAGATTGGAACTCGAGGTTTCTAAGGGACTCAAGCAATTGGAAGCTGAACCCAAAAATCTTCCCAAAAATTCAGAATCTTTGGGGACCATTTCAGGTGGATCTGTTTGCCAGCAGACTAACTTATCAAGTGAAACAATATTTCAGCTGGAGGCCAGATCCCAAGGCTATGGGAGTGGATGCCCGGCTCCAATCCTGGGACAAGAAGAGCTGCTATGCCTTTCCCCTATTTGCTCTAATCCAGAGAGTATTACTGAAAGTACGGAGAGAGATACAGCATCATACTAGTAACTGTATCTACAGCTACTATTTCTAGATGGGTAAGAACAATTATGTTAGAAGCAGGAGTGGATTTAACAAAATTTGGAACACACTCTTCTCAAGGTGCGATGGCCAGCAAAGTATTTTGGGCTGGATGTACACTTTCAGATATACTTAAAGCTGCAGACTGGTCGAGAGCTTCTACCTTTGCAAGTTTTTATCTTAGACCGGTGGAGCACGTGAGCAGTGTGGCGTTAAATAGCTTTAAACTTGCATAATGGTAGCCTCCGGTCTTGTAATGAAATGGCGATTCTCCAGTTAACATACAGAGAGTATCTTGATTTCATTAAAGACAATGGAGGCTAACATTACCCCACACCCATGTGGAGTAGAAGATAAGCCTTTTATATAGAGATATACATACATTTGTTACATCGCAATGTTATCTAACTTCTATGCATGTATTTTCACATTTGCCGAAGTTTATAGCTTTATTTTCTTTGTAAAACTCTGTTTTGAATCATGTTCTGATAACTTAATTACATTTCTTTATCAGTTGGTATCACCCATTTTTCTCTATTTTTTTCCAAAGAATTCATCACTGTGAAGTTTCTATTCTCATCAAAGGGAATCACCCATACTACAGAATAACACTGATGGGATTAACTTTTTATCGCAGCCTTAAGAGGATGATGCATAGTTACCATGTCATTATGTTGTTTTTCTAAAGTTCTATGGAATGTTTTACTTATGATGTAATACATGTTATTTAAAGGGCTGCATGTTTGGGGCAGCAATAAAAGTTATTGCATAATGTTAGCCTCCGTTGTCTTTAATGAAATCAAGATTCTCTCTGTATGTTAACTGGAGAATCGCCATTCTCCTAATTAAATACCAAGAGAATCTGGGTTTCATTAAAGACACGGAGGCTAACATTATACATTATTCCTTTAATGTAAACTCCACACAGCCACTATGCAGTATTACATCACAAACAAAATTGTTCTAGAACACAATACAGCTAGACCCTAATAGGCATGCCCACAGTACAATCTGCCTCTTTGAAATGTGGTCCAAAATGTTATGTCAAGACAGGAGGCTAGCATTATGCATAAACTTTTATTTCCCATTAAAAGCTCATGGAATCCTTAAACATCACAATCAAAAAAGAATCTTCAGGTCCATAAATAACATGTGACCACCATCTTCTTCCTCTTTTGTTTGCTGCTCCTCAGCAGATAAGTATTGGTCTTTTTATATGGAATTATAATGAGTATATGAGTATTTTATAGCGTATGATTGTTTGGAGAAGTTTGTTGTGAAACCCAATTTATGGGTGTATGTTTTAGTGCTGTATGAATGTTTAATTTAAATAAAGAGATTTATGAGGAATCGTTTTGATTAAGGAAATGATTATTTGTTCAAATTCAAATAAGGTGAGTATTTTATAAAGGATTAGATAGGTGTTTTGTTGGTGTGATGCGGTCCATTTAATGAGTATTTTGCAGTTTTGTGGAAACGCGAGCGCTCGCGCGATTTACATTTATAACGTTTAAGTTGAGCGAGTTTAAATTCAAAAGCCGCTCGCGCTTACCGTGTATTCGACTTCTTCATAAAAGGAACGGTAGCGCGAGCAGTCTCGAGGCTCCCCGGTGTCATTGTGGCTTTGGGAGAGCGAGCTTCGTGACGCACGCGCGCGCGTGAAGCGGGCTCTCCCATTGGCTCACGCTGGGGCAGTTTTCGATAGGAGACGGAGCTTGTTTTGAGCAGAAGCTCTATTTTCTATGACTTGTTGCTCTGCGAGGCACGTTTCCTTGGCAACGAAGCATCCTTTATGCTTCGTGTCAGGGGAACGGCAGTTTGAGCTGAGAGGAGCGGTTTCAGTAGGAATTTCAAGGAGATTTAACAAGTAATTTAAAATGAGTGTGTTTAACTATAAGGAAAGGTGTTTTGGCACATTTTTGAGTGTAAAGAAATATTTTTTAAGAGTTTTAAAAAATGGAAAATAGTAATGAGGGACAAGAAAAATTAATAAGGGATATTATTAATAAAGAGATAAAGGAGACAATACAGGAGTCTGTTAAGCAGGCTTTAGGAAAGAGAAGAATTAATGAGGAAGAGGAGTATTTTTCAGTTTCAGAGGAAGAAAATGAAAGAGGTCCTGGAGGTAAATGTTTATCTAAAAAGAAACATTTAAGTGAGAAGCAGGGTTATAGTGGAGTCTCAAGCGGCTCGAATTGGAGAGGTATCCGATGCGATACAGAGGAAAGCCAGTTGTACACTGGGAAGAGAGGGAGAGCATCAGGTGATGCTTTGAACAACAGTGATGATGAGTTAGATGAATACGTGTTGGATCTTGAGTATAAGGATGGTTTGGGTGAGGAAGTTGAGGATAGTGGAAGAGAGAAAGTTAAGGATTCGGTGGTGGATCCTTTCGGGGTGCTTTTGTTTAGTCCAAAGACATTAGGCACCCTAGAGGTAAGGACTGGTGGCCACTTGAGCATGTGGCAGATTACATCAAGGCTAGAATAAGAAAACCTCTGGAGAAGGAGGAGAGAAACATCATGCGGGCAGAATGCTCAAGGCCTAACATGGAGGAGAAAGTGACTATGATTCCGAATATTGACCCAGAGCTCATAACTTACCTTTTTAAAATGGGAAAGTTTCCAAGGAAGGGCTTGGACAGGTCGTTAAAACAGTGTCAAGATAAGGTACTTGACATTTTGGGGCCTTTGGCAAAAATATTTGATGCCATTGAGGAGGCTTACCTTAAGAATTTGGATCTAGATCTTGCATTATTGCGAGGTTGGTGCCAAAGGGCAATCTGCTTTTTAGGGAATGCTAATGCTGGCATTCTATCTGAAAGAAGGAAGACTATCCTGATGAGGATTAACCCAAAGTTGGGTGAATTAGCCAATAGAGAGTCCAGCGAAGAGGCACGCAGACTATTATTTGGTGAAGGAATGGTTAAATCTTTAACAAAGTACGTGCGTACTTTCACCAGCCTGGACAAGGCACATTATTCAATGCGCAGGGTTTTTATGGTCGAGCCGGTAGAAGAGGGCAAGCTACCTGCCGAGCTAATTTCAGAGCCCAATACCAGAACCAGTGAAGTGGTTATGCAAGAGGACAAGGAAGTTACAATTTCTTCCCTCAAAGAGGAAGAAGCCGGGCTTGTGGCATCAGAGGAAGAGGACAAAGTCAGAGCTAAAATCAGAACCAGGGTGAGTATGAGGACTGGTACTCTTTCTATCCCGAAAAGTGTAGGAGGAAGTTTGAAATATTTCAAGGAAAAATGGAGGGAGGTAACTGTCAAGTCCAGGACACGTTGTAGATTGTGAAGATCAAGCTTTATTTAAGCATAGGAAGAACACCTTGAAAGTGAGATACGATTTCACCCTCCTCTCTCTTCAACTGCTTCCTCCGCACTGTTAAAACTCCAGAACGTGCAAGCAAACAGCTGAAGAGAAAAGAAGGTTGGAATCCTTTGATGCACGCGAGGGCGTGCGCAGCCTTACAAACAATAACAATACAATATATACACGACACATCTTCCCTCTTAAGGAATAAAAAACAAGTTACTCTGAATCACAAATAAAGTCTTTCAACCACGATGGTTTGTTGCGTGTTCTTGAACTTTTAACAACACTGTTTTGATTTAAAGAACTATTTACATTTTCATTCCCATTTCCACAGGATTCTGACACATTAACATCTTCTTCTAGGTCAGAGACAAATTCATCATTGGTAGATGTGGAAAAATGAGAACAGTTATCAATAACCAAATCATTTGAATTAACGTTTTTTTCCAAATCAAAGGAATCAGAATCTGTTACATTTTCTGAGTTTCTTAAATTTACATTTTCTGAATTTCCTAAATTTCCAGGAACAAGGTTAGGGAAACAATCATCTGTAATAGCAGACGATCTTAAATTTCCATTTTCTGAATTTCCTAAATTACTAGGAACAAGGTCAGGGAAACAATCATCTGTTAAGGCAGACGATGAGCACAGGGTAGGGGATTTGAAATAAACCCCATGATCCCCTTTTAGAATAGCAATTATTTTTAGATTCCATACTCTCCCATCATCAAGGCGAACAGAATTTCGCAATAACTCAATGATCTGAAACGGACCAGCAAACTGACTTTCACCCTTTCTTACCTTCCATGGAAGTTTGACTTTAACCCAAGAGCCAATTTTAATCTCCTTGACCAAAGAACCTTTTCCACCATCAAAATCTTCCTTGTATTTCAAATGTCTGTTAATGATTTTATTTCTTACCTCTTCCATTGAAAAATTAGAAGTATTGTTTTTAATAAGCCACCTAGGATTGCATTTAGATCTGGCACTCCTACCACGCATTACTTCAAAAGGGGAAACTCCTAATATATCATTGATGGTGGTTCTGTAAATCCAAACAGACTTAAACACTTGATTTTCCCAGTCTGAATTATTTTTAATGGCCATCTGAATGCTTTCTTTCAACACTTTGTTGAACCTCTCAATCATGCCATTACCACTTGGGTTATAAAGAGAAGTGGTTTTATGTGTAATACCTAAATTTCCAAAATAATTCCTAGCTAAATTGGATGTAAACTGTACCCCATTATCACTAATGATCTGTACCGGTAGACCCTCATTAATGAAAACATCATCTATAAATTTAAGTACTTCCACAGAATTAATGCAGTCGACAATTTTAATGATTGGCCACCGAAAAACACATCAATCATTGCAATGATGTACTTAGAAGGTGAACTAATAGGACCCATAATGTCTATAGCCACAGTATGCCAAGGAGAGTCCGGAATAATAGGCTCACACATATTTGGTCTAAGAGTTTTCAAAGACTTATCAGAGTTAGCACAAAGATGCAATTCCTCACTAATCTCTCCATATCTACATCTATCCCAGGCCACCAGTACCATCTTTTCACTCTTTGTTTGGTTTTTACAACACCAAAATGACCATCATGACAGAGAGCTAAAATTTTACTCCTAAGGGATAAAGGAGGAATAGCCTTGTCTCCTCTAAATATAATATCATTAGCAACAGATAGTTCATCCTTGATCTCCCAAAAACTTCTCATGAGGTCCTTCAAACAAGATTTACTCGGCCATCCTTTCCTAATCCATGTGATGATTTGTTGCATATCTTTATCACACAAGTATTCCTTCTTCCAAACTTCTTCTGGCACTCTTGAAACTCCCTGATCATGAACAAATGCTACGCTCAAATCTTCCCATTCATTATCCACGCATATTTGCAAGTCAACAGGCATACGGGAAAGAAAGAAAAAGTTTTCTTTTCCTTTCAGGTTTCATTTTTCCATCCTCATCAATTGTGTCGATAAAATTAAGAAAATAGGCTTTCCACTCATTCCACTTCATGCATGGACTTGCTCCTGCAGGCCAAAATGCTTGTGGAGGTTGAATGGAGTAACTTTGAGAAGCCATATTGAGGATAAACACAAGATGAAATTATAGTACAGTCAAGTAAAAGAATGATGAGTAATGTTAAAACATGAGGCAAATGAATGAATAATTAAAACACTTGAATTACGCTGAAACGCTGTGCTCCGCGTTTGAATTTTGATGCAAAAAGCAATTGCCGAAATCTCCGTAGTGAAACGTGTGGAAAACAGCTGATTGTCGGTAGAAACTGTAAAATTTTAAGATGGCCCCCTTACGGCGCGTGATGACGTGCACACGTCTTCACGTCTCACTGAGGCATGCTGGGAACATGAGCGTTGCGTAGAAAAGAACGCTTGTTCCAAAGAACGAAGAAACAGCAGGAATCCATAAGCGGAATGCGGGGAGCGTGCGGTAACGTTGAAGGTTGTTATTTGAAAAGTAGAGAGAGGAGACGACTAGTAAGTGGCATCTAGTATCGATGCAAATTGAAAATTCGCTTACCGCAGAGCGAGGTTCATAAATGAAAGGAGGCGCAGACCTTGAAAGGTTGATCTAGTCGGTCCTTGAATCGTATCCAAAACGAAGCAAATAGGAAAAGGCGGAAACTTCAAATAAATCTTGCAGGGTCCGGGTGTTCCTCCTTAACTCGTCGCCAATTTTGTCAAGTCCAGGACACGTTGTAGATTGTGAAGATCAAGCTTTATTTAAGCATAGGAAGAACACCTTGAAAGTGAGATACGATTTCACCCTCCTCTCTCTTCAACTGCTTCCTCCGCACTGTTAAAACTCCAGAACGTGCAAGCAAACAGCTGAAGAGAAAAGAAGGTTGGAATCCTTTGATGCACGCGAGGGCGTGCGCAGCCTTACAAACAATAACAATACAATATATACACGACAGTAACCCAAGATGCTTGGGTTCTAGAGACTATAGGAGGATTTTGAATAGATTTCGATACAATCCCAATTCAGGTAAAGGAACCACACAAGCTGGTTTTTCAAGAAGAGTTATTATTGATAGTAGAAAAGGAGGTCTGTATGATGTTAAAGAAGGACGCAATTTTGCGTGTGAGGGAAGAAGAAAAAGGTTTTGTAAGTACTCTCTTCCTTGTAGAAAAGAAGGACAAGGGTTGGAGACCAGTTATAAATCTAAGAAGCTTGAAATCAGTTTGTGACTTATCGTCATTTCAAAATGGAGGGAATTCACCTACTAAGAGATATTGTGCAAGAGGGAGATTGGATGGTGAAAATGAATCTGAAGGATGCGTATTTCACTATCCCTATAGCGAAAGAAAGTCAAAAATACCTACAGTTCAGGTGGAAAGGGCAGTTATTTCAGTTTCAGAGCCTTCCTTTTGGTCTTTCCTCTGCCCCTTGGTGTTTCACCAAGGTTATGAGGTCTGTAGTAGGCTGCTTCAGGGAGAGAGGTATCAGGATGATAATTTATCTGGACAATATTTTGATTATGAATCAGGATTTTGTGATTCTAAAGGAACATTTGTTTTTTGTTATGAGCACTTTGGAAAGTTTAGGCTTTGTAATAAATTTAGAGAAGTCAGTTTTGGAACCTGTAAGAGAGGTGGAGTTTCTGGGTTTTGTGGTGGACACAGTTGCGTGTCAATTGGGTCTACTGGAGAAGAAGGTGAAGAAAATAAAAAAAGAAATTCAGAAGGTTATAAACAGGGAGAGAGTATCTTTGAGAGATCTGGCAAGAGTGATTGGTCTATTGTCTTCGTCAATTCAGGCAATTTTTCTGGGCCCATTACATTACAGGGCTTTACAGCGTTTGAAAAAGTCAGGGCTGTCAAAAGGTTTGTGGTATGGAGACATGGTGAATGTAACTATGGAGGCGAAGGAAGAATTGATTTGGTGGAGAGAGAACATGGATGCGTGGAACGGGCGAGCAATTTTTGGTGTTTCCCCAGAATTTGTTTTAGAGACGGATGCGAGCAATCTTGGTTGGGGCACATCTGGTCTGGGGAAAGAAACTGGGGGTGTGTGGTCCCTGTGGGAGAAAGAGAGTCATATAAATTGTCTGGAGAGGAGAGCAGGGTTGTTTGCCTTGAAGAGTTTCAAGAGAGGTTTAGTAGGTAAGTCGGTGTTGCTCAGGATGGACAATGTGTCTGCTGTGGCTTACATAAACAGACTTGGGGGAACTCGGTCAAAGGGCCTGGCGGAGCTAGCAAAGGAAATTTGGGATTTTTGTCTGGAGCACAAAATAGGTCTGAAGGCAGAGTGTTTACCGGGTGTCAAGAATGTGCTGGCAGATTGGAACTCGAGGAATATGATAGATTACAGCGATTGGAAGCTGAGAGAGGAGGTTTTCAGGCGGGTGAAGGAGAGAATGGGTCCGCTGGAAGTGGATCTCTGCATCAAGGTTAACCTACCAGTTGGAGAGGTATGTGAGTTGGAGGCCGGATCCAGGGGCAATGGCAGTGGATGCGTTCCTGCAGGATTGGAGAGGGGTGAAGGGTTATGCCTTTCCCCCGTTCGCTATGATTCAGAGAGTTCTGGTTCAGGTGAGGAAGCAGGGATGCAAATTAGTTTTGGTAACTCCATTTTGGAAGAGTCAACCTTGGTTCCCTTCTATGATGGAGTTGGCAGTGACGGAGCCACTTTTGATTTGGGCTTTCAGAGGTCTTTTGAGGAATGTGGAAGGAGAAGAGCATCCCTTGGTGGAGTCGGGTTCTCTCAACCTTCTAGTTTGGAAGATATCAGGGGTTCAGGAGCATTCACGGATCTTTCAGAAACGGCTGCAGAGTTATTGTTTGAGTCCTGGGCACCAGGGACAAGAAAGAGATATAGAGGGTCTTGGAAGGTTTGGCTTCGTTGGTGCTTGGAAAGGGGTTTGGATCCCTTGGAAGCAGTTGACGCTCAGGTAGCAAATTTTTTGGCTGGTTTGTTTGAGATGGGAATATCGTATAGGACTGTGAACTGTTATAGGTCGGCGATTTCTGCCGGACATTCTTTAAGTCATGGTGTGCCCATTGGAAGGAGTCCTTTAGTTTGTAGAGTTATGAAAGGGATTCGGATTAAGAGGCCTCCAGAATCTAAGTTTAAATCTTTATAGGATGTCGACTTGGTTCTGAAGTTGTTTGTAGGTTGGCCAAGTAATAAGTTCTTGGATTCAAGAGAGTTGTCCTGGAAGTTAGCTACATTATTGTGCCTTATTTCTTTCAGGAGGGTTTCGGATGTCAAGGCTTTGGAGATTTCACATAGGTTTTTTCAACCTAATGGTGTTCTTTTTGAGTTATGTAGAAGGACTAAGACTATGTCTAGTTCTGGTTTTTATCCACTTTTTGATGAATGTCCTGGTTTATGTGTGGTTCATTGTTTAAAGGAGTATGAAAGCAGAATGTTGGAGAAAAGTGGAGCTGGAGTAGATCAAGTTTTGACCTCTTATGTGAAACCATACAAGGCTGTTTCTAGTGCGACAATTGCTAGATGGGTTAAATGTTGCATGAAGGAAGCTGGTGTCGATGTGTCTAAATTCACTGCGCATTCTGTGCGTGGAGCTATGACAAGTAAGGTGAGTATGTTAGGTGGAAGACTAGAGGATTTTATGAAAGCAGCGGACTGGTCTTCTGTTTCTACGTTCAGGAGATTTTATTTTAAATCAGTTGAACATGTTTCAAAATGTGTTTTAGAAAAGCTTTGAACATGCATAATGCTAGCCTCCTGTCTTGACATAAAATTGCGAATCTAATAGGTTTACTGCATCTAGAATCGGGATTTTATTAAAGACACGGAGGCTAGCATTATCCCTCCCACCCTTCCCTTGAGTGTGGTATAATTCTAATATGTTTAAGGTTTGTTCATTGAATTTTATTGTTAAGTTTAGAGTTCTTTGATACAAGCATTAAGAAGTTGTTTATGCTTGCTAAATTTGTTTATATGTTTTGTTGTAGAGAATTAAATATGGTTAATTCAAGTATTTGATGTGAAGAAAAGCTGGAAGAGGCAAACGAAAAGAGGAAGAAGATGGTGGTCACATGTTATTTATGGACTTGAAGATTCTTCTTTGATTGTGATGTTTAAGGATTCCATGAGCTTTTAATGGGAAATAAAAGTTTATGCATAATGCTAGCCTCCTTGTCTTTAATAAAATCCCGATTCTAGAATCAGTAAACCTATTAGAATCGCAAATCTCCATCATGTATTACAAAAAGTCCAAAAATGATATGGCACAACAGGAAAAGAAGAAACTCCTCAAACAACGAAGAACGTGAATTGTAGAACCAAGGAAAGAAGGCACTCAGGGCCAGATGTACGACCATGACAATTTGCGACTCACAAATTGCGCTCAATTGCGAGTCGCAATTTGCGAGTCGAAGAATGCCATGTAGAACAGTGTGTTTAACACTGTTTGCGATTCCCAATGGGGTCGCAAATTGCGAGGCTCATGAATATTAATTAGCCACTCGCAATTTGCGAGTCCATTGGGAATGGCTGGCCCTCCCAGGGATGGTGGCCTGCTGGGCTCAGCAGACCTCCATGTCTGGGACTGCTTTTAAATAAAGCAGTATTTTTTTTTAAATGCAGCCCGTTTTCCTTAAAGGAAAATGGGATGCATTTAAAAAAATGAAAATGAAAAGTTTTTGTTTCATTTTTTAAGGGCAGGCAGTTTTCCCCTGCATTTGCAAAGGGGAAGGGGTCCCCTGGGGACCCCTTCCTTTTTGCGAGTGCATTACCACCCTCTTGAAGAGGGTGGTATTTATGAGTGTTTTGCGACCGCAATTGCGGTTGCAAAACATTCATACATGGGGTTACGTGTCGCTATTAGGAAGGGAACGCCCTTCCTAATAGGGACTTACAATTCTTGAATAGCGAGTCGCAAATAAATTGCGACTCGCTATTTAGGAATTGTACATAGCTCTTTCACATTTTGCATGCTCAAACGGGTCGCAAACCCGTTTGCGCATGCAAAATAGGGTTGTACATCTGGCCCTCAGTTCGTAGAGGTTTCCAGGTGATGGAGGCGCCTAGACACAAACTACTGGGAATTATCTGAAATTGAAGAAGAATAGTAGAACATCCTCTGTAAGACATTCTAAATAAATAGCACATAAACAAATACAATGTACATAACAATCTTGAATTATTAAAATTTTACATTTTATTTACCTCCTTTAGTTTTGCATTGTTTGGTTTTCTTTTTTATTATTACTTATGTCGTTATTCAAACCCTTCAACCAACTCCAGGCATGGGAGGGTGGGATAATGTTAGCCTCTGTGTCTTTAATGAAATCCAGATTATCTTGGCATTTAATTAGGAGAATAGCTATTTCATTACAAGATGGGAGGCTACTTTTATGCATGTTGGTAGTCCTGTAAAACCACATCCCACATGCTCGATCAGTTTACAGTAATGTTTTGCGAAGGTATTAGGTATTAGAGTTTGACCAATCAGCAGCCCTAAGGATGTCCTCTAGTCTTCCACCTTTCCCGAAGGATTGGCTAGCCATAGCTCCTCTCATAGAGTGGGCTTGAAACTTCTTAAGGTCAACACTTGCCAAACTCATAGTCCATTTAACCCACCTTGCTATTGAAGCAGACGTTATAGCCTTGAAACGTTTTAGAATTGAGATGAGTAGTTGCTCAACACCATCAGAACTATGCTCACTCATTTTGGAATCATATTCTCTCATGCAATTTACTACGCGCAACTTTTTGCAAGAGTCAAACCTAGGATAAAAAATTGTGTCCAACATAGTCTTAGTTCTTCTAATAATTTCAAATCTCACTCCAAACGCATTGTAAACCCTGTTACTTACCTCTAAAGCTTTAACATCCGATACACAATGGCAACAAATTAAACAGTGAAGAGAAACTAGCTTCATAGAAAGTCACTTCCAATCTAATTATCTGTCAATAGGCCATGCTGTGAAAAGATCCAGGACTAGTTTAACATCCCAAAGGGTCTCATATCTAGGTCTGGGGGTCTCCTTAACCTAATGCTCTTAAGAATTCTACATACTATGACATTTTTCCCAATGCTTCTACCGTTTGCTAACGCGTGTCCTGCTGAAATTGCAGATCTGTAATAATTGAGTGACCTTTAGCTAAGGCCCCTATCAAACTGTTCTACTAAGAAATTAACCACTTCAACTATAGGAGCTTCCATGGCATCCAAGTCCCTCTCCATGCACCAGCATACCCATGTTTTCTATATTCCATTGTATCTATAGTGGGTACGTGGAGCCCAGGATGCCTCAAGGAGCTCCTAAGCGCTTACTGAAAGACCTGACATCTCACTAGATCTCCTGACACTTTCCAGGCAAGAAGGTTCAAAATTCCAGTCCAAACCAGAGGGTGTTCTCTTCCATCTACGTCCCTTAAAAGGCCTTCCTTTGCTGGTAGAGGCAAGGGAATATTGCAGGCCAATTCCAAGGTCGTTGGGGACCAAGCCTGAGACGACCAGAAGGGAACTACTAGTACCAGAAAACATTGCTACTGTCTTGCCTTCTGGAGAACCCTCTGGATCATTGCGAAGGGGGGAAAGGTGTAAGCACGGGCTCCCTTCCAGGGTTGCAGGAATGCATTGACTGCCTGAGCACCCGGGTCTGGCATCCAGCTGAAGTACTTCAGTTGAGATGTCAACCTGCTTGCAAAGAGATCCACCTCCGAAGGACCCCATAAGTGACAGAGACTTCTGAAGCTGCTCTCATTCAGCTTCCAGTCACTGTAGTCTTTCAAGAACCTTTAGTTCCAATCTGCTGCGATATTGTTTTTCCCCGGTAAGTACTCTGCTCTCAAGCTGATCTTGTGGTCAATACAGAACATCCAAATTCTTTTGGCCAAATCCGACAAGACTGTGGATTTTGTACCCCCTAACCAATTTTATGTATGCCACTGCAGATGCATTGTCCATTTTTAACATGACAGTTCTGCCCTGCAGTGAGTGTTTGAAGCTCATTAGAGCATAGAGACCTGCTGTCAACTCCAGATACTTTATGTGGTGGGACCGCTCCATATAAGACCATAAACTTTCTGTATTCTGCTTAACCAAGCATGCACCCCAGCCATGAAGACTTGCATCCGATTCTAGTATATATTCCGGGGAACTCCCAAAGAAAGATTGCTCTGCCATTCCAGGCATTCATGTTCTCCAACCACCAGTCCAATTCTAATCTGGCATCTTGATCTAGGATCACCCTGTCCCCATACAATGATCCTTCTCTTAGAGCTCTTGCTTTCACCCTCTGTAGAGCTCAATAATGTAATGCCCCCGGAAATATGGCTTGAACAGAAGAAGAAAGGAGACTTAGGAGCCTGGCTAGCTCTCTCAAGGTTATAGAGTCCTGTCTCAACACAAATATTATCTCTTTTCGAATCTTGGTAATTGTCTTCTCTGGCAATAGAAGAAGGGTCTTTATTGTGTCTATTGTAAAACCCCAAAATTCTAGGGACCTGGAAGGAACCAAAATGGACTTATCCTTGTTTATTATGAAACCCAAACTCTCTAGAAGATTTACAACCAAGTCCAGATCCTTTAGAATCTGAGAATGATATTGGGACATTATGAAGATATCGTCTAGATAAACAATTAACTGTATCCCCCTCTCTCTCAGAAAGGATGTAGCCACTCTCATTACCTTGGTGAAACACCAAGGAGCCGAGGATAGGCCGAAGGCAAGGGACTGAATCTGCAAAAGATGGTGATTCCAAATGAACTGGAGGTAACCTTGATACTCCATGGTCATGGGAATGGTGAAGTAGGCATCCTTCAGGTCCAACTTCACAAGCCAGTCTTTTTCTAGTA
The DNA here is from genome assembly GCA_963921515.1 of Calotriton arnoldi. Classification (NCBI taxonomy): domain Eukaryota; kingdom Metazoa; phylum Chordata; class Amphibia; order Caudata; family Salamandridae; genus Calotriton; species Calotriton arnoldi. Next base: position 170,973 of record CAWUFW010002645.1, read on the forward strand.
GAATGTCTCCCAAGCGATGGATTCCCTCCATCTTGAAATGTCTGTAGACTAGAAATCTGTTCACGTCCCTGAGATTTATAACTGGCCTCCATCCTTTGTCTTTTTTCTTCACAAGGAAGAGTGTATTTACAAAAACTCGGCATTCCCAAGGAACCTCTACGATTGCACCTTATTGTATCATAGAGACCACCTCTTCTTCTACCACCTTCTGTTGCTCTAAGGTAAGTTTCAATACTCTTGGGGAGAGGACTGGACTGAGACCTCTGCGACATCTATTTTGAAGCCCCGAATGGTTTCCAGGACCCAAGGGTCTTGTGTAATTAATTAACAAGCATGGGAAAAGATTGTGAGTCAACCTCCCACTTTTACCGGGGAAAAATAAATATGCGAAGTGTTCATACTCACTCTGCAAATTGGATCCTTGTCCACGGGATCTGAAGCCTCTGGTACGAGTGGTTCATCTTCGTTGGGGGTAGAAAGACTGTGAGGTACCTGGCGGGTAACCTCTACCGAAACCTCTTTGTCTGAAGTTGGGCCTTTGAGTACCTCAGCCAGTAGAAAGTTCCCTTCTTACGGCCCGACCAAAAACACTAGGGTTAAAAACCCTTCTCATATCTGTCTTTGCTCTGTCCAAGGCCGTGAGCGTAGCCACATATTTTACGATTGTTTTAATCATATCCTCTCCGAACAGGAGGCCTTTGGAGTTTTCGCAGGGTTCTTTATCTGCCATGTCTCCTAATTTTGGTTTGATCTTGCTTAGGACAACCTTACGCCGTCAGCCTTCAGCCTTGCATTGGCGTTTCCTAGGAGGATTAAAGCTCTCTGGCTCCAGCCCCTAAGTAGATTAATATCTACTGGGGTCCCGTTAATATGGGCCTCCCTTGCCATGACGATTATTCTAGCTAGGGGGCCTAGGATGATGAGAAGGCGATCTTGCAGGCCTTAAGGGATATTTCTATGCCTTTTCTGGTGTCTCTACCCAGCTTGAATAAAAAGGTGATACTTTCAGGATTCAGGTTGGGTGTTAGGCATACTTTATCTTGGATCACTGGTCTAGAGCACTTTCGCTCTCAAGATGTTACGTGCCTCTTTTTCTAGTGGATTTCATATCCATCTTATAATAAATTTCCCAACATGATCTTGAGGCCACCATTTGGCACTTCTTGGATGCCTGATGTTATGTGTGGGAAACATCTCCTGACCAAGGGGATCCATTATTATCCCCTTAGAGGATGACAGACATTCCTCCTCTGTGAAGAGGCCTTCAATGTCCATATCATCCTGATCCAGGTCAAGGATGTATTCATCGAGTAATTCTTCACTCTGATGCCTTTAATCTTCCATGGCAGTATCTTCTGCTGTACTCTGAGCACTCAAGATATGTGTGTCGCTTCGGACACCTTTATGAGTTGTGCCACATAGGACACCCAAGACTTTCGAGGTGCTTTGACTTCCTGATCTGTTTGAGGTGCTTGGTCCTCCATTATGCGATGAGGTGCTTAGACCTCCATTATGCGTTGAGGTGCTTAGACCTGCATTATGCGTTGAGGTGCTTAGACCTCCAGTATGAATTGAGGTGCTTGGTCCCAGTATGCTCATGGAAGCTGCCCCTTCAATGTTATTAAAAAAAAATTCTCTTTTTTTCCCTTTCTTACCACAGACTCTCCCCTTGAGGCGGTTTCCAAGTCACAACCCTCATCAGAGATTAGGGATCTCTTATTAGACATGACTTGTTGCAAACTTTCGCGCACACAAGTGCGCATCTCCTGTGGTATAATTTTTTAAAGTAATTCTTCATTAATATTTGGATTAGGGGCATCAGGGCCATCAGTTTCTGCATCAGCCATAATGTACCGGAATTTTTTTTTTTAAATATATATATATATATACACACACATATATATGGTAAAGGCACTTAAACTTAACCAAACCAGAAGAACTGTTTGAAAGTGTAATTAGCCCCTTGTAAGCTTTGCCAAATATTAAAATAACCTAGCGCTAAGCTTTTATAATTAATAATAGGAAATCAAAGACACTACGGCCATGCATAAGGGAGAAGGTTTCCGTGAATTGAAAACCTGCATACAATAACTAAAAAGAAAGACAACAACATACAGATATTACAGATGCAAATTTGGAGATATTTATCTGTGTGGAGCCACATTTAAAACAGGCAGCTTGTACAATGGGCATGCCTATTAGGCTCTAGATGTTTTCTGTTCTAGAACAATTTTGTTTGTGATGTAATACTTCAAAGTGGCTGTGTGGAGTTTGCATTAAAGGAATAATGCATAATTGTAGCCTCCGATCTTGCAACTCTCATGTGCGAGGCTGATGGTTCGCCAATGTAATGTCAGTGGTCTGACTTTCTGGGTGCCACAAAGGAATATTCCCTGTACTGTTTTAGACAGTTCCTCCCTCATGTTCTTAAATGCAATTACCTCATCCTTCTTGATGCCTCTATTTTACTGAGTTTTATTGTTGGCGTGTCACCACCATTTTTTTCATTATATTTCTCTCTTTCATTTAGTGTGATGTTTGTGTGATTGCTGTATGAGTTGCTCTTGATTGATCTGAGCTGATGTGTTCTGCCGTAGTAGTACAAAGTTGACGTACTCTTCTGCTAACATGGGTGTGGTGCAAATGTGGGGTGATGCTAAGCCAGCAATGGTGGCAGACGTGCTCGGGTAGAGCTCCGTCGGGGGCTCCCTGTTCTGGCCGCAATTCTCCACATACAATACTCCGTGGTGGATGCAAATTGGCGGCGAGGCACTCAGGCATCCATTGAAGCCCCGAGGTGAATTTTTGTGCACATTGAAGACAGTGCGCAGCGCCGTGGCTCTCGGATCTGCGAAACGCCGGGCGAGCTCACAGCAAGCTGGGAACGAAGTCCACGCAAGCCCGCGGCTGAGCCCCGCCCACAAGGCCGTACCGAGTGGCGTAGTTGTTGGGAAGAGACGCTGAAACACGGACCTGAGGCCACCCTGAGCTGCTGTGTACACACGGCGCCCCGAACCCCTTTGTGCACCCCGGCCGGACAGATGCAGCGCCACAGACACAAGTGAGTAGCCCTAGCCAACCGGCAGCAATTGGAGCTCAGCTGCGTCGCAGAGGCACACGGACTGTTCCGCCCGCACGCTGCGTCCCAGACTCTGGCGCAATTACCCCGAGGACCCTGTTGGCGGCTCCTCACACAGGCCACACTTATTGACTTTCACTGCACCGCTGGGACACTACCTTACCCCGCGGACTGCAGCGGCTGCCCCAGGCCCCCGCTGAGGATAGCGGGGTGTTTGAGTCGGGGCTCCCGCATTGGAACTGGCGGCCTACCCTGGAGCCTGGTGAGGACGATGTTGAGCGGGCGCGGCCATTCGCGTATAATTGGCGATTGATCGCGCAGACTACCACTGGCTGAGCTGTGGTGGCTGCTCTATGCCCTGCCTCTGCCCCGCTACTGAGGAGACTGCCGCCTACTATTTATTACTCCGCCGCCGGCCCCCTCCTGGTGTAGAAGACCCGACCCCCTGCGCATCTGGCAGAGGTAAGAGCGGGGGGTCTGCGCGGGGCCCTGATCGAGGCTGGAACCGGATGGGTTGTGGAGGCTGGCGCTAGGGACTATCTGAGCCCCTCCAGGCGCGCTCCCACGCTGGAGGCCCCCATGTGAGCTGGGACCTCTGTGGCTCTGGGGCCCCGTTGAACTTTGATCCAGTGTGGTGTCCCCTGTGGCCGGACTTCGCGCCCTCTACTGGCGGAGGCTTGGAGGGGTGGAGCGGCAGCCACATATGGTTGCGAGTGAGCCTTGCGGCGGCTGTACATGTGGCGGAACCCCTAGAGTCCATGGAGGGGCAGCCATAGCAGTACTGTCCTATGCCTGCCTGGCTGGGAGGCCCGGAAGCACATTGACATTGGGAGAGCGCTTGTGATCTGGCCCTAGATGTCTGGCCCCGGAGCTGATCCTACTGCCTAGCGGAGTAGTATCCTCACGGCTTAGATACAATAGACGCATGTGTTTTGGCAGCTGCGGAGAGGAGCGTAAATGGGGGCACAGAAGTAGCCACTGGGTGCATTTTGGCCGGGGACGGCCTCTGGGTCGTAGTGGAAGGACCTCCATATATTGCGGCTACCAAGTTGGTTGTCAGACAGTGAGATACTAGCCCAAGCGAAGCGTCACCCCTAGATCGATGTCGCGGGACAGGCGACTCCAAATAACCGTGCCTGACACAACGGCCCCGCCTCCGCAGACAAGAGCCAAGATGGGTAAGATGGCAGGAGCAGAATCACAAGTCAACATGTCCGGTAAACTAGATGCGGTCCTGGCCGCTGTGGAAAAATTGGGGGAAACCTTGAACCATATCCGCACTGCCTTGGAAAGTAAAATAGATAAAGCAGTCATAGATCTAACGCTGTTACACGCAGATCATCGCAAGCTGGCAGACCGTACCGGTGTGCTTGAGGTCGCGGCGGTGGAGATGTCACCTCGTGTGGCGGAAGCGGACAAGCATATCCAGAAACTCCTCAACAGAGTGGACTTTCTTGAAGACAGGGCAGAAGACGCGGAAGGGCGGGCCCGCCGCAACAACGTGTGAGTGGTAGGATTGCCGGAAGGAACGGAAGGGAGGAATCCTGTTGCCTAAGTAGAATCTTGAATACGTGATCTCCTACCGGAAGGAACCCTCTCCCCGCATTTCGTGGTGGAGAGGGCGCACAGGGTGCCGGCTAGACCCCTGCCGTCAGGGTCCAACCCTAGGCCGCTGCTGATCCGGCTGTTGAACTATAGGGACAGGGACACAATTTTGCAGGAAACCAGGAAATTGCACGATATCCAAGTGGACAATCATAAAGTGATGTTCTTTCCTGACTACATCATCCAAGTGCAAAAGCAGAGATACTCGTACATGGCAGTGAAGAGACGCCTCCGGCAATATGACTTAAAATATTCTTTATTATTCCCAGCACGATTGAGAGTTGTGGCAAATGAGAAGACGCACTTCTTCAATACTTCCGAGGAGGCTGAGGATTGGCTTGACAGGTACGCTCCAACAGGTACTAAGCCCTTGCCCGGTCTAGTAAGCAACAAAACAGCAGGCGAGGTGTCACGCCGTCGCCGTCCCAGGGGAAAGAAGTCGAGGCACCTCCCTCTCTCTTCAAAGATAAGCCCGGATCTGGACCAGGTACTGCAAGGACAGCAGGGAGCTCTTCAGGCGGTGGCAAGTATCAGCGGAACACAGATGGAGGACACTGAGTCCGTCTCCAGTCAACAAGGCCAGGCCAGCGATGCTGATGCTGAGGACCTATCGGATGACCCTCTTAACACGCAAAACTCATATGAACTGCCGGAAGTCACTCCCCAGACAGCTGATAATATTGTTTGATGTACATTGCTGGCTCAAGCTATTTGAACTTATCCATTCCTCACGCCTGTACACGCAAGTATATAGCTATATGTTGTGCACTGTCATGCATCATTAGATGTGCAGGTAACATATTATTGTCTACTTTATCTCATTGTCGCTAATTATGATAATGGTTTCCCCACTATTTAGCGTAGTGGTATTCCTCATATGACATACAGCGCCTCTGAGGCCCTTTTGCTGTTCTATTTTAATAGATGTCTTTCATTGCTGTTTTATTGAGAGTGACTGGGAGCCTTTTCTGGTAGGCACGGAGTTGAAAAATCCATGATTGGTCAGTGACTAGGGAGCCCCGAGGAGACTCTCTTCTCCCTTAGACGCATTTAGATTATAGTGCGCAGCGCACCCCCACTGAATTAGATTGTTAGATGCTCTTGCATATGGTTTGAATGATTGCCTGTTGCACATTCGCCCTTTTGGTATTCTTTTTTAATTTGGGCATTTGCCTACTACACACTAGTATGTGTGGCAAGTTTATTTTATTCTTTATTGCTGCTAATTATCATTTTTTGGCTCATTATGTCATATTTCACGGATGGAGCTGGGACAGTTGTGATGATGATGATGTATGCAGGGGGGCGCACTTTGGGGTTACACACAGATACACTGTTCTTCCCCCTCCCACTGGTGGGGTTGGCCAGGTCGCACTTCAGACTAGCTTACAAACGATTTGGCACCTATCAAGATAATGACCTGGAATGTGACGGGCATCCATAGTTCCTCTCGCCGGTCCCTTATTTATTCATATCTGAAGCGTCATCATGTCCAAATAGCACTTTTACAGGAGACCCATTTGCATAAGTCAGGAATACAGCGCCTGCATAGGCGCTGGAGGGGTCAATTGTACGCAACGGGCTACTCGGCATATGCACGTGGGGTGCTGGTGTGGGTCAAGCCAGGGACGCCCTTTCGAGTGGAAGACTCCCATATAGACACAGAGGGTAGATACGTTATAGTCAAGGGTATTTTGGACGGAAGGCAGATATTGCTGGCTTCGTTGTATGCACCTAACACAGAGCAGGCAGCTTTCCTGGACCTGATCTCCCTTAAATTGGCCGGATGGCACGATATTCCCTCGGTATTGGGTGGTGACTACAACTGTGTATTGGATGTATCACTGGACCGGTCTTTCCCCCCCCTACCAGGCATGACTACACACACTGCTGCGAAGGCACTAAACCACTGGGCTGTACATTGGCACTTGTCCGATGCCTGGCGCCACCACAATCCGCATGACAAAGTATATTCTTATTATTCGGGGGCGCACGGGCTCCATGTGCGCCTAGACCGTTTTATGGTATCCAATGATCTTCTCCCGAGCATTTTGGGGTCCTCCTATCTGGGACGGACGCACTCGGATCATAATCCGCATGTAACAGAGTTGGGTTGGGAGGACGTGACACCGCCAATCCCCATATGGCGACTTCAGCCGGACGTCCTCCTCGATGCACCGTTTCGTGACTCCCTAGCTACCAGCGTGGCTCAGTACTTTGACAATAATGCGGGCACCGCATCGTCACTGCTGGTGGACTGGGACGCCCTCAAGGTGGTAGTTAGGGGCCATTGCTTAGGTGCACAGGCGAGCATCAGAGTGCAGCTAGAGAAGGACCTTACCGCTTTGGAGAGGCAGTTGGCAGGTCGGGAGAGGGAGGCGATTGAAGGGTCCCAGGGGCAGCTAGATCACTATAGAGAAGAGCATGCACGATTTCTGGAGAGACTGCAATGCCTCAATTATGCTGCACACTCGGCGCGGACGCACCACATGGGAGACAAAGCTGGAAAATTGCTACCGTGGCTCATCCGTCAGGAAGAGTCGTCGTCCCCTATCACGTCCGTGCGGACGGCGTCAGGTAACACAGTATACACACAGCGAGATATCCATACCGCGTTCGTGACTCATTATCAGGGTCTATACAAATCTCGGGCACAGGCCACGCCATTGGGGTTACAGCTCTATCTAGAACAGATAGAATTACCACAACCCACACGCACGCAGACAGAAGACTTGAACACTCCTCTCTCTGGGGAGGAAATACGTTATGCCATTTTCTCATTATCTAACGGGAAGTCACCAGGGCCGGACGGTCTACCGACCGAATTTTATAAAGCTTATGCATACATATTAGTACCGCAGTTGCTGAAGGTGTATGGGACTGCTCTAGATATGTCCGCACTCACTGATACGCAGAATGAGGCTCTGTTAGTATCTCTCCTGAAGCCTGACAAGAATCCGGAATCCCTGGGGTCCTACCGCCCACTGGCGCTTCTCAATACTGATTACAAAATCTTTGCATCACTACTTGCAAGGAGACTATCACCTCTAGTGACAACATTGGTGCATCCAGATCAGAACGGTTTCGTTCCCACCAGGAATACCTCACTAAATCTTCGCCGGTTTTTTCGGATACAGCAATAAGCGCTACATAGATGGCCTCGATCTGGTTGCCTGGTACTAGATTTGGAAAAGGCCTTTGATTCTTTGGAATGGCCCTACCTGGCGGCAGTACTTAACAAATATGAACTCGGAGATCATTACCTCAGTATGGTCCAGCTGCTATATCAACGCCCTACTGTCCGGGTTCGCATTGGCAAGCTCCTATCAGATTCTATCAGAGTGAGGCGGGGGACACGTCAGGGTTGCCCGCTGTCCCCGCTGCTCTTCTCCCTGGCCATGGAACCGCTGGAGATGCTGCTCCGCGGTAGTGGCGAGGAATGGGGCATACCGCTAGGGGACGGGACTCATACTGTGTCCCTGTATGCAGATGATTTATTGTTGTATGTCCGTGATATCGCTGCTATCCCCACGTCCATTGCGGACGTGTTGAAGACCTTTGAGGTGATGTCGGGTCTCCGTGTTAACTGAGCCAAGTCTGGAGTATACTCCTTTGATGCACGAACGGAGGAAACTGACGTGCTTATCAATGGCTCACAACTCCTGTGGTACTCCACCACCTTCCGCTATCTAGGGTTATTTATTTATCGGACGCCTGAGGATTTGCTAGAGGGCAACTTAATGAGGGCGATATCAGCGGTGCGGGCCCAGGTACAGTTTTGGAAAACGCTCCCATTAACTGTTATGAGCCGTATCACCCTGCTGAAGATGATAGTCCTTTCCAAGTTGCTATATTACTTCTCGAATCTTCCAATCTATGTCCAAACCAAAATCTTCCGCGACTTGGAGAGCATGTCCCGAGACTTCATATGGAATAAGGGCAGGCCCCGTGTCGCGTTGTGGAAACTACATGCACCTACCAGTCAGGGGGGTTAGCAGTTCCCAACATGGAGCTATATTATATAGCTGCCCAGCTGCAGTGGGTAACAAAATGGCTAAGTGGCTGCAAACTAGATGACACGGCGACCTTGCAGCAGCCGCGGACTCATACCCAAATCTGTCACCTGTTTCATCCTGCGGCCAAGTCCCCACGTCCGTCCCAACTACATTTAGGATTAGCGTTCAGATGTTATAGGAGGAGCTTGTATCTCACCCGCGCGACTAATCCATATGCCCCGACACTACCACTTCTGGGGACACCGAGAGGGAGGGCGGGCACTTCTGAGGAGGCCCTCACACATTGGCGCACGGCAGGCGTAGATACTCTGGGCGATTTTTATAGAGATGGTGTGCTATTAACATTCGAGGCTCTGGCAGACGACACTGACTTACCAATAGGGCAGTTCTTACTGCACGCCTCTTTAACGAGAGCCCTATCCACTCTTTGGGGGGATCTGACGACTGAACCTCCAATGCATTTATTAATACAGTATTTACATGTTATGGGGGCGGGGTCGCATATAGTACATTGGCTGGTGACAGCCTTGCTTACACACACGCTGAAACCGATGATATCCCTCCGTGCCCGCTGGAAAGCGGATCGCGGTCAACCCTGGACTAACAAGGAATGGGACAATGTCCTGGCCGGCCCCACCTATATACCGAGAAGCTCCAAATTCAAACTAATACAAACTTACATCTTACATAGAGCGTATCTCTCTCCCGATAAAATTAACAGATATTTCACAATTACTACTTCTGAGTGCCCGCGCTGTAGACGTCCTGATGCAGACCTTTTGCATATGCTATGGTCCTGCGTTTCCCTCCAAAACTACTGGCGCGAAGTCACCGCATCCCTAGCGCTCTGCACTGACACATCCCTGCCGGAAACATGGGAGGTTTGTATATTGGGGATTTATGTGAGGACCAAAAAGAACAAAGTAACATCACGATTTAGAGACTTAGGGTTGATAGTTGCAAAACGCTTAATTACGAAGAGGTGGAAACATGCAGACCCCCCTGAAATGATTAACTGGAGAAGATCCCTTGCGTTCTGGGCCCAGGCGGAAAGCACAGCGCTGCGCAGGGAGGAAACCGCGAGGCTGCATAAGTTTCCCATTGCGCAAAATTGGGACACTATACTTTCAGCCTTTAACAACGAGGGGAATGAGGACGAAGACGATACTCATCCGGTTGACACATAATATGTATAATGGTGGCCCTGGGTCACGGGGGACGCAGTATCAGGGAATGGGAATCACCAACTGTTAGAAGCCGCTCCATAGTTGTGGCCCGAATGGAGGGCCCCTCACCCCTTCCTACCAAATTATTCACTGACACACAGCTGCCCCTCAGAATTTTTTGCGAATCCAAGCTCCACCCTGGGGAACCCCTTCACTGTGAGGGTAGAGATATACCGATCATCACACAGTCCAGCAAAGGCTATTACATTTATTTATAAATGGCAGCCTCCTCTTTTCTCTTTGTTTTTAGTAGGTTGTTAGTAGACGTTTAATAGTTAGCATATGTTTTATTGGTACATCTCCATTTCCTCTCTCCTGTTTCTTTTGCAAAACCCTTCTGTTAGGGTATTGCTGCATTTGTAAATTGATCTCCATTATGTCTACAGACGACATATGCACTGTATGTCATCGCACTGTTTAGGTGACCTCATGCTAGTGTATAGGACCAGTGATTTCATTTGCGAGCTGGCAACAGTAGTGCGGAAATGTGGGCAGGCAATCATAGCGTGGCATGGTTTACTGCTTGTTGATGCTATTTGTGAGCACTAGGACATATCCAGATTATGCTCCTGTAATGTACAGTGTTGAACTGCATAGTGCTCTAATGAGGTTGTATAACACAGGTTTATGTGTTGCTTTTGATTAATCTGTATTGTCATGCAAAATGTAAGCAGAAGCAATAGACAGAAATTTAAGAAAAAACCAATAAAGATATTTAAAAAAAAAAAAAATGGGTGTGGTGCAAATGTTCGGGAGAAGGGTCTAGAGACAATCTGTGGGCCGTGTACTTTTCCCGGTTTGTGTATGATCTTGAAATCATAATTCATTAGGCATATTCTCCTCCTTTCTATGCATTGCAGAATCTTTGCCTTCAGGTTACTAGTGCTTGATGGTCTGTTATGATCTTAAATGACTTTTTATATAGGAGCATATGATGGTGTTCACTTGCCCTTACAATGACTAGACTCTCTTTCTCTGGTTGCGAGTATGTTTTTTCTACCTCAGTTAGACTCATACTTGTGTATGCGATAATTCACCCAGGAGTGTCTCGATGAGGCTTGTGCTGGGCTAATATAACCACTAATCTTACTGGGGTGGCATTTACTGTCAGTTCTGTGCTTAGGGAAGCATCAAAGTAGACCAAATGACCTGCTCATGCATCTTTGATGTAGTTGAAGGCTTCTTCACATACTGTAGTTCATATGAATTGTTTCCCTTGTTTGGTGAGCTCTCTAAGTGGTGTGCTCACTGGGCAAAGTCCTTGATGTAGGGGGAACAGTAGCTCACTAGGCCCAGGAATTATATTACATCTGCTACATCAGCTGGCACTTGCATTTATTGAGTGTTTCAACCTTGGTTGGATCTGGTTGCATTCCTATGTGGAAGAATATGTGCCCAAAGAAAATGAGGTCCTATTTTTTCACCTCACATTTTTTCTTTGTTCAGTGTCAGTACAGCTTCTTCCAGACAGCTGCACACTTCTTTTAGTGTTTTGTCATGTTCCTTTTTCATGAGGACAAACACTAGAATGTTATCACTGTAGCTGAGAAAGGTTTTTACGGGACTTATGACTCTTTTCACCATTTCTTGAAATATCTCGGCAGCAGAACATGCCAAAGCTGAGACGTTTGTATATGAATAATCCCAGATGTATGGACAATGTTATGCTGTATCATCACTAAGATCGATTTCTAATTAGTAGTATTCTTTGAAGAGGGCTACATTTGAGATTTTGCAGGTTCCATTCAGGCAGTTAATGATGTTATTTAGGTTTGGGCCAGGATGTCTTTCCATTTCAATTGCTGTATTAAGCTGATGCTTGTCTACACAGATGCATAGTTTCTGTGTATTTTATTTTGGTATGGCTACAATAGTGGACACCCACAGAGTTGGTCTGTTGACTGGTTCAATAATGTCCTGTTCCAGTCGACTTTAGATTTCCTCCTCTATCTGGGGTTGTATATGTACTGGTATGGGTTGGTGGTTTTGACGTACTGACTTGATAGTTTCTGTGATGTGGAATATGATTTATGTCGCTATCAATCTTCCGATTCCTCAGAACAGTGCTGGGAACTCTTTCCGTATGCAGTGGTGAGTCAACATCATTGTATGTCATGGCGAAGAGTCCCATAAGTTTTGCACTAACATTGCTAAGAAGGTATGCCGCTGGCACTTCACCTCTCAAGACATGTACCTCGTCTTGCAGTGAAGTTTTGTCATATGTTAAAGTTTCAGTGAATTTGCTAAGGTTTCTCATTGGGCATTTCACTCCCCACTAGAAGACATCAACTTTGGATGGTGACAGCCTGGGTTTGTGTTCCATCTTGTCATATTTAAATGCACACATTATGTTGTATGTGTCTCCACTGTCAAACACAAATGCGGCTTCATGCTTTCCCATTAGTAACTGCACAGTCATTGTTTTTTTTATTTCCTTTTTCACCAGCATCTGGATGTCTTCTGGTTGTCTTTGTGGTGCTGCAGCTTCTATTGTGAGGTGCAGATGCTTACCGATATCTTATACTGAGGATAAGCCTGTTGAGGAACTTTGATAGTGCTTCCAGTCATCTTGCATGGCGGCTTGACATTATTCTTAGCTTTTCGCGTCATCCTCCTTCTGATTTCAGCTGCCCTGCCATGCAGACGTTTGTGGAGTGATTGTCCTTGCTGCAGTTCTGACACTTTTGTCCCATGGCTCGACAAACACCATCATGTGGGTATGCTAGTCCACATCGAATGGGATTCACAGCAAAGTCCTTTACTTGTTCTCCTCCTACCTTTCCAATGAAAGCCAATTTGTTCACATGCACATGAAAGATCCCTCTCACCTGCAGAATCTCCCAGGGCTTCATACTGTCTCCTGTCATCTTCAACGTAGACATGGAGCCGCTTGGTGCTCTGCTCACAGATACCAGAGTCAAGAATCACCATCTCGCCGATGGAACACAACTATACTTGAGAGTCTCCTCTGTTTCATTTATCCAATGCCTCAAATAGTGCTTGCAATACATGGCCTCCCAGACCCCACACTGGGATCTCTCTGGGGCATTCTACATGCTGCTGCACATCTTATCCAGGGCCTCAAAAAATGTGATCACATCACCATATCCCCATGGAACTCCATTGGCTCCCCTTGCTGGCCAGCACCATCTTCAAAATCAGCTGCATTTGCAAAGCTATATTGAGCACGAGCTCCTGCATATGTTGCAGACAAGCTCACTATCTCTGGTGGGTATCGGCACACCTGCGCCAGGACACTACCAGACTGCAGACTAAGAAGCATAAAAAAAATACAAGGCAGCAGGCCTTTTCCATCTATGCACCCAGGTTCTGGAACAACATCCCTGAGTCCTTTAGGACTGCCCTAATGCTGCTCCAGATGAGGAATAAGGTGAAGCCTCATCTCTTTAAAGAACACTGCATCACAATGCATTAACCATCTTCAACCCAGCTCCATCTCCCCTTATTCGTTGACTTAATACTTGTCTTTGAACATGTAAAGAGCTTGCTGCCTTTTGGCTAGGTTCACGCTATAGAAATACCATATACATACATACATGCATAGATCAATAGCATGCTTTTTCACTCTTGGTTGACTTCGGAGTATGTCTTCTGTGCAGCTGTGTGCTTCCTGCCATCATCCAGTATTCTCATTCTAGTGTTCTTAGCTGACCATTTTCCATGTTCATGCGTTTGTCATGGCTCTGGCACTGATCTTTGCCATCGCATGTAAGTCCAGCGTGTATATTTCTTTTACGATCTTGGTGTGAAAGGTCATCAAATAGCACCCTTCGAATATTTTCTGTTGTATTGCTTCTTCATTGTTGAATTTCTCGAATTTGCAGTCTGTTACTAGCTTCCTCAGTCTAGTTGCGAAACCATCAAGTGATTTATCAGCCTCTTATCTTGCTGTGTTAAATGTGTAGTGTTCATAGTCAACATTGTGTTGCGGGTCACAATTTTCTTTCAGGCATTTGATCAGACCTTTGTATGTGGGTATGGCCTTAGGTGTAAATGTTACGAGTAAATCTCCCACATCATTTCTGACCAGGTTAAGGAACAGATCACTGGCTTGTTCATCAGTATGGTTCTTGCACATCGCCCATAGGTAGTGCTCAAATGTTCTGATCCATTTTTCCAACCAGGCTGTTTTGGTCTGGGAGTCCGTGAGGTGAAATAGTAAAGGACGTCAGTAGCTAGAGCTGGGCATGGCCCTCTGCAGCCATTTTAGTGGTTTGGGGGAAGTGTTTTAACTGCAATTGTTCCTTTGGAACTGATGGGGGGGTTTATTTATGTTTTGGTACAGAGGTCAAATCTTTTAATGCTCAAAAAGTCCACTTTTGTTTGTTGTCTTACTAGAATGGTTGCTACCATTGATTTTGATAGGATTTGTGACTTGCCTGACTTTGAAATTGCCATCACCATAGGCTTCAATGGAGCATCCAGGTTGCGTGACTTTAAGATAGCTGCTCCCGTTGATTTCTATGAAGCCTGCCTGGCTTCAAAATGGCACCCTATTCGCAAAAGATCTCACATCTAGCCTTCGTTTCTTTTGATGCTCGTCTTGTTGGGGTGCTTTTTTAATGACTTTTAGCAGTCATGCTCAATGGCGGAGTAGCCAAAATGATTTCTGGGGCACTGCTTGTTTGGCTGGCAGTCTAGCAGTGGTGCTCAATGGCAAATAGCCTCGGGCACTCTGGGCTGCTTCCTTCTGTAGTGGTTGATTTGCAGGGCTGCAGCAGTACTAGTGATGAAGAATGCAGTTGCAGGGGCACTTGTGACGTTGCATGCTGATGCAGGGGCTGTTAAGGTACTTAACAGCCTCAAAAAGCATGAGAAAAGAATCATATTCACCCGCCTTTTTCTGCCAGATGTTGTGTTATGTTGTGTGGGCAAGGAGCATGCAAGAGCCCGGATGGTGCTTTGGTGTTCTTTATTTCAAGATACCACTATACAGGAATAGCATGGGAAATGTGTGCAGGACATGTCCCCTTCCGTATACTTGGCCCCTACCTTGTAGATTAGGAGAACCCTGGTACCTGCCTCTTCCTATCCTCATCACTTCTTACTCCTCCCACAAGCTGCCAAGAAGTGGTATCCATCCTCATTGTCCAGTGCCTGCAAAGTCCTAGTGCCCTGTCCCCTCCATGACAACCTGTTTCCTCTTCCCTCTCTCCTAGTACCTCATTCCCGTACACATTGCCTGTTCCCTTCTCCCCTCTTTCCCATTACCCTTTTCTTTTTAAGTCTGCCTTGCTCTCAAATCTTCATGTCCTTTCTCCCATTACCTCATCTTCTACATCCTTTCCCACCTAATTCTATCCTGTAACTCATTCCGCCTTTATTTCCCTATTATACCCCCTTTCCTCTTCCATCCTTCCCTCTTTCTTTCCTTCATCATCCCTTATTTGTCCCTGTTTCACTATGCTTTGCCCACAATCCAGCTCTTGTTCTGCCACTTTCCTTCTCCTGTTCCCTCTTCCTCTCTTTCATGTCTTGTTGTACATGGCCTTCTTAGGGGAAATTACCCCAAAACGTTTTGCTTTTTCCTCCTACTCTTTGCCGACTCTATCTGCATAACCTTAAAAAACTGGGAACCTTCCTGTATGACAGAGGGAAGGTGCACGCACCTACCTCATCCGCATTAGGCTGGGGGTGCGGATACGACAGGGTTTTGGTGCTGTACCTCTGTGTGCCCTGTAAACAGGTACACCACATACCCGGGATGGGTTTGGCATGAGTTAAGTAGTGGGACGTAGCACTGAGTGTGCCACCCACTGGATAGCTGGTAACCCTATATCAGGTCTACCATGGCAGGCCTGCGTGGCGCCATTGCGCCCCTGCCTAAGTTGGCATCACTTACGCCTCGGACAACACGAGTGTGTCATCACCTCTCATGAGGGCACCACCCCCGGGGAAGCCCTGACGGGCACCATGGTGGGGTGGTAGACTGAAGGCTGGGCGGGCACATATGGGGGTTCCCTGTCCGGGTAGTTAGGAACCCCCAATGGGGCTTCCCCTGCTTTAGAGTTCGGCTCTCCCCATGGATACTCCTGGGGAGGTTACCAAATCTCTGGAGTGGCCTCAGAGCCCTCCGCACATCCTCACTGTCAAAGACTTGGGCAAGTGCGTGCACCTTCCTACACCGGTTAGCAAGAGGCACTGACATGCTGTTCCGGAACATGGGCTGGTCTGCCAATGCAGACTGGGGTGTGCACACCGGCAGTGATGCTGTTTCAGATACATGTCCCGCCGGCTGTGGCAGGCTGGAGGATGCGCCTCGGCACCTATGGCACGATGAATAGGTGCCCGGCCTGCAATCGTGGGTTGATGAGCCCATACCTGCAACCTCGGTGTTCTGACCTCTGGGTCAGGTTGGCCGGTGCAGGCCTGCGTTTGCATGCTTGCATCCCTAGTGCTGGCGGCAGCGGGCCTTGTCACCTGTCGAGGGCCAGGAGTGCGCAACCAAACCGCAAGGGGGTCCACCCATGTCCAGCTGGGCTGAGCAGGGTGGTGTGTGCTTACTGGCACCAAAGGTACTCGGGTCTGGGTAAGCCATGTGCCCCGCCTGTCCTTGCCATGTGAAAGTGTGCGCGCCCTTCCTATCCGTGTTAGGGAATGGCGCTGATTTCATGTTCTGAAACACGTGCCTACCTGTCATTGCAGACCGGTGAGTGCGCACTGGTATCTATTGTGGGTAAACTCATGATTAGATTGCCAGTGTAAGCTGATGTGAGTGCACACGCGCACCTATGGTTCCCGTGATTGCATGTGCCACCTGCCAATGCAGATTAGTGCATGCGCACAGGCACCCGTATTGGTTAAATCAGTGTCCAGTTGGCTGTGCAGACTCGGGCGGGAGCACTGGCACCACTGGTGCTGGGAACTATGTGTCCCTCCTGCAATCACAGGTCGGGGTGCGCAATAGCGCACATACGCCCAGGTAGTGAAGAATACCTATGTGTGTTTTAACTAACTATGAGGCCTGCTCTACCCATAAGTTAATATGGGGAAATGGTTGACAATACTTCGCTCTGCAATGGTGGATTGCAGTGGAGCAGCCTCATGATGTTTCATATCAATGAATTCGCAGTACCAAACCCTTTCCATTGGTAAAGGGTTTTTTGGCATAAGTTACATAAAATGCCACTTATAGAATACAGACATTTGTATGCTGTAAGAGTCTCAGGGACCGTGGTGTTTGGCTCCAGTGGAAACCAGGGGGAACACATCTGTGCATTACACAATCAACAGCCATAAAATATCTGCCATTTGGGGGCCCAATGGGATAGATTGAAGATAGAGGTTGTGGCACTTAGCCTCTAGAGGCCGGATCATGGCCCCACTAAAGATTAAGATCTGCATTTCAAGGCCCCATGGCAGACAGGCCTACAATTTAGGGGAGATATCTATGGTTCAAAGGGAAAACCCCTAAACCACCTGACTTCAAAAACACACAACAGTATAACTACAGGTGCCATCTTCCAACAAGGAGTCAGATACGCTTGTGGGGACGTGGGACCGGAGAACTCAGGCTGCGTGGTACCCGTCCGCGACCCGCCCGCAACCAGCGCCTGGGACCCTGGCTCTCCGACCACCCACCGCTACAACTCATCTGACCTCCTCACACTCAACCCTGGAAGGAACAACAACTGCCAGCTGGCTACGCCGAACACCACCCACGTCCAGTTCTCCTGCTGTCACTGCCGCCAAACCTTTTCTACCCTCCGCACCCCCACGGCCACTGCCCCCACACCGGACGCCAGCACCCCCGAAGCCCTGAGGTGCATCCTCCTCAATGTGCGCTCCCTGCACAGACATGCTGTAGAGATCTGGGACCTCCTCAACACCCTCTCACCAGACGTCGCCTTCTTCACAGAAACTTGGACCAACCCCACCTCCGCCCCCGACATCGCCACCGCCATCCCCGACGGATACAAGATACAGAGGAAGGAATGCCCAAACCGCCCAGGAGGAGGACTTGCCATCGCACACAAGAGCTCCCTCCGACTCACCACCTCCAGCTCGAGTGACAGCCAGCCCACCACTGAACACCTCCATTTCCAGATCCAGACCAGCCCCAGAACAACCCTTAGAGGCACCCTCGCCTACAGAACTACCGGACCTCGAACTGCGTTCACCACTACCATCGCCACCCTCATCGCGCCCCACGCCATCGCCTCCATGGACTACATACTCATCTGAGACCTCAATTTCCACCTCGACAACCTCAGCGACCACAACTCCGCCACCCTCCTGGACAACCTCGCCAACCTTGGACTGAAACAACTCATCACCACCCCCACCCACAAGGCAGGACACACACTCGACCCCATCTTCGCAGGAGGTAACAACATCCACTTGAGCCACACCACGCAACCCCCCTGGACGGACCACCACTGCGTACACTTCCACGTCGACAAACCCACGGCACCCAAACCTGCACCCCGCCATCCACGAAGGAACTGGAGCAAGGCCACCGAGGAGCAGCTCAACTCCACCCTCAACCGCGACGCCCCCTCCACCTCGACCGACACCAACCTCTCAGCCAAAGAACTCCACAGATGGATCACCAACTGCGCAGACGAGCTCATACCCCGACAGACAGCGCCTCAGAAAGGCCACCTGGTTCTCCGCCGACCTCCAAGAATCCAGACGCACCTGCAGACGTCTCGAGAAGAACTGGAGAAACAGCAAATCCTCGGAAGACCTCACCACTTACAAGAACGCCATGACAGAATACCACCAACGCATCAGATCCACCAAAAGGAACTTCGTCCAGAACAAGATCCTCGCCAACTCCAGCAACTCTAAGGAACTCTTCAACATCATCCAGGAATTCACCATCCCCCCCCCCAGCGAAACCACGGACATCGCCCCCTCCCAGGACCTCTGCAACAAGCTTGGCTCCTACTTCCATCTGAAAATCAAGGGCCTCTATGACAACTTCAGCGGCCAGACACCTGACTCCGAAACCACTCCCTCCTCCAGCAGCGCCAGCCAGCCCACCATCTCCTCCTGGACCCCAGTCACCACGAAGATACTGCATCGACCATGAAAGGCATCCACTCAGGAGCCCCCAAGGACCCCTGCCCCGCGCACATCTGCCACAGAGCCGCCACCGCACCGGAACTACGACGCACCATCAATAGCACCTTCGAAACCGGCATCTTTCCCGACAACTGGAAACGCAGAGAAGTCAGACCCCTACTCAAGAAGCCCTCAGCAGATCCCGCAGACCTCAAGAACTACCGACCCATTCCCTCCTCCCCTTCGTGGCCAAAGTCACCGAGAAGACCGCCAACGTCCAACTAACGAAATTCATCGAAGAGAACTCCATCCTCGACCCCTCCAAATCCACAGCACTGAGACCACTCTACTTGCTGCCACAGACGACATCCGCACCCTCCTCGACCAAGGACACACCGCAGCCCTGATCCTACTCGACCTCTCTGCAGCCTTCGACACCGTCTCCCACCGCACACGCACCGCCAGACTCCACGACGCCGGCATACAGGGAACCGCCCTTGACTGGCTCCGCTCCTTCCTCACCGGCCTGCCACAGACGACATCCGCACCCTCCTCGACCAAGGACACACCGCAGCCCTGATCCTACTCGACCTCTCTGCAGCCTTCGACACCGTCTCCCACCGCACACGCACCGCCAGACTCCATGACGCCGGCATACAGGGAACCGCCCTTGACTGGCTCCGCTCCTTCCTCACCGGCAAAACCCAAAGAATCAGACTTCCACCTTTCCTCTCCGAACCCACGGAAATCAACTGCGGAGTACCCCAAGGATCATCGTTCAGCCCCACGCTCTTCAACATCTACATGGCCCCCCTCGCCGCCATCGTCAGACAGCACGGACTCAGCATAGTATCTTACACCGATGACACCCAGCTCATACTGTCCCTCACCAAGGACCCCATCACCACCAGACTCAACTTCCAGGAAGGAATGAAGGACGTCACATCCTGGATGAGCAGCAGCTGCCTGAAGCTCAATTTGGAGAAGATAGAGGTCCTCGTCCTCGGACCCTCCCCCCTATGTATGGGACAACACCTGGTAGCCCACCGCCCTCGGCAGCCCCCTGACCCCCACGGACCATGCCCAAAACCTCGGCATCGTACTCGACTCCTCCCTCTCCATGACCCGACAGCTCAACGTCGTTGCCTCCACCTGCTTCAACACCCTCCGCATCCTCCGAAAGACCTTCAAATGGATCCCCCCCAATCAAGGAAGACCGTCACCCACGCACTCATAATGAGCAGACTGGACTACCAAAACGCCCTCTACGCCGGGATCAACAAGTCTCTGCTCCGCAAACTCCAGACCATACAGAACACCGCAGGCAGACTCGTCCTCGGCATCCCTCGACACAAACACATCAGCCAACACCTGAGTAACCTCCACTGACTCCCCGTCAAGAAGAGAGTAATGTTCAAGATACTCACCCACGCCTACAAATGCCTCCACAACACCGGACCCCAATATCTCAACTATAGAATCTCCTTCCACGTACCCAAGAGGAACCTCCGATCCACTGTCCTCACCCTCGCTGAACCCCCGCGCATCCGCAGAGCAAGAACAGGTGCAAGAACCTTGTCCTACATCACGGCCAAGACCTGGAACGAGCCCCCGATCGACATCAGACGTGCCCCCACCCTGCACATCTTCAGGAAGACCCTCAAGACCTGGCTCTTTGACTGACCGGACCTGCTCCCCCCCACCCCGCCTTGAAACCCTCACGGGTGAGTAGCGTGCTTAAAATTCCCTGATTGATTGATTGATTGTCAAACAACTCTGTTGTGCACATGGAGGATAACTGTCCAAAAAGGGACTGGTCTGGGCCGTGGACCTGCTGAAGTGTGTCGCCCTGAAGTGAGCTCTCCAAGGGCCCAACGGCGGGCCTCCTGTTCTCCCGGAGATCTCAGGGACATCAAAGATTTCCCCGGAAGGACCTACACCATCTATCCGTGACATCTGGGAAGCAGTGCCCTCTCAAGTGCCCACCTCGGCTACTACATCCAAACTGGTAGCGTGGTGTGAGCATGGACTTAAGACTTGTGTCTGGAGACTGGTTTGCCTAGCGTGGAGCCCCAGAAATCTTGCTCACATCTGAGGCGTGTGGTTTCCGTACTGCGGGGACCGCAACACTAATAAGCATCTAGTGGTGATGAGCGGATTCACCGGTTGTGGGACCCCGCATGGCCTGTTTCGTCAGTCGTGCTGCATTTCTCCTGTGTGACATGCCGACTGCATGCTCATTGCATGCGGTGTCCATTTCACAGGATGCAACCCTCAGAGGTGGGGTATACCCAGTGTAGTGCCTCATTCTACCTCGTGTGGCTCTGCTGAACTTACGCCTATTTGTGTGTGACCGGGCTGGTCTGGTGCAACCTGTATCATCATGCACTGGACATTGTGCCTCATTTCCAGAGAGGTACAGAATTGCAACTCTTCACTGTGTGTGACCGGAATTACAGGGTGCAACCCAATTCGATGTGAACCGGTGATTGTGCCTCTTGACCAGGGAGGTGCAGAATTTGCAACTCATCGTATTTGAAATCTGAAGTGCCTGGTGCGACTCATCCCTATGCGCACCAGTTGCGGTGCCCGGATTGCCTAGGCACATCACGGATCATCGTGTACCGATCGGTGCGTCTCATCCTACCGAGAGGCTCCCTGTGTTACTCCCCATTCATCGGTTGTCCTCTCCACTCCTGGCCCCTTCCGAAGACATCGTGACACCAGGTGGTAGCAAGAGAGATTAACTGGGTTGATTAAATGCTTCCAAGACAGTTCGGAAGTGGGTAAAGAGACTGCGTGATTCCTTTGTGTTTTGAGACCTGTAGAGGAACTTCCTGAGTGGCTGCTAATCTCCCTTGTTTAAGTCTACCTCCTAAGTTAAACTGTTACATATTCCCACCTGCTTCCTGAGGATCCAGACTGTGTGTGATTTAGGCCGCATGCGGCCCAGTGTCTGGGAGGCGGGCTGTTTATCTTCCATCCAGGGGTATAGAACATCAGGGGTGAACTTGAGGGTGGAGGGAGACTTGGCCCACGGAGTCTGCAGAGGGTGAACCATATACCTGCTGGGTACCAGTGGCACTGCATTAGGGTGCTGAGTGCGTATGTGTATGTAAGAGCGTGCCGTCCAGACTGGCTGATACCTGCCGCATCGCATAGTAATGCGGAGGGAGTGTGTGTGAGTGGGAGTGATCATGTGCAGACCACCTGTGATTCACGACACTGGCTGGCGGTGCTGCCTTATACATTGATTGGTGCCAAACCACAATACCTTTTGACATTGAGTTTGTCCTGCGTGGCTTCAGCACATGGTGCTGCTAAAAATTGTTCTATGTTTAGTGTATGTACATAATTTTAATATTGTGCACTGCATAAGGCTCTCTCTCAATTGGGGAAGAGGTGTTCATAGTGTCCTTAGTGTGCATACTAGTGAATGCATAACCATAGGAGTGGGCCTAATACTGCTAGTAACATTTACGATTGTATTTTATGCCTAAATGTGTATGATGGTCATGTTAGAATGATTGCATATGTGTGTTGAATATAAACATTTTTTCATACATCCTGTGTGAAGTCTCTTCTATGAAGCTCAGTGCATTTATCGTGAGTGCCTGCTGTGCCTTTTGCTTTACACATTGCCTCTGTAGTGAGGCTGACTGCTCAGTTTCAAGCTACCCAAGGGTGAGCAGGGTTACACAGCGAGTGTAATCATCTGCCCTTGACCGTAGTGGTAGTTCTGCCTGGCTGAGGGCATCCCTTCAGCCAACCACACACTGCCGGTTCCAACATGTCTTCTCTTCTATTTTGCCTTTTCCATCTTTCCCTCTCTTCTCTCATTCTGTCTCATGTTTCCTGCCTTCCCACTCTCCTGCCCCCGTTTAGCCGCTACAGTCCCCCCTTCTCTATCCTTTTCACAGCTTCCTCTCCTGCTTCTCAATTGCTCCTTTCTGTCCCATCCTTCTCATTCCCTTGTTCTCTCAGTCTCCCGCACCCGACCTCCCCCACCCTCAATTCATTCTCTTCTATTCTCTCTTTCCTCATACACTGCCAATACTATTGGGTTTTTAAATATGTACTCATACTTGTGGATTGCTCACCGATTAACACATGCTGTGATTTGCTGTTGTTCAAGAAATATTTGTAAAATAGACCCCTTGCAAAAAATAAAACCTCTTTGAAGATTCCATGCCTTAGACCTAGCAAGTAGCTCCAGGTTTTCTGGCCTCTAGGAAACCTACACTAGTGTTTATGCATTTATTTTTATGGTCTGGCTTGACAGCGAATCTGTCACTAGACAAGTATGTGAGCATCACCAGGAGAGGGGCTTTGGCTCCGCCCACATGTTGGGACCCAGGTGTGCATGTTTTGATTGCGCAGAACTTGTGTGGTTCCACAAAAAAAGTATTTGCCCTCCACACAGCTGCAATCATTTTGTTTATTTATCCAGCTGCCAGAGCTTGAACTTTCAGGGGCATACACATAACATTGCAATGCTATTAAAGTGTCTTAGATAACCAGATAATTTAAAGCATTTTTCTCTGGCACCAGCACAGACGGGAGGAGAGCAGCCATTAACGTACATGAATTTTTAGGTCTGGTTTGACAATGCATTCATTTGCCAGCCCTGTTGGCATTGCCAACACTTGTTTAAAGTGCCTAAAGTGCCACCAGGCTGACTTACAACCCTTCAAAGCACATAAGGAAACTGCACAGCACTATGCAATTCTCTGCCATGACATTGTGGCTGGGGCCTGGATAGCACTTCTTAAGTCCCTCAAAGGTCTACTTTACAAGCAATCACACACACAATAACTTTAGACACAAAATTATATTTTGTAGGGGCGAAAGTTCCTGACACAGTATCGATGTGCTGACCTGCTCCTCATTTCAACATTCTGATGGACCTGATATGTTTTCCTGCACCGGCTACTGTGTTACGAGTCCCATAGTAGGTGCTCTTTTTTTTCTTTTGCTGCTGTTCCCCCAGAGCACTATACCATCCCCATATCCAGCCGAGGCCACCACTAGTGTTTGGTGGCAGCTGATAATCATGGGAAGGAGAACGTTTCACCTGCACCCTAAATTGAGTAGTTTGCCTCCTAACTCTGCTTGGTAATTCAGTATAGTCCTTCAAGACTGGGCCCCATCATTCTTCCTGTGTTTGAGGATAGTATTCAGTGTCTTCATTGCCAGACGGGCTGGTCTGACAGGTCAGTGTATGGGTCGTTCTTTCGGTTCTTTATGGGCCTGTTTTATGGTCTGGTGGGCAGGTTTTAACTGCTGATTTTCCTGCTATTGAAATTAACGTTTGCATTCGGCCCACGAAAATGGAGTCTCTCATAATTTGCAATTTCCCTACAGGCTACTGACTTTAAAAGGCCGGAAGGGCTGGGGAAGAAGCTGACATCTGGCAAAATCAGCCCCGGAGCCACCCACTGACTCTGTACCAGGGGTGCAAGTCTACTAGAATTTATACTGTGGTATAGTCCCAAACCGCGCGTGATGGACATGCCACAACAATGCAAACAACTTCCAGTAAGAGCGGGGCATTTTACACGGACGTCCTTCAGAGTAAGGTCGCTTTGTCGCCAACAGTGGCACAGATAATGTTTTCAGGAGTGACTTTAAAGGCATCCTGCGTTTTAAGATATCGCTTACCACTTCCAGCTCTCGCTCTGGCCCGGCGGCTCGCGCTCCACATCAATAGAAGGGTCTGGCACGGCGCAGACATACATCAAAACGACGTTAAAAACCTCTTAATTTACGGCCGGTCCATTAAAAAACACAATTTTGTTCCGTATGATAGATATTTTATCCCAATAATAAATCATTTTAAGAGCCGTTTCAATAATGTATAAGCCCTGGGCTACAGGGACCGTGCGTTAATAGTGCGTTTTGTCATCTAAAAGTGCGAGGCACAGTCCAAGAGTGTCTTGTAAACAGCGGATCAGGCTCGCAGCCTATAACTATGGGCCCCGTTCCGCTTTACTGTCATAAGTGGAGGGATATTGTTCCCCTTTGCAGTGGAGATGGAACAATTTTCGAAGTGGGGATACTGCCATCAATGTTACATCACAGAAGTCATAGGGATTTTGAGAATTCCACGTGTAACACAAAGAACACGTATAGCAAATGAGCCCTGCCAATGCTGCAGGAAAGTGCTATCAGGGCCGGGTTTAGCACTGGTGGCGCCCTGTGCGACAATGTTTGTTGGCACCCCCCAATGACCACCGCTGCCACATATTCCCTCAATACCACCATTTAACAATGCCCCTCTAGTCTCCATAACCAGTCTCACAGTTTCATTTAGTTTTATAGTGCCACTCATACCAGTGTGAGGTGTCAGAGCACTTTACATCATACACACATTTAACAGAGAGAATCACACGTGTAAATCAGTGCATAAGAAATGTTACATAAGACAGAGGATTACAAGATGTAGGAGTCACATGCCATCCATACTGGTAGGCAGCATAGTTTGAGTCCTTGGTCTGGAAAAGCACAAATTCAGAATTTAAAACATAACACTAATTGTTAGGGGTTCTCTTAAATAATAATTATAATTTCTACCCAAATGAACCCTTTTTGCAAGATTAGGTTAAGGAAAGACCTGGCAAAAAAACATGTAGGTCTAATATACACCTTGCAGTTTGCATGCAGCTCTTTGATGACAGTTAATAGCTCATTGTTCTATATTAGGATTTTAACTTCTAAACTGCAAGCAACAAAAATATCTCTCTGACAAAAGCAGTAACCCATTGACCTATTAACATTATATGCACTTTGTGATCTGCATGGCACACGTTCTTAGCAGCAGCCATAATAACCCTCTGAGCTACCTTACGAGGAATCAAACTTTCACTAGACAAAACTCCATCTAAATTTGAAAATAGCTGGAGCAAGGAATGCAGCAGCAGGTGGTTTTCAAGCCATAATATATTTGCAAACAGGGCGCCCACACCCCAAGTCAATGCCCGGTGCGGTGGCACCGATTGCACCGCCCTAGAGCCGGCCCTGAGTGCTATGGATCTGGGATGTTGCCAGAGGTGCATTTGACAGGCGTGACCGGCACAGGTAAGAGCGGTGGGGCGTGGGCGGGATGAGGGAGGGTGTCGACAAATGACGGGATAGGTCAAATTAAATAAAAAAATTAATAAAACCTTCGGCGATGCGGCGAGTGCAAGGTAAGTGGTTTTATTTTATTTTTTTATTTAATTTTACCTATCCCGTCGGTTGTTGACTTCCCCTCCACTCCGTCCCACTGCCCCACCGCTCTTACCTGGGCCGGCCGCGCCTGCATTTTGAAGCACACTCTTGCAATGCAGGTGTGGTAGCGCACTGTCATTCACAGGCAGCACATTTTCCTTTGGAATGGCAACAAAATTTTTATTGATAGACAGTTTTACTGATAAAACGATATAGTGCAGAAACGATAATATGTGGAAATCGGGTTGCAGCAAATATTTATCATTTGCACATCACCAAGTGTCTCAATTTGTTTTCATCCTATTAAAATCTTTGTTTCCTTCACAATTCAGAATTGCAAAAAATTGTGCTTCCTTTGTGCTTTCATAACTGCTATGTTTTGAAATGTTTGTACAGTTATTTTATAGGTATTTAAATGTTGTTGTGTATTCGAAAAAATATATCCTTTTTTTACACTCCTGTACCACCGTAAGATTGTCAGATAGTTTACTTTATAAAAGACTCGAACTTTGCAGTCAGGGAAAGAAAACAACAATCTACGTGTCAAAAGAATAAGCAGAAAATTTTCAGAAGACATATCGTGATATTTGACCTTGTTCTTTAAAACCATAGCAAATGGGACCATATAAAACCAAAATGTAAAGGCATTATTACTGGTCACCCCCTGAACTCCAGCATGTTCATTATGGTGGTGCTGCAGCACCCTCACACCTCTAGTTCCATCAGCTAAGCCTTATGTCTATGTGTACTCTTCTTTTGATTTAGGAGAGTGGAAATTAATATACATGTCTAAATGTGCTAATTAGTGGCCATAAAAGGAATTTAGGAGAACAACAAAAGCGATAGGTAAAATGTTTGTATTAACCAAAGCCACTGACTCAGTACCAAACTGCATGCCACTTCAGATATGCAAATCAGCTTTAGTCTGACTCCAATAGGAGAAGTACAGCTCGTACACAAGGAACCCTGGCCCAGTTTCAGCATAGTTAGACCTGTCAGTGAGGTACAGCTTGAGTCCTGTGGCACAGTGAGCAATGGACCTACATCTGGGATATCCATTGTACTTACTGCGTTGCACTGAGTGGAAAAAGGCGATGAATGGAATGCCTGAATTCATCTCAACCGCTACTCAGGGCTATATCCCCATTCACTGTTTTTTGGCCCAGCATGTCACTTCAGACAGGAACAAGCCATAATGAACTTAGCTTTAGTCCTGCTCCAATAGGAAGGAGCCCAGGCCGATATGATAGGGCAGGCATCCTAGAAGAGCGATATCTGACCTACATCTGTAACAGTGCCACTTAGTGGCTGTAAAATGGATTCATCCACCACACTTTTGTAACATTCCCACCCCTGTCTCGTTTGTGGGAATCAACATTTCTGCTTCTGTACTTAGTGCCTTTTGAAAGTAAATTACCTACCTGTGTCTGTAACCTACCACCCCTGGAGAAGAAAGAGCAGGATTTCAGAGCCCATTTCTAATAGACTTCTTTTACCACACTGTTAACTACCTGTGATGAGATGACCTATCCCATCTCTAAAACTCACCCCCTTACCCACCTGAAGGGGCGGGCCAGATAGCACCCATCTCTGACTGCACCTCTTAAATGTCCTGAGAGTGGGAAGTCGAAATTGCTGTCCCATCTCTAAATGTACCTCTTCAGTCTCCTGTGGCTGAAACTGGGAATAACTGTTCCATCTCTAAATGAACTAGGGTTGAGCGGCGGCTCCTCTGCAAAGGCGGAGGAGCGTCGCCCCACTGGCTCAGAGCCATCAGCTGAAAAATAAAACAATATTTTATTATCGGTTTATTTTTCAGCTGCTGACTGAGCCAGCGTGTGTAGGGCGGGCGGGGCTGAGGTCACAGGGAGGAATGGTTGGTGCACTTCTAAATGCGCAGGCATGCGCAGTTAGGTTTCTCTAACCCAGCTGTATTGCACAGCCGGATTGGAGAAACAGCACAGACTCCTTGTGCCTGAGCAGGCGTTAAACAATCCCGCTCAGGCCACTCCCCACGCTGCTCTCATGCTACATGAGAGCAGCACCGGGATTGCACAGGGAGTCTCTGATGCTGTCCCAGGGACTGCTGAGATCAGGAAGCAGAGGAGCACTGAGGCACGAGGCGGCAGAAGCAGCATAAGGTATGTTTCATTTCTTTATTATTAATAAATACCCCCGCGCTCCCACTCTGGTGCATCCCCCCAGTGCTCCCCCCACCCCCACCACTTTTCATATGCGTCGGCCGCCACTGCAGGCGTTGCGATTACAAGTTGGGTGATTTTGACTGCATCCAGTGATTACCAGGTGCATTAAGAACCTCACCGTTAGCAAAATTGCGGCAGGTCAATCGGCCAGAGTTTAACTGGGAAAAAGTATCTGGTATTTACCCTACCATGTGGAGTTCGCATGTTATTCCCCAGAAACACGTACCCCCAAGGTATCATAATTTACCTGGTGCAATAAAAGCATCTGAATTCTGACAAACTTGAAATCAGGGCTTTAGACTTTCTATCCTGTGTAAGACAGGGAGAAAGACTGCCATGTCCCTACTAAGTGCACTTCTTCAGTGGGGGGGGAGAGAGAGACAGAGAGAGAGAGAAAGAGTAAGAAAGAAAGAGAGAGAGACAGAGTGTGTGTGTCTGTGTGTATGCATGTGTGTGTGTGTGCACCTGCATGAGTGCGTGTATGTGAGAGAGAAGGGGGGATAACCGGCCCCATCACTAAATGCACCTCTTTTAATTCCAGTCTTTGAGCAGGAGAGCTACCTTCCCCCATCACTCAGTTCACCTCTTCAGATTTCCAAGTGAGAAAATGGGTTATGATTAGCACATTTATAAAAGTCGTTCTTCACTTTCCTGTGTGTAAGAAAGGGATTGATGGGATTGAATGCCACATCTCTGAGTGGTACTGTTCACTTTCCTCTATAAAACTTGCAATACCGGTCTCTTTCGTGTTTGTGCGAAAAGGTGAGATGCCACCCCATCTCCCAGAGTCTTTTTTCTCTTTCCTGCATTTGAAATAGGAACATACATACCCCATCTCTAAGTTTACCTTTTCGGTTTACTGAGGGGAAGGGGTGGATGGGTGTACATGCACCCTCTTTAAGTCCTCCTCTTAATTTTCCTAAGTATGAGAAAGAGTGATGCCTGCCCCATTTCTAAGTGCCCCCTTCACTTACCTGTGTGTGAGAAGGGAATACGCGTCCCTCACTAAGTACAGTGTGCTGGGGCTTGCCCTGTTCCTATTTATAAAGGCCCCACCTGCTTCTCCAGCTGGGAAGCTGCTTGGTTCAGTTTTCTATGTTCCCACTCTAGGTTTCCTGTGTTAGGAAACTGCCTGCCCTTCCCCAAGTTAAACTGAGCTCATGCAGAAACGAGCACTTTATTCTTAAGCAGGATTTGAATCGTGGCCCTGTCACAGCTCACCACACCCCCTGTGAAGAAGGGTGCCTTTCTTTTGCAATAAAAGCAGCCTTCCTTTATCCAATAAAGCAACCTTCCTTTATGTTACAACTATACTTGATACTCTTGGAAGCTGCTTCCTTAACTTGTGCTTCTGATGACCGTCCAAACGCTTACACCCCCGGCTAGCTGCCTTATTGCAATTGAAACAAATAAAGGTGAAACTAAACCCTCCCATAGGACTGCATCTCTTCTCCCCTCCCACAACCATAATCAGGAGCTCCCTTCCGAATGGATCGCCAAGTAAAAGCCACAGGAGTCACTCCAAATTTTTGTCATTGCTGCAGAGTCACTCGGATTCATCCTAAACGAACATATCCCTGACTCCCAAGTCAAGACAATGGCTGATAACACTTCAAACTGCTACAGAACATCAGGGGCTTCCCACCAAAATCTAACCTTAGACGCTGTGTACAAGCTTTGGGTATCTTGCGTGAGATTTCGAAATGCCCTACTCATTGTTGTGCACTGTTGCTCAGCCCTTCCTGTCTCTAGCATCTGAAAGTTGGATCACATCACGCCTGCCCTCCTGTCTCTTAATGTTTACCCCTTCAATCTTTTCCCATGTACTAAAAAGCCCATGATCGCATTTGAGGCCCATGGATACCCCGGGCTATTTCTCGCAGCAACTACAAGTCATGGGTAGTAGCAGGATCTTTAAAAGACAATCACTCCGTCATATCATATATATAAGAAACATTTCCCTATTCCGTAAGGCCAACTACATTCAAATGACTACTAACAGAGACCTATGGTCTAGAATGGTAATATCAATTACTTGTTTGAGATGTGCTATATGGTTTGCAAGCTCCTACTTTCTTAGCCTCAATTAGCATTTCTACTTCCTACTCCAACCCCTCAGCCTGGGACGACTCCTGGTGGCCAACGACGCTGGGAGCAGCCCCAACACCCACCGACCACGCACGCAACCTGGGAGTCATCCTCGACTCAACGTTCTCCATGGCCAAGCAAGTCAACGCAGTCTCATCCTCCTGCTTCAACACCCTCCGCATGCTTCGCAAGATCTACAGGTGGATCCCGACAGACACAAGAAGAACAGTCACCCAGGCCCTCGTCAGTAGCAAACTTGACTATGGGAACGCCTCTACGCGGGAGCCCCGGCCAAGCTCATCAAGCGACTGCAACGCATACAAAACGCCTCCGCACGCCTGATCCTCGATGTACCATGCCACAGCCACATCACCCCCCACCTGAGGAACCTGCACTGGCTCCTCCGTCGACAGGAGAATCTCCTTCAAACTCCTCATCCACGCACACAAGGCACTCCACAAGACTGGCCCAGCCTACCTCAACAGACGACTCCTCTTCTACGTCCCCAACCGCCAACTCCGCTCCGCCGACCTCTCCCTCGCCACCGTCCCTCGCATTCGAAGAACTACCACCGGCAGCAGATCCTTCTCCCACCTCGCCGCCAAGACCTGGAACACCCTTCCACTAAGCCTACGACAGAACCAAGACCTGCTGACCTTCAGGAGGCTACTCAAGACCTGGTTGTTCGACCAGTAGCAGCACCCCCCCCCCCCCTTTTTTTCCCCTTTTTTCCCTAGCGCCTTGAGACCCTCGCGGGTAAGTAGTGCGCTTTACAAATTCTGTGATTGATTGATTGATTGATTGATTGATTGAGTGGCCTTCTATGTCTCAAACAGCATTTGGAGTTCAAGACTGAATCTGGAAAAATCATACAAAAATGAGTTGTCTTTTACCAAATGTTGGACAGCTCAGGTTAATGTATGGAATTCAAATCATAAAGTGGTTTTGCCTGATCATTCAGTAAATTTGCTGGACTCAACAGAAAACGCATCAGACACTGGGGTCCAGAGGTAACAATTTATGTGGGTCTCCGTGGAACCTTTCTGCAGAGGGAGTGCATAGGCCGCATTTCAAGCAGGGTGGCTCTCTGAGGGGCAGCTTCCGCACTGATTGAGATGAGAAATTGGTTTTGACCTATAGGGTGAGTGGGTCTCTGGAGGATTATCTAATTTGGAACTGTATTTTATAGAGTTTACCAGCAGAAAGGCTTCCTTCAAGGCGAGCTTGTAATTCTTGTTTCAACTGTGCCAGCCATTTGTCCCCCTACCTCATGGTTGTCCTCATTGTTTGCAGGGGCGCATCTGGCATCAGGACACCAGCAATGTATCAGAAGATGAGATTTTCTTTTTTGTTGCAGTTTTGCATAGGGTGAACTTGGCCCTGAGAGCATTAGAGCACTTTACAAGAGGACCAGATTACTTTACACATTTTTACACACTGGGAGATTAATTGATTTGCCCAGAATCCCATGAGGTTGAGCTTAGGGAAGGATACAAGCCTAGTTCTCCAGTTCTGAGTTCGGCAGCTCTAACCGCTAGACCAACTCCTGCCCATGAATACGCATATCAGGCACGACACCTGAGCTCCGCTCTAAACACTAATGCATTGGGAAATCCTACCCATGGTAAAGCCCTGGACAAGGAATCTGAGCTGCCAAGGAGAATGGAAAACGATTGATTACAGTTCTTATGGTGTCAGAGATCACTTCCCACAACCCGCGTTGAATAATGTCCACATTTAAAACATGCTCTGGAGCTACCTTCACAGAAACTAATACTGCACCAGAAAAGAAACACATAAAGATGGCGACCGTAGAAATGCAGAAGGGAGTGAAGGAAAAGAGATCATCAAGGTACAAGAGTGAACTGCGAAATAACAAGATGCTGAGATGGTGGATACCTAAAAATGAGGGTCCAAAGAAAAATGACAATCTCTCAAGAAGCCATGAATTGTGCATGCGATTGTAAACAACATTAGTGATGTATAGATTCTTAAAGAGGAATACAATAATGGGACCATCTAGTAAAGGTTAAAAAAAACAATTGTCTTTGCCCAGCTCTGCTTCTCTAACAATCAGCAACAATAGGCAATCTAGAACGTTTGTTTGATGATGTCAGATGGTGTTTTGAGGTCTATTCAGGGGCGGCTCCTCCATTAGGGCGGAGGAGCGTCGCCCCACTGCTTTCTCGCAGTGCGAGAAGCAGAAACATAAAATGGTATTTTAAATACCATTTTATGTTTCTGCTTCTCGCGCTGCAAGAAAGCAGAATGGTATGCCTGGTTGGGGGCGGGCAGGTGGGCGGGGAGGAGTGGCTTGCCCAATGCTGTGGGCCCTGACTGTTTGGTCGGCCCCCTGGGGCCGGCCAAACCAGTCATGCACACTCTCCATTTTCTCTATGTAGGCTGCATGCAGCCTACATAGAGAAAATGGCCTCCCTACAGTCACCCGGCTGGGCGCCGTCCGCACCAATCACAACGCTGCCATTGCAGCGTTGTGATTGGCTTAGGGGAGGGGAGGGAGGATGCCTGCTTCCTGTTCCTGCCGGAGGCAGGACAGCAGGAAAGCAGCAGGAAAACGCGGTTGCGAGACCCGGCCAGGAGCGGTGGTGGCTCGGGACCCGGTAAGGTACGTTTTTTTAAAAATCCCACCCCCCATTGCGAACACCCGCGCAACTCCCCCAGCGTGTCATGCGAGCCGCGACTGGGTCTATTGTGTAATCATCCACCGGATAGCTCCTTTAGGAGTACAAGCATGTAGAGCAGTGATTGTATGGGCGCAGTCGATCACATAAAGACAAGCAGCAGGCATTTTCTATAGAAACCACATGTGCACGTTGAAGACTCAGCAAAGTGACCCATCAGTGTCATGCAGCAGGTAGACATTAATGCAAGAAATATTTGTGAGTCCTTCTATGTAATTAGCATTTACGCTTGACAGTGTAGTATCTGGTCAAGAAAGATTCAGATCTTAAGGTCTTGGTAAGTACTTGGAATATCACAAGATAAACATGGGTCTGTCACTGACCACTGAAACCACAGCAAAAATGTCTAACTTGGTGGTAGAAAACTTAACACCAAATAATGAGAAACATCAGAAAAACAGTGACGCAAAACACCGTGGGCCTGATTTGGAGAAAAGCATTAGAGTGACTCATGCCAAAAACAAAAGTCCTGCCTGCCCTCCTCTGTGTTCTCCCACCCTCTTTGGCCTTGCTCGGCTTTATTATTTTTTTTCTTAAAAACCAAATACAATGGCCCTGATGTCTAGGGAGTTTTCTCTCTCACATCAGGATCATTGTTTATTTTCCTTGCCCAGGTCCTCTGTACTTCGCATGATGGTCCCTGAAGTGAAATGCAGCGACAACCGCCCTACCGTACATAGGGCACAGCAACAATCTCTGTGACCTAGCTGTCCAGTGAGGATCTACCGCCGGGTCAAGAGTTTTATTGAGTGAAACCCAGCTGTTTGCCTGCCTCTAAATAGGGCAGGAGAGTCCCATGGTTGGCAGGAGAGCCATCTGCCATTTTTGGTTTATGCCCTGCATCTGCCAACCTCTAAATGACCCCATAGTCTTTGTTTTGAACTTTGCTCTATTTAGTGCTGAAGAAAATGTAAGAAGTTCTTCTGGCAGACTGTGCTTGGAGAGTAACAAAATAAAACATTGTAGCTAATCTTCCAGGACAGACTTTAGAGAGGCAAACCAAAGACTCCATCAATGTATACTTGTCACACCCTTTAGTGGTGAGGTCAGATCTCGAGACTTACTTTGATAGAAGTGATAGGATTGCAAAGATCAACAACTAAAGTAAGTAGTACATTTAAAATAATAAAGAATGTAAACTTCAGAACAAGAACACCAAATTTATGAGTGTATCAATTAATAACCACGAAAAATATAAAGCAAAACAAGAATGAGAAAGTGGAGAAAAATTGGTTTAACCACTCCTTTTCAGATCATCTGGAACAACCATTAGTATAAGCTGCCATGAAACTCAATGTAAACCAATGACAAAAAGTAATTTAAAGTATTTCAAAAAATACTAAGTACAGGTGGGCTTTGACCAAACAAAATACTCATTCATAAGTGTACATGGTTTCCTAGGAATGGTAGTTTAGGACCTGTGCACCAAGTTAGCTTAACATTAAGGCCGTCATTAATGCTTGGAAGGAGTGCCAATCCTGCGGTTCGCATACCTCATTTCAAGATGGGTGAACCACAAGGTTTTCAAGAGTCGATCCTTATCTGGTTCTGCTGTTAAAAACCTATGACCGAGCAGTCTATCAGCTAATAGTCAAGCAGGCTGCATGCAACAATACTTGCAGGACATTGCAGACCCAGGTAGGAAAAATGTGCAGTGGCCTCTGTGTATTGTGGCCAAATAAACTTGTACTTTGAGGTTTTGTTTACACAAAAGAATAAAAATGCTGGTTAGCTGGCGGAAAAAGGTGGCCAGCGGGCATTAAGGTTTGACCAAAGTGCATCGGTGGGCGTACTTTGGTCAAAACAATCAGGCCAAAGCAGGACGGACATCTAATTATGCTGGTGCTCCACAAGAATGGCAGAGATGGACCTCAGGCTGATGGGGCACTCCCTTAACCCTACATGACCCATTTAGTCTGATTTCTGTAAGAACACCCTCACCACTGAGGATGGTCCTTAATATTTAACCAACAAGGCTCCCACTAGTTTTTTCTGGATGTTTTACAGAACAAAAAACTATGCTGACAAAGCAGCAGGTGGCTCTAAAGGTTCCTTTAGACGGCTGGTGCATGATCCCAGGGCTGGTTCTGATTCTGTACGAGATACTTAGATTTTCCCTCACCAGCAAACAGGGCTGGAAGTCTCAGGCCGATAAGGGCTTTATTGCCTGAGAAGGGCTGGTGTGAGCATGTAGGAGCGACGTTTGCGTTAATTCCAAGAGTTGAGGCCAGGCTGTGGTGCTGAAGGCGAAGATTTGCATCTTCTTCAGATAGTTGTAATCATTTTGTTTTGTTGTACCAATCAGTTTAAGAAATATTCAGATATATGAACACGCAGGGATCTGCAGGTAAAAGTCTCTCTCTTCTCCTTTATACATCCAGGCAGAGAGTTACATTCAAAGAGAGTCGCAGGAGAACAGTGGTGGCTTTTGCATTTGCTAGATTCTTTGTTGCCTGGAGCATGCGGGCTATCAGGCTGCCAGGCATTAGGGGTCCAATAACAGGAGAAAAGTAAGTAAAACAGAATGGATGCTACCCAGAGGTACCAAGAACTTTAAGGGTTGGGGGATCGTTGTATGTTTTGACCCTGTTTTTCAATGGGAACAAAACCTGCTGAGATAGTTTGCTGAGATAGACTGCTGTGTTAGAACAGTTTGTCCTATTTTTGCTGTATGTTTTGTTTGTAGGCATGTTTCTATTTGTACTTTTAAATATGAGTTGGAATGTATGTTAGCATTTTTGAGGGAGGATCTCGGTTTGTGAGTGGGTGTTTTCGTTATGGATGGACATTTAATCATAACCTGCATCGTTATACTGGTTATGGTTATTTTTTTATTTTTATTTTTTTTTATTGGTTTTTTTCCCCTTTTTTTATGCAAGGAATATACAAAACAAAACAATTACTGACAGTCACAACTAAGGTCAACAAACAGAATAAAAAAACATATAAGACAGCATAAGCAGGAATCACACCAGGTCAATATATACCCATAATACAAAATCCGAATTATTTTAACAAACCACGTAAAGGAATTTCTGCCAAAAAGAGACATAAATGTAGATTATTAGCTATTAGATCCATTCCGTGATAGCAGCCCAGATCTTAGCTCCCATGGCTCTCTTCCTTCTCCCCTTAATCTTATATATAGCAAGTTCTAAATTATACATGGCAAGTAATCTTGCCCGCCAACATGAGAAAGACGGAGGATTAGGATTTATCCAATCCTTCGTGATACAAGCTCGAACCACAGCCATACAAATAAATAGAAAAGATTCCGATGCCTTAGACAATGTATAAGATGAAGTATCTGAAATTAAGCCAATCAAAACCAATTCCCCAGTTATGTGCACTGATGACCCCATAATTAAACCTAAAAAACGTTCAATAGACAAAAATAATTCAGCTAATTTCGGACATGAAAAAAACATGTGAACTGCATCTGCTGCAAATAGCCCACACCTATTACAGCTAGTCCCAGCAGAGGTCCCCCATTTAGAAATCTTACTTGGAGTATAATACAAATCATATATAGCCATATAGTGCTGAGTACGCATCCTCCCAGACATCAAAACTTTGTTTGCAAGACTTAAGGAATTAATAACATTAATCCCCTCTTGCCCGAGCTTCGTTACCCACTTATCTTGACATGCCACCACATCATCTGGGAGTTCTTCAATCAATAAAGAGTAGAATTGGCCGATTGATGATTTTTTTTTCATCCTTTCTATAAAGGGGAACTTTCTAAATTGAAAGTCCACATCGGGGCCAAGCGAATTTAAATAGCTACGGATCTGAAGGTATTTAAAAAATTCATGTTTAGCCAGACCATATTTTATTTGTAACTTGGCAAATGAAACCATCTGACCATCATCCCACAAATCCCCTAAAGAAAAAATTCCTTTTGAGCTCCAGCTAATAGATGTTTGGTCCCGAAAAATCAATGGGAGTGACCCAGTAACTGAAAATGGAGTATATGCATTTAACTTTGCAACCCCAAATTGCCGTTTAACAGATCTCCAGACAAAGTATGCCGCTTTAAGAATTTTAAATTTGGTTTTCTTAAAATAACTGGGTTCTAAAACCTTGACCAGACACCCATTGGCCGCATCGCCCAACCCAAACTCATAAATTAAGGGGCGATAGCATGGCAAAATCTTGGCCCGATCCCCCACTACCAAAGGACTAATGAATTGCAGGACTGCTGCCCAATAATAGAAAATAAAATTGGGTATACCCCAGCCACCACGGTTCTTCGGCAAAATCATCTTTTTATAAGCCCTTCTCTGACGTCTATAGCCCCACAAAAATCTAGAACTGATCCTCTCTAGCCTCTTAAAACACAAGATCGGAAATTCCAATGGAATTGTTCTGAACATATAAAGAAACTTTGGCAAAACTAACATTTTTAAAACATTAGATCTACCATAAAGGGACAGGTGTAAATGATCCAACCTCTCCAACATTGAATTTACTTTAGTAAGCACAGGATTCATATTCAATTCTGGGATCTTGCTAATTGGTAAGGAGATTTTAATTCCTAAATATGTGACTTCGGGAACAGTTGTTATATTTTCAGGAGATTCCTCTCCAATAAATAAAATCTGTGTTTTAGAGATATTTAATTTATACCCCGAAAACCCACCAAACTTAGATGCCAATCCATCAATTGCGGGTAAAGCAGTGACTATGTCAGTGGTGACCACGACGACATCATCCGCGTATGCCAAAGCTCTATAATCAATATGGCACAATTGGACCGGTTTAATATCAATAGCCTGATTTAATTTGACCAGAAAAAAATCAATATATAAGGCAAATAATAGAGGTGGTGAGCACGGACATCCTTGCCGTGTACCACGACTGATAGTAAACATACCCGATTCTTGGCCAGCGATTCGAATACAGGCTACTGGAGACAGATATAATGATTGCAACGCCTGCCGAATCAAGGGACCGAAGCCCTTCAACCTTAAAACCTCCCACATATATGACCAGGAAACCCTGTCGAATGCCTTCTCGGCATCCAACAGGGTTATCCCCATTATAGTATTAGTTGCTTGAGCCCAATCAATAAATGATATTAAACGCCTGACATGATCTGCGGTATCGCGTCCAGGAATAAACCCATGTTGAAATTGTGATACCAGCGTGGAAATAATGTCCGATATACGTGTGGCTAATATTTTAGAATAGACTTTGCCATCAGAGTTAATTAAAGAAATGGGTCGATAAGATGACGGCATTAAGGGAGGTTTATCTTTTTTTAGGAAGACCACTATAACGGATTTCGACCAGGACAATGGCACTGTCCCCTTTTGTGCAGACACAAAAGTTGACAACATTTCCTCTTTCAGCACATGCCGAAAAGTTCTATAAAATTCTAGCGGGATACCATCAGGTCCCACCGCCTTACCAACAGCCAGAGAAATAATTGCTGCCTCGACTTCCTCCCAAGTGATATCGAGATCTAATTCATCCATTTGCTCGTATGTCAGTTTAGAAATTTCGATATCCCCACAAAATTCCACTACTTTACCTTCAACACCTAAAATGACCTCATCTGTATACAGTTGACTATAAAACTTCCTAAAAACCTCTAGCACTTCAGGAGGTTTCTCCCGAATTTGCCCTTGCTCGTCTTGAATATTATTGATCCTTTTAGCAACATCTTTTTGATGTAATCTTTTGGCCAATATTCGGCCAGAGTTTTCTCCCACCTCATAAATCTCAGAGCGGTATACTGCGACTTGCGCT
Organism: Calotriton arnoldi; assembly: GCA_963921515.1. Taxonomy (NCBI): domain Eukaryota; kingdom Metazoa; phylum Chordata; class Amphibia; order Caudata; family Salamandridae; genus Calotriton; species Calotriton arnoldi. The sequence goes on from CAWUFW010002645.1 coordinate 209,886, forward strand.
GCCAATTTTGTAGCAAAGTTCTGGTATAATCTCATTTTTTGGATAGCTAAATCGCTTGAAATCTGTTCAGAATCTTGGCCATTACTAACTGCCAGCATAAACTAATTTTCTAACAGCCGCAATTTATTCATTTCGACCAGATATTCTGCTTGGAGTGTACGTTGCTTATTAACGGAATAGCTTAGTGTCTCCCCCCAAACACCTGACTTAAAAGCATCCCATACCATGTAGATGCAGATCCACGGTTATTGTTGAAAAATTCCCCTATCCATTTGCACATATGTTTACAATAGACGGGATCGACCAACAATTTTCGTTCAAAGGTCCAGGCCCTTATGGGAGACCTAAAACTTATTTCTACTTCTAGCAGAACGGGATTATGATCGGAGATTATTTTAGGTTGGATATCAATCTTAGCTTTACCAGCAAGTTCCAGGGTAGCAAAAAAGTAATCTAACCGCACATGCTTGCGATGAGGTGCAGAGTAGAAGGTATTCCCAGGAGCGCCCCTTCCTTTGAGCCACCATATATCAACCAGCCCAAATTCTTTAACAAGACCCCTAATAGCTTTAAACGTTTTCTTTTTCTTCCCATCATAAAGAAAATTGCTTGTGATATCTATATTCCCTGCCAGATGGAAATTAAAGTCCCCACATAAAATCAAAGGGGCTGGCCAATCAACTAGCTCAATGCTAAGGCCCTCCAATATTCCGGCGTCATCCAAGTTCGAGCCATAAATTGAACAAATAGTCATAGAAAGATCCTCTATCACTAATTCAATGATTACCCAGCGGCCATAAAGATCTTCTTTTACACGTTTACACTTCCCCCACCCGGGTCTTTTCAAAATTGCCACCCCTCTCGTTGTTGATCCTTGACGTGTACAACCCACAAGATCCAACCCCAGGTCCTTTAACCACCTCCGATTGTTCCATGCAATGTGAGTCTCCTGTACACAAAGCAGATCCACCATCATTGATCTAAGAATCTGGGCCGAAATCCCTCTTTTTTTTCGATCGTTCAGGCCATATATATTCCAGGTACAAACAGTAAATTTACCCATCCTCAAACAAAAGACATTTTAACATAACTGTATCCCTTTGCCAATCATTTACCATTAGACTTATTAGTACAGGTACTACATTTATAACATCTATATTCACAAAGTCCTTGCTGCCAAACAAATACAAAAACACAACTTTACTATTCCTTGCACCACCTTCCCAACTACCCACCCCACCCACACTACCCTCATCAACCCACCTAACCTCCCCCCCCACCCTTACACCCACCCAAATGAGGCAGAGGGACTGAGCAGTCCCTATTGCGATGGAGAGAAAGGATTAAGTGCCCTCCCATGATCCCCCCCACCCCCCGGCAGAGACAAAAAAGAAAGAAAAAAGGGAAGAAAAGAGTAAAAAGGGGAAGGGGAAAACTGTTTAAATTGACTAAATATTCTATACTACAACCATCCCCCTAAATAGTGCTCAAAAACTCCTTTGCTGCAATCTCAGAAGTGAAAAATGATGTTTTATCCTTATAGATAATTTTAAGTTTTGAAGGATTAAGCAAATAGGACTCTGCCCCTTTAGCTTGAAACAACGGAATCAATTGACGCAGGTGCCACCTCTGCTGAACTGTGGCTTGACAGTAATCGGGGCGCACAAAAAATTCGCAACCCTGCCCCTTTCTCTTACGGTCTGGCCTAGCGAGATCATACAAAGATTCACGGAGCAGAAAATTATTTAAACAAATCAATATAGCTCTTGGTTTAACGTCCACCTCTCTAGTACCAGCACGCCTCTGAAAAGGAAATCTATGCACACGCTGCAGCTCAAGTTCCCATTTCCATTGATGCAGTTCAGGAAAAGCTTCTGAAAACAAATCGATGATAAATTGACGAACATCCTTCCCTTCCATTCCTTCGGGAATACCTAATACACGCAAATTGTTCCTTCTAGATCTATTTTCTAAATCGGTTAGTTTCCAATTTATATCGTCACGAAGGGATTGTAAGGAGGATACAGCTGTTTTTTGATGTACAATGTCATCCTCGATTAAGGAGATTCTACCCTCCGCTTCCCCAATCCTGGCTGACATCTCAGTACATGTCTTAACCACACGAAGAACCGTATTCTGAAGCTTGCGGACGGCGCCCTGCATCCGCAAACCTTCTGCTTTTGTCTCCTCATGATGTGACATTATTGCTTGGTAAATAGTGGTTAAGGTGATCTCATTTGCTATCAATTCGCCCGTACAGACAGGACCTCCATTTATGTCAACCGCGTCCCCCCTACTGACATTCGCCTCCCCAGGATGTGATGAAGGGGTATAATTCAGCAAAGGGGACCCGTCATTGCCTGAACCGTCCCTGGATGACAAATTAAATCTATCCTTTGCCTTACGCACAGTGGTTCCTTCCACAGTGAGCAAAGTATTTTCTTCTTCATCCGGTGGAACAGAGCTAGTCAAGCTTCTATCATCGACCCAGTCACCATCAGCACTCTCCAGCTCCGAGGTATTGGACAGATCAGACATGGAATAGAAATTTCCACCTGAATCCCCGGAATCTGCCTCTATTACCCCGACTCTGCTGGGTATGTCACTTCCAGTCGCAGACCCCCGAAGAATTTCATCAAGATTCGAATTATTGGGCCATGTTGAAGGTGGGGCACTTAGAGAATTAATTGAGCCCCCTGAAGTAACCTGGGAGGAGACGACGTTCTCTGCTTTCTCTACATCAACTTCTAATGAATCAGCCACACTAGAATTTACCGCAACAGCTTCCTCCCTTTCTTGCCCACTTTCCATCTCATCTGATCCCGCAACAGCATTCGAGCTCGCCAAGGGCACAGAAATATTTCTCGACACTTTACTTGTATCAGAAGCTTTATTGAGAGAGTGATCCAATTGCGGGGGATCCGTGGCGCCCATCACTTGCTCAGTAACTAATGTCTTAGCTTTACCTGGCGTTTTTTTTTTTTAAATCCCGGGAATCTTTATGTTATCCCCAGCAGGATCATGACCGGGCACCTTGACAGCTGCATCGACTATCCCTTCCGACGATAAACCCCCATCCTGTCCAGGGGCTGACACAGTAACAGCAGCTGCAGCCCGAGTCCTTGTGCCCTTCAGATTACCGCTGGCGTTCTTGGGACCCATCCTGCTCCAGGCCAGATCTTCCAGCAGACCCCAGGAATACTCAGCAACAGCCGCCCTTCTCTCCTCACGAGATCGGGCTCCGGCAACAGTCCTGCTCCGCCAATCTACACGGTAAGGAACGAAACGCCAAGCGCGCTGGCAACGTTGTTGATACAAATGTATCAGAAGTAACAGCATTCCCAGCTACTCAAAATCGTAGTTTTCACCAGGAGCTTCCTTGCGACAGATTCCAGCAACCCCCGAGGGAGTAGGGGGGGATCAATGAAGGAGAGCACTCTTCGCCTGCCTCACTCGGACACGGACGTGACCGCCATCTTGCCTCTATACTGGTTATGGTTAAATGTTTTAAATATATGTGGTTATGGTTTTCTCTGAGTGATTGATTTTTCTGTAAGTTGGTTTGTACTTTTTTCATTGGGGTGCACTCTTTTGCGATATATTGTTTTGTTTATAGGTATGTGTTTTTCTATGTAAGTTGGTGTTTTGGTATCTCGCTGGGTGTTCTTTTTCCAGTGAGGTGTTTCCAAATGTGGTTAGCTGTATTTCTATTTATGGTAGCTCTTTCTACCTGCGGTTTGTTACTGGTGTTGGTATTTCTGTTTATGTATGTCTGTGGGAGTAGAGATATTTTTGCTAATGGGCATTTCTAGTTCTAGTTCTCTATTTTGTGAGTGTTTTTGTTTCTGGTGTTGGTTCTGTATGCATGTGGGAGTATTCATTTTCAAGCTCATATTTCTGTTTGTGAATGTGTGCGTTTTTTGTTTGTGGATGAGTGTGTTTATCTTTGCAAGAGTGCTTCTTCTTGATTTTTTCCATTTGTGATGGGCTCTCTGTTTTTCACCAGAGTGCATGCTTGTGGGTGGGTGTTTTGTGTGTGTGTGTTTAGCCTGTCCGTGTACTTTATGGGGGAGAGTTTTTCTCCTTCTGAGCATCCATGTGCTTATTTTTTTTTTGTGGATGAGTGGTTCTATTTGTGTCTGTTTATCTTTTTTTTAATTTTAGTTTGTTTTAGTGTGAATTTTTTATTTTTGGTAGGTATTTTGTTTATGAATAGGTATTTCTGTATGTGGAGCACATGTTTTAACTTTGTGAGTCAGCCTAGTATTGTGTCAATGTTTCTGTTTGTTGGGTTATGTATAATGGTGTTTTTAGGTGTGTGTTTACTAGTGTGTGCTCTTCTGTGAATGGATCTCTCTGTCTGTCAAGGAGCGTTTCATTTTGTTTGGATTTAGCCAGAGCGTTGGTGTTTCTGTTTGGTGACTGGGAGTATGTTGGACATGGCCTTCTTAGGGAAAAATTACCCCAAAACGTTTGCTTTTTTTCCTACTAGTCTTTTCTGACTCTCTCTGCATAAGCTCAGGAAACTGGACACCTTCCCTCTGTATGGCAGAGGGAAGGTGGGCATGCCCGCCTCGTCTGCATTGGGCTAGGGGGGCAGATACAATGGGGATTTGGTGCCATACCTCAGTGCGTCCTGTAAACAGGTACACCACATACCCAGGCCGGGTACAGCATGGACTAAGTAGTGGGATGTAGCACTGAGTGGGCCACCCACCAGATAGCCGGCAATCCTATATCAGGTCTGTCATGGCAGGCCTGTGGGGTGTCATTGCACCCCTGCCTAAGTTGGCATCATTTACGCCTCAGACAACCCGGTGTGGGTCGTCCCCTATCGTGAGGGCACCCCCCCCTCCAGGGAAGCCCTGATGGGCACCTAGGGGAGGTGGTAGGCTGAAGGCTGGGTGAGCACAAATGGATGTTCCCTATGGGGTTTCCCCTGCCTTGGAGTTCGGCTCCCCACGGATACTCCTGGGGAGTTACCGAATCTCTGGAGTAGCCTACGGGCCCTTGGCACATCCTCACTGTCAAAGCCATGGGGAAGTGTGCAGGCCTTCGTACACAGGTTAGAAAGAGGCACTGACGTGCTGTTCCAGAACATGTGCTGGACTACCAATGCAGACCGAGGTGTGTGCATCGGCCCTCATGCTGTTTCGGATACGTGTCCCACCTGCTGTGGCAGGCTGAAGGATGTGCCAGCACCTATGGCACAGTGGATAGGTGCCCGGCCTGCCATCGCAGGCTGATGAGCGTTTACCTGCAACCCCGGTGTTTTAACCTCTGGGTTACGCCTGCCGGTGCAGGCCTGCGTCTGCCTGCTTGCATTCATGGTGCTAGCAGCAAGGTGCCTGGTCCGCCGTTGCGGGCCGGGGGTGCGCAACCGTACCTGTGAGGGCGTGTACCCATATCAGGCTGGGCCGAGCAGGGTGGTGTGTGCGCACTGGCACCAAGGGTGCTCGGGCCTGGTAAAGTAATGTGCCCGACGTGTCCTTGCCACATGAAAGTGCCCGCGTCCTTCCTATCCATGCTGGTGAATAGTGCTGATTTCATGTTCTGAAACACAGGTGGATCTGTCATTGCAGACTAGTGGGTGCGCACTGGTTGCTATCGTGAGTAAACTCATAAGCAACTTGCCAGTGTAGGCCGCTTTGAGTGCACGCCCGCACCTATGGTGCCCAGGATTGCCGCCTGCCAACACAGGTTAGTGAATGCGTACAGGCACACGTAATGGTTAAACCCAAGTCCAGTCTGCTGTGCAGACTCGGGTGGGCGCACTGGCACCACTGGTGCTGAAAACGAGGTGTCCCTCCTGCCATTGCAGGTCAGGGTGCACAATAGCGCACGTGCGCCCAGGTAGTGAGGAATACTTATGTGTGTTTTCCCTACCTATGAGGCCGGCTCTGCCCATAAGTCAATATGGGTTTATGGTTGACACTACTTCGCACTGCAATGGTGGATCGCAGTGGAGCAACCTCATGATGTTTCATATCAATGGATTCGCAGTACCAAATCCTTTCCATTGATAAAGGGGGTTTTGGCATAACTGGCTTAGTTATGCCAAATATAGACATTTATGCACTTCAAGAGTCTCTGGGACCATGGTTTCTGGCTCCAGTGAACACAAGAGTCGCGGGGAGCACATCTGTGCATTCCCCAATCAACAGCCATAAAGAATGGCCATCTCACAGGAATGGCAGAACTCTGCCATTCGAGGGCTGAATGGGATGGATTGAAGATAGAGGTTGTGACACTTAGCCTCTAGGGGCCGTATCATGGCCCCAGTAAAGATTAAGATCTGCATTCCAGGGCCCCATGGCAGACAGGTCTACAATTTAGGGGAGACATCTGTGGTTCAAAGGGAAAACCCCATAACCACCCCGACTTCAAAGACACACAATAGTATAACTACAGGTGCCATCCTCCAGTAAAGAGTGAGATACGCTTGTGGGGATGTGGACCGGAGAACCTAGACTGCGTGATGCATGTGACAGTTATTCTCCATGTGCACAACAGAGTCCTCTAACTATGTGTCAGAGGACTCTGTTGTGCACATGGAGGTTAAATGTCCAAATAGAGACTGGCCTGGTCCAAGTACCTGCTGAAGTGTGGCACCCTGAAGTGTGCTCTCCAAGGGCCCAACGGCAGACCTCCTGTTCTTCCGGAAATCTCAGGGACATCAAAGATCTCCCCTGAGGAACCTACACCATCTACCTGTGACATCAGGAGAGCGGTGCCCTCTCAAGTGCCCACCTCGGCTACTAAATTCAAACTGGTAGCGTGATGTGAGTGTGGACTTAAGACTTGTGTCTGGAGACTGGATTGCCTAGTGTGGAGCCCCAGAAATCTTGCCCGCATCTGCGCCATATGGTCCTTGTACTGCGGAGATCGCAACACACATAAGCGTCTAGTGGTGGTGAGCGGATGCACCGGCTGCTGGACCCCCTATGGCCTGTTTCGTCTGTCGTGCCACATTTCTCGTGTGTGACATCCTGACTGCATGCTCATTGCGTGCGGTGTCCGATTCACAGGGTGCGACCCTCGTAGGTGGGGGTGTACTGGGAGTAGTGCCGCATTCTACTCATGTGGCTCTGCTGGACTTGCGCCTGTTTGTGTGTGACCGGACTGGTCTGGTGCAACCTGTATCATCATGCACCAGACATTGTGCCTCATTTCCAGAGAGGTACCGAATTGCAACTATTCGCTGTGTGTTTGATCGGCATTGCTGGTGCAATCCAACTCGATGTGCATCGGTCATTGTGCCTTCGTACTAGGGAGGTGCAGAATTTGCAACTCATCGTGTTTGAAATCTGAAGTGCCTGGTGCAACTCATTCCTACGCACACCAGTCACTGTGCCCTGATTGTCTGGCCATGACCCGGATCATCGTGTACTGATTGGGGCGCCTGATCCTACCAAGAGGCTCCCCTGTGTTACTCCCCATTAATCGGTTGTTCTCTTGTTGACCCTCATTGTGGAGGACCAACTGCCCTATCAGCACCTGGCCCCTCCCGAAGAGGGAGGTAATAGCGACAGAGATTGACTGGGTTGAAGAAACGCTCTGAGACAGTTTGGAAGTGGGTCAAGAGACTGATTGACTCCTTTGTGTTTTGAGACCAGTGGGTGAACTTCCCGGGTGGCTGCTAACCTCTCCCTTGTTTACGTCTGTCTCCTAATTAAAACTGTTACATATTCCCACCTGCTTCCCGAGGACCCAGACTAAGTGTGACTTTGGCCACATGTGGCCTAGTGTTTCAGAGGCGGGCTGGTTATCTTCCATCCGGGGGTATAGGACAATAAGGGTGAACTTGAGGGTGGATGGAGGCTTGGACCACGGAGTCTGCAGAGGGTGAACCATATACCTGCTGGGTACCAGTGGCACTGCATTAGGGTGCTGAATGCGTATGTGTCTTTAAGAGCGTGCCGTACGGACTGGCTGATACCTGGCACACCGTATAGTGGTGCGGAATGAGTGTGTGTGAGTGGGAATGATCGTGAGTGGACCTCCTATGATTGACGACACTGGCCAGCAGTGCTGCCTTACATGTTGATTGGTGCCAAAACCACAATACCTTTTGACATTGGCTTTCTCCCGCGTGGCTTTGGCCCGCGGTGCTGCTAAAAAGTGTTCTATGTTCTGGGTATTTACATAATCATGATATTGTGCACCTCCTAAGGGTGCTCTCTCTCAACTGGGTAGAGTTAGATTAGGAATTGTCCATAGTGTGCATACTAGTTAAAGCATAACCATACGGGTGGGCCTAGTACTGCTAGTAATATTTCTAATTGTGTTTTATGCCCAAAAGTATATGATGGTCATGTTATAATGATTGAAAATGTGTGTTAAATATAAACTTTTTCACATACATCCTGTGTGAAGTCTCTTTTGTGATGCTCAGTGCATTTATCGCGAGTGGCTGCTGTGCCTTGTCTTCACACATTGCCTCTGTAGTGAGCCTGACTGCTCGGTGCCAAGCTACCTAAGGGTGAGCACAGGTTATACAGTGAGTCACCTGCCCTTGACAGGAGCAGTAGTTCTGCCTGGCTGGGGGCATTCCTTCAGCCAACCAGACACTGCCGGTTCCAACAGTGTACTATGGCTAGGGTGACCAGATCTTGAGAACCAAAAACTGGGGTATTTTGCAAAAGTAGAAGAAGGACTACAATTTTACATCAACGGAGTGCCGCACAATAACAGCCGTTATCAACATAGAAACACAGAGGAGGCACTAAGGAAAGAAATAAAATGTAATTTCTAAAACTAGTATCATACCTGTTAATTAAATGGCTTGCTTATAACAGCTGCTTAATAGCACTGCTTTAGAACACCCAAAAACTGCCTCTCACTGGTTTCAGTCGACCCCCTCTAAAAACAGTGACATGAGCCAAAAATGCCGAAATCTGCCGGGACAGTTGGTGTGTTTGTTCGGTGGGTGATTGTGTTTCTGTAATGTGCACTCCAAGCTCCTTTACCCTCTGGGTCTCGAGGGCACAGTGCCAATCCCACATATACTTACATTTGGTTACACTCGCTCTTAATGTACCACCGAAATTATCTCCGATCTCGGGAGCCGAACCAGGTCGTTATTAATTCTAATTGAGGTGAAACAACTCCGCATCACATCCAGAGTGGCTTCCATTATTGGCTTGGCCGCACTCATTCCTTCGTCTCAGCTGCGCGCTGCTGCACGTGACGCCGAGTACAGATAGCACTGAATGCCGCCCTTCACGGCCACGGCTGAAAATGCCGAGCTCTCCCTCACAGCGTCTTACTCACACAGACACAAAGAAAGCTCGGCGTCCTCAAGATGAGTTCAAAATGCGCCAATGGAAATGTTGTGACTGACCAATTGGGGCTCATTAATCAGCATAAAGAAAGCATCTCATTACCCGAGGACAGCTTGTGTGGTTTAGTATAATCTCGTTGTGGATTAGTGCTGCGGCTCGGAATTGATGCACACCAACTGATCTGGTTTTTTTAAATACTTGTTTACTGTGTGGGGCTCCCTAACGCAGCCTCGCAGCTCAACAGTACTGCAGAGAACAGATCTCGCCGCAGTCATGTCCGCCCCGTGGTATGCACGGGGACTAGGCCTCAAGCTTGTCGCATCTGTAGAGAACTGGGGCCTCCCTGCAGGCCCTTCTCGTGGCGCACACTGCTGGTTTGCTCTGTGAAGTTGATGGTTAAATTGTATCTTCGTTGCCTAGAAGGAAGGCGGGTGTCACTGGTCAAGTCTTTGTTGGATGTGCATGGGCGTGACTGGGTGCGACTCAGCTGTGGACTGTCCGACTACGAAAGAGGTGAAAGTGCTCTGCAAAGGTTGAAGGTGAACTGGCAGCATGACAGCCCTTTAGGGCTTAGGTCTGTGGGCAGAGGCAGGATCTCCTTTGGATGTGCCAAGTATGAGGGGTCTCCTGGAGGTGGAGAGGACCCTCAGGGGCTCCTTTGCTAAGCGGTAATAGCACTAGGCTACAGTCAGCCTACCTGTGGGCTGCTTCCCCAGGGTCATCTGCTCCCCAGACCATCTTTACTAGTTGCTGAGGTACCGAGGATGAAGAGGAGTTGGAGGAGAGGCCAGACCCAAGGGTACCTCAAGTGGTAGCAAGTATGCGATGCACAGCAGGTCTCCACTTACTAGGGCTACTAATCCCAGTTCATAAGAAAGAGCTCTGCTCGACACTTGACTCTCAGCCACTTAAAAGCCAAGAGCGATTTCCCTGCCAGTTATTCCAGATACACCAGGAGACACAGGAGGGCTAGAACCCCGGCGGAAGGTGAGGATTACTCCTGGGTTGCCACTAGCAAGCAGAGGAGTTGCCCCAGTTCCTAAGAAACAGAGGCATCAGTAATATAACTAGCCTTATGTGCTTCCTGATGGACCACGGTCATGTATATAGATGGACCACCTGGTTTACAGGTACCCGCAATATCAACAAACCCCCTTACCACTTAGCAACGAGAGTATAGGACTCAGCCACCACAGTGTCAGTCTTTATCGAGTTTGATGCATATACGCTGGTCTCCTGTATACAGATAACAAGGAGACAGGACAAGTCAATGGCAATTTATAAGGTGTCATAAGCTTGGGGTGGATGGGTTCCTGCAGAGGCCACAAGAGACATCAGCCAATCATTAAAAAGGTGATGTTTTCAGCCTGTCTTTAAACATACCAAGGTGGCTAACTTTCCTCAACTCCACTGTCACTTCCACCCAAAGATTTTCTCCATAAAGTGGGAACATCGAGCCAACATTTACTCGAGGATCTCGACACATGTCCTGCTGGAAGGGTGTTCATTTAGTTCATCAGCGATAGGGCAATCTGCAAATAGTCTGGGTGTACCATTACTGAAGCTCGATGTTTCACACAGCTGGGGATGCGATGTTAGCGAAGCCTCCACAGAGCAGAGATGGCCAGCTCACTGTGATTGAGGTCAGCTACTACTAAATGTGCATATTTTTTTTTTGCAATCTCTACAGTATCTTTTAAGTTCTGCCAAACTAGTGCTTCAATGTATCAATCTGCTCCATACTGTGGCCCTCACAATCGTGGATCTCTTATCCTCAGCCAGAAATTACGCAAGCTTTGCCATTAGATGTAAATAGTAGCATCATGTTTTTAAAGATGCCTCCGCATGCCCCTCCGGTTATTGAGATTTGTCTAAAAGTATCCATAAGGACTTCACTGGGCTTGAAAAGTCTACTTTTGCCTTACCTCGCTTCCATGTCCTACGTGTTGCACTCGGCTTCATCACTGTGATTCAAGAGTCTACTGTCAACACATCTGTCTTCGTAGCACTAAGAGAGAACCAGCTACTTTGCATCCTTCCGCTGCTCTCATCCTCCAGTGTTACCAGGAAGGAAGAAAGAGTATTGTAGTCACCTCTCTGCAGGAACATCAGCTGGGTACCATCACGATCATCAGCATATCTATATGAACACCTACTCACTGTGCCTTCAGTAACTCATGTAATGGTTTCATGTACACATAAGAAAAGCCCATAGGATAGCGCCGGCGCTGGGACACCCCAGAGGAAGCTGCTACAGCTGGGGCTGTTACTCCATCTTTAACGATCTGGAAGGTTTTACTAAAGAGGAAAGACAAACCATTTCTACAAACGAGTGACAGACCAATTCAGTAGGATGTTGTGGACAAAGATGTCAAAAGCAGCCAAGAGGTCAAAGAATACAAGTTGTGCCGCCAGCCTCTCATCAGCCACCTTCAACAGCTGTGACATCCATCAGGGCTGATTCAGGAGTTAGATGGAGTCTGAACCCTAACAGCAGATGTAACTATAGGCCTCAACATGTGAAGATAATTCATTTGTGACTAGTTTTTCAATGATTTTAATAAGAAAGAGAGTCTTGGAAATGGGGCTATAACATGCTGTGTCCATCAGACACAGAGAAGGTTTCTTCAGGAGAGGTGTCACCCATGATTCTTTTATACTTTCGGAAATTATGTTCCCCCGCTAGCGAACTCTTCACTGTCTCCACGTACATTCCTTGACTAGAATTGATCGAGGTCCTCTGGGCATGACGTAGCATTAATGTCCTCAATGATTCCTTTAAACTCCCAAGGGGTTATTCTGGTAAATAAGGGTTCTCTCAGCTTCCTTTGGGATTGCAGACAATAAGGTTGTAAGAAGGTGTGAGGGTCTAACACTTGTGTGCTCCTCATTGGTACATTGAATGGATAAGGCAAGTTTATGATCACTGTGCACTGAGTAGAAGCTCGATACCTTGCTGACTGCTAGGTGTGAACAAGCGTCTACTCTTTGAATCCTGAAGTAATATCATACATGTACCATGTTTCACCCACAAAAGAGTTGGCAGCCTTTCAGCGGGGACCCGCTTACTGCTGGCAGAGGTCAGGTGGTTCCAGGTCCAAGTGGATCATCTCCAACTACACACTCACACTTGGCTGCTGTTGAGACGTTTTGAAATTACAAGTACCTGATGCTCGGCTCACTGGTGGTTTAAGCAGGTCTAGGGCTGCACTGTGCAAAACCCTGGGTCGGTGAGGGTTGAGTCCACTTATTTCTAGATAAGGCTTCTCCCAACAAAGACCTTCTAAGAGAGACTGACTCTGTTGCCCTCCTAGGAAGCCGTCTGCCCTTCTTGTACTGTGAAGCCATCTTGATAGGACGTATTTGTGTTGACGATAATTTGAAAATGTGAGACAAAAGGAATTTTTTTCTTGACATATGTATAGAATGGCCAATGCATGGGGTACACTGTATGGTGTCATACAGGCTGGCCAGGAAGGCAAATTTCTAAGCTTGATCATGAAAATGGCCTCCCCTTGTGTCACTTGGCAAAAGTCGATACCAAGGGGTATATTTAACATACTTTCACGCAGTGCAACTCAGCAAGCCACCTTACTGCTCTACGTGAAAGGGAAAGGGCAGGAATGCGCTGTATTTAACACCATACAGCACATTCCTGTCCTTTCCTTGCGTTGGCGCACTTCAGGCATCCTTGCACCAATCCAGGCACCCTTGCACCACGGTGCAAGGGTGCGTGCATTACTAGGAGATTTGGTTTTGTGCAGGAAGCAATACCTTCCCGCACAAAAACAATCTATCAAGGCATTTTCCTCTTTCTATATGTGCTGCAGGTTGCAGCACATATAGAAAGAGGAAATAACAAGGAGAAAAATGTTCTCCTTGTTACGCTGTCCTCTGGGAGGCATAACGATTTCATGCAATCCAAGGTTTACAAATCTTTGTAAATCTGTGATTGCGTGAAATCCATGAGTGGATGCATGGGAACTTCCAAATTCTAGCCATGGAACGCCTTTCAGAATGAAATGTATCTCAGTGCAGCGCAAGCTGCTGCATGGTGTTACATTTTTTTACAAAGCGCGCAAATCGCCCATTGCGTGGCTTTGTAAATATCTACCGGCATTTTGCGCCATGAATGCACCACAAAAGTGGTGCAACCATGACACAAAATGTTATTAAATCTGGCCCTCAATATTTATTATTTTTAAATTCTGTTCTCAGTTTCCTGAGTAAAAAGTATTTGAAAAATAAACTATGGAATTTATAAATATTGAAAACATTGAATTCAGAGTACAGTTTTGAGATACCATAAGCTATGGATTTACTTTTCCTCCGATATTATGATTTTTTTTCTTTTAATTTTTCAAAACAATATGTTATTCTTTACAAACACTGGCAATGTCAACAGCTTGCACTCGCATTATAAAGCTGCGACCTATCGGATTTGTCAATACTTGTTACAAAGCACTTTGGTTGCTCTAAGTGGTGGCCTCCATCTTGGAACAGGTAAATAAAATATTCAAAATGGCATTGAGCATCATGTCATGTGCACACAAATGCATGGTTGGGCCGCCATCGTATCATGACCTATACATTTGTGCGGACAAGTCATTGCTCTCTTCTTTTTCATTGGTTTGCCGTTGATGCTAAGCCTCTATAAAAACATTTCTTTTTTCGCTGCATTGGCAGAAAGCCCTGGAAGGACCAATAGGTCGAAAGCATTGCCATTGCTTATGACTATTTGAGATGACCAGTTGTCTTTGGTGTTGAAATAAATTCCCAGGAATACAAATTCAGTTACCAGATCCAGTGCTTTATGGTTTAGGGTGTTTTTTAAACTATATATACATGTGGCTTCATGTGCCACAAATTTCTTACTTATACAGAATTTGTCTAATGTTCTCAAACGTTGATATAACAAATTCTCGGATCATTAAGCAGACAGGGTACAGAGAGTCCATTAATCTTAGGGCAGTCTGGTGTAACATTTTGAAGCTGCCAATCAAGGTCATTAATGTATATGTGAAATAAAGCCGGAGCAATAGGAGTAACTTTCGTTCCCCAATAGACACCCTCCTCCAGCTACTTCAGAGAAATTGGCAAAACATAGAAAAAGAAGGTGGACTTAGAGTCCAATCGGTGGGAGAGGGTCCAGGTCCAAAATTCTAAAATGACTCAAGCGCTCATCCTAGAAGTGTGGAGTTTAGTTGAAAGTACATTAGAACAGTTTATGGTTCTGGCCTTTAATGGAAAGACTGTAGTTCGGTTCAGCTTCGAGGCTTTTTTATAGGCTGAGACACTGGACTCCTACAAATATGCCTGTCTGAATACTTGATGGCATGTACATTTTGCCTTTGCTAATTGCAGTCTTCTGTTTGGCACCTAGTGGGTGGCCAGTTTCTGCAGGATCTTGGGCCTCTTTCCTAGTAATTCCTATGCATGGTACAAATAGGTTTGAACTTTAGTGTTACATTTACTGTGAGCCAGGTTTTGTATGGTCTCACTGATGCAGGTTCAAACACATTCCGGCCGCTTGCTTTTGGATCCTTTGAAGCTGCAGATGGATTTCTTTGGGAGTCCTATGTAAAAGATGTTACGGTGGTTTAGGCGGGCCATCACCCGGCTCTTGTCAGCCTATCCCAGTGGTCAGTTTGGAGGAGTGGAAAAATGCTCTGAAGGAGGGATAGCAGCGGTTTGATGCCTTTGACCAGAGCAAATGGGGAACTGAGGAGACTCCAGAATCTAATAGGATGTCCAGGTCTCTGGCTTTCAGTATGATGGACAGAGATTCTCCTAGATTGGTGACCACATGAAAGATGCAGGTGGATTCTTGCCATGCAATAATTGAAATTTCTGTTATAACTCTGCTCAGGCAAAGGGCGTTTTTTGCTACCATAAGAATGTGTAATCCAGACAGGTGGATTTGTTGGCCCATATTGCACACCTGTTTACTTACTGAAAAAGGATTGGAGTGTCATCCGCCTACATTTGGAGGTTAACCTGGTGCTGCTTTAAGAGAAGAAAGTGTGAGGCTAGCTTTAAGTTTCAACTATTGATCCATGTGTTAAACATACCTATAATAAGGACTTTCTTGGGTAATAAAGGGTCAGCTAAAGGAATTCCTCCAACAATGAAGAGCTGTGGCCTGGGAGATGGTGGATCACTGCAGCAAAGAAAGAGCTATTTGGGTTGGTTGTGCAGTAAGTAATTACACACTTGAAAGAGGAGACCTGGATGAATGGGATTTCAGGGTGGGTGATTTCAAAACTGTATTTTTAGGTTACCACTATACTACGCTTGCTTCTCTGTTCCTGTAGATAATTTAAAGCCCTTATGGTCTAGCTCTCCAAAGAAGGTGCTGGTAACATCACCAAACCACATTCCCGTAAGACCCAATAGAGTAGGTCAAAGATGTCTGGATTGTGCTCTCGGGCTGATTGAGTATTAGCGAGGCTCACTTTTCTGTGTGCTTTGGTGGCATGTGGATTTTGTTTGTGGAGTCCAGGGAAGAGTGTCCTCGGTGTGTACAAGGATAGAGTCTCATGAGATTGACAGGACTTGGTAGTAACTGATTTCATAAGTGCGAACAAGGTGGTTCTTAGGATACACCCAGAAGTATGAATTATCATCCACTTTCTGCATGATCATTTTAGAGTTTTAAAGGGACTCTGAGCAAGGTAAGCCTGCGGGGTGTGGCTGCACACCAACACGTCTTACAGAGGGACCTCGGCTGGAAGGGGGCCAATAGGCTTATTGCACCCTTTTAGACAAAAGGGCTGCACATTACAGCTCAAGATATCAGTAGGAAGATCCATCAGGGACCAACTGATCAAGGCCATCTCAGCATCCAAGCACAAGTCTGACAACAGAGATGTTCTGCAGAGATCTGAACCCACCCAGCTTCTGCAGAGCGGGTCACTTCATCCATGACAATGAGGCATGAAACAGGCGGGCCTTCGCTTCTAGATTCAAGGAGTTGGTGCTTACTCACACCTAACACTCAGAAAAGTATCATGCCACAGTTCCACATACTGTAATCTTAGGCTGGCCTAACCCATCTGGTGTAACTATCAGAGGCACAGGAGGGGATGGCAAATCAACTAACATGGCCTGCTTGTGTCACACTACCTTATTGTCCACAATCCCTGGAGAAACAGAGAGATAATGTCTTCGGTCCTAATGTGGAAGGTGAGGAAGGATCTCTGTCCCCTGGAATGGGTGGGATTTGATCAAGTCACATGGAAAAGGTAAGACAAGGAATTCCAGTTCAGAAAGCCAGAGGGCCTGTAGGGCAAGGTTGAGTGTAGTATTTTTGTCATACGTATGTATGTTTGTATGGCCCAGCTATGATTATGCCCATTGTGGGGTCCATTTCTATAAATATATTGAGTTCCTTGTATCCAGCAAGCTGAGCAATTGGGCAGACGCTGTAACAGGGACTATGATTTTAAAAAGAGCACTAACATGACATATGGCTGGCCGCAGAGACTCTTTATAAGGGCATCCATTTTATACATGTTTTCCCACTACTGTATAAGATACATGTCAATAACAAAAAAGACATGGACTTGCCTGCACCACATGATAGGGTGTCTTCTGAGAAATGTTGAGTCAAAGGAAAAAAGGGTTACAGTGCCACTTAGGGAAGGAGTGGCAACAGTTCTCAGGGAGAAATTATCAGACAAGCTATACTTTTCTAGTTTGCCTCTATACAAATCCAGGTCATAGAATTGGGATCTCTAATTAATGTTTTAATGAATTGAACTGGTATTTTTTGGAAAGGATCCAGACTCAGAACATGGCAAAACTGTATGCTTTCTCTGCTAAGCTTTACATGGAAGTATATGGACAAGAAGTAGCACGGCCAGATGTGAGGCGCTACTACTGGGCCATGCAGCTAGTTGTGGTGAATGACTGGTCTTTGCATCTCAGCAGGAGCTCTCCATCAATGCAAAGAGGCATGCACTAACCACTTGAGGTTACCTTAGAGCAATATATGGAAGAAGGATTCCTGACACACTACTGAACAATATGAAGGCAGTGGTTAGGGCCTGAAAACTGGTTACTTGTGAGGTAGAGTGGGAAGGCATCCTGACTCTTGAGACACCACTCTGGGATTCAGTCATGCTACAAGACTTAGGTGAAATGTTGGGAGGCCTTAACTAGGACAATATTAGGATATCAATGGTAAGCAACATAAGGGATTCATTAGCCATTAAACCATTTGTAGCTTTAAGTGAGGCTTGCTCACTGTCCAACTCACAGTCCTTTAGGGGTCTATAGGTTAAACACATTCTTCTGCGGTGCAAATGGAGGTCAATGACTAATACCTCCCGGAGTATACAATACTGTCATACCCTCTGATGAAACATGCAATTTCTCAAGAGATACCTGATGTTGGGCCACTTGTCCATGAAGAATGGTATGAGGCTCGCATTCATCCAAGAGAAATGGCCACCAGATCTTGTTTTAGGCTGATTAAATTGAATGTTATGCATCTTATATACAATACGCTAACCCAGTTCGCCAAGTTTGAGGTGATCCCCAGTAATATACGCCTGAGAGGATGAACTTGATAGGGACATTTATCAACTCCCAAGTGTTTCCTTTGACCCTCACAAACCCACCAGGCTGACCACACCCACATCCTCAACCGAAACTGCACTGAGGGTAAAGGGGAAGGGTGTAAGAAGACTGAGCCTTTTCTGGTGGGATAGCAGAAGATATTCCATCTGATCAGCAGATTAATCTTCCAGGCAGACAGCCAATCCAGAATTTGCCCCTGCCCCTATTCTTCTCCTCATTATTTAGCACAATGGTTCGAGCTTGCTGTGGAGTCATGCGGTTTAGTCTAGCTGGTTGGTTACTCAGTTCATAAGATGGGACACATTTAACCATATTTGGAGCATTGAAGAAACATTGAAAATTTGCAAACATTCTACCACTCCCATGGACTGACCATTCCTTAATATATTTTGAATGGGATGCAATGAATGCTGATACTTCCGCCCAGAGGACACAACTGACTTCATTACGAGTCGGGAAGAAAATCAAATTGGCAAGGTTCATTGAGGAACTGGAGTTTGTATTTGACTCGCTCCGCGAGTTGGATTTGGTCTCAAATGCATTAAAGTGTTTTAATAATGCCCAATGGCACTTGTTGGGTCAGTTCATCCCAGTTAGGCATCGGAAGCTAATATCCCACAAACCTCAAAATAAATGGTCTACAGATGATCTGAGGAAAAGACGGTTCAACCTAAATCAAGTTGAAAGGAGGTCGAGACCCTCTCATGAGCCAGACCGCACCTTGGCTTTTAGGGAAACACATGAGATATAAAGTACCCCTTTATAGCAAAACCATACCTGTGTAAAACAATTTTATGTTCAAGCAATACTACTTGAAAACATTTTTTTGACTTTAAAATCTTTTGTCTCTCCTCAATGTTGCTCACATTTGCCTCATCCTCCACAGGAGCTTGGTGGCAAGTTCTCCAACATTGTTCTACCTAAAATAAAGACAATCTACTCAGAGATCTTAAAGGATATCCCTTGTTCAACTTGAGAAGGCAGAGCCCCTGAGGGCATGGTCTACCTTCACTGAGGCTGCTCAGGAAGAAATTGGTATGGCCTTAAAAGTTAAAATTAGGCTCACCAGATGATCCTTGCCCAGTTTCGTTCTTACAAGTCTGTGCCCACCCATTAATTCCTGTGCTCAGTAATATAATAAATCTTTCTTTATCCACAGGTTTTTTGCCAGAGGAATAGAAAAGAAGCATGGTAACGCTTTTTTCTTTATAAAAAGATAGCCTCAACCCTGAAATCGTAGAGAGTTATAGATCCCGAACACTTTGTCCTTCTTTAAGCAAGATGGTAGAAAGAATTAGTTGGCTTCACCTCTGGCAACTTGGTTTTAATCTGGGCAGATGTATAGAAACAGCTCTACTTCTAGCACTGCACAAATTAAGGCATATTGTGGACCAGAGAGACTCTGCGGCCCTGATGCTGCAAAATGTATCTGCAGCATTTGACAGTCTGTGTTGGGCCTGACATCCTTGGCGTGGTTTCCCCCCAGCTTTTTGCCTCCAATCCTCCTGTTTTTGCTGACTTCGTTTTTGCTGGCATAAATAAGCCTGACTGATTTTCTACCAAGCTACCAGAAGGTTAAGCACCCGGTTAATTTGGGGTTTGCTTGTTTTTTACCCTGACAGTATTTGTGGTTGCTGCTTGAGTAGGGTTCCCTCCACAACCAGTAAACCAATTTCCTACATTGTGGATCATGGCATCTTTCTGAATAGACTTAAGAAAACGTGAATAGAAGGGTCTGTATTAGCATAGGTTTCTTCTTTTCTAACCAACTGTACTCAAATAGTAGCATTTCCACCATTCCGATCAAGAATCCAATAAGTAGTATGTGGGGTACCTCTGAGAACTACTCTTTTACTCAAGTTATTTAATATCCATATGAGGCCAAAGCTCATAAGAGCCTTTGGTTGTTCAGTGATATGCTGTGTTGATGATATTCAGATGATATCAGTCTGTCGGGACCGATTGGAGTACATCAATGCAGAGAAGGTGACAAACTGCCTCTCAAACATGCATGTCAAGTACAGGTCTTCTTGGTGATCGTTGTAGGGTCTTCTTGGGTCCTAGGAAGGGCCTCCTATCTCCGGAAATAACCCCACAAGCTAAAATGTAACTGTAAGTCTAGAATTGCTCCAGAAAATAATATCCAGCAGGAAGGGAAAAAACTGGAGACCAGAAAAACCTTCCAGCTTTCCAGGCCATGCAGCTAGGAGAAGAGAGAGAGAAAACAAGGCAGGATCTGGAGAAGAAAGAGATTCCACATATCCAGTGAGCGAGCAAGCACAATTGCGATGCCACTGGACTCAAAATGGACTCCACTTGTATAGTAATAAACAGGATGGGATGTAATTTAGATTTGTATCGGCCATCTTGGATTGGGAAAGAATGTAGTACCTAAGAAGAAATACATACAGGTGCCTGTTCAATTAAATATGACATAACAGAAGAAACTTATATTTTTGGTATGCACTCCCCAGCTCTTTTAAAACAAAACATTGCGGGTCTTGAGAAGTCTCCCTGTATGTGGCGTTTCAGAGATGCCTGCATGCAGGGAGGAATTCACCCCTGAATTCCCTGCATACTTTCTAAGTGGCGCAGGAAGGAAACATGGCTCCCCGTGAAGATGCAGCAGCTGACCCAACAACTTCAATGTATGCCTAAGCAGCCACAAGCAGGACTGGCTGCAGGCCCGACACAACCAAAGACTCCACCTGGGCCTGCAGCAGTGAAGCGGTAACGATGGAATCCTTACACGCTGCCTTCCTTTAGGAACTCCTGGTTAATGGGGACATTTTTAATAGAATCATTTTACCAGAAGAAGAGCATGCACCTGATCTACCTCTTCCATGACCGAACACAAGGGTTATACTCCTTCCAGTCAATGAAATTTTGATGCTTCCCCTTAATATACCGGGAGTCACAAATCTCTTGAACATCCTCAAGTTGCCCAACAACAATTATGGGAGCTCGTCTATTTTTGATATGAAGCCCCATTCATTTAAGATAGGGTTTTAGATGGGAAACATGGAAGGAAGGGTGAACCCTCCAGGAAAGGGGAAGTTTGAGTCTTACAGTGGCAGGATTAATGACCTTAGAGACTTCATAAAGTCCAAAATACTAAAGATAAAACTCAGATCAACAAGATTAAACAAGGTAAATTTAGGGTAGATAACCAGATCTAGTCAACTAACTCATAAGTTGGAGATGGTTACCTGTGCCAATTGGCCTGTAATGTTTGTCTTGATTTAGCAGCATGTAAATTTCAAATTAAATTCTCTTGGACCTCTTTTAACCTAATTAATTTTGAACTGCAGGTACTGCATCATCTGTTTCCAAGGTCGAGGATGAAATCCAGTTAAGGCAAAGAATGGAGCGAAGCCAGTGAAAGAATAGACTGAGATATTGTAAGCAAACTCTGCTACTGGTAGAGGAGTTTTCCAGTTGTCTTGGGCACGAGAAATTTAACATTGTATGAATTCTTCAAGAGTTCGATGTAGTCTTTCAGTCTGGTTGTTAATTTGAGGGTGAAATCCAGACGTCATTGGTCTTTGGATGCCAGACGGGTTGAGGTCCACGATCAGAGATAATGTTTGTGGGTAATCTATGGAGTCAGAATTTGTCAGAGTAGAAAATTTCAGCTATTTGCAACACAGTTGGTACTTTTGGAAGACCAGAAAAGTAAACCATTTCAGTATACAAATCTACTGTAGCCATTAATTTGGAGCACTACTCAGGTGGAGGCAATTCTACTATGAAGTCAGTACAGATGATTTCCCAAGGTTTGGAGGGAATTTCAAGTGTTAATAACAATCATGCGTTTCTGTTTGTTTCAGATGTATTTTGTAGAAAAAAAACAGGACCAACCCCCAGTCTGCCCAATCACCAGAACCTAGGTATGCCGAAACATAGAACAAGTGGTTCCACGGGACTCAATCAAGAAACCCCATGAGGTTAAAGTAAATATCAGTCTTGATAATCTACAAAAATCACAAAATCAAAAATCATTTACACAAGGTACTAGAAGATAAATTAATAAAGTGCAGATGGCGCAATGCTCATAAGTGCAATGGTGAAACAAATAACAATTAAAGTATGATACATATGTACATCATGGGTATCCATAATTTAGAATTATCAGTCCAGCACAAATACTGATCCTGAATTAGGAATTATTTCATAATAAATAATCCCCACGTCAGTGTCGATGTTTCAACCCACAAACAATCTATCTAACAAAGCACCCCTCAACTTTATATATCTTGCATTTGTGGAGGTCTCAACCAGTGTCAACAACATTCCTTGCGTACGGGGCCAAAGCAACCCTGCCGTAAACACCAAATCAAACAGACACGTTTTGCGCCCACTCGCTCGAAAAGTCTGACTCTGGGATTCAAGGGACAACATAAACAACTTGAGCTTTGCTCTCATTGTGTGTTATGAAACTTGGAACGTCTCGGTGGAAAACATCCATGTTATACATACTGCTCCATGTATAATACTACATGCTGTGTTATGCACATTTTAGTGTTCCCCTTTTCAATGGCCTCTTGGAGCTGTTAGAGGTTTTGATGTGCACTGCAACAATGGCAGGTAGTGAGCTTTTCAGGCTGGTGGGTCCATGAGAGAATCAATAGCCAAGTGGAAGCGATCAGTTGGTCTTGCATTTCAGTCACACTGTAGGTGTCAGTCTCTTTTCCCACTCCCTTAACCAGTATGTCTTCCCATGCTAGTGTCATAGCCTTGACATTACAGAGTATTTGTGCTTCTGTGTCAGTCTATTCCCTGACAAACTGTTAGTGCTTTCCTTGTTAGTCTACTGCACGTCCCTATTGTTTTTTCATGTCCTATAGTCTCCATATATATCCTCCTATAAGGGCACTGGGACTAAGGGCTTAATTTATGAGGAAGTCATGCAGTGCAGCGTCACCTTACTGCACTGCGTGACAGGGAAAGGGCAGGAATGCGTGATACTAAAGCCAATACAGCGCATTCCTGTCCTTTCCCTTGCGCTGACACCCTTTTGGCAGCCTAGCACCAATGCAGGCACCCTGCTTGTGTTACATTAGGATTGTTTTTGTGCAGGAAGGGACACTTTCCTGCACAAAAGCAATCCTGAGAGGCATATTCCTCTTTTTGTGTGTGCTGCAGTATGCAGCGCACACACAGAAATAGGAAGAAACAAGGAAAAATAGAGATATTTCTCTTACTTACGCCAACCCTCGGAAGGCGTAAGATTATAGCGCATCATACGGTTTACAACTTCTTGTAAATCTGGGGATGCGTCAAAATGCATGGGAGTTGCGTGGGAACGACCACGCAATGCCCATGGAACTCCTTCCCAGGGCAGAGTAGCGCAATGCAGTGATTTGCGCTGCGTTGCATTACTCCAGATTTTTGGAGCCACGCAAAATGGATTTGCGCTGCTTCAAAAATCTCCTACAGAGTGACGCAAACTGCCTCAAAATAAAATAGTGTATTCTTTTTAGCAACACTCTTCACTTCCTCACAGGGCTGGATTGGCCGTAGTGGGCACCGGTCGTTTTCCAGGTGGGCCGGAAGGGTGGGGACGGATTTTGGAATGGTGAGGGCTATTTTTGTTACTGGGGGACGGTTTACGCTAACTTGCACCCCTAAATTCCTTACTAAGTATAGCGTAAGCGATCGATCTTTTATTTACCTAAAGTGGTCGAGGGAGGGAAACAACTCAAACAGATATTAACAAAGTTGTCATGCCTGAAAAGATCACTGACTCCAAAGTGCAGTTTGAATATTTATTATAAGGCCAAAAACAATTGGATGTAAATACATCTCAATAGCAAAGTATAGAGATACAGAAAAATTAATACAGAGCCGATCTTTCTGATATAAGTAATGTGGCCCAAAAGACAAATGATTATAAATTCTAAAATCACAATGCAACACAAAATAGATGCAATATTCAGCTCTCGACTCATTGAAGAAAATCGAAATCTTTCCCTACACTATTCTGTATGAGGGCCCTTCCTGTCTCTCTTCTATCATTCCCCAATGGCGTCAGCACGTGTGACTTCCTAAGAAGTACTCACGTTAAATGGGTCGTTTAGCTTAAGGCTATGGAGCTCGCTCTATGAGGCTCCTTCTTCCCTGAAAGCTAGCAGAAGTCTGGTCTCTCCTTCCCTGCGCATCATACAAAAAGATAGGATTCAATCAACATTGCGTCACCTTTTTCTAAAACTTTCCACTAGACCTCTATACAGTAGCTGGTTCTCTTTCATGAAGCAAAATTAATTAAAGCTATCTTCTTCCAGTGGCCTTGACTTTCAGACAGACTCGATACGCAAAGCATCCTCCCTTCTCGCTTCCAGTCATCTACAAAGGCATTCCGGATCTCTCCTTAACTCTGAAAATAACGATGTGTATTTCTGCACCTGCAACAGGGTGAGAACATGCTAACCTCAAACACAACAATCAATTAATTCATTATTTCTTGAGAGCAAGGAGAATCTTTTGGGCCTATGTTTCAGGCAACTTAAACAAATCACAGTTTACGATATATAAAATAATATTGTCCTGCACATTATGCATGAAGGAATCATAATACATATAAAATTCTACTTAATACGTTCACTAGTTCAACATTAAATGATTCAATTAAATGGTTCTTAATAATCAAAAACACTGCACACAATATGAATGTATGAAAGTGCGTTTAAATCATGAGTATAGTGCACTCATACAAATAGAGTGCTATCTGCGCTCTATCAGTTCCCCCCTCTTATGACTAGTGTCATAACACCAATTCTCTTTTCTTTTGTAGTTTCTCCTAGTAGAAGAGACCGACCTAAACAGGAGCTGTAGCTTGCCGTCCCTGTCTGAATCGTTCTAATCCTTTAAGGTGCTGGTAATGTCTGTCCTGCAGTTGCTCAAGTTGTAGCTCTCTCTTTTTCAACACAGTTTCCTGATGTCTTGCCCTTTGCCATTTGTAAGCATTGATGGCTCCTAATAGGACGATTATACAAATGACAGCTATTATAATAGGCTTCAAAATATATCCCATTATTCCTTGTCCCAGACTTCCAAACCAACTGCCTATTTTGCCAAATCCTTTTCCCACTTGTTCCCAGAGTCCTTCAGCAGCCATCTCACGTAACTCTTGGTGTATATCTGAAATATTGTTGATATATTTCCTTATATCCCGACTGTTGTCAGGAATATAAGTGCAGCACTGTTGAACTCTCAATAATTTGCAGACTCCTCGAGCTTTTGCTAGCAGCACATCTAGGGCAAGACGGTTTTGCAAAACCATAGCCCTTATTGAAACCATCTCCCCATCTACAAGTAGTAGAATCTGAGCTGTATTTATGGAGAGCTTATCCACTTGTGTTGCCAGCTTTCTGATTTTCAAATCATTCAGAATCACACCCATACTTGGTATCATAGCTCCAAATATGTCTCCAATCACTTCTCCTGCACTCGCACCACGTTTCCCTCTTTGAGGTCTCCTTCTCTCTAGAGGCCATAAATCATTTACATGGAAAATCTTGGGAAATACGACAGCTAAATAGCAGGTGCCGTACCAGTTCTTGGGCAACTTCACATAGGCATTCTTTCCACACACAAAATACACATTGGGTACTACTGTTATTTTATCCAGTAACGCTTTTCTGATTGATTCCTCGATCAAGAAGACATGCTCACAATCACTCTCACCCACAAATATCTTATCGTAGTATGTGGTCGGGTGTCTAATACACAATTTTCCTTTCTGCTGGAAATCTAATGCTATGGGTCCAAAACTCCCCTTTGCTTTATGACCTAATTCTTCTTTAGTCCATGGGGTAACCTTGTGCTTTGGATCTGGTCTAAATAGTGTTTGTCTATGTCGATCTTCTATCTGATCTATAAATTTCTTTTCAATGTCAGTTAGCATGCAGGTCAAATTGTGTCTATGGGCATAGGACGGATCCAACGTAATGATAGGCACAAAATACTTTGACATCCGCTCTACTTCCTTATAATAATCATATTTATTCATGTATTTCAGAACGGAGACTTCTGAGAGTACCACGTCATAATTAGAGAAATAGTACTCGAAGTGTGCCTTGCTATAAAACATGTTCTATAATATACTACATGTAATGCCATAAGTCACAGGCAAATGGTGATATCGAATGCCTTCCTCTACCGAGGCTGGTAACTGCATACACACATAGCAATCCTTCGCTTCCATGGTATCCACATACTCATACAATAATCGAGCATACGCATTCAAAGTGAAATCACCCTTTGACAGATCCACATGCAGTCTACGACTGGTTTCCTTAATCATTTCTAGGTCATGGGCGTATACGTCCTCATCTATCTCAGAGCTTGGTGTAGTGAGTGTTGTCTGTACCCTGTTCTGTTCGCCATTTTGATATCCAACTAGAGATACAACAATCACCACAGTTATAACAATAAGCACCACTACGATGAGGGTGCCAATGATCCATTTCTGTTTGCGTGTTGATTTTTCGGACACCATGGTTTCTCTTGGTCTGTTCCGAAGCACAAAAGGGAACACAATTCTTTCTGTTTCTTTGTTGAACAATGTCTTTCTTGCTTCTTTTCCTTCAATGCAATTAATGTCAGAGTTCTTTCGGTTGCTACTAAACCTATTGAAGAGATGTAGACAACCCTATTCCTCACTCCGCCATCTACAAGAAAAATCCCTAAATTTAGATCTTCTTAATCTGGGGCCTAGGTTATCTTCTTTCTAAGGCCTAATGCTTTCTTTGATTACAGTTCAGGCTTCATCATTAATGACATTTGATCCAAGAATTTCGAGAACAAGTTGCAGAATCTCTGCACGGATGTCTCCCAATTCTAGCGCGGTGAGCTGTCGGCCAAATGCAGGGAAAACAACCTCATTAAGGATAAGGTAACGCAATCCACTTAGTCTTGGAGGATTCGGAACTTGCAGAGTTAGTATTCCAAACGCTTCTACACCTGGGACCAGTAATCGTATTTCAATCGTGAGGGTGTTCTCTCCGTAACTCACTGTACCAGGTCCCAACCTCCCGGACTTCGCGGGGCCCTGCATCTGCAGCCAGGTATGTCCACTCAGGAGATGCGTATCTTCAAGATGCTGTTCTTTCTCTTCGGGAACGTCTCAGACCATCCGGTCTTTCTTCAACGTCACTTTAATCTGATTCAGATGTTTCAGGAATCGGAGTGAGATCTTTCTCAGATGCAAGCCGTATATTCAGCCTTTCTTTTCTTGCTGGCCACTTTTCTGCTCTGGCATCTGCTCTCCTCTCTTCCTCTTGATCTGATCTTTCTGCAATAGACTGCTCCCCTTGATCTGGTGTACAGCTCACTTCTGCAATATCCTCTATTTCAGGATCTGGACTCAGTTCAGGAGCATTCAGCTCTTCTCTTCCTTGCTCACTTGGCTGTTCCGTTTCATCCAAAACTCTTACAGCTGAGTCTATGCCGTTGTCGTTGTCTGTATCAGGTCCACACAAGATCCTCGGACTCAGGGAACTCTAGTCTTCTGCAGGCGCTTGAACTCAGCGAGTGTGGGAAGCGTGGATCCAGTTCGGCAATCCTCCACACTTCACAGCGGTACTTGTGACCAGTATCACTTGGTAGGGTCCTCGCCAGCGAACATCAAGACAACTCTTCCTTACGTGTTTGCGCACGAGCACCCAGTCACCAGGATTAAGATCATGCAGCAGGTCTCTCGAGGTGGATGCAGTCACAGCCTCGACCTGGTGGGACACAGAAGTAACCACATCAGCCAGTCCTTTACAATAATCCAACACTAAATCATCAGTGATGTTTATCAATGCTGATGCTGGCACCATAGTCAGACGCATAACTCTTCCAGTAAGGATCTCATGTGGAGAAAGCCCTGTTCTCCTATCAGGGGTACTACGCAGACTTATTAGCACCAGGGGCAACGCATCCGGCCACTTCAATGAAGTGGACGAACACACCTTTGCCACTCTTGACTTGATGGTGCCATTAACCTGCTCTACTAGACCTGAAGCCTCGGGCCTGTAGCTACAATGCAGTCTTTGATCAATATGTAACGCAGAGCACAACAACTTCATTATTTCACTGTGGAAATGAGTTCCTCTATCTGTCTCCACTGATGTTGGGAAACCGTATCGTGGGATCAGTTCTCTTAATAATAATTTTGCTACTGTGAGACTGTCACATCGTCTAGTTGGATATGCTTCCACCCACCGTGAAAAGATAAACACCACCACCAGAACATATCTCAACCTATTGCACCTCGGCATCTCTATGAAGTCTAACTGTATCCTATTGAAGGGACCCCCAGACTTTCCAATGTGACTCATTCCAACCACAGTTCTTTTTCCCACATTCATCTGTTGACAAGTAACACACCTGTGACATACTGTTTCAGCCCACACACGGAAGCGTGGATTAAACCACGTCTGCCTGAACACTCGCACCATTGCATCTCTTCCCAAGTGAACTGCTCCATGAATTTGCATTGCCATTGGGCTCAGTAGACAATTGGGTAATACTGCTCTCTCATCTGTGGATACCCAAATGTCATCTTCTCTTTTTGTGCAACCTGCTCTGACCCATGAAGCAGCTTCTTCTTCTGCAACTTCATCCTGCAACCGCTTCACCTCATCCCAAGTATCGGCTATAGCTAACATCATGCTGAGCTCGGTCTCTTCTGTGCTCTCGCCTATATATTCTCCATTGAAAATACAAACATGTTCAGCGCAAAATCGTGCTACTTCATCTGCGTAATTGTTGCCCTTTGTGACAAAGTCTTCTCCCTTTCCATGAGCTGTACATTTAACAACTGCTATCTCTTTAGGTTTTTGCAGAGCTTCCAATAATTGGCGCACATACTCGCCATTACTTATGGGTGACCCTGAGGACGTTAGAAACCCCCTCTGTGACCATAACTGCCCAAAATCATGAACCACACCAAATCCATATTGACTGTCAGTATACACAGTCACTCGCAGATCAGCTGCAATGATACAGGCACGTGTCAAAGCGACAATTTCGGCCACCTGAGCAGAGAATACTCTATTTAAACAGGCAGCTTCCACTACCCCCATAATGGTGCACACAGCAAACGCTGCTCTCAAATACCCTTCATTGTCTCTTATGCATGAACCATCAACAAAAAGTATCAAATCAGATTGGGGCAATGGTTCATCGACAATGTCAGGTCTGGGTTTGGTGGATAGATCAGTAACATCTAGGCAGTCATGCTCTTCACAATCCTCATCTCCTTCCTCCTGCGGAATAGGTAACAATGTAGCAGAGTTCAGAGTGGTATAACGTCTCAGGATAACATTATCAGCAGCCAAGATAAACTGCTCATACTTGGTAAGTCTGTTGTTGGTTAAATACTGTGTTTTCGTCCGGGTCATTAACAGTTCTACTGAATGGGGCACATATACAATGAGTGGATAACCCATCACGATGCTTTCGCATCTTTCAATGCTGACACCAGTTGCAGCAACGGATTTCAGACATCCGGGCAACGCAGAAGCTACAGGATCTAATGTAGCTGAGAAGTAGGCTACTGGTCTACGGGCACCCCCATGTGTCTGCACTAGGACTGCTAACGCACATCCCTCCTTTTCACAGCAAAAGAGCAAAAACGCTTTGTTATAATCCGGCATTCCGAGAGCTGGAGCACGACAAATACTTTCCTTCAGCTCACGGAAGGCTTTCAAGCACTCATCATCCCATGGTACCGGATCACCTACATCCTTTCGAGTCAGTTTCAACAGGGGCTTTGCTTGCAAGGAAAAGTTTGGGATCCACTGTCGACAATAGCCGACCATTCCCAAAAACATGCAGACTTCTTTTTGCGTTTTCGGAGTTCCCATTTGCAGAATCGCCTAAATGCGATCCGGTGACACCCTTCGTTTTCCTTTCTCAATCCGGTGACCTAGGTACTGAACTTCAGACAAACAATATTGCAATTTGTTTGGAGACACCTTGTGTCCATTCTCTGCCAAATGATTCAGCAATGCCACAGTGTCAATCCTGCAAGCATCCTCAGTCTCTGAGGCGACCAAAAGGTCGTCAATGTACTGTACTAAGACTGAGTTGTGGGCCATCACTAATCCTTCAAGATTCTTTTTCAGACATTGACTAAAAATGGAGGGGCTTTCTGTATACCCCTGAGGGATTCGTTTCCATGCTAATACACGATCATCCATCCTAAATGCAAATAAAAACTGACTTTCTTCATGCAATGGTATGGAGAAGAAGGCGTGACATAAATCTATTACCGTAAACCATTCTGCTTTGCATGGTATCTGAAATAGAACAACAGCTGGATTCGGTACCACAGGACAACATGGGATCACAATCTCATTAACCCGACGCAGATCTTGCACTATTCTGTACTTGCCACTTGGCTTTTGCAGTCCCATGATAGGTGAATTACAGGGACTACCTCTTATCTCCTTCAGAATACCTTGGGCAATCATAGACTCAATCACAGGTCTGATGCCGGCCACAGTTTCTGGGGTCAAATTATATTGTGGCGTTCGTGGGAATTCAGCATTAGGTTTGATCTGTATCTTAACTGGCTCAACCCCTCTCATCAGACCTACATCCTCGCCCGTGAAATCCCACACTTTTGGATCAACTGAGTCTCTCAAGTCATGTGGCAATTCTGCTGTTGTGAGCACTACGAACATTTCTACACACAGACTCATATTAGCCATTTTGAAATCAGCATCGTCATCATATGTTTGCAATTCTACACCTCGTGGAGTGCACGATATAGTACACTTGAGCTTGCACAGAAGGTCTCGTCCCAAAAGACAGACCGGACTTGAATTGCACACTACAAATTGATATCTATCCCGAAATGGTCCTATTCTCACGGGTAATTCGTTTGTCAATGGATTGGTCATTTTCTGATTACTAACCCCCACTACTTGAATCGATCGTCCCGAAAGAGTTAAATTTGGGACTACTTCAGTTCTCACTGTAGAGCGAGCCGCTCCAGTGTCTAATAAGAAGGTAACAGGTTATCCGTTCACATCTGCATCCACAAAGGGCCCACTCTGGTCTACTTCTAGAATCGCATCTAAGGTGCATTCCTCGTGCACCCCCCTCTGACTCTCCTGTGAATCTTGATTTTTATCAAATCGATCTTGAATTTCAAAGAACGGCATCTGATGGTATAACTGATTCTGCATGGGTATCCTAGGAGGTTAAGGTACTTGCATCTGCGGCTCATATCCTCCTCCATACATAGACCTGGGTCTTGTCACAGTTTTGACAGCCTCGGTCAGTTGTCCCTCTCCTTCCATCGGTATCTGATTTTCTGGATTCGATCTACACTCGCGCTTCCAATGCCCGATTTTGTGACAATAATGGCAGGCAGTGACTCTTTTCTGTTGAGCCACCGAGTCACTTGTACCTGAATCCATTCCTCTTCCTCTACCCTGACCAGGTTGGGTCACCACCTGTTGTCCCATTCCTCTTCCACCACCTCTACCTCTACCTTGACCTCCTCCAAACCCTTGTGTCATATCCCCGTTCCTCAACTGCACCAACATCAACTTGTCCTTCAATTTCTTCTGTGTCGACTCCACTTGATCACTGCAATATTTAGCATAACGCAGAATCTCGTCCACCAACTTATTCTGCCAACATATCAAATGCTGCTGTATCATCAGGCTAATGTCAGATTTCAGTCCCAACACAAACTTTGAGTCCCATATCTTTCTGTTCAATTGTATCTAATCCACTATGCTGCTTAAAAGCCAACAACAATCATTTGTAATAGTCATGTACCGACTCTTTAGAGACCTGGGTGGTACGATCAATTTTCAACCAATCAACAGTTTGAGGGGCTACCTTCGATTGCAACCATGTAATCACTTGCTCATACTTTCTCATTACATCAGGTGAAGGACCATGAGTCAATGAATATCTAGGTGGCTCTACAGTAGGCCACTCAATGGCAATCTTACACGCTGCCCACAAATCCGCCGGCACGACGATATCAAATAAAGTGTTCAAATCAATCCACAATACCTTTGAAATCTTTACAAATCTGTCCATTTGCATATACCACTCAGCAGGCTTTTCCCTCAGCCGAGGAAAATCATTTGTAAATGCTGCCAAATCACCCCTGCTCCATGGCACATGTACATACCCTCCATTCTGTACCTCCCTAAGGGGGTAATTTCCTGCAGCTCCTGTCCCTCCACCCGGAGGCGGAGTATTCCCTATTCCAGTCTGGAAGCTTTTCTTTTTGGCCCATTTTTCCTTCCATCTGTCTAAATCTTTCCATGTCCACATCCCCATCACTAGTTCTCTAATTTGTGCTTTCAATCCACTCGTTCGCTTCTCTTCCAAATCCTTATCTGTATAATTTAATCTGCAAGAACCCTGTGTCAGCTTAGTCTTTGATAAATCAACCTCATATCTTTGTGCCAAAAGCAACAGTGCATCATACGCTCGTTTGGCTTTTCTTGTCATGTCCTTTGCTACGAACAGTAGTTCGCTCGAATCATAAGTATCAATTTTAATCAGGGGTAAATTACCTTCAATCACCTCGTCTAGCTCTGCCTTTAATCGTACCACGTCTAACATTGGCACTTTTATTGCGCTTTTTAACACTTTCTGAATTTCCTCTTTTCGTGTCTCTTCCCTGTCACAACTTTGGGTTCTCCTAAGAACCGCACCCTCTTCTGTCTTTGTATCTGGGCGTCTCTCTCTTTCACAACTTCGACTTCTCCAGTGATCACCTGCACAAATCACCTGTGGCCCAAACAGTACTTTAGGCGCTTCTTGTCTCCTGCTTATCTCTTCCCTTGACATCATTGACTCTCTCACTGGTTGAACCCACATTCGAATATCGGACCTCGAATTCGCTAGAGCACCTGCCGTCCTCGTTCTGCCACACTATCCATTGTGGATGGATCAGCTGTAGCTGGCAGTGGAGTACTAGCTTCTACTGGTATTCGACAGAAACCTGTCCCACTCATTGCAAGGCTCCCTCCAGATATTGTCTCTTCCCCTTCACTTATGTGCTGATGACTGTCATCGGTTCTTTCTCTAGGAGTGTATATTGGAACCACTGGCCCTATTGTAACTGGGACAGACAAAGCATCTGGCAACTGCATATTTTCTACAAGTGGTTCCGGATCAGGGTTTGAATACCTTCTTCCTCCAGACTCTCCCGGAATGCGTACCATGGTAATCTTGCCTCTTACTCCTGTCGTTTGTTCCCCTGAATGCAGTTGTTCTGCACTTACCTGCTCTTCTAATGGGCGCACCCTCTCTGTCTCTACTCTAGACTCACAAGGTGGAGGGCGGTCAGCTAGCAATCTGTCGAGAAAGCTATCATCTGTATCACTGTCTCCCTCTGTCTTCTTTCCCTCTCCTACTGTAAGAAGTGGGTATAAGCGTTCTCCCTCTATAGTATCTACTCTCCATCTCTTCAACTGAGCATCCCATCTAGCATCATGATATGCCTTCATTGCTTTTTTCATTCTTCCATGTGTAGCCTCTCTCTTTTTCACTAGAGCTGCTCTCATCCATGCATCTAATGTTTCAAATTGTGTGGGTCTAGGGGCCGGTTTTAATGCATTCATCACCCCCCTCAGCTGGGTCAGCACCTCCATACGGAAAGACCCATAACGAGGGAAAGCCAATTCACCCCCTTTCTCTGTAAGTTTATGCCAATTCTGAAGCCACACGATAGTATGAAGTCCTACATTCGTTGCCATGTAATGTGCCGGTGTGTCCTCTGGCGGGGCTTCTTCCCCTACCCGAGTCACTACCCCTGTGTCACCTCTACACAAATCTCGCAATACCCTAAAACATCTCATTTTTATCGCGATCAATTGCAAGCTCCAAAGTTACGCTGTTTCACTGCTAATGCACTTCCACCAATCCCAGCGCGGCGTTACACCAACCAACCTATCACAGCGCGGCGCACCCTGACGTCACTTCTCACTCCTTGCAGCGGCTCACCCACCTTTACAATTTCACCGCAAACTCACTTGCACACATTCGTACTACAAGTAACTGTATAACAAAAAGTTATTCAACCAAGTAACTGCTCCTACACAATTACAATAACTTACAGTTACATAAACAAGTAATTGTCTGTCACTGAAGATCGATAGAACACTCTCACAAGAACATTCAACCGTAGTGACCCCCGACCTGCGTTGGTCACTCAATCGCCATAGTCCACCCCCGGTACCTGAGGCTTTCTACCGCTACCTATTCGTCATTCACACAAAAGTTCCCCAACACAAGTGGATCGTTGATAGCGCTTCACAACACCCACATTTAATCAGATAATTACAATACAAAACTATCCCGGGATCTTGGACTTCTCTTGAGTCCGCTTACCAAAACTTAAACCAAAAACCACATTCACTCAACATACACCCCAACTCCGCAAGACATCACCCACTGACTCATTACCGCAATCTAACACAATTCCTTTCATACTCACGCCACCACTGTTTCCGCCGCACCGTCAACATCCGCCAGTCTCCGGTCTCCTCCGCTCCACTGCAGGGCTCTCCGACCTTCGACCCTACTCTTACGTACTCCCCTCACCTTAGAGGTAAACCACTTTAAAGGTAAACCATCCTCTGCTACCATTTGATTACGCTAACTTGCACCCCTAAATTCCTTACTAAGTATAGCGTAAGCGATCGATCTTTTATTTACCTAAAGTGGTCGAGGGGAGGGAAACAACTCAAACAGATATTAACAAAGTTGTCATGCCTGAAAAGATCACGGACTCCAAAGTGCAGTTTGAATATTTATTATAAGGCCAAAAACAATTGGATGTAAATACATCTCAATAGCAAAGTATAGAGATACAGAAAAATTAATACAGAGCCGATCTTTCTGATATAAGTAATGCGGCCCAAAAGACAAATGATTATAAATTCTAAAATCACAATGCAACACAAAATAGATGTAATATTCAGCTCTCGACTCATTGAAGAAAATCAAAATCTTTCCCTACACTATTCTGTATGAGGGCCCTTCCTGTCTCTCTTCTATCATTCCCCAATGGTGTCAGCACGTGTGACTTCCTAAGAAGTACTCACGTTAAATGGGTCGTTTAGCTTAAGGCTATGGAGCTCGCTCTATGAGGCTCCTTCTTCTCCGAAAGCTAGCAGAAGTCTGGTCTCTCTTTCCCTGCGCATCATACAAAAAGATAGGATTCAATCAACATTGCGTCACCTTTTTCTAAAACTTTCCACTAGACCTCTATACAGTAGCTGGTTCTCTTTCATGAAGCAAAATTAATTAAAGCTATCTTCTTCCAGTGGCCTTGGCTTTCAGACAGACTCGATACGCAAAGCATCCTCCCTTCTCGCTTCCAGTTATCTTCATAGGCATTCCGGATCTCTCCTTAACTCTGAAAATAACGATGTGTATTTCTGCACCTGCAACAGGGTGAGAACATGCTAACCTCAAACACAACAATCAATTAATTCATTATTTCTTGAGAGCAAGGAGAATCTTTTGGGCCTATGTTTCAGGCAACTTAAACAAATCACAGTTTACGATATATAAAATAATATTGTCCTGCACATTATGCATGAAGGAATCATAATACATATAAAATTCGACTTAATACGTTCACTAGTTCAACATTAAATGATTCAATTAAATGGTTCTTAATAATCAAAAACACTGCACACAATATGAATGTATGAAAGTGCGTTAAAATCATGAGTATAGTGCACTCATACAAATAGAGTGCTATCTGCGCTCTATCAGCTGCAATATCAGCCCCCTGTAACAAAGGCTGCAGCAGTGATTTCCGGCAGCATCCCCCGCCCTCCCGCCTTCCCCGGTCCGACTTTATTGCCGGGGCTGGTTTGCATTCTCAGTCTGGCCGTGCTTCCTTACCTTTAGCGCAGTCTCGCCTGCACTCTCAAAGCTCTATGTCAGACTCTAGGGTGCGCTCTTGACTTCTTCAGTGAAGTTCAAATTGTCTAGTGTTGAAGAAAGCTAGAGCTGGACACATTGGGTGCCGGAAGAATACTAGTAGCAACATGATTCCAGTGCTTAATTTGAACCGGTGCTTTCCGGTGTTCAGCACCGGCACTTAATTGGTATCCGGTGCTCGGCACCGGCACCTAATTGTCAACACTATACTTAGAACAGTCCACCACATGGTGGCGCTGCTCATCTAATTTAGAGATGAGCAGAACAACCGTAATTTAGGACTACAATATACATTAAAATTGATAATACCTGCCTCCCCAGCCATTCCTTTAGCTTTGGGGACCTGGAATAAACTGAACTGTCGCATTTACATGCAAGAGAGATGGTTAGTAGTTGTTTTGCCAGCGATGACAAGGGCAATGGGTGGTGCAAGCTGCAGTGGCCTCCTGGTCAGAGCCCTGGCACTTAATATTTTACAAATTAAACACTGCATGATTCATGGGCAAAATCCGGGGATTTCCAGTGGCACAGCAAAGAAGCCAGGGGGCCCTCCTCGAAGAAAGGAAAATGGCTATATAATCTATTGTTTGCTAGTAATTCGAATGCAGTAGGCCAATCACGCCTCTGGGCTCCGGTGCCACTGCACCTTCCGGACAAATGATAGTTAAGCCCCTGGATAATTCCAAGCAGCCTGGAACCTCTCTAAGGCCCACAAACCTTGGACACAGTCTGTTGCAAGTCAGCTAAAACGTGACTGCCCCAGCCCAACAGGCCTTAAGGCACTGTCCAGCCTGGACATCTCGCAATTCCACTTGTGCTGAACGCTCTAGTGTGAGTAGGACGCCTGGCACAGCGGCCATTGGTTATCTCAAGTTTCTGTAATGTTTCTCCCTTGTTGTCCAGCACAGATTTGTGTTTCCTCGCCGGCGCCATTTGTATCAGGAGCTGCGCAATAATTTGCTGTTATGTCTTGTTCCCGACACATTCCATCTCCTCAGGCTTTCTCCATCTAATATAATCAGCAGCAAAACTCAGCCTTCACCGAGCGCTGAATTGATGGCAGCTTATTTTTAGTGGAGCGGCACGGAGAGCATAAAGGGGTGCCGGTGCGTAGGAAACGGCACGGGCCTACAGTGGAGAGAACATGCAAAGAGGGGGCAGCCAGTATGTCAGGGAATTGATGCGCCCATCCACTGCCTGACGGGCGCCATTTTGGATGAACAATGGCTGTGGCGCCAGGTCGCTCCTGACGTTGTGGCATGGCGAAACTGTTTTCACGACTAAGAATACTAGAAATGTAATTCAAAATTGGGAGCCTATCTCTAGCAACCACCTTCAAAATGGGCCAAATGTGCTGATCGTTTTTTTTCCAGCAGTAAGAATCATCTTAAGGGTTTTTTTCTACAAATCTGCCACGATATGTCAGTCTTGGCCGGCTTGCCGGCATAATGTGAAAGGCCTACGATCTCACTGCTAGTGGCACCGTGCCCACCACATCAGCCTTCATCATGGCAGAATTACCAGTGTCTGGGTCTCTAGGCACTGCTTTATGCCAGAAAACTGAAGCAGGAAATTAGGGTGTTTTGGTTGGCTACTGTTGTAAGCCTATTCAAAATTGTAATTAGTAATTTATTAAATTTGTGATTTTCATACAGGTGTGAAACTCATGAGTATGTTAATGTTATGAAATGCTAATATTATGTTTTGTTATGTTATGTTCGTAGAGCGTGGAATTACCTGGGAGGGTAACCAGGCTCTGATAAGCAGGAGCTGTCTAGGCTGTGTCTATGTCGTGTCTAGGTGGACAACCAGGTCTTCAGTTATTTTTGGAACTCAAGAACTGAGGATGCAGATCTGATGTGAAGGGGCAGGTTGTTCCTGGCTTTGGAAGGCACAACCTCTGGCTTAGGTTATGCATATGCGTGGGATGTGTGTGAGTAGGAGTCTGAATGAGTGGAGGTGTCTGGTGGGTGTGGGTTGTTGAGGTAGGCGGGACCAGGATTGTGCAAGGCTTTTAATGTGTGTGAGGAGTTTGAAAAGTACGGATTTGGAGACCGGGAGCCAGTCAGAGGTCTTAGAGGTGGTTTGAAGTCTTCTGGTCAGTTGGGCATGGATTCCAGCATAGAATTTATTGCAGCAGTCTAGCTTGCTGATGAAGGGAGCCTGGGTGACAACCCTGTGAGTTTTCACTGGAAGCCTTTTGAAGATTTTTCTTTTTTCTTGAGCATTTTCAGGGTGTGGAAACAGGAGGTGGAGACTGCGTTCACTTGGCTGGTCATGGTGAGCTTCTTTGCTTGGGTTGCCGGGCAGGGTGTGGGTCTGAGTTCTGAAGGCCTGCAGGTGGAGTTACATAGCAGTGTGTCCCTGCAGAAGAGTGCAGTTTCCTTTTTGTTTGTGTTGAGTTTGAGGCAGTTGGTTTTCATCCATCTGGCGACTTCAAACATGCAGGAGGTGAAGTTGGTCCGAGTGCTTGATTTTTTGTCTGAGAGGGAGAAGGTGAGCTGTGTGCCATCTGTATAGGAGATGGCATTGATTCTTTGGGTGTGGATGATGCTGGTGATTGGGGTCATGTAGGCATTGAATGAGGATGTTGTGGAGACGTTGTCAAAGGCGGTGGAATGGTCAAGGGCAGCGATGTCTCCTCTGTCCATGATTAGTCAGATGTCAGTGGCGGCTATGAGAGCGGTCTCAGTGCCGAGATTGGGCCTGAATCCGGATTGGGTGGTGTCGAGGAGGTGGTTGCCATTGTGGTGGTCAGCTAGCCATTTGTTGATGAATTTCTCCAAGACATTTGCCGGTTATGTTAGTAGGGAGATCGATCGGTAGTTCACTAGCCTCTGTGGGTCTACTGAGGGTTTCTTTAGGAGGGGAATACTGTGGCGTGCTTCCAAGCAACCAGGAATTTGGCTGTGTTGATCAAGTCATTCAGCATTCAGTAGTAGGTTAGGGCTGCTCTGATTGAGTCCACTCCATTGGGGAAGATGTGATGTGGGCAGGGGGATGAAAGTGCTACAGAATCATTGGACTGCATGGTTGATGAAGTTTCTTCAGTGGTGATGGTGGGCCACGAAGTCACAGTGTTTTTCTTCCAGTTGGTCTTGATGGGCAGGAGGGCCTCAGAGTAGTAGGGTTCGGTTGGTGTTTGAAGTAATTGTAGATGTTGTTGATTTTACTTCTGAAAAAGAGGGACAGCTGAGTACAGAGGTAATGTGAGGGGGTAACCCATGTGGTACCAGCTGCAGGAGAGGAGAACATTTCTTTGGTGTTTTTTGGGCGGATTTTGATATTGTTGTTGAGAGCGGCTCATTTGGTGGCTTCGATTTGTTGATGATATCATATGAGGGCTGACCTCTATTGTTTTTGTCAGTGTCGGCATGGCTCTACCTCCATCTGCATTCGAACTGCTTGCAGTGGCGTTTGGTGCCTCTGATTTCTTCAGTATACCAACTTGCTTGTGGCCTTGTCCTGGTAGTCTTTGTGGCTTTGAGTGGAAGGGTGTCTGCGCTGGAGGTGTTCCAGGTGTTGAAGTTGTCGATGGATCCAGTGAAGTTGCTGTGTGGTTGCAGGTGCTTATTTTGAAGCCTAGAGGGCCAGTTGTTTTCTGGGATTTGGTTCCATTAAGCAAATTTCATGAGTGCAGTTCTGTGGCGGTGTGAGATGCGCATGTTGAAGTGATCGAGGGTGTGGCCAGACTAGGTGAGCAGAGTGGGTGTGTTCACTGTGATCTCATTGAAGTTGGAGAAGATGGGGTGCAGTAGGTGTCCTGTGGCATGGGTGGGTGTGTCCACTCGCTGAGTGAGTCCAAGGTTTGCCATGTCTTCCAGGAGGTTAGTTGTGTTGGGGTCTATGTGGTCCTCAAAGTTGAGGTCACTGAGGAGGATGAAGGCTTTGGTGTGGGTACCACATGGCAACGAAGTCTGCAAAGATGTTGGGGAAGTTGACACATGGTCCAAGAGGTTGGTAGATGAGGGTACCACTCACAGCGCAGTTGTTAATTATGTGCAGTTTGAAGGTCAGGTGTTCCATGCTGTTATTTCTGGTCACAGCAGTGGATTTGCTCTTCATTCTCTTTGTCCTGTCCTGTCTTAAGATCTTATATCCTGGTAGTATTGTTGTAGCAATGCCATGGGCTGATGTGGGGGTCAGCCAGGTTTCAGTCAGAAAGAGCAGGTCTGATGAGAGATTGTGCAGGATGTCCAAGACTTCGGCAGTAGGTCTGGTGAGGGAATGAGTGTTGACGAGAAAGCAGGACAGGGAGGGACTGGAGTAGGGTGTTGGAGGACAAGGGCTGTGGGGTAGTGTGTGTCACTTGTGTCAGGGGGAGAGGTTGTCGGGGGCGCGAGTGCAGGATAAGTGACAGGTGATGCAGCAAGACGCCATTCAACGTCGGTGGGTGAGGTCCAGCAACAACACTGGGAGGGGTGTTCAGGGTTCAGGGAGAGATTGCAGTAAGGTATTGGTAGGGGGGCTGAAGGTTGGTGGGTTGAGGACCAGGGGTCCTGGCACTGGGTTCAGACAGGCACAGACAAGCTTGCCTTTGGCCTGCCTTTAGTGCACCTGCTGTGCACATCTGCTGCGCATCTGGGCTGCGGCCACCGTTAACTATGGGGGAGGTGTCAGGAGCTGTAGGGGCGATGGATGGACTGGAGCGAGCTGGAGGAAGCAGGAAGGGAGAGCTGCATGGAAGCAGAGGCGGGAAAGGCAGTCGTGGGGGGAGGTGAGAAGGGGAGCAAAGAGCAGGAAAAAGAGGAAGAAGTAGGTAAGAGCGGCAGATTCGCTTGAAAAAGTGCAAGATTATAGAAAAATAGCAAAAGGGTCAAAGAGTGAGAAGCCACAGAGATAATGGAAAAGTGGCAGAAAGTGAGTGAGAGGCCAAATAGCCAAAGAATGAGGGAGAAAATCAAGAAAAGGTGGCAGAGAATGAGTGAGAAAATCAAAGAAAAGCAGCAAAGAATGAGTGAGAAAGTCCAGAAGAAGCAACAAAGAATGAAGGGGAAAGTTAGAAAAAGTGGTAAAGAGTGAGAAGTCAAGAGAAAGTGGC
This sequence comes from Calotriton arnoldi, assembly GCA_963921515.1. NCBI lineage: Eukaryota > Metazoa > Chordata > Amphibia > Caudata > Salamandridae > Calotriton > Calotriton arnoldi. The sequence goes on from CAWUFW010002645.1 coordinate 250,722, forward strand.
AGAGAATGACTGAGAAGGCAAAGAAAGCACAAAACAAAAACAAGCATGGGAAAAGTCAATAGGTCTTGCCTATGCAAGATCTATTGGCTTTGCCAATGCTTTGTAGCCAAGTTGCAAATGGCTGAAAGTAAAGAAAGAAAGCTTTATGACACAGCCAGTTTTGACTGCATCATAGCGTTTTTTTTCCCTTGCAGCTATGATGCACTGAAGCCAGTGCTGCTCTATAATCTATACTATAACATCCCTGTAGATCTATAGTCTGAGGGCCGCAAGCGCACTCCTGACTTTTGCATGCGGGCCCCTGTTCAAAACGGGCAAGCATTTATTTACAAGTTAATCGACGTGAAAGAAAGCAAGTAACTAGGGAGTCCGGCACAGTTTTTAAAAAAAAATAAACTTTATTTGTAATGTTCACAAAAACAACAGGCTGCATTGTACAGTGATGGAGCAGTAGACATAATAAGGAGGAGGCAAAATCCATATTATTTCTAGCAACACTTCCAATACAGGGTGTCCTGCACAGTTAACTTTTGGGGCACCTTAGACATTCTGCAACAAACGTGTAAAATATGAAAAAGTCTCTTCAAAAATTCCAAAAATATATTTTACATGTACAACTGTTTTATCTTAGTAGTAGTAGTAGTAGTACATCAGACTAAATCAGTGCAAGTATTTTTTTAAAGAATAGTTTTTAAACAGGAATTTTGAAACGTTTGTGAACTAAGAGGCAAGTCAGTTATGTGCACCCTTTGGATGGCCTGGGTTGCCATTCTACATGGACAACATTTTAGTAAAATCAAATGTTTGAGAAGTTTTCATACAGCGCACTTCCTCAAGGTATGTATTTCAAGATTGTGTTAGATGTAATAGTAAAGAACAAGCATTGGCAAAGCCAATAGTTTTTGCCATGCGAAATCGATTGTCTTTGTCAATGTTTTTTGTACATGTTGCATATTACTATAATAAAGAGGTGAAATAACGGAAGGAGCTGCCGACTTGGGGATCCAGGATCGAGTCAACATCCTACGATCCTGGTCAAATCATGTAATCTCCCAGTGCCATAAAGAAGTCTATAAGCGCTGAAATACTTTATAGTAAATGCAAGTGCTTTTTATAAAAGCTGCCCGTATTGTGAAAAAATTTGATCCGTACACTATTAAGGTGTGCCAGTGTCCTAGGTGAGGAGAAGAGGAAGCCTGCAAGGGAGAAAGTCCTTGAGGGGAGAGAAGAAAGGTCAGGAAGTGCGACGGCGATGGTGGAGGTGGTGGCACTCGCACATCACCACAGGGAGCTCTGGGACGGCAGACAGTTACTAAGGAGCAGGGAGATAGCAGTCAGACCTGGTTTCGAGTTGGGGGTAGTAGTAAAATATAGCAATAATCAGACCTTTTGCCTCCTGTGCCACTGCACCTTCTGCACTATTCAAATCATGACCCTAGTGCCCGCAAGGTAACTGCACTTGCCTGCTTGTGTAGTAGTAAAATATAGCAATAATCAGTGTTTGCGGGTTTCCTAGACCTTTTGGCCGCTGTGCCACTGCACCTGCTACACCATTCAAATGATGACCGTAGTGCCTACAAGGTAATTACACTTGTGACTGCTTGTTTGTTAGTAAAATATAGCAATAATAGGTTTTCAGTGGGTTTCCTAGAACTTTAGGCCCTTGCGCCACTGCACTTGCTGCACCATTCAAATAATGACCCTAGTGCCTGCAAGGTACATGCACTTGACTGCTTGTTTAGTAGTAAAATATAGCAGTAATCGGTGTTCAGTGAGTTTTCTAGAGAATTTGGCCCCTGTGCCACTGCACCATTCAAATCCCGACCCTAGCGCCTGCAAGGTAAATGCATGTGTGACTGCTTGTTTAGTAGTATAATATAGCAATAATAGGTGTTTAGTGAGTTTCCTAAACCTTTTGGCCCCTGTGCCACTGCACCTGCTGCAGCATTCAAATCATGACCCTAGTGCCTGCAAGGACAAATGAGGAAATCATTTATATCCAGTAATATAAGTATTCCGAAAAAGGCACAGTTGCGGACAGAATACATAATTATTGTGTAGCTAAACATAAACATAAAAGCTTTCATAAAAAGTGTCTTTAAACTTATCCAACTCTCCAAAACGAAACGAGTTGCAACAGATTTCATAAATAAAGCATACGCTTTACACATCAGAGTGAAAATACAGCATTGTTAAATTGTGTTACAATGTGACTGGCTTATTCCTCTGAAAAAATTGCCCAAGATCACCATATGTTAGGCTGACGCTGAGACTGAAATGCGGTTTTGTAATTTGTTTCTAAAAAGGCAGTTTCACAAATTAAATGGACTCACGAAAGAAGAGGAATTTTGCAAAAAAAAGTGTTACGTTTGAAAAAGTCTCTCCAAATAAATCTATTTCATTCACATGCAGAACTGTTCCATCTCAGTAGTACTATTACATCAGACTAAATCAGTGCGGTCCGCAATGGCCCTTCTCAACTTTGCTTGCGGCTGCCATTGAAAATGAGCAAGCATTTATTTACAAGTTAATCGACGTGAAAGAAAGCACGTAACAAGGGTGTCCTGCATACTTAACTTTCGGGCTACCTTCTTTTGTAAAGACTGTTTGCAAAAAACATGTTAAATATGGAAAAGTCTCAGCAAAAATGCCAAAAATGTATTTCATTCACATGCAGAACTGTTTCATCTTAGTAGAATACTAGTACATCAGACTAAATCAGTGCAAGTTTTTTTTTTTGTAAGTAATAGTTTTCAAGCATGATTTTAGAAACGTTCATGCTTCCACCCACCCTGACAATGCCAATAGTGGACTTCATGCCCCACGAATGAAAGGCAAATGTTTTGTGCAGCTGAAGAACTAGATACCTTTTAAGATGGTTATGTCTAAACTAAAATTTTAAAAAAGGGTGCAAGTAGGCTCCATGAAGAAAGTAGGCTGCATTCCTCTTTCCTGTAAATGCACTCTCTTTGAAGTCAGCGGAAAGCAAAATAAACACCTGGCTCCCTCAAAGACACAGCTGGACATTTGACCTCTGTCTTTCGATGCCCAGAAAATGTGACCAGCTAAGAACAAGAGTTATAGGCCTGTTTATTACAGAAAACAAGTTAGTGGAAGAATACTGGAAACACGTTTTTGGCATGCGGAGGTACGAACTCAAGTTGAACAGTCTAAAGCAAATAAAGCCAGCAAATGGAAAGCCAGAAAACGTGAGTTACAAACCACAAAGCCAAAAGCAAGCAATGGGCGAATGCATTCCCAGGTCAACTTTCTGAAAGTTGACCTCCAAGATGACTTTAGCATCTAGGCTGTGACCTAACGAGCAAGCAAGGGATAAAGGGGCAAAAGAGCCAAGAGCAAAGGTCAAGAGTGACAAAGAGAGAAGCACAAGGAGTGAGTAGGAGATCCAGAAGCATAAAAATAGAGAGAGTGGGGGAGCAAAAAGAGAGCAGGAGTACAAGAGAGCAGAAGGTCTCAGAAGAGAGCGAGAGGAGGTTGAGGCAGGGAGCCTCGTAACACCACTGGAGCTGGCCTAAAAGACATGGGCCTTTTGGGAGGACCAGACACAGGTAAGGTGCAGGAGGGGCTAAGCAAAGCCAGTAGGTCAAACTTCTGGTAAAAAACATGAAATACTTTGTTGAAGTAGCAGTAGTCAATGTCGTAGCTCAGATGTAGTGGAAGATCAAGGACTTCAAAGTAGTAAGATACTACCAACTTCAGAATTCCCTTATGACCAAGCCTTTCTCTTGTTTAAGCATTAAAGAATTAATCAGGTTAGAGTTAAGTGCCTCCTTCCAAGCCTTGACAATCAAGTGTTTCATTTTGCTAAACTTTCTCCTGGTTGCGTTTGGTTCCATTTCCTGAATGGGCTCCAAGCCAAACTTAGGGCCTGATTTAGATCTTGGAAGGTGGGATACTATGTGCATTATACCCTGTGGCACTTGTAATATGGTGGGTGGGATATCCAACAAGTTTGTGACGGAATATCCCATCAGCAAGATCTAAAAGTCCTATTGGTGTGCTATTGAAGCTGGTGTCCCTGAGTTCAGTGCCATAATATATGATACCTTCCCCCTTGGTTGTTTTTTATGGTTGGGATTGTTGTGAATGATATCTCCTTGATTCCTTCATGTTTTGTAAATTGATTAGTTCTCCTTGAGAGTCCCTCAGCTTTTCAGGTTACTTTCTCATTACATGCCCATTTTAGCCTGCCTGAAAGGTTTACTCCCCCCCCCCATTTATTAAACACACTTGTCTAAGCAATAGGAAGGGCTTTGTGGAGAAGACAAGTATGACATAAAAATACATTAGCAAGAAGTGAACGTGCAAATTATATATTTATGGCATATTTGGTACACCTATAACCATCTATGGAAAGTACACTGCTACCTTCCTGTCAGAAACATAGATATCCCACATGCTTGTGTCCTACAACATGGCAAAATACCTATCGGCCACCAATTCAGACAAGCAAACGGTAAACCAAGCAGTGGGGTCAGATTAACTTAAGAAGAGAGTAGAAAGAAATGAGGAGGAATTTCATGGAGTCATGGTAAACTCACTTCACCATCCATAGTCACAATTGCTGAATTGACACGCTGTACATTTGCTGTCAAACCTAATTCAGAGTCTGTTTGCTGCTAAATTCATTTTTACCAAGTTATTTTTCTGTTATATCTGCTGCATTTTACGACCCTAATCAGCACCATCTTTGATAATGAACTAGTTGCTCCAGAGAAGTTTGGACAACCATTTAATGAAGACCACTGTGGGCACTCCGATTGCTTGGCAAAGGCAGGCATCCATGCCAACAAGCTCCCAGCCATGCTGCTGGTTTCGTAAGGCGACAAGTAAATCAATTGTTTTTCCCTATTCTTACTCTATTCTCCTGAATCTCTTTCAACATTTTATGGGACTAAGCCTAGAATCAGTGCAAACGTAAAAGTTCATAATGCATTTTTGGAGAAGCACAGCCCTGCGTCAATTTCCAACATGCTATCCTTAGTTAAAAATTCTTTCCTGGGGTATTTAATTAAGACTTGCTTGGCTACTAAAAATGACTCTGATGTCAGCGGCGGCTCCTCCGCTATGGTGGAGGAGTGTTGCCCCCCTCACCCCCGCCAGCAGCCTCAAAAGTTGAAAAATAAAACAATAGTAAAACAGCTTTATTATCCTTTTATTTTTCAACTTCTAAGGTAAGAGTTTTGGGGGTGGGGCCATCGCAGGGGCAGTCACGGATGGCGAGTGGTGGGCACTGCAATCAGTGCACATGTTGGTTTGGGTGGCCGTCTAAGGATGGCCAAACCGACATGCGCACTAAGCTGTCTCCGACACGAGCTGCGTAGCCGGGTTGGAGACAGCAGGCACAGGCTCCCAGTCTCTCTGGGAGAATACATCCAGCCCGCTCTGGCCAATCCTGATGCTGCTCTCATGCATGAGAGCCGCATCAGGATTGGCCGTAGGGGAGTCTGAGAGACTGTGCTGCAGTCAGGAGCAGAAGAGCGGTGATGCGGCGGGAGGCAGGTAAGTTCTTTTTTTCTCTCTTCTTTTTAGGTATGTTTGTCGTCCTCCTCCGGCACCCCCACCCCATTCCGCCACTCTGCCCTGACACCAGCTGCTACTGTCTACCGTTATAAATTCCATCTGTGAGTTGAATTTTGATTTAACTGCCATCATGGAAACATGGTTTACTCAATTTTCATCTAATGTTGGCTAAGGCATTTTCCCACCCCCGAATATGTTTTACTTGAGGCTCACCACCCATGTAAGTGTGGCGAGGGTCTGGCTTTTACTGTAAAGGATTAAGTGTCTGAAAATGATTGTCTGCTTTTGTGTCTCTAAACTCGGGAGTCAACGGGCTCTTCTAGTACTCCATGGAGATTTATTCTTGTAGAAAGGCAGCCCCAAACTGTGCCAAATTCTATCAACTACCTAACCTGTGTTCTTGCACAAGTGACTACCAGTGATGTTATATGGTATTTTTAGATGACCTAACGAAGCACTTTGGCTATTTGGATGACGCTCTTTCTATCAAATTCCTGCATCTTTTTTAATCTTTTCATCCTGAATTCTAACCTGATTGCTAATTCCCTTAAAAGGTCATACACTTGATGTTATATGGTACAACTCTTCCCATTGTCAATGCTGTCTTCCAGTACCTTAGTCAGACCACTCCAGTTCATCTTTTATATGCTCTTGAAGCTCATCCTTTAAGCCACAAACATCTAATCTCAGCATATAACTTAGTCTCCCACTTCTCAGACTGTAAGCCGCCTGACATTACTGACCCCTCCATTAATCCCGATGACTATCATAAATTACTGTTGAACATTCTAGATTCTATCACTCCCAAAATCACACATTTTGGTAATAAAGCCTGCCAATCTCTAGTATGGTTCACCAAGGATCACTAGGAACTCAGTTACTCGTTACCCACATGTTTACACTGTTGGTTAAAAATGATGACACTTTGACTGAAATGGAATAGCAAAACAAACATTGGGGCTGAGTGAGATTTGGCTTTATGTGTTAGTGCATCACAACTGTGTCGGAAATACATTCCACTTTATCACAAATGTATGATATACTATGTAACGTTTAATAAGGTAAGAGATATCAGTTACATTGTGAGAGAGTAAAATGTCAAACAACTTACAAATCATGACTTATGTTGTTTTATTATTGTTTAGAAAAGTGTATGATAGTTTCACTTTGAGTCGTCCACCTTAATACAAGTGCATGATATAATATTGCATATCTAACTATGTGTATGGACTGTACGTCACATTGTGATGTAGTTGCCATTCTGACAAACAAACTCAGTAACTTTATGCTTTACGTAGAGAGTACTCCTTTCCAGATGTCAGAGAGTGCCTCTCCACAAAACATTATTATCAATGTCATTGTTAAAGTCAGGTGCACTGTAAATTGTTAAAAGACACCGTCCCCATTGGCTTAACAGTTGGAAAGGAAACTTCCACTGCCAGAGTTACCATGTGCTCTGATATTGCAATGTTCTAAAACATTTATGATATTAAAATAACATTCAAACTAAAACATGAAATGCTTTGTGACACCATGGATGTTAATCATTTTGCCACTCTGATTGCTGTTGACCTGGTTGACCACACAGCTGCTCCATGCCAAAGCGAGGCCCTGCATTCACTCACCAAAGTCTGATCGATTTGATTTTGATCACAAAAACCTGGGTGGTATGTACTGTGGCTCAACATTTTAGTTTTCTGTTTGGTTTGCAATAAATAAGGTTTGTGGGGTACATTATGTCCACAATTCTTCCATACATGCTTATACATATTACCCAGACCCAAATTAATGTTCCAGGCATATATATTCGAAATAAAAATATATGTAGGTGTGTTTTTGGTCAGAAATAGTCATTTACTAGCCAAAACTGGGTGGTCACCCAGAGTGCTCTATATTTGATATTTGTTAGGTAAAACAAATGTAACACATAGTTATCAAACTAAAACCATAGACACAGAAGGTACAATAAAAATGTGATTTCACAGTAGCTTGTGTGTAAGTCACAAATTGCCACATCATAGGGTTGTGTACATTTTATCCTATGGTGGATGTGACTTTTAATACATTAGGGTCAGAATGTGAAGTCACTCACACTATCCTTCTTAACTGAATATAAATTTAAATATTTTTAATGTGTGCAGCTTACATGATTCTATGTATGCCCACAAAGCAGGCTCGGCTCCCTCTGCAAGGATATACAACTCCTCAGGAGGGAAGTTGTCATCTGCTCCTTCAGTCATAGTGAGTTCCAGCTGAAGAAAATCAGCAAACACTGTTGAGGTCTGCCACCCTTGATGGCTAGGAGGCAAGTGACCTAATGCCCTTAAAAATGTGTGCACAGACGTCATAGAATTTCCGTCAATGAACACTTACATGACAGATAACAGATTCTGCCAATCACAGACCTTTATAGCTAATGTGGGACCGCGGATGCCGGAAAAGGTAGGTACAGATGGCACTTAATAGACCGTCATCCATGACGGATATGTCAAGCGTCCACCATGTTTGGTCTGCCATCAAAAACCAACATCGGGTAGGCCTTGTAATATGGTGGACTGGTACTGCATCATTGACGGAAGCATCAGCTGGTTCTATAAAGACCTAATGAGGCAAGGAAAGCCATGTGAAATCTGGAAAGAGTTGGGAGACAAAGACTGCCTTCACACAACTTAACCATTTTTAAATATGGGTGGCATGGCCAGGCAAGATGGCCGACAGGACATGCCCTTAGGGAGCTCTGTCTCCCCACTGAACGATCCTGCATTAACCCTGCTCCATCTGTCCTATTCCGCTTGCATTTGCCAGATGACTCAACCCTGAGTGGCTTGGAGCAACTATTTGGGAAATCCTGGCACTCAAGCTTAAAATGCCTACTATCGTGAGGGCCTGCAGCGTGCTTGGAATACCCTTCTGACTGGGCTTTGCGTTCAGCGGCTAGGGCTCAGTGTTTGCGGATTACAGCCCCCCCGCTAAGCACCATGGACATTCTACTGTCTAGGCCAGGAGCTGACCGGGACCGGCATCTGCCTCTGCGGGAGCCTGCGTGTGGGCCGGGATGCCCGGTACAGCGTCATATTTGTGGCCCACTACTCACCGTAGGGATCAAAATACCTGGGGTGATAGGGGTGGCGATCGGGGGCCCGCTTGTCCGGAGCAGTGGCCCGCCAGCGGTAATCGAAGCCCCGATAAAGTACACCCCCTTGCTCAGGACTGTGCCCTTCGGCCTTTCAGGAGCGCCTACTCAGTAAACGAGGACAGCCTCCCAATATTGGCCTTGGCTGCAGCTTAAATCCGGCTTGGAGTGGAGATTGGATGCACTGTGAAGGCGCGCCCCTGCTTGGGAATACTGCTGAACGGTGAATATCGCCGAGGGACCTCCCCCCTCAGGTGACTGGAACCGGGGGTTCCCAGGGGGGCATTTGGTCCTTTGGGAGCGCACTGGTGAGAGCACCAGCTTGGAGTTGTGGCCCTGGGGTCGGTCTAGAGGTGGCTGGAAACCTGCAGACAATGGACTGTTGGGGTTGCTGAGGAGCCTGGAGGACCACATTCGTTTATTGGTGATTGAACTGGCCACAGAAATTACTGTTTACCTTGAAGGTAGCAACCCCGCATCGTTCTCTCCTGGTTGGGAAAACTGCTGTGTCTGAGAAGGGGGGTACCCGACCCACGTGTAGTACAGTTATACCTGGTCTGGATGTACCTCAAGCGAGCTCTCAGCACCAACTCCTGGGGGCTTGCACCGATGTCAGCTCCACGGTCTTGAACCCTCACCTGTCTGTTCACCACTACCTCGTGCTCGGACTGAGAGTGGCAGCAAGTGGGGACACCTGACATGTTCTGCCTGGGCTGCCCTCTCCTGCACCAGTAGTGATCCTTCGGCACTGGCCGCTCTGGACCTGCTCGGCCTGCAGACTTCTTGGATTGTGCCTGGGGTACCTCTCACGTCTCCTGCGTAGTTCCAAGTGGCTGGGCCATTGGGGCCCTTGTACCTGAGAAAATGTCTGCACAGCCATCATGGGGAAAGACAGGTCACAGCATTAAACCCAGGGCAATGTCATCACCCAATATACTACAACACACCAGCCTCAGCACAGGATAACTCGACACAGGACCACAGTGTCCCCAGAACAGTTGCCAGAGCAGTCACCAGAGCAGTTCCCAGAGCGTGGGGTGGAACAATCTAGGGTGGCCCTATTAGCGCCTATACAGGGCTACAGGGAGGCATTGGAGGGACAGATTGCAGGTGTCTCCATTGAAGTTACCCTATTCCATGCAGATTTACGCAAGGTGACAAAGTGGACACTGCAGAAACCAATATAACCACCCTTCAAACGGAGGTTCGTCTGCTCAAGCAACAAATGGCACAGATGTCCGTTGTTACCAATTCTCTGGAACACTGTGTGGAGGATGCTGAAGGCCGCTCACGCCACAATAATGTGAGAGACTTCAGATTTCCTGAAGGGGTTGAGGGCCCGTCAACTGAGACCGTACTTGAGGAATGGGTGAGGCGGACTCTGCGCCCAAGGGGCGTCTCAGATTTTTTTGTGGTGGAGCAACCTCATTGAGCCTTGGTCCCCTTCCCGCCGCCGTGGTTTGACCGAGGGGCTCATCACCAGGATCATGAACTACCACGACAGAGATGCCATCCTACAGGCCACAAGGGAACAGTCGGTTCCACAATTTGAAAACCATAACATCACTATATACCCAGACTACACTCAAAAGGACCAGGAACAGGGCAAATCGTTCCTTGCTGTGAAAAAGAAGCTTCGGAAGATGAACCTCAAATACATGTTACTATACCCTGCAAAGCTTCGAGTAATAGCGGCTGGCAAAGTCAAATTTTCTCAAACAACAGGTGGAAGTATGGTACTGGCTGGATATACTTGACCAGATGCCAGCATGCACATTGAGCAGTACGGACCCATTCGATGTTCGTACACGATGGGGGCTTGAGTGGACGCTTCTGGGGAGGGGGCAGGAGTGACTCGCGTGGTGTCACCCGCATTGTGGTCCAAAAGGATGGCACCATTGACTCCCCCACAGATTAACACTCTTGGGTACCAGACACTTAGCTTGATACGTTCCACACTGCTGGCGATGATGCCGGGTCTCCCCCGCGAACTGAAGAGACAGTGCCTCAAACTGTAATGCCATAATCTAAGGGGACTCTTCACACCGCTTGTTGTCAACTTTATAAGTATTGAATGTTATGCCATGCCAATTCACCATCATCCTCCCTACAGTGGGACCCTTGTTTGCCTGTGCCGGTTGGGTGAGGCACCTGTTAAGTTGGACGAGCGATAATCTTGCACAGAGACATACTGCAATGGGATGCATGAAGGAGATCCACTAATACCTGTCTTGCTGCCAGGATATACTAGATGTTTATGGGTGGATACCCATTATTACTCCCTGTGCATGATCGGTCATGGGGGCATCCTTCCCTTATGGGAGTGCATGGAGTCCTACACCTCTGCATGTTGGTGGGAGGGGAGATCACGGGGGTAGATGGTGGTCCTCCCCTTAAGTTGACACATGTTAGTGTCTGTTGCTGTTCGGGTGTAATAGTGGTCATTCTGACACTTTGCAGTAATTGGGCTTGTATACGAATGCAGTTATGTTATACCTGTCTGGGATGAGGGGGGTTCACTTTAGTTTTCCTAAGTTGACCTTTGGGTCCATGCCATCATATTGTGTGGGGGGGGCAATATTACTTCACAGGTAAACTTACAGTCGCAATGGTTGGTTCAGGCACCTATAAGTTTATATCCTGGAACGTGAGAGGTCTGGATACCTATAAAAAAAGGTATAGAGTATTGTCTTCCTGAAGCAGAATACGATCTGTATCGCATGTCTGCAGGAGTCTGACCTTGACATAGAGGCTGGCTAATGGCTAAAAGTTGGAAGGGGCAGCTTTGCTTGGCTAATTAGTCAACATATGCCAAGGTAGTCCTTATTTGGATAGCGCCAGGGGTCCCTTTCGATCTGATCTATATGGAAACCGATGTTAAGGGGTTGTTCATACAGATACAGGAGAGACTCGATGGTGTAGACATGGCCCTAGTAAATACTTATGCACCTAACATAGATGATGGGCAATTCTTCCCCTAAGTCCAGAATGCTCTCTCACCGGCTTTGGAGAGCCCAGTGGTCTGAGCCGGTGACTTCAAATGTGTCTTAGATGGTGAGCTGGATAGAAGTCCTCCCCGTCTACACACCAAACCTAAAATGACACTTTCCCTGCAGGAGGCAGTCACTAATCTGGGTCTCTGTGATATATGGAGGGCCATGCACCCTACAAAGACAGAGTTCACCTGCTATTCCCCTACTCACAGCACACACAAAAGATTGGATCACTTACTATTGTTGCAAGCTATGGGAGGAAGGTATACTCGATCACTGACTTGTCATGGTACCTCGCCAACCATGCCCCAGTGCTCTTTAAACTTAACTGGGAAGCAGCATACCACATGCCCAATGGATGGAGACTTGCTCCAGAGATTCTTCAGGATGAAGATGGGTGAGAGATTGTCTTGGGGGCTCTCGGAGTACTCGGAGATAAACTGATCCATCACCTGCCGCCGCACGACTGAATGGGAAGCAATGAAAGTCGTGACTCGGGGGCACTGTGTGGGGCTCTCTTGTGGGGTACAGCGTGTACTCCAGGCCGAGCTATCAAGGGGTGAGGCAGAAGTGGGACGCTTGCAGCACCTGTCTCTGGGCACCGATCCTCTGCCCCCAAGGGAGTTGGCCACACTGCGTCATGTCACAGAGGTGAGAGATAGACTGGAGAAATATACTCTAAAATCGTACCGCCAGCTCCTCTACAGGGAGGGAGATGTCTCTGGGGGATGGTTAGCTTGGATCCTTAGACAGGAAACCCCTCACACCCCTATACTCCATCTCCAGGATTCTCTGGGGCTTGATGTATAATCCCAATGTGGTATAGTGGACACATTCAAAACTCACCACAAGCGGGTCTACCGCAACTCTTGCCTCTCAGATCCGGATTGCATTGCCAACTTCTTAAACATGGTTCCCCTACTTCAACTAGATTAGGGGGGCGAGCCTGGACTTAAAGGTTGATCTTTCTTTAGAGGAGGTCCAGGCAGCACTTCATCAGTTGCCCCGGGGTAAGGCGCTGGGTGGTGACGGCCTCCAAGCGAAGTTCTATCAGGCCTTCTCCCCCTCCCTTACTCAGCATTTATTTGAGGTATACCTGGGAGCTTATAATTCAGGGGCCCTACCCGAATCTATGTAAGAGTGCTACATTTCCATGATACTCAAGCCAAGGCCCGATAGCTTGGGTCCCTCCTCATACAAAAAAAAAATTTTTTTAAGATTGTTTTATTGAGTTTTCTTTTTTTTCCCCCCAAACAAAAACATAATCTGATACAGAAATCAAAGAATCACAGTAGCCTCTTAAACATCAATTGCCACGAAATAGTGATCCGTCTATTCTCCCCACCTCAATAAGAAGATCATGAACACAAGTCCCCTATAGTAGATAGCAACATACATGTACATAGCGTGGGATATATGACTGAATAATAATTCGACACTGGTTAATGTCCAAAAGGCACCTCTGCAACTCTTAAGCAACCAGGAGAAAAACATTAAAAAAAAATACAAACCCCTCCCCCCACCCACTCTCCCAGCCCGCCCATGTCCCCGGGATGTCTCGTACTGCAGCAATTCAATATAATTCTGTGCAACACATGAATCAGCGTTGTATAACATTAGCATATTAAAGCCAGTGAAGATCAGCATTCCCCCAGTCGAGGACATTGGTAATACTACAATAATCCCAAACAATCCAATAATATACACAGAACTCAAGGTGAGACCATTTGTGTACCCGCTGTCGAATTTTCATCGGAGTCCATCTCCGGTGCTTGCAATAAAACTCCTAGAGCTTCCCAGGCCCTCGCGGCCTCCATGGTTTTATCCCCCTGTGCTCGTCTAGCCAGCTGAAACCTGACTTTGGGTCCCTCCTCATACAGACCTTTATACATGATCAACACAGATATGAAAATCCTTTGTAAAATTCGCTGTTCGGTTATGCCCAGTCATTCAACAGTTACTCCACAACGATCAATGTGGATCCATCAAAGGTTGCAACACCATTATGAATCTCAGGAGGCTGCAAAGGTCGCAACACCATTATGAATCTCAGGAGGCTGACATATTTTACACGAAGTGGAGGGTAGAGAGGACGAACTCGCTATTGTTTCTACAGACATTGCCAAGGCCTTTGATACAGTGAACTGGCATTATTATATGCAGGTACAGGGTGCTATGGGTATGGGCCCTAGATTTCACTCCTGAGTGAAGCTATTGTACATGAACCCCATCGCCAGGGTGAGAGTGGGTAGACTATATTCCGAGAGCTGGCCCATTGGCAGAGGTATGCAACTGGGCTGCCCCCTGTCTCCTCTCCTTTTTGCCCTTGCTTTGGAGCTCATGGCCATTTGGATTAGGCGAGAGTTGGCACTCTGGGGGGTTACTGCTGGGGATACAATACACTTGGGGTCTCTTTATGCTGATGACTCCCTTTTTTACTTGTCAGCACCGCAGCTCTCGCTCCCACTGCTGCTAGAGTGCTTGGATAGATTTGGGGCGATATCTAGCCTGCAGAATAGTTATCAGAAATCCCCGGTCTTCCCACTGGGTGCCCTGCAGTGGCTGGCTCCCAGGGCATTGCCGGTCCTCCCTCTCAGTGGGAGGTCAACAGATTTTGCTATTTAGGCATGATGGTAGCAAACACTACAGAGAAACGCCTGTAACACAATATTTACAGGGTCATTGAGGGCCTCTGTCCAATTTTGGAACACTCTTTCGCTTTCCACTATGCGGCGTGTGGCTATCTCAAAGATGGTCCTGCTGCCACGGTGCCTCGATAGTATTCAGCATGCATTTTATCGTCTCCACCAGGTTGTCTTTTGACAGCTGAATACTTTAATTACCTCTCTGATCTGGGTGGGGGGACACACCCGGGTAGCTCAGACTATTCTGTCCTGCCCGGGGAGGGGAGGGGCTGGCGGTTTTGAATCTGGAGTAATACTACCTGGCCTCACAAATGCAACGTGCAGCACACTGGTTTATGGAAAAGGATAACTGGGAGAAGAAGTTGTAAATGGATGCCTCCAGTGCCTTTACATTCCATCAGATACTCATGGCGGGAGGGAGGGGTGAGGGTTATGTTCCATTCTTGGTGAGGTACACAGCACTGATGTGGAAATGCACTGTCCAACTGATTCTGAAAAAGGCCCCCTTTGCTAGGGAGTTTGTGTTCTGGGACTTCCCAGCATTTAAGGACCTTGCAAACTCCGTGAATATGTCCCAGTGGCAGGAAGGTGAGTGCAAAACCTGAGGAGTCCTGTTTCCCAAGGAAGAATTAATATCCTTTGAAGCGGCCCAACTTAGTTTTAATTTGGGGATAAGACACATCCTCCAACACGCCATTCTTACAGTTACTGTTAAAGATATATGGCCCTCATTCCCAGCAGGCCCTCCCACTTCACACATCTTTCAAGCTCTCCTAGGGCTGGAGGGAGGGCGACACCTAGTCATGCAATTTTACAAGGCCATGTCTACAGACAGACAAATTGTACCCCCCCGCCCCCCTCCTGGGCAGCTTGGGACGGAGAACTTGGGCTGCTCATTGAAAACGCACAATGGGCGAGAATGTGTGGTCTGGTACAATCTGCTTCCAGTAACGCCAGGTTTAAACTCATACACTTCCACTTTCTCCATCGCACCTATATAACACCGCTCATATGACACAAAATAGACCCTGCCAAATCCCAGCTCTGCCCCGCTGCCACCATCCAACAGCCTCTTTCTTACATCTCACTTTGTACTGTCCATTAATTCACAACTTGTGGTTGAAAACGGTTGAGAGAGTGACTGCAGTAGTGGCAATCCCCTGTCCAGTGGAGCCAGTGATCTGGCTTTTGGGGGACATCCGTCGTAAAAAAAGGTCAGAGGATGACTTTTAAATTCCTACATTTACTCCTTGTTCTCTCCAAGCGACGGGTTGCGATCACTTGGTTGGGTGTCAAGGGCCCCAACTTGGGGCGCTAGGAGGGGGGTGTGGCAGAATGGGCTGTTGCTGGGAATTGAGATTAAAAACGTGCAGATGCAATGTCAAACTGGCTGAAGACCTGGATGTCGGGAATGGTTTGTTGGGTGCCTTCCTGGACCACTCGGGCACCCAGCAGGCCGCCGTGACTTAGAGTGAAGATTCCTCAGTGTTGACTGATACCTAAGCATCCAAAGTCGGGCAGTACTTTAGGTCTACTGACGCCCCATAAACTACGATTGCACAAAATTTGTACTGCATCCCCCTGTAATTACGTATTCAATGGCAACTGTTGTAATTTTGTTTATGTTTTCTGCTGTTATTGGCTGCAATCAATAAAGAATGTTTAAAAAATTAACATTTTTAAATATCCCAGGAAAACTTTAAAAAAAATATACTAAAGGCCAAAACCTCCTTCTTTAAACAAGAGGTGGTTGAAGCAATTAATAGGCGATAAAATCTGTTCAGCATGGTGAAAAGATAGCTAAACCACTGACCCCAGCTATTCTTAATACTTCTAAACCCACATCCAACAAGTTTGCAAATTTCTTCTTTGACACAACACCATCCAGAGAAATCTGTATAGAGGGAATAAATATATATATAAATAAGAGTCCTATGTACCCATCTGAAACATCCAGTAAAACCTTTAAACCATTTTCAACCATAATCGGATAATGATATCCTCATCACACCACGCACAGTGCTCTGCTGCCTTTTTGCTAGGTTTGCGCCATAGAAATACCATACACAAACATACATACAGCTTCTTTAACTAAAATCTTGGCAACCTACTCAGTACCATAGTGAACCAAACTCTTTAACTGCTCGCTAGAAGAGGGAATATTCCATGACAAATTTAAAAAGCTCACAAAGACAAGAAGAACCCTCTGCAGACACTAAAAAACCCAACAATTTCAAACCACTAAGGAGGCAACATTTTCTGGGCAAAGCACTGGAAGAGATATTCAATGAACAGCTTAAAGACCACATCAGGTTTCATAGAAGTCTGCAACACTCCGACAGACATTCTGCTGGTCATTGAGGGTGCACTAATGATTTGAGAGACAGAAGAGTACTTCCCCTTAGATCTTCTTGACCTCAAAGTATCGTTTGGTGCAGACAACAATGAGACCCTTCTCTAACGTCTCCGGAAAAGGACTGGAACAGACGGCGCAGTCCTTATATAGTTATGATCAAACAGAAGCCACACAGTTAAGATGGGAAACTTCCTCTATGACCTCTCGTCAACACCACATGCTGTATCACTAGGCTCCATACTGGCATAACTAACTGACTCTATTAAACTTAGAAGTTGGACACCTGTCCGTGAACAATTCAGGATACTTAGACCTAAAAATTCATCAACACGTTGATGATACACAACTATAGCTCAAAATTAGTTCTGAACAAGATGCTTCTAATCTAAAGATAAGTGTTGAAAGTGCACATACTGGGCTATCCCAAAACTTCCTGAAGCTCTATTCTATCAAAACCTAATTCTTTCTGATATCCCCTGACAAACAACAGAACTCTGCTCACAATTGGATGGTGGACTCTAACCCATTAGGAATCAGTAAAACTATTGTAAGAACAGCCAAGTCACTGGGTGTCTTGCTTTAGAAATGACTCTTTCAGTTAGGACATGTTAACACTATTGCTAAAAAATGATCAATGACAACTGCCCTCAAATTACAACCTTAAAAGTCTGATCTCAGCACATGACATTATAGCAACAGTCCATACTTTAGTTATCTCCAGACTTGACTAAGAGATTGCTTTACTACTTGTCCTTCGTAACTCAAACCTCTTGGCCCTAAAACTAGTACTAAATTCTGCAGCAAGACTAATTACAGACACAAAGCAAACAGAGCACAATTCATAGGTTTTCAGATCTCTGAGCTGACCTCCTATGTTATGGTATGTTATGTTATGGTAAAAATACTTATAAAGTTTCTTGGCGCTGGGGTCTAGGAGCTCCTGCCGCTAAGTGATTCATTTGTAACCCTGGCAAAATAGCCAAGTTTTTAAACCTTTCCTAAATTGAGGGTATGTTGTCATCAATCTAATGTCCAGGGGAAGAGAGATCCAAAATTGAGGGGCCGGGACCGCAACTCTTAGTCCCCCCAATTTCTTGTTTAAAGGACAGAGTAGCCAAGAGATTCAGATGGGAAGACCTAAGATCCCGAGTGGGGATATATCTCTGGACCCGAGTAGATACAAATACTGGGCAGTTGCCATGAAGCGCTTTAAAGATGAGGCATCCCAACTTGAATGCACTGCGTTCGACTACCGGGAGTCAATTAACTTTTTCATAAGAGGGATAACATGGTGCCATCTTGGATGACGATAAATGAATCTGGCAGCCTGATTTTGCACCAGTTGCAGTCTTTTAGATTGATATGCCGGTATGCCAAAGTAAAGTGAGTTAGCGTAGTCAATGTGAGAGATGACTAAGGCTAAGACAACTTGGGTAAGAGCTTCAGGAGTGAGAAGTCTGCTGATCTTTCTGATCTTCCGGAGCTTAAAGAAGCAGTTAAAGACCACCGTCCCAATCCGGGATTTCATAGACAGATCGCAGTCAATTGTAATGTCAAGGCTTTTAGTTGATCTTGATGGTAGGGGTGGGTTTCCCAACTCAGTCAGCCAAAAATTAGAATTCCAGGGGTTTAAGGGCCCTCCAATTAAGATCAGTTCAGTTTTGTCTGGGTTTAATTTCAGGTGGTTACTGTTCATCCAGCTACTTACATGTCACATGGTAGTTTGAAAGTTAGTAATGGAGGCGGCAGACTTATCAATGTTAAAGATGAATTGAAGAGCGTCAGTGTAGTTGAAAATGCATACCTCCTTTTCACCTAAAAATTGAATGAAAGGATATAGGTACAGATTGAAAAGGTGCGGTGACAGAAAAGAGCCCTGAGGCACCCCACATGTCAATTTGAGCTAACCTCCTATGAAGGAACGCGGCATACTGATGAGCGCATTCAGAATATATAAAGTCTTACACATTAATGCCCCAAGGTACCTTGCACAAATACTGAATATTCTAGGCGAAACCAGAAACGAAGAAGTACTGGTGCTTGAAATTCCATAATTCATACAGCAAAACACTCGAGGGGCAGCACCTAAGATCTGGAATAACATTCCTCGTAAACGTGTACTGGCTGCTTATTACTTACCTAAGAAATTAATGAAATAACTCCTATTCAACAGATACACCTACCATGTAAAATGAAAACTGTTCTCTTTTAAATTGTTTTAACACAGACCTCCCCTAAAACTCATTAACTCTCCAATTCAATCTTCTAGATACAATTTAAAGATCTCTCTCCTCTCAAAAAAATAAGTACGTATAGGTACATTGTACCGATATGTTGCATTTAAGGCACCTCAATTTGCATCTCAAAATGTCTGTTGCAAGTTGAATATATATATGTATAGAATGTGAAATCAAGTGATGGTATGCTCGTAACTGTAGTTTTCTCTTTATACAGCGCTCTGACGTCAACTTGATACTGTCGGCATTATAGAAAACCATAAATAAATCTGGATGTGCTACCGCTAGGAAGGAGTATGCACGCAGCCGTGCAGGAGAAGGCGTGTTCTCTGTTCCATCGTAATACATCTGGTGGCCTCAAGTACCTCTTTTCACTTGTTCAGTTCACAGAATTCTCTCACTCTCCTGGAAAACATTAAAGCGCGGTGGCTTTAAATAGTACAGAAGCTTCTTGGCGCCGACACAGGGGGCTACCTCTTTAATAAATGGAAGATAATGGCCAGAAATAATTTGAAGCTTTGGAAAAAAGGAGAAATGACCGGGACTGCCTCAGCAACTCCTTCCATTACATTATACAGAAAGCACTTACTGGCCTGTTATTTGCGCCTCTTGCAGCTGACAGCTTCTCTGAGCTCAAACAACTACGCACTGCCACTCATTGTACGCCTCTCCCGCCAGATGGACGGGAATACATGGAGATTGTCCCACATGTGGCTCTGACCAATAAGGATTGGAGAGAGTCAGTCTCAGGTCAAAAGAGAGTCTGAAAGGCCAGCAGGGATTGGTTAGAGGCAGTTGCATGTCAGGCATGCTTTCCCTTGAATAGCACTCAAACACATGTAATGCAGGCTTGCTCCTGATAGCACTCATGTCAGGCACCAGAAGCGGCTTGCACAGGTAACAGCGGTGGGCGGGGCGGGGCGGGGTGAGGGGTGAGGGGTGGTGGAATTCGACAGACAATGGGTTACGTAATATTAAATAAATAAAACCACTTACTTTGCGCTTGCCGCATCGGCAGACACGGCGATTCGGCGAGCGCAAAGTAAGTGGTTTTTCAAATTTGGATATTTATTTAATATTACTTAACCCGTCGTCTGTCGAATTACATCACCCCCCCACCCCGCCCTACCGCTCTTACCTGTGTGAGCCGCCACTGTCAGGCACGACTGACAAGCCAGGCGTGCCTGTCCCAGAATGGCCAGTACATCTGGGGCAGAGACAATGATAACAAATCCAAACAGGAAGGCCCAGCACTGCACACATCCCATGTCCCCACCCAGGGATCCTGCCCCGGCCCGGGGGCCACAAGGAGACCAGCATCAACCAAGAGCATGGAGTACACTGGCTGGTGTCTTTTTCTGACCGTAAATTGAGAGAAGTTTTTAAAGTGAACTATGTGAGAATCTTCCTGGGGTACATGGAGTGTGAAAGTAAAGGTTGCAGGATATCATTTGTTCTGTAAAACACAAAAATATTAAATACCTGTACATGAACTGAACACATATTTCAGAATATTGAAGTAGTAGGAAAGCAAAAATGAAGCACATTATTTTTTGCAATGCTGAAGTGTGATGGAAACAAAGACTTTAATAGGCTGAAAACAAATCAAGACACTTTTACTTAGTGATGCCCAAATGATAAATATTCAGTGAAATCTGATGTCCACATATTATGATTTGTGTGCTATATAGTTTTATCAGTAAAACTGTATGTCTGTGCAAATTTAGTGGCCATTTCAAAGAAAAATATGCTGTCTGTGAATGACAATGCGCTACCGGATGAGGCTTTAATAATATATTTGGGACAGTGTGCTCCAAAATGCTCCACCAGCTACATATTACACCCTTACCACCCTCCTGCTGAATACATTTGCTACACCTTGTGTGAAGCTAGGATTTTTCACAAGCCCTATGACTTTATTGATGTAACATTGATGTCAGCACCCCCACTTAAAAACTGTTCCAGCACTGGTGCAAAGCTGCTGAACTATGTCCATAAGTCCAGTTTTAAAACAAACCCTTGCAAGCATTCCCAACCAAGACTACTGGTGAACCTTACAGTATTTTTGCTGCAGTTCTTTACTTTACAAAACCATTTCAAAAGAGAACATGCTCACTATAGGTAATCATTCACAATCATCTCACCCCATTGGTGTATGAATTTCACACACAAATTGAGGAATATGGATGGCAAGAGCTGCTGACTTTGGATCTGGGGAGCCAGGTCTGAGTCCTGGGTCTGGGCAAAACACTCAATCTCCCATCCTTATAATAAAATTAATCTGACCTTATAAAATGTAATCTGGTGCTCAACTAATGCACTTCAATGCCCTTGGGCAGTTTTGGTGCTATATAAGACAGCAATATATATGTATGTATGGAGTCCAAAATCCACCACTGGGCCTCATTTTAACATAAAATAGATATGAGGCCTTATCCTATACTATGTTACAGAAAGGGTTTTTTCAAACTTGCTAAAATCACTGGTATCAAGACCAAGATTTTTCAGAAGCCTTGTGATCTGCGGAATTCAACAGGCCACCACCCTACTCTGAAAAGTGTTTGAGCTCCAGTGCAGTTCACCATCTGTAACTTTTATGGGCATATCAATATCTTCGTCACAGTCCGATAAAGACTTTTCGAAGGGTGTTGTCAAGGTTGTGACATTTACAAATAACTGCTGCTAGAGAAGAATGCAAAACTTTCTAAAGAATATCTTATTTTGGTAAATCACACAAGTTTGAAAGCATGTCTATTATTACATTTAAAAAATCGATCCCGACTAATGTCCCTTAAAACTAGGTGGGTCGCAAACGTTTGTTGTTCAAAAACATGTGTTGTGGTTCTAAAAAGTTTGGGAAGCACTGATCTAGACAATTATAGTCCTTTTCTTTATTCCCTGTGTATAATATCAAGAGCTTCCTTTTAGAGGGTGAGTCCACCCCGGAAGGGATATCTCCAGGGTAAGATAAGACCCCAGTGATGAAGCATGCCCCAAAATGTAGGCGAGGGACTTTTAATATAATGAAAGGGATTACGTCCGTACCTCATTTTGAGACCATTACGTGGGTCCCAGCAGGGTTGGCTAGATTTTTCGTATTGTTATATAAATAAGGAAGATGTCCGAGCAGACTATGTTTTCTTCACATTCCCTATTATGTGTATAATATGTATGTGTGTTGTGTCGCTGTACGTGTGCCTGTATGTGCCTTTGGCTCGGGTTGTTCCCTGGTCTGTGTGCAATGTTCTCTGTTAATTGGTTTCTTTGCAAGAGTGAGTTTATGTTTGTTTATCTGCACGTCTTACTAGGTATATATCTGTGGGCATGGTGCTATATGCACTTTGGCTTGTGTGCAATGATCCCTCAATCTTTCTGCTCTCTGTGCATATGTGTCTGTGTATCAGTCATTCTGTATGCACTGGTTCTCACTTTGTTTCTCTGTAGATCAGTGTACATGGGTTAATATATGGTTGTCGGTCAGTGTGCTTGTGAGTCTACAGGTATGTGTGTGTGTGGATACACCTGCTATTTCTCGACTTTTCCTTTTGCCTGTTTGCCATCCACCCTTCTGTCTGTTATTACAGTGTTTACGGGGAGGGAAACTACCTGCAAACATTTTGAGACTCCTACAAAGTCCTAACTCTGTGGGAATTCCCAAAATATGTGTATGATTTTTTTTTTGCTTAATCTGTTTATATTTTCGCCTATAGTATACAAAAATGCAGGTTATGTGTGATTGTAAATACAAAGGATGAGTTCATACTTTTACATCAATTGATGTAACTGTTGTTCAAGACACAATCAGACATGAAGAGGTGCTCATAGCTGGGTAGAGCTGTATGGACCTACAAATCATCGTGCCCGCTTAGTGATATCGAGACATGTATCCGGCGAAGCAGCGATACTGCAGGCCAGATTGTGATAGCATATGTTTCAAGTAGCAAACTGATATTTCTAATGTTCTTGAGTTTGCCGAACCTTAAAATAGGGAGGGAGGAAAAAACAAGGAAGAAACTCTACTGCTACAAACAACAAGCATTTGCAATGCAATCGGTCTCGCCTTTGGGACCTTATATGTATTTAGCTATGCAGCATATTAGCCTGGGTGCTGAAACATTTACTGTTCTAGCAGTACCACCTTTCACTGCCCTTGATACAACTTTAAAGAGACTTGTTTTGGTTGTTTTAGAGTATCATCATGTTAGACCTAAAGCATTTTTAATGTTATATACAAGAAAGCCATATATGGTGCTTATTTATTATATGTAACTAACTACTATTGACAAAGCAAATAATTTAAACAACCTAACAAGCTCACACACTTGTTCTCCGCCTTTTTAGCCCTGCTCAGCTTTCTACTTACTGCAGCAAGGTAGGGGGGTCTGGGGGACTGGTAAGCAATGAGGAGAGAGGAAAGAATGCAAAGCGAGTGGTGGGGGCAGGAACGAGTGGGAAGAGCGCTGAGGAGTAAAGATGACAGCCTGCAACTGCACTAATATAGCGTGTTACATAGCAAACCCTTCACTGAGGGCACTGTAGCACTAAAAGAAATATTATCCAATATGGATGTGTATTTACTGACCACTGTGTGTGCCTTGAAAACTACCCAACACCATCTAGGTGAACAAAACAGGAGGGGTAGTGGGCATGGCAATGCGAGGGACATCACAAGGGTGACCTTCTCTGTATAGTTTTAACATTAGATAGGCATGAAATTGTATCCTGAACCTTATAATCTTATGAATCATAATTGAAGCACCAAATCCACTAGGTAACTGTGGTAGACGGAGGAGGGCGGCGTGGACACTCTCAGCCCAAACTTAATTTGCATAGACAGGATCCTATTATTACGTAATACAGAAACACCCACCATCAATGAAACAGTAATGGCCCTAAGAAGCCACTGGAACACCATTCCTCCCACAGGTACAAGCAGTTCGCCATTATAGCACATTTCCCCCACTGGCACCAATGACATCTCCATTGCCACATTACAGTTCTTTGCCTTTCACAGACAGCCACCACCTCTGATTAAAGACTGTCACACCATGTTTCCTACCCAGTGTGCCACATGTACACCATCACACAACAGTGCCCCCCACTGTTTCAATCATCACAGGGCTCTGCCTTAAACAAACATCACCGCTGCCCCATCATAGAAAATTGTCCCATGCAGGCACTACAACTGCATCATCGCAGCTCAATGCCCCCATAGACACCAAAACTGCAGCTAAAACACATACCCTCCCATAACCACCACAACTACATCAACAGAGTAAACAATCACTTCCATCACATCACAACAGGACTTTAACTGTACCATCACGGTACCTTGCACCCACCTCTCTCCTCCACAGGCACTCCCACTGGACCAGCAGAGTATGAAGCTGCCAGCAGGCACAACAACTGCACTATTACAGCACAATGGCCCATGAAGTTACTCCAGCTGCTCATCCCAGCAGCGATGGTGCGCTACCTGCCCCATCACTGCACAGCGCCTATCACAGGAAGCATAAATGTACCTTCACTGCAAGCTGCATCCAAGGGCACCGCTGAGGCTGTTGCTGCTTAACAGCAGGCTGCTTCCCATCGACAGCCACAACAGGCCTCTTTCCATAGGCAGAAGGGCAGCACAGCAGGCTGCTTCCCATTGGCAGCACAATCACAGCACGCTGCTTCCCATAGGCAGCACAGTCACAGCACGCTGCTTCCCATAGGCAGCAGGGCAGCACTGCAGGTGCCTGAGCAGGGCAGCACAGGCCAACGCGTTGCAGGCGCCACAGCAGGGCATCGTTCCTCAGGCAGGAGAGCGGCGTTCTCGCGCACATGTCACGCGCACATTCCCTCACTGTGACTTCCGGTGCAGGCCTCTCCTGTTCTTCCAGCTGCTGGGAGCAGAGGACATTTTTATTATAGTATCCGAGCCCCAAGCATGGGACGGGGCAGGGTGGTACTACTTACTGGGAATGAGACACGGCCTGCACTCATTCATAAATCCATCTCCGGGCGGAACGCCTTCTAGGCTATTACAAACTTGACAGGCGACGGTGGTGGCCGCCTGACGTCTGTATTGCGCATGTGTTCTGGAGACTGCCATTTTTTGGTCAGGCAAAATGTCGCGCGAGACAAAAAAAAGAGTAAATCCATCTCCGGGCGGAACGCCTTCTAGGCTGTTACAAACTTGACAGGCGATGGTGGTGGCCGCCTGACGTCTGTATTGCTCATGTGTTCTGGAGACTGCCATGTTTTGGTCAGGCAAAATGTCGCGCGAGACAAAAAAAAGAGTGCGAATTCACCCAGCCAATCCCACGACAAACAAGCATTTGCAATGCAATAGGACTCGTATTTACGCGAGACCTATTGCATTGGAAATGGGAGTGCGGGCGTCCAAGAAGGCACGAACGGGTGAGGGGGGGCGAGAAGTCACGGACTGCGGGAGGGTGCGGGGGGGAACACAGGGAAGAAAATAGTGTTGGAGTAAATGAGCCAATAGCCAGGGAAGGATACAAATCACAACATGGCCGTCAGGAGGAGGGACTAACAAGCCTAAAACCAATCAGAAGGCAGCATTTAGGATCTAAGCCAATCAAAAAGATGGGCGGAGAGTGGGCGGAGCTTCCACAAAGCTTCCACGCTATAGTGTATACTGCATGCCTCGCAAAGCGACAGCGCATGCGCTGCAATGCTAGGCGAGACCTAAAAACCAGTCCCATACCAGTTATAGACGACATTATAAGATCCCTCCAGCGTAACATTATGTGAACCCTCAAGACAATTGAAGAGGGCAGGCCTTAAGTAGTGTGTAGGGTTTCCGCCTCATGTGTGCCAAATACAGTGGCTTCACTGTGTTTGATATTGTCGTGTTGCAGGGAGGTAAGGAGCTCGGTTAAAATAGTGTCCCACTTGGCTGAGATGGGGTATTTATGGAGTCCTAGGTTATCCTCTACGTTTTCAGCTCGAGCCCATGTGGTGATGGATTGCAACCAGGCCTCCAATGTCGGGAGCTCATTGGACTTCCACCGTCGGGTAATGAGGCACACAGCTGCCAAAAGTCCTAAGTGTAGAAAGCGGGAGGTGGCTCTTTGCTTTTTGTCTCTCTGATTAAGACCTGTTAAGAAGGCCTCCCAGGTATGTAAGGCAGGCCTCCCTGTGCATGTGAATAGATGGTATGTAACCCCTCGTCAGTGATGTTGTAAAGAGGAACAAGCACATAACATGTGGAGGAAGTCAGCGTCAATTTGATGACAACAGGGGCAAGCGGCATCTGTTCTATTAAAATATCTATTAATTTTAGTTGGGGTCAAATAGGCCCTATGTACAATATAATATTGTATAAGTCTAAACCGGGTGTTACGTGGGACATGTGTTGGGCCTGCTAGTAACGCATCCCACTCTTTGTCAGTGCAAGGACATGAGAGATCTGTCTCCCAGTGATGGTGTAATGGTGTAAGTGGTATTGCAGAGTGGAGGCGTAAGGAGTCAGATAGCCAGCGCGTAAGGTGGTGACCCGTGCCGAGCAAGTGTAGGTATTGCAAGGTGAAGTGCGTTTTGGGTTCATGTGACATGTCTCTCCATTTATGCCCCAGCAACTGTATCAAGGAGTTGTAGATAAGGAAGTGGCGCGGGTGTAATCCCTCATCGGTCATCAAATACTTATAGGAAATAAGGATGCCATACCGGTAGAGGTCACCTAGTGTATGTAGACCCACTTCGTGCCAGGCAGTTAGTTCATCACAGTGGTCATAGACTGTCCCCTGGGCATTCCAAGAAGCACCATAACTGTGGCGTATTGTGTAGTTGATCTGGTAAGGTATAAACAATGGTGGAAGCAACAGTAGGCCACCCGTAATAGCTTAGGAGGTGGCAGCGGTAGCTTAGAGCATGGATGAAATAGGTGGAGTAGGGTGGGTAGACTACAGGCAGGTGCGTTCGTGGCAGTTTAAGGTGCAAACCAGCTATTCAACAGGCCACCCATTGGAGCTGGGATGCAAGATAATACTGTTCATAACTCATCACCGCCAATCCTCCCTGATCAGAAGACAAATATAGCTTTGACAACTCTACCCTGCAGCAGGTCTTGTTCCAGATAAATTTGCGCATCAGTTTCTCAAATGACTTGAAAAATGCGGGTGAAATATATAATGGCAGATTAGAAAAATAATAAAGTAACCGGGGGGTACCGCCATTTTTAGAAGGGCAATGCGTCCCACTACAGACAGCGAGAGAGTGTTCCAAAAGGCCATCTGCAATTTCAGTGATGTGACCGCCTGTGTGAGATTCCCATCAAGTAGGTCCAAGTCGGAATGGTATATTCTGATACCAAGGTATCGAAATAATGTGGGCTGTCAGGTCGTTAATAAGAAAGGTTGGATCCGTCAGTGTGGGCCTAAATAGAAATAGACAGAATTTCGCCCAATTGACCCTCAGACCAGAGAGGCGGGCAAACCGATTGAGCGTTAGCGCAACCGAAGGGGAAATGGAGTGGACATTTCTGATGTAGAGGAGTAGGTCATCCACGCACAAGGATATGGTGTGAACACCATCACCCATCAGTATGCCTCAGTCTCCAGCATGTTCATGCATAGCAAGTGCCAGCAGTTCTTTTGTCAGGGAAAAAAGTTGGGGGGAGAGCGGGCAGCCGAGCCTGGTGCCCCTGTGTATTTGGAGTGGTTCAGAGAAAAGATTACCCATCTTTACCCTGGCCGTTGGCAGCGTGTATAACAGACGCACCAATCAGATGTACTGGGCCCCCACGCCGTAACGCAGCAACACTGAATAGAAAAGCCCACTCCAGTGAGCCAAAGGCTTTTTGAAAATCAAGCACCAGGCAGCCAGCACGAGGCCGGCTGCCTGGAGCAAACCGGTGCAAGTTAAGTAAATGTTGCGGACTGGGGCACACCCATTTTGGTCCGGGTGGATCAATAGAGGAGCCAGGGGTGCCAAATGACCGGCAAGTATTTTTGCCAGTATCTTGTAATCTGTATTCAATAGTGCTACAGGTCTATAGGAACCCAGTGAAGTGTGGTCCCTGTCCAGTTTGCAGAGGGAGATTAGCGTAGCTTCACAGAGGGAAGTTGGGAGGCAGGAGGACGATAAGGCAGCATCACATATTTTCTGTAGATGGGGGCCAGCTGTGCAGCTTAAGTCTTATAAAATTTAGCAGGTAGTCCATCTGGCCCTGGTGATTTACCTGAGGCGAGAGAGCATATGGGCTCCTGTATTTCGAACATGGCCAAAATATGTGCATGAGACCACCACTCTAGCAGAAAAGTCCACAAGGTAATGAATATTTTTCCACTAAAATAAGTGGATTAGAGCACAGAAATCCTCATGTTTTAAATCTGAATTTTCTTTTCGGAGCAACAGATGTACTATTTAAAAACGTTTATTCTTAGAACATGAGAAATCAAGGTTGTAAGTGTGCATCTTCACTCACCAAATTATGCATGCATGCATCCATCTGTTCATCCATCCTGCCATCCATGTGTGCCTTTATGCGTGTTTGTTTTATGGATGTGATTTGTCTGTGTGTGTATTGTTTGTGTCTTCATAAGTGCTTCTTTATATATATGTGAGTGTATGTGTGTTGACTGTGTGGCAGGATCTCTTTTGTTCAGTACACCTGCATGTGTGTGTGTGCACATGGCTGCCTGGATGTATGAAGACCTATGTGCATAAGTGAATGACTGTTTATCTTTTCATCTCTTTGCACAAATTCCAGAATGTCTGTTGGGCCATCAGCATGGGTGCCTGTAGGTCTACTAGACTATGTTTAATAGTCAGTGTATGTTTGCTTGTGCGTATATATGTGTGATCTATTGGGAATGTGCACATGCAGTGTGCATGTTTGTTTTTCATCTCGGCATGTATGGACTAAAGAAAACTCAAACATAAATGCTTTGCCGATACCTTTTGATTTTATGTATCAAATTAAATGTTAACAATTCAACGTGGGAATTTATATACTGGCCCTCTACCATGCACAGTGTTCTCATAAATAATGTCATTTGAGATGGCATGAGTGTTGTTATGAATGCTATGATTTAACATGCTATAAGTGATGTAATATGAAAGGGTATAAGCAGTGCATGGTGAAGGCACAAATTGTAGTTTATTTAGTCTGCCTAGTGAGTTTACCACACTCTGTATGAAAGCGCGCACATTATAGAAAGTTTGTCATGATGAAAATTATAACTTTAAGTTAATCTTTTCATTTTTAAGGTCCGTGTATCTTAAGTTGGTTTTGTACAGAAATAATTAAGTTTCCCTAAGTATAACTTATCTTTAACATTTGTTTTTTTTTATTGACTTTCTATTTGTTTGTAAAAATTGGTTTAAAATCATATAATGTTTATTTTTGTATTATTTATTTCATGTTAAATTTTATTTTTAGATTTGAATATTACAGTGGCACTTTCTCGATGATTTCTCGTGGAGTGGTCTATAGTGGAGTGGCACTGCATAGAGTGGGGTAGAGCAGAGTAGAGTGGTTTACAGTGGGGTGGAGTGGTTTGGAGTGGCGTACAGTAGACTGGCATAGAATACAATTGCACTGACTGCAGTAGCATAGAGTAGAGTGGTGCAGACTTGAGTACAGTAGCGTAGAATGCAGTAGAGTAGAGTGGTGCAGAGTAGAGTGGCGTACAGTAGAATGGTGTAGAGAACAGTGACAAAGTGCATTTGCGTAGAGTACAGTGGTGCAGAGTAGAGTACAGTGGCATAGAGAGCAGTGGCGTAGAGTAGTGCACAGTGGAGTACAGTGACGTAGTGTGAAGTGGGGTAGATTAGACTGGTGTAGAGTAGTGTAGCTTATAGTAGAGTGACAGAGTGCAGTGGTGCACAGTAGAGTGCAGTGGCATAGAGTGCAGTGGAGCACAGTGGCTTGAAGTCGCATACGATAGAGTGTCAGAGTACTGTGGCATAGAGTAGAGTGAAGTGGGGTAGAGTGAAGTGGGGTAGAGTAGAGTGGCGTACAGTAGAGTGGCATACAGTAGATTGCCACAAGGTGAAATGGGGTAGAGTAGAGTGGTGCAGAGTAGAGTACAGTGGCGAAGAGTGCAGTGGCATGCAATAAAGTAGTGCAGAGTAGAGTATAGTTAAGTAGAGTGATGTAGAATGGACTAGAATGGCTTTGAGTGCCGTAGAATACAGTAGAGTGCAATGCAGAGGTGTAGAGTAGAGTGGTGTACAGTAGAATGGCATAGAGTGGAGTGGGTAGAGTGAAGTGGCATAGAGTAGAGTAGCATAGAGAAGAGTGGGGTAGAGTAGAGTGGGGTAGAGAAGAGTGGCGGAATAAAGTGGGTTAGAGTGAAGTGGGGTAAAGTAGAGTGGTAGAGTGAAGTGGGGTAGTGCAGAGTGACACACAGTAGAGTGGCATAGAGCGCTGTGGTGCAGAATAGAGTGCAGTGGGGTAGAGTGGAGTACTGTAGAGTGGAATAGACTGGCGTAGAGTGTAGAGGAGTGCAGTGGCTTGGAGTCGGGTTGAGTGACATACAGTAGAGCGGCGTAGAGTGAAGTGGGGTAGAGCGAAGTGAGGTAGAGTGAGGTGGGGTAGAGGAGAGTGGTGTAGAGTAGAGTGGTGTAGAGTAGAGTGGGGTACAGTGAAGTAAGGTAGAGTAGAGTTCAGTAGAGTGGCATAGAGTGAAGTGAAGTGGATCAGAGTGTCATAGAATAGAGTGGTGTAGAGTGAAATGGGGTAGAGTAGAGTGGTGCAGAGTAGAGTACGGTGGCATAGAGGGCAGTGGCGTACAGTAAAGGGATGTAGAGTGGAGCGGAGCAGAGTGACTTCAAGTGCCGCAGAGTTCAGTGGTTTAGAGTGCAGTAACTAATTTTTTTCCACTCTCTTTCCGGCACCTCACCGCGCAGTGCCTAGACGCCTTAGGGCAATCGTGCGATTTACAAATTTCCAAATCAAATGAAATCAGTGGCATAGAGTGCATTCGCATACAGAGGAATCGTGTACAGTAGAGTGGCGTAGAGTGAAGTGGGCTAGAGTAGAGCGGCATAGAGCACAGTGGCACACAGTAGAGTGGCACAGATTGCAGTGGTGCAAAGTGGAGTGCAGTGGCATAGAGTAGAGTGGATTTGACTGGCGTGCAGAGGCCTAGAGTAGAGTGGTGCAGAGTAGAATGCCATAGAGTGCAGTGACGTACGGAAGAGTGAAGTGGAGTAAAGTGAAGTGGGGTGGAGTAGAGTGGTGTAGGGCAGAGTGGCAGAGTAGAGTTGGGTACAGTGAAGTGGGGTAGATTAGAGTGGCGCACAGTAGAGTGGCAAAGATCAGAGTGGCTTGAATGCAGTGGTGTAGCGTGCAGTGGGATGAAGTGGACTAGAGTTGTGTGGAGTTGAGTGGCTTGGAGATGGGTAGAGTGACATGGGGTAGAGGGAGGTGGGGAGAGTGGTGTGGAGTAGAGTGATGTACAGGAGACTGGCGGAGAGTGAAATGGGGTACAGTGAAGTGGGGTAGAGTGGAGTGGCGAAGAGTAGAATGGCATAGAGTAAAGTGGGGTAGAGTGAAGTGGTGTAGAGTGGCGTAGAGTGGCGAGGGGTGAACTGGGGTAGAGTGGTGTAGAGTACAGTGGCGTAGAGTAGAGTGGAATGGAGTGACTATGAGTGCAGTAGTGTAGAGTACTGTGGTGTACAGTAGAGTGGTGTGAAGTAAAGAGGAGTAGAGTAAAGTGGTGTGGAGTAGAGTGCTGTGGCGTAGAGTGCAGGATCATACAGTGGAGTGGATTTGAATGGCTTGGAGTGGCGTAGAGTTGAATGGTGCAAAGTAGAGTAGAGTGGCGTAGTGTGAAGTGGAGTACAGTGAAGTGGAGTAGAGTGAAGTGGAGTAGAGTGGGGTATAGTAGAGTGGGGTAGAGTACAGTGGGTAGAGTAAAGTGGCATAGAGTGAAGTGGGGTAGACTAGAGTGCAGTGGCGTACAGTGGAGTACAGTGGAGTACAGTGGAGTACAGTGGCATAGAGGGGAGAACAGTACAATGGCTTGGTGGCATAGAGTGCTGTGGCATAGAGTAGATTGGTGTAGAGTAGAGTGCAGTGGCGCAGAATGCAGTGAAATACAGTAGAGTGGTGTAGAGTAGAGTGGCGTAGAGTAGAATGGTGCAGACTAGAATAGAGTGGCGTACAGTGCAGTGGTGTGGCGTGCAGTGGTGTGGCATACAGTGGAGTAGAACAGAGTGGTGTTGAGTGGAATAGAGTGGCTTGGAGTGGGTTAGAGTAGAGTGGCACAGAGTACAATGGCGTAGAGTACAGTGACGTGGAGTGGCAAACAGTAGAGCGGCATAGAGTGAAATTGGGTACAGTGGAGTAGAGTGGCGTAGAGAAGAGTAGCATAGAGTGAAGTGGGGTACAGTAGAGTGGGGTAGAGTGAAGTGAGGTAGAGTGGCGCAGAATGCAGTGGAGTAGCGTGTAGTACAGTGGCATAAAGCAGAGAAGAATACAGTGGCTTGGTGTGGCGTAGAGTGCAGTGGCATACAGTAGAGTGGTACAGAGTAGAGTGAATTAGCATGGAGTAGAGTGGTGCAGACTGGAGTAGAGTGGCGTAGAGTGCAATGGCATACAGTGGTGTGGAGTAGAGTGAAGTAGAGTTGCTTGGAGTGGGGTAGAGTAGAGTGGCGTAGAGTAGAGTTGCGAAAAGTTGAGTGCCGTACAGTAGAGTAGGGTACAGTGAAGTGGAATAGAGTGGGCTGGAGTATAGTGGAGTGGCTTTGTGTGGAGTGGGGCAGAGTGGTGTACCATGGAATGGAGTGGCATGGCATACAGTAGAGTGGCGTAGAGTGCAGTGGCATGGAGAGCAGTGGCCTAGAGTAGAGTGGTGCAAAGTAGAGTAGAGTGCAGCGGTGTAGAGTAAAGTGCAATGGCGTAGAGTGCAGTTGAGTACAGGGGCATAGATTGCAGTGGCATACAGTGAAGTGATGTAGAATGCAGTGGCATAGAGTGTGATGGCATACAGTAGAGTGGTGTAGTTTGTAGTCTGTTATTTAATACACTCCTCTACTTGCATCCCTTAATTATTATTTTTTAACATTTCTAAGTACCACCGTACTTTCAAGGGAGTACCGCAGTACTACGAATTTTATAAAAGAAACATAATTTTACCTCCCTACACACACTTTTCTAAACTGCCTCATGCCTTACTATAGTTTAAAAACATACTAGTAAGCTATATCTCACGGAGAAACCCACAACACAGCCAAAGTGTGGTCTAAACAATATGGCTACATTTTTATCATGTGAATGTTTTTTTATTAGCTAATATAGGGTTTTGTCATCGTTATGTACAGCGGTATACCGCGAAAGTACCGTGGCCCAATATATCACTAAGTTTTAGTCCCTTATTACTACAAAACTACTGAACGGATTTCATGAAATAACCAAAAGGATTTTTCTAGACCATAATCAATATTCCTGCCAAATTTCATGAAAATCCATTTAGCGTTTTGCCGCTAAGTCTGTGTAAAAAGTCTATGAAAAATGCATTGGTGGAAAAACGTATTTTGGAACCTCATTTTTTTCTTTGCACCCACTAAACTAATCATCACATAACTTTGCATTATCAGTCAATATAGAAAAAGGAATAAGTCTGCTAAGTTTCGTGGTAATTCGTCAAACGGTGGCAAATATATTACCAAGCAACAATCTATATATAGTTTGAGACAAATCCATTGCCCTAACAAGCAGCCAATGAAATCTTCTCAGCAATGGTCTCCCAGAAAAAAAGACGCCTTCATTTAGTGTCTGATGCCAATACAGAGAGGAAGACCTTTATCGTATGTGGGGCTGCAGCAGAACCCCTGCTTTCAACATTACTGAGAGCACACTGTTAAAACTACAGTAAAACATATTGTAAATCCACAGAGGTACAGAGTGGCAAACAACGCTGATACTAACTACTAGCAATGTTGGGAAAAAAACATGCCCCGTGCCCTGCAGTTACCGTCATTGTGTGATTTGCTGTTAAAGCTTCCTTTGTGGATATCAAACTACAGTAACGACTAAACACAGTTAGATGGCTAACCATGTAAAATAAAGAACAAAATCACTACTTGGCAAATACAAATACACAGTGCCAGTTGCAGTTACAATAGATTTTACTGCAATTGATTTGGGTTTTTCTTGCAGTAAATGTTTGCCACCTGCTCTGGGTGATGGCATTTTATAGGGCTAATTTAATCACGTTCATGTTTTGTTGAACAACTTTAAATCTTGATGATCTACTGCATGTGCAGTTACAATTTAAATGGTATGAGGGTATACAGGGTAATACCGCCAATCTTACAATTTGCAGGTGTAGTAATTTCTGGAGTTAATTCCGACTGCAATGAATTTCAGAATTACCACCATACTTCACGTAAGGGCTTAAGTGGGAAAATGAAATAGCAACTTGGAGGACTACAAAAGTAATTGTCGCATGCAGACTCTGGAACTTCATTGCACTTATTTTTGTGTGATACCAATATTTTGAAAAAACATGTCATTTTGCACAATGATTCTGCTGGCATGTGACTTGATGCCTTCAAGAAATGGCTAAGATTGGACAGGCCTATCGTATGCGTGCGGATTTCTCCTCCAGACTGCGCAGTCTCTGCAGTTGTAAACTTACTATTAACTTAGAGTTTCTGAATATCAAAAAAATAGCAAACTTACACATAAAGGTACGTTTTCCTTTGGGAATTAGGCATTTTGTTGATGCGCTCACCTCAAAAATAAACAAACAGCGCCAGCATGTTGTCAACTGCCATAAGTACTAGTGTTGAGAATTAGGTGCTGGTGTTGATCACCAGCAAACACCAGCTAAAGTTAAATACTGCTGCAGACTTGATTTCACTTGAACTTGCAATGTGCTACAATCCAGTACCTTTCCGGTTCCGTAAATCCCAAGCAATTAAAAACCCTTTTTGTTTATGTCACAATATGTCACTATTTTCGTAGTTTCCATTTTGCACTGGGGACACACTGCACTATATACAAATGTATCCTTTTGTAAATTTTCATTTTGTTATCTATATATAAATATTAATTGTGATTACCAAACATTGAGTGGTATATGGTTTCTTCTCCTTGGGATATCGACTTAACACCATTTTTACTGCGATTGTGCTTATAATTATCATTGTATTAGCTCACAGGAACCATTGTTTTCTGTTTATACGTTTCCTATATTTTAGGCACACATGAACCCTGCACATTTCTTAAATCTGCCGAGCCAAGAGGTATCCTCCAATCCAATACATGTGAAGATTATGGCTCATACGAATAAGGCATTTATTGAATAGAGTGCAATAAAATAAGGTGGCATTGTCTCGTTTTCTGTTGACAATGACACAAACAAACTCACGTCTGACAGAGCCTTTCCATTATCCATTCTTAGAGGCTCGGTGTCCTCAGACTGACAGGCAGCTCGTCCAATAGCAAGCATTGGCAAAGCCTATGCAAAATCTATTGGCTTTGTTAATGTTTTTTTTCATGTTGCACAGCAGATGAGCTTCTGTGCAACATGGCTTAAGGTTAAAAAAAAAAAAAGTGCTATGACGCAGCAAGCATTGACTGCGTCATAGCACTTTTTTATTTTTACTTTAAGCAATGTTGCACAGAAGCTCAAATGCTCTGCAACATGTAACAAAAACACTAATATAAACATGACAAGATCGTTAACCTCCCAGATACATGGGTGGAAAAAGCGCCAATGTCCCATGGAACTATTTTTTAATGCATACAAATGTATGCATTTGGCTTGGTACTTCATCATTGTTATTAATCTGATGAGGTCCAAATAAAAGAGCAATTGTACCTGTGCAAAGCTTTTAAGCTATCGCTTTCATTCTGTTTTATTGCATGACAGGTACGATTTAATATTCATGAATGTGTGCATTATTTTTAATGTACCACAAGCATTATCTCGTTCACATCTGACTTGTGGAGATAGACAAGTTGATAGAAATGAATTTCTGGTTTATAAATGATAAGGTACATTAAATAGTCTACATAAATTACAGCCACATAAAACATATATGTATATATAGCGCTGTTTCTACTTCGGCTTTGACTGGAAATAGACCCATGCCTATTGAAGTGAAGGTGTGTTGGGGTTGACACATCATACCCTGCAACAAATTGACTTCAGTGCACTTTGTCTAAGATACCCAAACAACTTTTTAGGGCTTGTTCACTTTCTGGGTTGAGCAGAGTACAGTTTGGGTGTTCATGTGCTGACTGGCTGGAGAGCAGTATACAAGATGAATACTTAAGTGGCTTTTGAACAGTTTAAGTGTTGGAGGAATGCAGCTATTCCCTGCTCTTTCCATACAACATTGGTCTCATGTATTAAGACATCTCATAGGCCGCGCACAGCAGCTGGTCTTGATGGCCCTTCACGAGCACCAAACATGGGCCGCACCAATGATATCGGTGAACCTGGGTCCAAGGCCTCAGATTAATGACATGAGCATGGCCAGGGTTTGCATGACTGAGGCTCCAATACATTGCCCACTTCAGTGTCCACCTCTCAGACGGGCACAGCAGTTGTAGAGGGATTGCCTTTGCACAGATTGTCCTGCGTAAGACAGAGGCGGCAGTGTTTTGGCAGGATCACCATCTATATCTCAGGAACTTAAGGTAGTCATGCTCCTGGACAGAGTGACTGCATGGAGAGGTGGAAAGCTCTACCACCCAGGAAGCCTGGTAGAGCTGGGAAGAGAAATTCACGTCAGGCAAGAGTGGCATCAATCAGTAGATTTCAATAAATAAGAAGATTTGTAGAGCGCTTGTTGTCACCCGTGAGGGTATCCAGGCGCTAGCACGGTCCATTTGATTAGACAAATAGCCAGATCTTCAGGGACTTTGTGAACTCTGGAAGAGATGCGGAGGTCTAGAGATGAAAGGGTAGCTCGTTCCATGTCTTCGCTGCTAGGTAGGAGAAGGAGCAACCTCTGCATCTGCTACATCAGATGCGGGCAGTGAGGATTAGAGAAAGGGAAGAGGAGCAGAGGTGTACGGTGGGCTGATGGAAGTTCAGGTAGTGGTTCAATCCCCAAAGTTGTGTAGGGTTTTGTAAGTGTGGGCCAGGAGCTTGAACTGGTATCTTTCCTGTACAGGGAGCCAGTGGAGTTCCCCGAGGTAAGGGGTGATGTGGGTTCGTCTAGGGAGATCCAGGCCGAGCCTTGCTGCAGAGTTCTATATGGTCTGTAGTCGTTAGAAGAGGTGAGCTGTGATCCCTGCGTAGAGTTCGTTGCCGCAGTCCAGTCGGCTGGAGAGGAGGGCCTAGGTGATGGTGCACCTTGAGCTTTGGGGTTGCCTTTTGAATATCTTACGAAGCATGGGGAGGATGAAGAAGCAGGAGGAGGAGATGGAGTTGACCTGAGTCATCATGGTTAGCTTGTTGTCCAGAATGATGCCTAGGTTCCTAGCATGGTCAGCGGGGGTAGGAGTACGTCAGAGTTCAGAGGGCCACCAGGATGCATTCCGTGGGGAGCTTTTGTTTCCGAAGATCAGTACGTCTGTCTTTTCTGTGTGGAGCTTCAGCATGCTAAACCTTCCTTAAGGGAGACTTGCACACTCCGTGCAAAGGCAGGGCTGACCATCTGGAAGAAATGCCATCTGGTTATGTCTGCAGCTGTAGTTTCAGGAGACCTGGGCTTTAAAAGACAGCTACCACACTTGACCACTCTGTGCTACAGCACTAGGTACTGTGTACCCATGACTCATACCTGTCAAAAACAATTAGAATTGCACTAAATACTGGCATGTACTTATTTCCTTGCAATGCTGACCCGTATTCTTATCACCTCCAATTTGCATTTCCTTTGCATACCTTCCTTCTGAGCAAGGAATTTAAAGGTAAAATGTAACTGCAGCATTTTACTTACACCACACCAGCTACCAGGTTCTAGCTGCTCTACACCAGAAGAATCACCAGCGCACCCCTAAGAGGTGGATGAGTCCATCATCAACACACTGATTGAGAGAGAGCTGGTCGGTTCTAAGAGCTCACTGGTGGGACACTCCCAGAGCCCACTGTCTCCCCTTGACAAAGCCATTATCTTTACCTTGCAAACACTGTAACTTGCAGACACACCCCCTTCACCGTACCAAACACAGGTCAGAAGAAGATACTCAGGCCAGCGTTCGAAGCTACTCACAGCTGGCTGGGCTTTAACCAGCTGAGAGGTGTGTAAGGTACCCTACTCATTACCTCGCTAACCAGTTCCAGCGCACCCCACCATCACACTAAGCCAACCGTCACTCCCTAAGCATACCCAGGGTCATATGTGCCCACTTGGGGTTCAGATCATTCAAGGTGCTCAGATCTCTTCTGTGGAACACCCTAAAATACCACCGCAGAGCCATCCACTCACCCCTGGAGCTTAAACTGGCCATGAAAACCCAACTCCATGAAAGAGAAGCCCAGGATCAAAACAGTCTACAGCCTCTGCCTCCAGCATCCTGCACTTTCATGAATCCTGGACCACACACTGCACCACAAGCCCTGCCCACTTTGAGAGCCATGTAAGTGTGTATAAAACACAATCGTAGTATGTGATTAAGGTGTGTAATGTTTCGTGAGCACCTGCGTCCCCCATCTAATTATCATATACAATCAAAGAATCTTTAAACAATCAGCCTATATGTACATTTTCGTATCTACCATATTGTAACGCTACGGAGCACTTCTGTGTTTCCACGAGCTGTGATAGCAAACCTCAAAGAATATAAACAAAAGTGCCGCTATGCAAAGAATAGACCTGGGCTTGACCTGGACACGACTGCCCACTTTCCTCTAAGCCGCGCACACCGAAGTCCATCTCTTCTGCATCACTTAGTTTAAATGCCCTTTCACAGTTCTGGATTTGAGAACGGCCTCTTTAAGAAGGTATTTGGCCATTGGGTAAAACTCAGCGCTGCTCAGGTAAACATAACTATGCTCTCAGGTGCTCCCTCTGGTGTCTGGAAGTGAGAGTTGCACATACGAGAAGAAACACCATGTTTCTCTTAACAATTTGCAAAATGTCAGCATTTGAAAAGCATGTACGTCAATTCACCAAAATGCCTGGGGTATCAGCAGTGACATCACACGCCCTTTGACCTTCAATTTCATTCACACACACACATATGCTTACAGATACACGAATATTCACACTTACACACACTATCTTACCTAAACTCACACTCACCCGCAAGCTCGCACTCAACATACATTTCAAAGCATTTTTTACTTACCTCAACTGCCAGAGAATATCATACTCCAGCTAAGTGTACTCCATTTTTATTACACTAATTGTAAATAATGCTTCATTATTCACTATTGGTGTAATAAAAAAATTGAGTTAATAAAAAACAAGTAGAGCCCCAACCGACGTCTATAATGACGAGCTGCCCCTGTGCTCCTGGCACTGATTGGGCCACCTCTGAGGTCAGGGGTCGCATAGGCAGTGCCAGGGGTCGCAAGGGGCAAGTTGGGGGTCGCAGCTGCGACCCATAAATGGCGTCCATGTGGAAAAGCCGCAAGTGGAAAAAACGCAGAGCTGAAGGGATAGTGATTCAAGTGTAACACAAAGCCGAAAGCAGGTACGCGACCGCCTGCTCCTCACTAGTCACCTACGTCCCCTTCTTACCACGATTCCATGGAAACAGTTAAGTTATCTTTAACTCTTCCCACCCCTCATCACTCTGTAGTCCCTCCCTGCAGCTCTCTATCATCCACTGTTCGGTGAGTTTTCTTTCTGCCTAATTATAGAAAAAAGTGAAATACGAATGTTCAGTGCCCCTACACTTCATATGTTTTTATCCCTAACTGTTCTTGATTAACAGTGCAAAACACATATCTTTTCACAAAGAATTTTTTTTTTTGCAGTTAGCGCATGCACATTGAAGGGTCATCATTACCTTCCTACAAATATTTGCCAGCATCAGTAAAAACAAGAAAAAGCCAGCACAGCGGACTAGCCCATGCTAAAATATGCATAAGTGAGAGGGCACGCATCTTGTCTACTTGCGCATATCTCTAGCTGGTTTCACACAGAGGCCAGGGAGAGACAAAGAAAAAAGCACCTTTACAACAGGTTGGGCTGGAAAGAACTGAAAGAGTGTTTGCAAATATACCCCAGCAACACCAAACGGGTGGAGCAGATTAGAAAGCCACCCCCTTCACACCCCCAAGGAATGGGTGCAAATTGGGAGTGCGTAAAACTTGCTTAATTTGCTGTAGCATAATTACACAAAATGACACAAAATTATCAGTAATTTCCCTAAAAAAATTTTAACTGAATCATCCATTTAGGTATAAATTCATGTTCAAACCGTAATTTCGAGTTGATTTCCGGCCACTTTCATTCAAAACACTTGAGCTCGTGTTTGGATTTTTAGCTTCATGCACAAAAATTACCCAAAGGTCGAATCAAGTAAAAAAATCTACCTGGAATGTTTGTTGACAGGCCGCATATGCAAAAACTGTTGCTCGCATTCAAAACACTGCCTCTCGTGGTAAAATATTACTCAAACGGTACATCTTGCGTTATAATTTCTCCCCGAACTGGCGTTTCACTCTGCGACGTGGCATTATGGCATAATCTCAGTAATTTTTAATTCATTTCCCTAAATTACCAAAATCATGCCAATTACACCAGCGTAATTAAAGTTTTGCCCAGGGATAGTGCATATTATGCTCTCATTGGCTTTCCGAAGGGTGTGGGAGAAATCTGTCTCCCTCTTGCCTTGCACTAATTTGTGGTGAAACTTGCCTCTACCCCCCTTATCTTGCCTTGGGGCAAGGGGGGGTTAAATATTAAAAGAAAAACAGCACAAGGAGACGACAGCTGCATCACCCCTGGTAGCCCACACATTAAGCTGGATAGGGAGGAGACTGTAGCTCAAAGCTGCCTTAGTGGATTGCACTACTGAATATCGAGGATATGAATACCATTTCAAAGGCTAAAATATGGAAAAATAAGTGCATATAGAGGAAGTATAGATTTACTATTCATAATTCCACAGCTACGTACCTTGAAGATATACATTTGTCAAAGTAAATGCATGTTGAGTTATAGAAAATCGATAGTTATTTGCCAAGCATTGATCATTGGTGTGGAAGAAATATGGCCTCTTACAACTTGTCTTGCAGAAGGATACGGAAAGAGAGAATGTGAACCCTTCTCCCCTGCACCTTATTTAAAGGGTTAAAAACAGAGAACAGAGCAGCTGATGTATTTACTGTACACTTTTCATGTTTTACTTGACGATAGTTAACGTAGGCCTAATATTAAAATGGGCAACATTAGTTTTTTCGGTGATCTGTGCTGTGTATCTTTTGCCTCATTTCAGGAGAGAAGCTGTACCAGCAGCCTTGAAAGATGTAACTTTATTGATGTTTTTTCATGTTAAGGTTTAGTTTTATGCAATATTAGAAGTATTTTCCAGCCAGTGCAGCTGGAGAGAACATTGTGGATGGGAGTATCATCTTATATTGCAGATACAGGTGCTGAAGGACGCTTAGCAGAGACTTCATTGTTTTAGTTTGTGAAATTAATGAAGCCACTTTA
The DNA here is from genome assembly GCA_963921515.1 of Calotriton arnoldi. Taxonomy (NCBI): domain Eukaryota; kingdom Metazoa; phylum Chordata; class Amphibia; order Caudata; family Salamandridae; genus Calotriton; species Calotriton arnoldi. The sequence continues at coordinate 292,163 of CAWUFW010002645.1, forward strand.
TCATAATGTACTTTGACCTGAATGGTTCCCTTCATGGGAAACAGTGTGTAGGTGAAGCAAACTAATGCAAGGAGATGATTTAAATTAATGAAAGGAAGAATTATTAAGGGAATGCTTTTCCTGCTACCTTTAGAGCATATGCCGTCTCCATTTTGCTGAACAAATCTTTATACAATTCATAGAAACTGCATTTCAAAGGCTTTTCTTGCTGACACCATCTGCCTGCCTTCTCCCCAACTCTCATGACCTTTCTTTAACATAGCTGAGTAACGTTTTTTCCTGCTTATTGAAAAATTATGTTGCTTGAATTTATTTTGAGACAACTTTATAACAGATTGTCTTTGCATTTATGATTGTGAATTGCTTTGAAATATTTCTACTAATGAATTCTTAAATTGGCTATTGATTTGAACTAATTTGAGGATTTAAACTTGTAACTTTGCTAATCTGTTAGTAAACCTTCACGGTTTGCAAATCTAATACTCCTTGTAATCTTTGTGAAGCAAAATGTGCTTCATGTTATTAAACTGTTTGGATTGTCATGTCAGCCTCAGTCAGAACTAAAGGTCCATCCGCTTGAGTGCAGCTTGTACTTAAGGTTGAACCAGAAATGTGTACAGTGCAAAGCGCTGCAACAACATCTGATAGCACAGTATGATTTCCACTGAGGCTTAGGGAGTCTAAATTTGTCCCAGAAGTAGATAACCTTTGCCCCTACCCAGTCAGCATTCCCAAGCTTCCATGGTTATGTTCCGAGTATTGACAGCATTCCGGCATTGATGAAGTGGTTGCAGTGTCCAAGGAGTGCGAATATAAGTATGGTTATGCATTTTTGATTGTGAGTTATTGAGATTTGCGGTTTGCAGTTTTGGATGAGTTATAGTCTCGTGAGGTGTGGTGTCAAATTCAGGTCCAGGAGGGCTCTGTGTTGAACTTAAGAAATGCAATGCTTTTTCGTTCATATTGCTTGTGCTTAAGAAGATAAACACGCTTGCTGCAAAGAGTTGAAGTTTGGTTATCAGGTTTGTCGTAATCCAAGATCTCGGCATAGATATTAAGGTTTTGACTTGTCTGTTAAAATTGAGGTGTCGGACAGTAAGCGCTAAAGGCCGCACCAGATAGGATTGGGACTTATTAATCTTCTGTTTAAGAGTGTATTAACTGAGACTGGTGTTCAGTTGATCCTTTGTGCGCGAGAATGGACCACACTACTCAGGCTGATCTCCCACTAACTGAGAATTCACTTTGTGTGCATGATAGAGCCAGGAGGGCATTATTCACCATTTCCCCTAGAGTGACTGCTGACTCTCTTCTGATTCTCTTTAGTGGAACAGACAAGATTTATTACTTTGTTTTAATTTTTGATTTTCGATAAGTTACTTTTGTGAAATTGTTTGCTGTGGAGCAAGTGCTGCTTTAAGGTGATCTGGGTTACGTCATAAGTAGTAGCGCTGGTATTGGTCGGTTGGTGTTTGTGCCACGCTGTGATTGGTCATTACTTCAGTGGGTGCCATGCTGTGAGTGGTCGGTTCAGTGATGTAGTGCTAGGACTGGATGTTTGTGTCGCCGAGTATTGCCTTCTAATTTGCCGGGATCTGCAGGTTATTTAAAATGGAGTTTACTGATTTTGTGTTGCGTTGCTTACAGAATAAAGTTGAAATTCTTTAAAAAATGTAAAGCTTTGTTGAGAAATGATGCAAGGGTGAGGAGGCCCTCTAGAGGGCACACCTGCACATTACATGACAACCAAGGTCAGGTTACATAAGTGTACTTGGGTAAGACAATGGAATAAGTTCACAGTGAATGAAGGGTCCTTGCAATTTCCCCCACATGGTACCTGTAACTTGTGATAATTGAGAACTTGAGGCAAGTGTTGTATGAGAAGAAACCCCCGCCAACACCTGTACAACATGAGACCTTGAATGCATGGGAGTGGGCCACACATCAAAAGATAAGGAGAAATATAAGATCTGAGCAAGAAACATGGTCAGTAGTTCGATGGAGATGAAGTGGGACGCAGAGCAGCAGGAATGGAAATAAAGCGTGATTGGGGAAATTAGGATGTACCCTGGAACAGCAAGGGAAAAAGCAAAAAGAAAGAAACCATGAGAGGCCGGTGGAAATGAAGAGAAGAAATATGAGAGCGATAGTGATTCAAGTGATGACTTTTCGGGTGATTTGTTACCTTCCTGAACACATCTGTATAATACAGTCCATCAGGCTGGAGGGAAACAATAGCCCAAACACACAGGTGCAAATAGGCCCATTGATCAGGGTCCCCCCGAGGGAGGTTTATGTATGGACACCCCGAGCTGGAGAAGATTACTTCTGTTGGTCCGGGATGTAGTTCCCATTTGTGAGCCTTTAGTGAGAGAATACTTACATCATCCACTCCCACATTGAGGGAACCTGTAAGATGAGCCACTATTGAGAAAATTACCCTTCCCCATCGCTGCACACAGGTGAAATTCCTCCCAACACAGGTTCCACGACCAGACCCCACCCCACCCCACCCTGTACACTAATATAATGGATGATAATGATGATGATGGTGTTGTCTAACAGACTCTGAATCATGCTTTCTGAGAAAGACAGGAGAAACTCCTTCATGGCAAGGGAGATTCACCTCATGCTCCAGCATGTGTATGTGCAGATGCTGCTCCAACAAGGACCAATGGCCTCACACGGTCGTGTTGCCTAGATAGGCACCCAAGCCCAGCTAAACGGCATCTGGGACCACGGTTACCTGCTGAGGTATGAAGAGATGACCCATCAAAAGATTGAAGGGGGTCCATCAACCTGTGCAGATCCAAATGGACTAACCCGAAGATGAGCATGTAAGCTAAAAGAATTCCTTAATGTTGGAGCTACTATTTTCTCAGCACCATTGAAGGGCCTTCATCTGCCATGGTGCTATTCTGGTGTAACATATGCAGAACTGGCATTCGTGTCTGAATCAGAAACACTGGAATCATCTCTAGGATTTCAGCTCGGAGGAAAAGCCTTCATGAGGGTCATGTCCTGCAGTGATCCTTTAAAAGTGAGTCTCTGTGTGAGAGATGAGATTTCAGGGCGTGTAGTTTGTAAAGCTCAAGCCATGTAGGACAGTCAACATGCAATGAAGGTGCTTTTTGACCAGTGCTCTGGATTAAAATGTCAAACAGCCAGTCATCCAGGTATGGGAATACATGAACTCTTGACCACTGTAATGGCACCACCATAGTTGCCGCCAGTTTCACAAAGCTGCCTGGTGCGATCATAACTCTAAAACATAGGACCGCATTGTGAATTTCAGGTAATGTTTGTGAGCAGAGAAGACTGGTAGATGGAAAAAGACATCCTAAAGATCCAGGGATGACAGCCAACCCTCTGCATTGAAAGTCAGCAGAACTTAGCTCAGGGACAGCATCTTGGAAATCTCCTGCAAATGGACAGGTTCAAGAGGCAAAGTTTGAGCTGGGCCTCAAACATCTGTCCTTCTTGGGGACCAGGTAGTAAAAATAGTACAATTCCATACCTGTTTCTCCCAGAGGCACCACCTCTATAGCCCCTGCGTTCTGTAGGGGGAAGACTTCCACCTCTAAAATTGAGGCGTGTGTGCCAAGAGCAGGACCTGGGGGGAAGAGGGATGGCAGGAAACAAAGGATAGGATGCAGCCTTCATGAATTAGCTGGATGAGCATTTTGTATAAAGGAAGTAGTTAGCGAGGTTTTGAGGGAGAGGATGGAGGGAACTGGATCTGTTGATGATGTCCCCCTAGATCTGCCCCTGGCTCAAAACAAGGGGTACATCTGTTGGGGTGTTTAGAGTAGTTGGGAAGGTTGGTAGTGGCATGAGAGTTGCATCCTGAAGAAGCCTTCAAAACTTCCACTATTGTTGTTGTAAATGCTGGCTGGAGAGACCAGAGTCGACTAACCACAGCTATTTTTGAAGTGTCGGAAAAAATGTTTCCTACCAAAGGGCATGCCCATGAGGGTAGCATGGACAGCCCATGAGAAGTCAGCGGAAGCCCACACACAACATGAAGGCCATGTCACTGAACCAAACTAGACACGGTGTCCATGGAATCCAGGACACTCTTCAGAATCAGTTTGTAGGTGTCCAAACCATCACTGAACAAGTCAGGTAATGTTTTTTAAATCTGGTCTACTACTGTAGAGAACATAGAGACAACTTGTGAAGGAGATTAGAGGCGTAAGGGATTTCCCTTCCTGACAAAGTATCCAAGCCACTTGCATTTTTTAAATCAAGATATAAGCCAGTATTATGGGAGGAAGTAGGTTCTTAGTCTCAGAGTTCTCATTATATGTGGCCGTAATCTTCATCAGGTATGTAAAGAACCTCAGTATCTGAACAGCGTCTAATCCGACAAACGCATCAGCCTTGGGAACATGCTTGGCCAATGGTGCATCATCAAAACATGCTTTGACTTTTTGTTTAGTCACTGATGAGTTCAACTCACTTTGAAGGTTTCAAAGGTAGTGACAGGTACAGCTTAGATGGGACGATTTGTATTTGCATTGAAGTTGGTGATAACTAAAGGGGTGACAGAAACTTGGGGGGCATCAATTTCTGCTTCGGTGCTGAGTCACAAAACCACTGGGTCAGAGATGCCTGACACTGCAAACCTACAGGATAGGGCTCATCATTGGGGAGTGGTCCAGAGCTGTCCAGAACAAACTGTAAGGTCTCAACCTTGCCAGGTTCAGCCAAGTTACCTGGGAACGTCAGATTTCTCTTCTTTAATATTGGGACTTTGTCTGAAAATGAGGAAGAGTCCAGCATTGGAGAATGGTGTTGAGACTCTAAACCGACCCAGGAGTGGAACCACTTCCTCAACGAAAAAAAGGATTTCTCATTCATATACTGCTTTTTGTGTTTTTTTGTGCAAGAGTCTTTTGGGAGATCAATCCCTGGCAAGAGACGTAACTGAAGGTGAATGATAACACTTCAGGATATCTCACCGGGCCTTGGCCAATAATAGCTTGTTCTCCCACTCCCTGATGGAATTTAGGTGCATCAATAAACCGGTGTTGTTGGCCTCTGGGTCACGGTCCATGCTCAGACACCACATGCAGATGTCACATTGATCCAAATAGGATATTTTCTTGAGGCATGTACAACAAGGCGTAAACCTTTTAACCTTCAGAAGAAACAACTGACCTAGTTACTGTGAAACAGCTAAGGGATTTTGTGGGTGAAGACCTGAGAAAGCTCCAGACTCACATCAAAGAGGTGCAGAAAAATGGGGAAATACATTAGTATGCTGGTTGGCACCCAATATACTCCAAAGTCACAACATTCGGAGGGTGAAATAGCAGTTGAAGCGACATGGTGCCAATGGGCAACACTGAAGAACTGCTTCAGGGAAAATGTTTTCAGACCAGGCTGGCACCTGGAGGGATATTCATGAGGTGAGCATTCTGTGGGATGTTGTATTCAGCAGAAAAACTGCAACAGTGACATACCACGGTGGTTGCTAAAATTGAGTTTTATTCCCTTTAGTAAACTTGTTATCTTATTATTAGTCCACTTATTGTACTTTTTTACCCCAGTAATGTCACTTTTATTTTTCCATAGAATTGGTTAATTCATGGCTTGCAGGTGATACACTTTAAGGGATGTCATCTGGATCAAAAGTCCTGTGATGTTACTTCCCATGATGTGATTGTGATATCTATAGGTGTGAGAGGTATTTTTGCTACCCATGACATCATGGTACGTCCTTGTCCATGTTTAAGAAAACAAAATAATAATGATTTGGCTGAAAAGCAATAAGGGCACAAATTGTCATTCTACATACAGACAGTAGCGGCTGGTATCTCAGAAGAGTGGCAGGCGGGGGGGGACGACAACATAAATAAACAGAAAAAAACAACTTTGCTGCTCTTATGCTGCTGGTGGCAGCTTGAGAGCAGTGTTAGGATTGGCCTGAGCGCTGTGAATTTGTGCTCCCAAGTAGACTGGGAGCCCGTGCCTTCGGTCTCCAACCCAGCAATGCAGCTCGGTTTGGAGACAGCTTCAGTGCGCATGACGGTTTGGCTGACCTGAGACGGCCGGCTAAACCGTCATGCACACTGATACTAGTGGAAACACTTCCTCTCATACCTGCCCCCCCCACTCGGCCCCACCCCCAAAACTCAGCCGCTAGAAAAAAAAAACGATAATAAACATGTTTTATTATAGTTTTTTTTCATGTTTAAGGCTGCTGGCAGTGAGGGGGGGGGGGGGAACGTTAGGTGTGGGAGGGGAGCCGCCGCTGTGACGGCAACGAAAAAGGTGCATTGTGCAGCTTGCGTTCATGTAGGCTGTGCGCCTGGAGAACAAGGAGTCATTTCTGGTGGGTTCAGATATATGGCAGATGTAGAGATGGTAAGCTGCAATCGAAACCTTGCCTGGGTGGGCCTTACCTGTATTATTTTGTACACAAACTCTTAAGGTCATTTCAGGACTAGCGTTAGTGCGTGTTATTTAATTTTTGCGTCTCGCTTCCCTGTAGCTCGATGCCAATTGCCTTAAACAGTTTAAAAGTGACTGGGCTTTGTTTTCCTGTTGAGCAGTACACTCTCTTATCTCCATTTTTCAACAGGCTCGGCTCCCTTGAGAGCCCTTTCAATAAATGCAGCCTTACAATAAATAAACATCCAGCCTCAGTGCCTCAGAGAAAGACTTGCTCGTTTTGGATAATTTCAAATACATCGAAATGCAATTTCACCCTGAACTGAGAAGGGCCCACAAAGAGACCTCGAAAATCGAACTGTTTTTTTCTTTTATGTTTTGCACGGTTCAGTAATTACAAAGCATTGCTGCTGCCTGTGATGTACATGTCCAGCAAGCACTGCTCATTCTAATGCATATCGAGTTCTGTGTTTGAGGCAAACTTGCTTTGCATTGATGCTTCCCGAACTAGATCTGTTCAGGCTGCCCATATCTCTGAGGGTGTGGAATGTTTACACTGCTGAAGCTCATGCTATACCTCTTCTCTGTGTGATGGAAGCTTGCAATGCAGATGTATGTGCTGTCCTTCTTCCCAGGGCCAACTCTCAGTTCTTAATACAACCTGCCCTCAAAATATATAAGCCAAGCCCACTCTGATGCATAAGTGGCCAGACACCTTTCACCACAAGCAAGCAAGCTCCTGGGTCACATAAGCTGGGCATCTACAATCTACATTCCTGATACAATCTACCATCAAAATGTCAGTGGCGGCCGGCAACATTAAAATATGCTGGGGTGCGATACCCAAAAAACTCAACATATATGTTGCACAGAGCTACGTCCGATTTCTCTCTCCTTGGCAGTGACTCCAGCAGGCAAGGGAAGGACTTCCTCCCTTGTGCAAAGTGATTCCAACCAATCCTGGAGCTGCAGAGCAGCTGGAGCGGGCTAACACAACGCTCAGTTTGCAGCCTAGTGCCTGTGGCTGCAATCCCTCGGCTGTTTCTCAGCCCTGGGATTGTGCAGGCTGAAGTGCGCATGTTAGATTGACCGGCTGTAAGCAGCCGGCCAATCTGTACGCAGTGGAAGGGGCTGCAGTAATAGTGCAATTGCACGAATCAGCCCCGCCCCCTGCCCTCGCGATGTAACAGTGCGAGCCTGCGACCAAGATAAAATAGTGTTTATTACCATTTTATTAATGTGTGTGCCTGCTGCGCTCGCAGCAGGCGGGCAACGCTCCGCCGCCATAACGGAGGAGCCGTCACTGCAAAGTGGACAGCCCAGGCCATCAATGCAGCATCAGCTGCCATGAGCCACGGTTCATCAGCTGACACATTCCAAGGCCAGGTCATCCAGCATTGAAAGCCAACTAGGGACCTCCTGTGAGTTCCCAGGACTGCATCTAGACCAGAGCTACAACCATTCAGTGACATCCAGGCCTCCTGCCACACAGAAATCGTGAAAAGCATCACTAGGGTAGCACACGTTAATGCACATCATAATCAGTGAGCATTTCGCCGTTGCACTAAAATTCTTGAACAACTGAAAAAGCCAATGCTTCATTGTGAAGTTTTCTTCAGTATCCACACCGTCAAGAAGACACAAACGGTCTGGGACTGGCTCTCAGCAACCTTTGAAATACAACAAAAGGGCTAATTGTATTTGCCAGGCAGTCAAAGGGAACAAAACTAAGGATGTTGAATGACCACTATGGGTGGAGTTGGAGCGGGAAAGAATGGTAATGATTCTACTATTTTCAAAATTTTAAATTGTGTAAATTAAATCTTGTAAACCACTTAATGAGAAATTAAAAAATGGGTATGTTTACCCAGGCAGCTTTCGGGTAACCTAAACTTGTTTAGGAAGACACTTCTTTTGGGTAACCCGAAGCTGAAATTAGGTAGTCAAATATGGAACTACATAACATGAATACATTTAATGGTATTGACATTGGATGATATTTAGGCAAGTGGGAGAGAATTTAAAATTATAACGTGATAGGTCACACAACGTCATATTCATAGAATCATTAAGCCATATTCGGATTTTTCAATATAATGCTCTTAAAGCCTAGTGCCTGTACACTCCTCTTGACAGGAAGACAAATCCTGCTTAATCCAGGTCTGCGTGCTACTGCTAACGCAATCAATTCACTTGAGCCTGGGCACACTGTATCGCCTATATTTAAGCACATGTCACATCCAGTTGTGTGCCCTGTTGCACAGCCTTAAATATGCTACACTGCAGCATATTGCCGCCTAAGTCTTCCTTCAGACGGTTGTTTTAGAAAACCGAAAATGCATATCGTATATTAGAACATTAACTCTGCCCTGAAGAAGGGCAATTCCCGAAATACATTGGAGCAACAGAGCCATGTTTTAAGCACTATGCTGTCATAGCTTTTACAATGCAAGACCACAAATAATAACGGACTGGGCTATCCCTAAATCACGATAAAGAAAGTCTATATGATAATTGTTTTGGGCCGTCTTTACATCTATGCAACAGGAGACACAGCTTTAGGTGAGACTGGTGTTTAAACATAGCATATTCTGATTTTTGACATAGTAGAGCCTAGGCACCTGTACGAGATTATGTGTTTTTCCAAGACACTAATAAAACAGCTATTTGAGTGTCTAAATGTATAACAAATAAGGGAAATGTTAGATGAGAGACAGTAAAAGGAAGTTTGCATGAACAATTAGGGGCAGCATGAATGGAAACATCCATTCTTACATGTTAATGCCCTATTACTTACTGGTAATCTTAATTACTCCAGGTCCCGTTGTCCTCATTCCATTAAGTACAAGTGAGATAATCCTATCTCACCAACAGAAAAAAGAACAACGGAATGCTGGACCCCTACCCCACCCCCTCCTACCGGGAGTACATAAGTGAACTTACCCAGGATTCCCTCTGCACTACCAAGCCCCAAATGAAGGCCGGCCATCCGAGAAGGAGGGGAGTAATGAATGGGACGAGGACAATGGGGCAAACACAAGGAGATGATGGACGGAGTGCTGAAACTTTTCAAACACTCACCCCCAGTCACAGATCTGGGTTGAATGCATCATCATTCTTTAGCTCACTTTGCCACCCCAGTTCATACATAGCTATATGCAAATCAGTCTTGACCCTGTGCCTCATGGGAACAGTCCAGACCAAACTGCCAAGCCATGTCTTCCCTGGACCGGAATCAAGCATCCTGGGACCGGTTTCAGGCTAACAGCCCTCATCAGCCTGGCTAGCTTGAATCCAGTGGCAAAGTGAGCAAGGGACCCACGTCTGGGCATACCCTGCCAACTTAGGGCGAACAAAGCAAACACAAGGAGATGATGGACGAAGTGCTGAAACTTTTCAAACACTCACCCCCAGTCACAGATCTGGGTTGAATCCATCATCATTCTTTAGCTCACTTTGCCACCCCAGTTCAGACATAGCTATATGCAAATCAGTCTTGACCCTGTGCCTCATGGGAACAGTCCAGACCAAACTGCCAAGCCATGTCTTCCCTGGACCGGAATCAAGCATCCTGGGACCGGTTATAGGCTGACAGCCCTCATCAGCCAGGCTAGCTTGAATCCAGTGGCAAAGTGAGCAAGGGACCCACGTCTGGGCATACCCTGCCAACTTAGGGCGAACAAAGCAAACACAAGGAGATGATGGACGGAGTGCTGAAACTTTTCAAACACTCACCCCCAGTCACAGATCTGGGTTGAATCCATCATCATTCTTTAGCTCACTTTGCCACCCCAGTTCAGACATAGCTATATGCAAATCAGTCTTGACCCTGTGCCTCATGGGAACAGTCCAGACCGAACTGCCAAGCCATGTCTTCCCTGGACCGGAATCAGGCATCCTGGGACCGGTTTCAGGCTAACAGCCCTCATCAGCCAGGCTAGCTTGAATCCAGTGGCAAAGTGAGCAAGGGACCCACGTCTGGGCATACCCTGCCAACTTAGGGCGAACAAAGCAGACACAAGGAGATGATGGACAGAGTGCTGAAACTTTTCAAACACTCACCCCCAGTCACAGATCTGGGTTGAATCCATTATCATTCTTTAGCTCACTTTGCCACCCCAGTTCAGACATAGCTATATGCAAATCAGTCTTGACCCTGTGCCTCATGGGAACAGTCCAGCCCGAACTGTCAAGCCATGTCTTCCCTGGACCGGAATCAAGCATCCTGGGACCGGTTTTGGGCTAACAGCCCTCATCAGCCAGGCTAGCTTGAATCCAGTGGCAAAATGAGCAAGGGACCCACGTCTGGGCTGAGCAAGGGACCCACGTCTGGGCATACCCTGCCAACTTAGGGCGAACAAAGCAAACACAAGGAGATGATGGACGGAGTGCTGAAACTTTTCAAACACTCACCCCCAGTCACAGATCTGGGTTGAATCCATCATCATTCTTTAGCTCACTTTGCCACCCCAGTTCAGACATAGCTATATGCAAATCAGTCTTGACCCTGTGCCTCATGGGAACAGTCCAGACCGAACTGCCAAGCCATGTCTTCCCTGGACCGGAATCAAGCATCCTGGGACCGGTTCTGGCTAACAGCCTCATCAGCCAGGCTAGCTTGAATCCAGTGGCAAAGTGAGCAAGGGACCCACGTCTGGGCATACCCTGCCAACTTAGGGCGAACAAAGCAAACACAAGGAGATGATGGAAGGAGTGCTGAAACTTTTCAAACACTCACCCCCAGTCACCTCGGCATTTGTCACCCCGAGTGGGACGGGTATGCCCAGACGTGGGTCCCGTGCTCTCCATGCCACTGGAGTCAAGCTATCCTGGCTGATGAGGGCTGAAAGCCCGAAACCGGTCCTAGGATGCTTGTTTCCAGTCCAGGGAGGACCTGGCCTGGCAGTTTGGGCTGGACTGTTCCCATTGGGCGCAGGGTCAAGACTGATTTGCATATGGCTGGGTCCAAACTGGAATGGCATGGTGAGCAAAAAAACGATGGATTTAGACCCAGATCTCTGTACTGGGGTGAATGTATGACATTGTTCTGCATTCTGTCCATCAATTGTTCTTTTTGCATTTGTCACCCCGAGTGGGACGGGTATGCCCAGACGTGGGTCCCGTGCTCTCCATGCCACTGGAGTCGAGCTATCCTGGCTGATGAGGGCTGAAAGCCCGAAACCGGTCCTAGGATGCTTGTTTCTAGTCCACGGAGGACCTGGCCTGCCAGTTCGGGCTGGACTGTTCCCATTGGGCGCAGGGTCAAGACTGATTTGCATATGGCTGGGTCCAAACTGGAATGGCTTGATGAGCAAAAAAACGATGGATTTAGGCCCAGATCTCTGTACTGGGGTGACTGTATGACATTGTTCTGCATTCTGTCCATCAATTGTTCTTTTTGCATTTGTCACCCCAAGTGTGACGGGTATGCCCAGACGTGGGTCCCGTGCTCTCCATGCCACTGGAGTCAAGCTATCCTGGCTGATGAGGGCTGAAAGCCCGAAACTGGTCCTAGGATGCTTGTTTCCAGTCCAGGGAGGACCTGGCCTGGCAGTTCGGGCTGGGCTGTTCCCATTGGGCGCAGGGTCAAGACTGATTTGCATATGGCTGGGTCCAAACTGGAATGGCATGGTGAGCAAAAAAACGATGGATTTAGGCCCAGATCTCTGTACTGGGGTGAATGTATGACATTGTTCTGCATTCTGTCCATCAATTGTTCTTTTTGCAGTTTACAGGCCAGCAGCCTTTTCTGCACTTGCATGTGTGCACTGCTGAAGCCTGAGGTCAGTTTAAAAGCAGCCCTGGGTTCCATGACTGCTTTTAAAAAGTAAATTGTGCCCAAACTCGACTTTGGTGTTTGGGGCACTCAAAAATGGATAACATACAATGTTTTGGCATATTAGGAACCCCCAGGGTCTCCCCTAGGTGTCCCAGGGGTGGGGGGTCAGGTATTTATAAGGTGGACCCTTATAAAATGAGTTTTATATGCCCTGGGTTAAGTGAAATTTCACATTTCACTCCCCACATTGTGATAAAGTGCTGCCCAAATTCGACTTTGATGCTAGGAGCACTGGGGAGGGAGGATCTGCAATATTTCTACAGATTCAGGACCCCTAAAATCTCCCCTAAGTGATCCATGGGGTGGGGGTCCTGTAGATATAGGCGGAGTACTTATAAAATATGTTTTTGTAAGTCCTGGTGCTGGAAAAATGGCCCAAGTCATTTTTTCACATTGCAAATCCCATGCCACATAGGCTAACATGGCAAGAAGTTATTAACTAATAACTCCTGATAGGAGAATGATAGAACTTCCATTCAAAGACTTCCCAGAATGGTAGTGATAAATCCAACAATATGATATTGTTGAATTTCTCCTAAAATGTACAGACAAGAAATTATAAGACTTTCTTGTTTGTAGGTCCAGATTCAGCCTTCCAGGGGTCTGTCCTGATTGGTCAGAGTTAAGTGGATTAGCCAGGCTGCTTTGAAGAGGTGATAAAGAGCCCTGGGGTAACCCAGCTCTACTGGGAGGGCAGGGTGCTGTTCCACAGGAATGCCAGGGCAGGGGGAGGAGTCGTAAACCATGGTCTTCAAAGGGGAGGGAAGAAACCAGTGTCATTTACAACTCTAAACTTTTGACCCCAAGCCAGATGCTAGGTTAAGGAAGGAATGAGCAGATGCAAGGGGGAGAGACTATGTTAATAGCCATCCTAGGGGTGTGTTTAGCCAGCTCTTAACTCTCTGCTGGAAAATCAGCCATTATGAATTTGGAAGATTTGATGCACTCTGGGACAAAATAATGCCACACTCTACAGGATGTGGTCATATCTTTGGGGAGTTACCCTGCCCCCATTGGTCAGGAGTGACCTCCTGCTTGACCCAGAGAACTTGGAATAAGTATCTGAGAAGGGCAGAGCCCCTCAGATCTGCTGCTTGAAACTTAAGAAAGCAAGACGTTGGGCCATGCTGAGAAGTTGGATGTGCAATTGCTAAGGCCTGCACCATCTGGAACTACAGCCCTGTGGACTACTTTGCTGTGAAAAAGACTAAAGAGTGGACTCCCTGCAAGCTACAGGTTAACAGAGCTCACCTGTATCATCACCACCAAGAATCCGCAACCTGGAAAACTACCAGTGGATTTGTAAGGATTTTGTCCAAGTGGATTGTGGGAACTGAAGTCCTCAACTTTCAAGGACCATCTTGGAGCTTCCAGACCGTTGAAGTGAGTTTGAGACACTTTGGGACCCTTTGGGGAACTTCAGGAAGAAGTTCCAGGAGTTTGGAGAACTTTGGAGCCACTTTGAAAAAAAGCTCCATAGGAGGACCGACTCAACCTGGTCAGCCAAGCCTTGCCTACCTTCAACCGCGAGCCGGCAAAGCCATCCAGGTTTGTCCCGCGGAAAGCTCCGTAGGTCCGACTTCCAGAGTTTGACCGGGAGTAGAAGAAATCCGAGGCGGCGAACTCTCACCGAATCCGGCCTGGTGAAAAGCATCGAGGGACCCCACGAGAAAAGCTCCAGAAAAGTTTCTAAGTCCGAAGGAAAAAACTGTGACCGGGACCTACCGCGAGGGGTAGCCGCTCAGGGCTCCACCGCGGTCGGCCTGAAACTTTGACTTTGAGCCGGTCTATCGTGACCAGATGTCCCAATATGGTGCTATAGGTTTCTAAGTGCTATAAAGTGATAAATCTTTAAAAATTCATATCTCCGGTTCCCTACATTGGACTTTTGTCGTTTTGGTGTCTTTTTAAAGATAAAAATATTTCCTATTTTTATTAATTGGTGTTGGATTTTTATTATGCATTGTGTCTTAATTATTTACTAAATTGGTGTTTTTAAATGCTTTACATACCTGTCTTTGAAGTTAAGCCTGCCTGCTCGCAGCCAAGCTACCAAGGGTTGAGCATGGGAATAATTTTCTAAGACCTATGCTGAGTACTATCATGTGTTAGTGGCCTTATTGCCAGTGGCAGACCTACATTTAGCCCTACCAATAATCCGCTTTCCAACATTAACATATTTACTTTCATGGTCTGTTTACTTTGAGGTTTCGTTGGTAACTGTGAGAAATACTTTTCTGTGAACTCATCATGATACATCTGGAAAGATAGTGCTTCAACATAGCCATGAGGATACAGCTTAGAACAATTATGAGACACTTCAGTATCCCATATTGCTTTGCGTTTCAATTTCCTCATAGCCTGAGCCATGATAGAAATCCAAGAATTATTCACACCACTAATACTCCCCCAAGTTACCAAGTAGGCCAAGGGTTTTCAAATAATGGGGTCGAAAATACAAAGTGAAAGAAAACATTTAAGGGTTTGCAGGCTAACAGACAACACTTGCCTGTAGTTAGACTCCCGGTAAATTTGTACTTTGGAACAGAATCCTAGAAGTTGAAAAGGTTGAACACTGTGCAAGGTCAATTCATTTTTACAGATATCCCACTTAAGCAGCATAACCTTATAGGAAAGCAGGTACTATTTCATATTTACCCCAGATATTATGGGTCACACTATTGGAGAAGGGAGCTTGTCATACCGGTATCACAATGCAAAGCTCAACATTGTTTCCTTCCTCTTAGGGCTGGACTGATGACACTAATGACTCCTCGCTTGTCTAGCCAAAGTTCTAAATAATTGTATGTGGCCCTATGCTCAATATTCATATCTCCTGTAAACCACCTGCACAATCTCTGCATCTGTGACCATCATTTATGTTTGATTTTATGGGATTAACTGAATTTCTTGTAATGATCATGTTATTAGAAGACTGGAATGTTGGGACCTCCGTTGAAGACAATTAAGTGGCTCAGGGCGTATATTGGCTGGTATAAGCCTTCTGCTCTAACATTCCAGTGATTGTCTTTCTATTTCTCCCTTTCTAATTTAGAACATTCTACCCTCAGTGGGTGGAATGTTCTAGGCTATTCTGCCAAGGGCTATACCGATTGTTAAAGGCCCTCTTCCTCGTTACAGGCCCTCGCTGCTCGGGTTCAGGGCCTTTAACAACCGGTATAGCCCTTGGCAGCGGGCTATAAAGCTATAGTAAAGAAAAGATGGAGACCCAAGTCTGCTCCTCACTCTATATGTGGCGGCATAGTTCAAGTCTGAATGTGGCATAAGCAATATTTTGGAGAGAAAGCTCTAACCTTCTAGAGTTCCCTATCCATGCTTGATTCGTTTAGACTGAACTTAAGGTTTGTGGGAAAGCACCCCTGCTTCAGGCACTGACTGATGAAAATCTTTTGGGATATTGTGTGACTTCCCCCAAGTTTTAGTCAGGCCCCTGATCCTCAGTAGAGACTCTGATTTGCTCTTATAAGTATTGGAGGAATTCCCCCATGCAGTTTCCTCCGGAAGAACTCAATCTACTCCATTGAAGACCATTTATAATCAAAATATCATGTGTGTAATTGCATCTTCTTTTTGTAAACTTTATTATTTAGCAGTAGTGACAGTACCAATATGCTGTTCAACATGTCACAACTTGGCCTGAAACCCGTTTAGTAATATGAAGTGCTGCTGGAATTATGTGATTTTGCAGCCACACCATTTTCTGCAGATTTGCTGCATATACCACATAAACCACCATCTGCTGCATAATCTGGAGAATTTAACAAGAAAAATTTGTTTCTAGCTCCAACTTATCAGAACTTACTAAAAACGCATTGACGTGTTGCAGCGCAGTGGAAGGTTCTTCGCAAAAGTTGACTGGTAACCTACCTGTTCCTTATTGAAGGTTTTGGGTGTTAACTCAGTACTAAGGGGGTGAAACGTTTGCGCAGACAGCATTAACATGTGTAAAAATGGCAAAATAATGAAGTAACTATAATGAAATATGTTACATCACACCACATAATTTATTTTCTTGCTGCATAATTTCGTCAACACAGCCACATAATTTGGTCCTCCCCTGACACATAATTCCTGTGGCCTTGGTAATAAGATAAGAGATTAGAGCTTCTCCCCCAATGCACTTAAAATGTGTGCAGTAACCTTGGCCTCTACAAAGCTGAGAGCTAAGAGTTAGAAATGTAATAATAAAGCTGAATTCCCTTTTTCAGACACATCTGCAGTGTTAGCATGTCTGGTGTCAAAAGACCTCTACTGTATGATACCTATACCTATATTGGACTTTTGGTCAGCTCATTGCTTGTCATTAGTTGGTTTTCTTGTCAATCTCATTTGTTTGCTTCTTTTTCAACAGCTTTCCTCCCTCTTATTGTGTTTAGCCCCCTCCTGGATCACAGCTTCTTTACAGTTCTATTGATTAGATGACTTGCATTCTTCCACTGCTAACATTCATGGAATCACTTTTTTCTTTTGCTTCCAGCACTCTATGGGAGTCAATGTGTTTTCTTGCTCTCTCCTTTGTGTGCTGCTTTCCCCTTCACATCCATGGCTCTGTGCTCTCCATGTTGCTCTCTCAACTTCCTCAGGTCATTTGTTGCTTCCTCGCTCTTCAGTCTCTCCCCCCCGACTCTCAGTTGCTTTCTTGTACCTACCTGATCACCGTCACTCATAGGCTATGCTCATATGCGGCTTCCCATCCATTCCACTCATCAGTTGCTTCCCTGTCCCTCTCCTCATCCCATTTCTTTTTATTTTATATACATTTTGCGTTTACTTTTTAATATGGCCCAGCAATTGCAATTTTCTACTGACCCACTCCTTTCCTTATTTGCTTAAATGCACTCTTGCACACCATTTATTTTTAATCTACTGCTCCAAGATCAGCGCCTGCCCTCTTGGAACGGTAAATTAAAAAAAGACAAAATGGCTGCTGCATCATTACACTGGGGCCAAATGAAAAAATTATGGCCAACACATCATTATGTATAAGTGTGCCAGTGATGTAAGCGCCAAGATTGTGAATGTCATTAGAAATAAAATCTTTTATCAGAATAACATGTGCATAGTTATAACCCACTTTAGGACCCAATGTCCTAAAAGAGTTCCTTTTGCAAGACATGTAGAGCTCAATATTGCAGACTTTGGGCCTGATTCACAAAGATAACTTACACTTTTGAGTAATTTAAAATTCTGATTAAGTTTACAGGTTTAGGCTAGCCACATAATCTACTGAAAGTTACTATTAAAAGAAAAACAGTAGTAAGTCCAGCACCACACATGCCAAACCACTGGTGCTGCAACACCATCCCATAGAAAATAATAGACGTAATTAACATAAACACCGTAGGAAATAATGGTAAGTTAAAATATTTAAAATAGTTACAAATATACATAAATAAAATGTTAAAATTGTATATAAACATAGTACATACTTATTGCTTAATCATAAAGTATTTTAATACCCATTTTGAATTTAAAAATTAATGCAACCATAATTTTATTAAAATATATCTAAATGAATTGTAATTAATTTTATATGTCTTTTAACAATTATTAATGCATAATTGTTTTTTTAGGTGGGAATTTATTTTTTAATTTAAACTTCAGAAAAATAATTGTAATTTATTTCCATTAAAGATTTGTTTCAAAATTATGTTAAAAGTGCTTTAGCATTGGTTTTATTTTGTTCTACAATTAACAAATAAAATGAATTTATGTTGAGATTTAATATAATTTTTTTTATATACATGTTTTAGTTAAATACATTTGTTTATTATTCTCTTTACTTTACCACAGGGAGACTCCACAGTTGGAGAACTCTGTATCATAAAGTATAAGGGAAAACACATTTTTGTATTCAATTAAAAAATATATTAACTTTTTTGTTAAATATTAAGGTAAATTAATTTTATCTATTTTAAATGTAGAAAAAATGAAAACAAATGCTACAGCACTAATACATCACTATTACCTTTATTCTGAATTAATTCTTTAATTAATTTACATAAATTAAAATTATTTTTTTAAAGTTTAAATTTAAAATAAATTCACCATAAAGAAAAAATATTTATAATATGTTTTAACTATTAAAAGTGATGTATACAATTAATTACAAGTATTTTTATTTAAAACATGTTACACTAAGTTTTAGATTCAAGAATGGTTTCTAAAATATGTTAATATGAAATAATAAATACGTACACTTTTTATATATTTTGTAACATTACCTTTAATTATATTTTTAACTATTTAAAATAATTTAACTTAGTGTCATATTATTTCCTTAAGGGCTTTATTTAAACTCCCTACCTCTGTTATTTTCTATGGGATGGTGTTGCAGTACCTATGGTTGGCCATGTGTGGAGCTGGACTTACCACTACTTTGGCAGTAGTAACAAACATTTGTACGTTTGGCTACACCCCATTTCTCAGGAAGGTGGAGACATACAAGTTACACTTTTTGAGTAATTTTACAGTTGGATTTCGTGAATAGCCAAAAAGTAGTAAACTTACTCAAAAGAGTAAATAACTCGAAAGTGTAAGTTACCTTTATGAATCAGCCCCAGAGTGACCACTGGACTACAGGAACATTGCGAGTCCTAAATGTCTCTGCGGTTTATAATGTACAAATTGTGACTCAGTAAGAATTGTTAGGAAAAGGGGCCACGAACTGGATGTTCACCCTTCCTAATGAAATGCATCAAACGTTTGTAACTGCCACTGCAATTGTGTAATATTGATTGGATGCTTAGGCCCAGAAGTTGTTGGCGTTCATTCTCAAAAAAGAAAAGTGTTGGTGAGAGAATCCTTCCACCATGTGAATGCAGAATTTGGGTAGTTTTGGAACTACACAGCGGGCCACTACACCCTACTCAATGTCATTTGTATCACACCAATTTTCATTTTTAGACTGCAGCCCCTGTCCATTTAATTAGCGAGGACTGCCATTTCTGCATTGCACGAATGACAATGCAGTAATGAAGGTCTGCTGTTCCTCGCAGACCTCAATCAATGCATTCCTCGGCCTTTCTGTAGACTTTGTAAGAGGAATCACACATCGTTAACATGCATGAGGCAGGATATTTGCAAATCCTTCCGAAAGACCTTTTTGCACTGTAACAAATTTAGTACATCCGTCACAGCAACAAAATGTGTCAGGTCACAAAACAGTTGCTGTGCAAAAACAGTAACAGCAGGGCTTTAAGTGGAATGAAGAAACTGGAGGGTCTCTCCAAGGGGTGTGGCCGATGTAATTAGAGGTGTGGCTTAAAAACACGTAAGCTAAAAATCTGTGCTTAACAGAGTGTGCTGCCCAACTGGTATTTTGCTGCTTCTGTCATTGCATCCTTATATATATAATACAACAAGTAACAATACACCTACAACAAGCCAGAACTATTGGCTTTGTCAATGGTTGTTAGTTGCCTAAGATAAATAAGTAACAACTATGGCTTCGTTGTATAGAACATTGAAAATACTTCAGTTTTGAAATCATGAGACTGGAAGAACTATAACGAGTCTCTTTGAAGTTACATCAAAGGCAGTGAAGGATGGTACTGCTTCAGACTTATTTTATTTCACCCTGAGGATGAGGGCAAAAATGGAGAGGGCAAAAATGGAGAGCCCGATAGGGACCCGTTTCAGCACCTGCTTTTTTAGAACTGTCAGTGATGAGCACCGGCAGGACCCAGCCCACTTAAAGCTCTGAGTAACAGCTTTGCTACTCGAGACTTAGTACATCGGGTCCTTGGTGTTTTAAAAGATTGGCAATAGCTATTTGTTTAGTGGCTGCATTTCGGTGAAGATCAGCTTTACCTGTAACAACTGACACTGCATTACTATGACGGTTCCAAGCCAGCAGCAGGCACAGACATAAGCAGGAGGCTTCAATTCAACTTTTCTTTAACTCCATTTTAAGATGGCCACCAAACACATAGGGGCCGATTCAGATTCGGGCCGGAAATCTCACCGACCGAGCCGGATCCGGAGAGATTTCCGACCGAATCGGACCCTAGTAGCCCGACCGAACGAGTACGATGCGCACGTATGCTATTGGACTCGATTCGGTCAGACTCCCATTGAAGTCAAGGGGAGCCGGTCGTACAACGCGTACGCGGGCTCCCATTGACTCAATGGGTGCGAGGCGAACAAGGGCGCCCCCTACAGCGGGTACACGGCGAAGCGACTCGCGCCGTACATGCACAGGTAGGGGGGACCCATGGGTCCCCCCTGTGTGCGACTCGTGCGGCTACGCGTACAGGGGGGTCCGACACGGACCCCCAAAGTGCGGCTCCGACTGCTCTTTGGAGCCGGACTGCGCGAGTCGGTCGGACTGCTCGAGGCGCGCATCGTACCCGGCTGGGGAACGTCTCCATTGCGCGGTGCGAGTCGTGTCCGTGCGAGTCGGTCGGAGCGGTCGGGTTCTGCGAACGAGTCGGTCGGCGATTTCGCGAGCGCACGCATCGTACTCGCTCGCCCGGACGCACGTACGAATCGGTCGGGAAATAGGGCTCCGAATCGGATCCGGTTAAGCCGAATCTGATTCGGAGCCCTACCGGCCGAGATCGGAATCGGCCCCATAGTCTATTCCAAGGTGTCCACCAAACTTGAACATGAGTTGAGTAAGTCCATTTCTGAAACTATACCCTTCCTGACATGTGTTTCCTGTTCAGAGACCAGCCCCTTCCTGTCAGGGGGTTCCTGTTTCATCAGAATATAAAGAGTCTCTGATCAATGTACCTGTGCATCGCATCATCTCTGGTTTGCAGCTATGTTTAGATTTTTAAGGCCTGTTTTGCTCCAATTCTACCAGCTCCTGCTTTACTACAGTCCTGCCTGCTTCAGCTCTACTCCAGTCTAGGCCTGAGCATGAAATTCCACTTGTGGAGTTTGCAGAGTTTTTCTCGCTCTGAGCAGCTCGCGGAGTTCTGAAAAACTCAGCAGAGCGGAGTTTTTTCCATGCTCGTGCTCAGACATAGACCCACGTTAAGTGGGTGAGCACAAGCGAGGAAAATCTTACTCAAGACCACCTCCTGGCGAGATTTCCCAACGCAGGCGGTCGCAGATGACCACTACTGCTCGCGTTGAGAAACCTTCGGTTCGCATTGAGGAAGCTGCCGCTCGAGAACAACATCGACTTGAACACCAGAAAGAAGCAGCGCCCAATTGCACTGCACATGGTGCCATTCACGTTGATTTTCCAGTGAAGGACAAACACCGGGTGCTAAAAATCAGCACAAACGGTGCGACCTAACGCACTCTGCCACTTGGTGAATTCCGCGTAGCGTGGCGGAGTTTTTGGGTGTGCAGAACTCCGTGAACTTGGCACAGGCCTATTACAGTCGAGGAGCACCGCCCTATGATGAAGCATGACATCCTCTAGGGGATGTGTGAGGGCAACATAAACAGTCCTATTGACTGTCCACTCTCATTACCCCGACACAGGCACTCTCCAGACTCTGAGAAATCGTGCCTCTCTCATTCTTTAGTTTTACCAAGGAACACCAGCCCTATCATTGAATTTTGTAATTGCTACTAGGAGCACGGGCTTCTGGACCTCTTGAACCAGCTCCCTGTACTCCTTGAACCCTTTCCCTTCTGAAGGGGTTTCTTATTTGAAACGTTAATAGCATGGCAGCCTAGCCGAGGGAAACTACTATCTATCCTCCTTTCTCTTTCATATCTTCTTTGAATCACAGTCAGACACAGACATGAATCCCAACCTTGGCCTTTGTTATGGCGAGGATGTAGTCACAGAAATATTCAGAACACCGTCACTGTTAAACGACGATGGCAGCGCCCCTTCCAGTAACACCCAAGGCGACTGGAACACAATTGCATCCCTAAAGAAACAGCACATGAAGATTGCACTTCACGGGGCAATTATGACAGAATATCTGAGGGCCAATGCAGCACCCAATGGCCTAATTGTGAATACAGCACCACGCCTGTTTCTAGAGGACTTGATCTTTAGAAGAGAATGGAGTCAGATAGCGTGGAAATGCGTGCGTGATTGGCAGATCCTGATAATCAGCACTGCAAAATGACTCACAGACGCCCTCATAATCAAAATAAATATCGCAGAGGGTGCATTGATAACCAGTATCAGTATAACAACATACAAGTCCCGCCTCGCAGAGATTAATTCTGAGCTCAACGAGCACAAAGATTATCTAATGCAGCCAAAGATACAAAAATTACAGAAAGACATACGCAAATTCAACAGGGAACGTATCTACCCATACACAAAGGAGGATTACCAACCCACTGAAAACAACCAATCCTCTGATGAGGGCTCTACCACATCTATCACCTCTAACAGATCCTACCATTCCACACAGTAATTCAAGAAATGAGAGCCACTATAACAACAGAGGCCAACAGGGGATACTCCCGCCACCCCCAATGTATGGCTTCCAAGGACCACCACTTTCAGCTGGCAACCCATTGTGGTACTCAGGATTTACAGGACACCAACCTTATCCACCATTCTTCCAAAACCCTATTCCCTCAACCTTTTCAGGGCAGAGGCAGGGGCAGAGGAAGAAGGAGAGGAAACGACAAACAAATCCAGTGGCAGGGAACAGACAACCAGAGGAAAACACTGAGCCAAACACCCCACTGGACCTGATACTTAATCTCTCAGACATGACACTGGATGAGGACGAGATGGCAGCACTACAACTGGGTTTGGGCTTTGTCCCTACCCCACGAGAGGATTCTTTCCGCCTCACAAGCGAACTACATCAGTTCTTCCGAAAAGTGAGACTCCACTCCTTCTTCCAAAATGAGATCTCTGCAACCACAGCAGATTCAGGTTTGAGACCCAAATCCACTTTCACTCCACCTGCAGCCATGACCCCCAGTGAGATACTCACCTTCGAAAAAGTGGTTCTGAAGGATGTGGGAAACTTGAAAAACAACAAACATGACAACGTTCCCAACAGATTGAAGATTGCCCTTAACAAACTCACACAGGACGAATCCATCGTCATAAAACCGGCCGATAGTGGTGGAGCAACGGTTATTATGAACGAAGAAGAATATGACCGCAAATGCCAACGGCAGCTGGCAAATACGACCCAATATGCGAAGATAGACACAGACCCTACTACCAACCTCCAAAGAAGGAAACAGAATCTAGCTCACTCAGCTGAGCATCAAGGCTGGATCTCCAAGAAAGAGGCAGCATTCCTGATCAATGAAATACCCAAGAACCCATATTTCTATGTACTGCCTAAGATCCACAAAGAGACATGCCCACCTCCGGGAAGACCCATCGTGTCAGGAATAGGTTCCATCTTAGAACCATGTAGTAACCTGTGTTGTATGTATCTGGTTACTTACTCCCTAGCTGCTCAGCCAGTGTGAATGTGATGCATGGAATGTTGGTGTGAGAGTCTTGAATGGAATGTTTGGGTGCCTGGATGCTTGAGTGTGTGAGTTGGAGTATGGGCTGAGCAGCAGGAATACTGCTCCTGGTGGGGCTGTATCTCTACAACTCAACTACCTGTAACTGAACTCAATAAATCTACTTACAACTACATCCTGGCTGCGGACCTCTTCACTACAGATTTTTGGCGACGATTCTTGAAACGAAACTACGCATGTTTTAAAAAACAAAGGACTCTGAAACAAGAAATCTCGAAGGGAAACCTACTGAAACTAAGAAGAAACCTCTACTTAGAAGTACAAGGCGTGCCAGCCCCACCAGTGTCTTTTTCACCCGACAGCCTCAACATGCTTGTACTTCATTGGTTTAATGTATTGGGAGTTCCTGCTTCTGTTACTGCTTGTGTGATCTTGAGCACTTCTCCAGTGCGGACCGGGGGGCGGACGTGGAGTGTGCGGTCCACCTCCTACGTCAGCAGCGCGATGGCAGAGGTTGATCGGGCGGTGAAGGACCCCGTGGAGTCCTAATGGTAAAGGGCGGGCAAAATCACCAGTCCTTTGCTGGAAACTGCACCGGCACTCATCAGCGTCTCAGCTCCGACCAGGGGACTCTCACGAGAGCCTGGTTAGGCGGATCCTTGAGCCTTCCGCTCATCCGCGTTAACTTACCAAGGACTGGCGATTCTGCCCGCCCTTTTCCATTAGGACTCCACGGGGTCCTTCACCGCCCGATCAACCTCTGCCATCGCGCTGCTGATGTAGGAGGTGGACCGCACACTCCACGTCCGCCCCCCGGTCCGGACCTCCGGCCCTTTCCTCAACCTCCCTTGGATCCTGGACAAGATTCTCATGTTCTAGCACTATTGATGTCTGCCCTTCTATGCATGGAATTCACAGATGCTACATGCTAACTTCCCAGGCATTTGCAACATTTCTAGTCCTGATGATGATCCCATGATTTGTGTTGGGATCGAAACGTCGTCGACACCTACATCTCTAACTCTTGGTCTATATACATTGCGTTCTTGAGTAGTAGATGTACCCTACATTGTGGCTTTAAAATTTCCATTTGAGTCGTAAAGTCACTTTTAAAGTCACTTGCCTGTGGTAAGGAAATCGGCTGATTTCCCTCTACCCCCTCACGCCATGCTCACTTACTGTTTTTATTGTTCTGTTTATTTGTTTTCCTAATTAAATATTGTGTATGAATAACATGGAATAGCCTCAAACGGCATTGTTACCTTGTGGCCATCCGTTTCTATTTTCTATCCATTAAGGGACCTCTGTCTCTGAGAACTAAATAAAGACAGCAGCATGAGTCAGGCAGCACACACACGTACCGTCATTACGCTGTCACACGGAGGAGATTCTTCAACGACGTTCCTTTTCCTGGAAGTTCCTCGGGCTGCTGTGGGGCGCTCTGCTGCACGGACGCGCCGTGAGCCATCCGGCGCAGCGTCAAGTACGTGCCGCCAACTTATGGTTGGATGTTGCCACACATACGAGATTTCCGGGAGTGTCAATCTCCTGTTTTCATTTGGCCAACCATGTTTCTGCTGTTTGGTGGTTGAGAAGACGTGCCACGTCGGGGAATCCTTCTGGACTATTGCTCCGTCACATCGCCTTGTACTAGCGGCATTCCTTTGTGGTGCTGCTCTGGTATTCTGTGCTTTCTTTTTATGGTACAGCGATACATCCGAGGAGCTGGAATTTGTATTTAAACCTATCTCAAGGTGGTTTACGTGAGTACATTTATATCTTTATTGGCATTTTCTGTGCGCGCCACCATGGTTAGAGACAGAACAGTTTTCAACTCGGCTAGCAACATCGTGACACTGATCCAAGAAGCGTGGATCAGAGTGCCTTGAAGTGAGGCATGGGGCAATTATCAAGACTGTGCTCGTAAGCACATATCCGTTTTTGTTCTATCTCATGTGGATCTTTTACATGACATTATTGATCAACTAAGTACAGGTGGGGTGCACAATATTAGGTTGTGTCCAGAGTAGTACTTCTCGGGTGAGAGGTCGCTCACCGGCGAAAGTTCAGTTTAAAGTAATAAATTCAAGAGACATAGACAGTTAGTCTTTACCCTTACTACAGGGGTGTTTTAAGGGGTGTCTCTCCCTTTTCAAAGTTGATGGGTTTTAGTCCCTTTCAACGTTGTGTTCACAGTTCATGGGTGTAGTCACCTTTTGCTTCACACTTTGTTTTTGTAGTGGGTGTTTGTCCCATCTACGCCAACGTTGTGTTCACAGTTCATGGGTGTAGTCACGTTTTGTTTCACACTTTGTTTTTGTAGTGGGTGTTAGTCCGACCTTCGCAGTCTGTAGTGGGTTTTAGTCCCATCTATGTAGTTCTAATAGGTTCATCTCCCATGTTTTTGTAGTGGGTTTTAGTCCCATGTACGCACACAAGGGGTTTCAATGGGTACGAGTCCCATGTGCTCTATTGTTCTATGTTTCATGTTTCTAGCCTCCACACAGGGGTTCTAATGGGTACGAGTCCCATGTGTTTTGTTCTGTGCACGTATCTAACCTTCACACAGGGGTTCTAATGGGTGAGAGTCCCATGTGTTCTGCTGTTCTGTGCATGTTTCTAACCACCTCACAGGGGTTCTAATGGGTATGAGTCCCATGTCTTCTGCTGTTCTGTGCACGTTTCTAACCTCCTCACAGGGGTTCTAATGGGTACGAGTCCCATGTGTATCATTGTTTGTGCGTACCTTGTGCACACTCGTTGGTTGTCTGTCCCTAGGCCTGATTAGCTGTATGGTTAGCAGTCAACATTTCTTTCCCCTTCATTTTTTTAGTTCATGTTTGGTGTAGATGTTCCATGTTTCTGGTCCATTTATTCACCTGTATTTTGGGAAAGTCAGTTCGGGTGTCTGTCACCCATTTCTAATGTTTTCTTTTAAAAATTATAAGGAGGATGATGGGTGGGTAATATATATTTTATGTATATTTATCTTTGCATCTCCTCTACATTGTTTATTTTTCTTCACATGCACTTCTTGTACATCTCTTGTATATTTTCTCTGAATTTTCTTTCCTATCTCTTGTACTTCGGTCTTAATCTTTTATTTCTTTTTCTCTTGTACTTTCTCTTGCATACCTCTGTTGTATTTTCTTCTTTGCTCACTCCTGATTTTCTTTGGTTTCTTTGCTATGATCCTTTCAAGCTTTGGGTTCACTTTCTTCTCGCTTTTTCTCTACTTTTCCATTTTTCTATTTCTTGGGGTTCCCCTTGTTTGAACCTTCCTCTTCTTGGTGGTTGCTATTTTTGTTTTGTAGAAGAAGGTATGTAGTAACCTGTGTTGTATGTATCTGGTTACTTACTCCCTAGCTGCTCAGCCAGTGTGAATGTGATGCATGGAATGTTGGTGTGAGAGTCTTGAATGGAATGTTTGGGTGCCTGGATGCTTGAGTGTGTCAGTTGGAGTATAGGCTGAGCAGCAGGCAGACTGCTCCTGGTGGGGATGTATCTCTACAACTCAACTACCTGTAACTGAACTCAATAAATCTACTTAAAACTACATCCTGGCTGCGGACCTCATCACTACAAACCACTAAGCCAGTTCTGCGACTTCTTCCTTCGACCTGTAGTCTAGACCACCCTATCCTATTTGAAGGATACAAAGGATGTGTTGAACCTCATCGAAAACATCGAGAATCCAGGAGAAATAACCTTCCTCATGACATTGGATGTGGAGGCTCTCTACACCAACATCCCCCAGGATGCCCCTTTGGAGGTAGGGGAGAGTCTCCTGAGAATGACCAACCTTCCAACCGCAACACCGGCAGAATTTATAATGGAATGTGCTACTCTTGCACTCAAGAACAACTTTTTCCGATACAAGACTCAGCTCTACCACCAGATACAGGGGGCATCAATGGGTAGCACTTTTGCTCCCAGTTTGGCCTGCCTGTACATGGCAGATTTTGAAGCAAGATACATTCTCTGCACCAATAACCCTTTCACGATAAATATCCTGCTGTGGAAGCTATATATAGATGACGTCCTGGTCCTCTGGAAGTGGGACTATGAGAGTTGTGCTTCCTTCACAGAATGGATCAACACTCTAAACCCTTACCTCAAGTTCACGAGCCATGTTTCCAACTCGGAAATCCCTATCCTGGACCTCCAGATCAGCCTCAAACAAGGCCACTGATAACTAAAACTTAAAGAAAAAGCACGGACTGTAACAGTCTTCTCTCGTTCATAAGCCACCATCCCAAGGCCCTCCGGGAGAATCTCCCTTACGGACAGTTCCTTCGCCTCCGACGGAACTGTGGTAACCTCAAAGACTACCAAGTACAGGCCAATGAACTCAGCAACAATCTCCTGAAAAGACAATATCCATCAAGGATAGTGAGAATGGCAGAAAAGAGGGCACGTAACAATAACAGAGAAGCTCTCCTGGAAGATAATGTGCGCACCAAAGAGAACATCATGACATGCGTCACCTCCTTCACCCCGCTCTCCAACAAAGTGAAATCTATCATTTTCAAACACTGGAGGATCCTGAACGTGAGAAACCTGAGACTGGAACGCCCCCGCTTTGCATTCAAGAGAACACCTAACCCGAGGGACCAGTTGGTAGAAACTAGACCGCAGTTAAAAAAACAAAATACACAAGGCACCCTCTGCAACCTCCCACGTGTCACAGGACATCATCCTTGTGGGAGTTGCACTCCATGTAACTTCACCAGCCACTCAAATGTCCTACAGTTGGGCACCTTTAGATGGACACAAAGGCAACATACAAATTGCAACACCAAAAACTGCATCTATCTGATTACTTGTCCATGCACCATGTACTATGTTGGCATGACCACAAGACCAGTCAAGATAAGAATGGGGGGACATAGAAGTACTATCAGGTGGGGCCGAAATGCTACAAAAATGAGCAACCACTTTAAAGTGGCAAATCACACCACCACTGACCTCAAGTGGACCGTGTTGGAGGCAGATCCGTCCTGGAGCACAAGCACTATCTTCAGACGGGAACAACGATGGGTGTTCCGCCTCCAGACCAACAAAAATGGGCTTAATGAGGAGATTCCTTGGACTGAGATATAGACACCCACACTCAATGTCATTTGTTCCTCCACGACACTGCGGAGGTTAGTATCAGTTACTACACTACTTATTTTGGTGCATTCATAGAATAACCAGTATAGACCTGTAACACCCCCATCCCTACACCATCTGAGATCGACCATGCCGCATAATATTCCCTTTATAGTACCTTAATATCATCCTAGCTATGACATTAACAAAGGAAATACCTGACCTGGGTATAACTGTTGGGTATAACTGTTACGTACTATTTGTGCCAACTACTATAAAGGCTTCTCTTACTATATATCACACTATGTAAAGACCCCTTCCCTGTTGTCCTAAGTAAGAACAAGGATGAATTGATACGAGGTTTCTAAACACTTTTTAAAGATGTGTCAGCAGGGTCCAGGTCCAACAGATATTAGGCCTTTTTAGAATATCTTATCACCCATCAATATTCTGGCCCTTTTCTCCTCTTCACACGACACACAGTACTGTAAAACTCCCTCCACTCGAAGATGGCCGCTGGACATGCACTGTACCGTCAAACTGAGAGGTCAGCGCTCCAGTTTTCCCACGGTTAGAACGAGTCTTAGCAAACCGCAACTCCTGCGGTAGTGTTTCTTCCGGGGACTCGGAGTAGGGGGACATGGTGGGCATTGCAGCGCCGGCCCAACGAGGAGCACCGCCCTATGATGAAGCATGACATCCTCTAGGACATGTGTGAGGGCAACATAAACAGTCCCATTGACTGTCCACTCTCATTACCCCGACACACGCACTCTCCACACTCTGAGAAATCGTGCCTCTCTCGTTCTCTAGTTTTACCAAGGAACACCAGCCCTATCATTGAATTTTGCTATTACAGTCTGGCCTGATCCAGTTCTGCTCCACACCCTGGTCTCACCCAGATCCTAAACTGCAGCCTTGCAAGAACTGTCCAACAAATGGGACCCAGTACCATGGACTCTTTTTGTGCCATTGAGATTTTTCCTCCTGCTGGTATCAGGCACTACTTTCCAAAGAGAATGCTCTCTGTAACTGTGCTAGCCCTCTCACATAGTGGGGCTTCCGAAAAGGGTTGCAATTTATTCACAGCCTCTAAGGAAAAGGTGAAAGATGGACACCCAGCGTCCATGCTTTGACAATTACTACCAGCTGCGTGTCCATTTAACTAAATCACTTGAACGTTTACGTTGTTCGGGTCAACATCATGTGCTGTGCATTTTTATTGGCCGGCCACATAAGTTTCTATGCACCCTACACCTCTTCCCCCACTGTTGTGCAAAGGTGATTTTATGCTGAATTCTTGGTCCCCTTGCAGATGTAGAGACAAAGGATCAGGACTCTTGCATCTCTTACCGTTCAGTCTTTTTTATCATTGTCGGAGCGGAACCCCCATTCTGTTGGGTAACATGGCTGCCAACCAACTCCAGCCACTCTCACCAGCTGACAAGTCCTCTTTGCTCTCATGGATTTTACAATTCTACTCACGTGCAGAATACCATTGGATGGTGAGGTTGCCCTTTGCCATGCTTCTTCAATAGTGGCTCCTTGTGGCTGTCTTGAAATTGAAAGGCTGGTGTGTGAGTACATGTCTACTAAGGGCCTGATTATGAGTCTGGAGGTCCACGGACCGCCAGACTCATGGTGGCACAGTGGTGGCAGTCCAGCCACTGCCGCAAGTGGTGGTCCGACCGCCCTATTACAACTTGGGTGGTTGGACCGCCATTGCACCGCCGCAACTGACAGGGATTAGAGATCCCTGGTGGTGGCACGGCGGTCTTGAGGCCACAATATGCTTGGCGGGACCGCCGCGGTCCAACCAAGAATATTACGAGTTTCCTCTCCACCACAGTTTTCATGGCGGTTCCTCCTCCATGAAAACCGTGGCGTAGAGGAAACAAAGGGGGCCCTACAGGGCCCTCTGTTGCCTCTGGGCCATGGGGTGCATGCAGGGGGTGTGCATGCACCCCAGTACCTGCACAGCATGGCACCGACCAAAGGAACGCCAAAGAACCACCGGACAGTGCGCACACGGTTTTGGCGGTGCGGGAGTGGGGCGGTCGGCATGGCGGTCCCGCTCCAGCACCGCCAAACTCGTAATCAGGCCCTAAGAGATCTGGATTCGCTGAGTCAGAATCAGTTTTAGGGGGTACTAATAGGTCGGGGTACCTGGGGCGCCCCACCCCTGCCACCCTCATGCCCTAATCATCAATGAACGCCTTTCTCTGTTAAATATAACTAGCTGCTGGATAGCCAACTCTTGTGACTTTGGACCACCTGTGCCCCAAATGCCTCACTGGGATTTGATTTTGTGCTTTGCAGGCCTCTTTATTTGGTTCCAAGAGGGACAGCAATGATCTCACAATCTTTCTCTCATTCGGAATACCTTGGCAATCCACGATATCCGGGGTAAAAGAAGCTGTGAGTGATCGAGTGCTTCTGAAAACAGCTTGGTCATCGTACCCAAGGAGTTAGAAGTCAATTGGTTCGAAATCTGCCACATGTTGCCACTGATTTTGTTCACTCGACAAGGATGAAAAGCTGAGTGAGCCCTGACGTGGTTCGAGATGGCGGGCAACAGGTGACACAAACGTTTTACTGCAAGCGGGTGAACTGGCGGGGCTGTGCCATTACTCTTTCCCAGCTCCAGCACAAACCGAGCTCGGCTGCAGCTTTTACAGGCCATAAAGAACAACCGGGCCGTCGGGCTGCCGGAGAGCGCGAGCCCTCCCGCAGAATAACATTAGGCCTGTCACTGGCGATCCGTCATCGTCCCGGACACGGCGGCTGGAGCCAAGTGCAGAGAGCCAGCGGGCTGGAGCAATGTCAAGCGGGAAGCGAGAGCCACCGAGAGCTTTTCTGCTGGGAGAACATTATCGCCCTGGCTGCCTTCCCAGCGGGCCTGAAGGACAGGTGAGGGCTGGGTGCGTCTACAGCGCTGCTCCGGAGCAAAGATGGAGGGAGGCCTGCGGCGCGAGGCCCGCCGCATTTCACCTCTTCAGCAGCAGTATCTCTGCAAAGTGTCGTTTTTCTGGGCTTGCTACAAAACACTGACAACCAGAAGCCCAATCGCGGCATACAGCCGCCCACACCTTTAGAAGATATATATTGGTTTATGGGCCAGTTTTATGTGCAGATCCGAATTAACTCGATGTCCAGCATTTTCCTGATTCTTGAAGTTGTGGGGACCAACTAGCAGCATCAAAGACGAGGCTGCAGATATCCTCTGTTGGGAAGGATGCTTTGAGACCGAAACTTGGGGGCCCAA
The DNA here is from genome assembly GCA_963921515.1 of Calotriton arnoldi. Classification (NCBI taxonomy): domain Eukaryota; kingdom Metazoa; phylum Chordata; class Amphibia; order Caudata; family Salamandridae; genus Calotriton; species Calotriton arnoldi. Next base: position 324,148 of record CAWUFW010002645.1, read on the forward strand.
AACCCCCTGTCAATCTCAAGTAGTTTGGTCGAGTTGACAAGTTCACCTGTGTTGGCCAACGACCACCATTTTGCACGTTTATCTGCAATCCTGGCTCCTGTGATGATACCCACACTGAGGCCCTGCGGTACGTCCACTGCGCCGCATTTGAGTTACTTGCCTCTCAACGTGCAAGCAACATTCTCTCTTTCAGTCCATTAGGAGCTTTAAAAAAACAAAGGTGCCTATCGGTGGCTGAAAGCAGTGCTTAATTTGATCCGGTGGTTGCCCGTGGACGTCACCGGCATTTATTTTTGGGGACCTACACTTAATTTGTCCACATCATATATCTACTGAGAGCAAGTAATAGAAAAACCCAAGAATACAAAAGACGAAAGAAGGTAAAAATTAAATCTGTCACAAAGGGAGAATGCAGGAACCTACAAGAGTGAGATAAAGGCCCATGGAGTGCCTGGTAATGATTAGCGAGAGGCATGAGGTGGATTTAAGACTACCAGCCTTAGCATTCAGCACACCAACCTTTAATTGCACCACTGTTGGTTTCTGAGCAGAGCTTCGGGCACCAGCACTCTTTCTTTTACAAATTAAGTACTGGCTGGGAGGGAGGAGCTGCGGCCTGGGAGGGGTCTGGCATAATGAGGCTCAGGTATTGGGAAGAAAATATAGCCACCTGCCAATCAATTATCTTGAATGTATGAAAGCAGAGGGTCTATCCTGGAAGTATTTCTTCCATTAAGCCTGTTTCAAAGTGCCGGTACGTTGTCAGATCAGTGGACAGAGGCACAGGTAGAGTTTATTTTGCCCAGGATGAAGCAGTTTGTTAAGGTAATAGACCCCAAGTCTGCAACACACTGCTACTTGATGCAGAAGCTATACATTTACCACCTTGTTGCATTTTGGTGACTACACTAAGAGACTGGACATTTCTGCCATCCACAAGGTAATATCCAGTACATTTTGTAACCAAGAGTGTATTAGCAAACGTTCTACTCATGCTAAATATTCCTAGCCTTGCCAAAAAAGAAGCAAAGGAGGAAGACCAAAATGTCATTGCCAAAGAGCACACAATTTGGCCAAATGGGAGGCGGGGTTTAAAAACAGTTTTTCTTGGTTCCATGTTTTCCACCAGTCCATAAATCAAAACTAGGGTGGCAGCTATTGTGTTGGCAAAGCCAAGGAACTGACCTCCCAGGGAAATGTCACTGTGTTGTGGCATATTTAAATGGCATGGTGAAGTGGAGATTGGATGTCATGTACCCGAGTTCCATGGCTAAAGTGTACCCTCTGGACCAGGTCCTGTGGCAGTGGGTGGCTACTCACATGCCCTAAACTCAATCTCCAGCCGAGTTATAGCTTTTAAGATGGCTTGACTTGAGAGAGGAAGATTTAGAATGAAACCTCAAAATTGCACTAAATGGCTCAGAGTCCCCCCCCCATCCCCACACACAAACACAGCCCAGAAGGTGAGGGCATATACAAAGTTCATTGGGGGCTCTCCTGCAGAGTAACAATCGAGTACACCAGTGAACAATTAAAGACTGCATTATGGTGGATAAGCACCCGTTAAGACGAAAGCAAGATTCCTCCTCCCCACACTTGTAACAGAGGTTCCCTGATGACAATGAGGAGGGTAGTGATCTGTAACCTTACGCACTAGAGAGGGATCACAGTGAAATGAAAGCAGCACTGGGCAATATTATTAATAAGCTAGAAAAAGTAGAGAGGGCTGTTTTATCAGTGAAGTCACGTTTGGATGCCCTGGATGGCAAAATGAAGCAGTCTGAATCCTCAGTGGCCACAGCCACTGCAGACTGTGGAGAGGCACACAGCTCACATTGATGAAGTGCACATTTAAAGGTGCTGCTGGACTTTAAATGTGGGGTGTCAGGCCCAATGATCCATAGGGAGGGTAGACTGGAGATGCTTGATAATGTGCACAGGGCAGTGAACATCAGGGTGTTGGGAATGCCTACATTTCACTCAAGTAGAAGATCAAGAATGTGATAGAAAAGTTCTTTGGTGCCTCCGTGATGTCCCCTGAGTGTTCTGGATTTATGATCCTGACAACTGCTTATAGACTTCCAGCTCGGCCTACTGGTTCAGCGGTGGCAGTATAAGGTAACATGATCATTATTGTTCTGAAGGATACTGATACACAGGAGTCTAGTTTGAGGAGAAATTTGGTGATGTAGGCTGAACTCCTTCTCCCATTCCAATGGAGAAACTCAAAATATGGGGCTGCAAGTTTAGGAGCTACACAGGGAGTATGTGAATTTGGATGTGGGGTTACTGCCTCAGTGTGGACCCCGACAGGCTTAACTTTTCACCTGGGGATAAGACCTCAATGCTTATTAAGTCTAAGAAGGCAAAATATTTTTTGGACTCTGACAGGAATAGTGCTTGGGAGGTCTGAGTGATAGAGTCCTTCATGCTTAGCAGTGGGTAGAGATGGTATGCATGCTTATCTAGACCTCACTCTGCTTCAGCCTTCTTAGTTCACGTTTTGCATCATATGGGAGGTTTATTTTATGCTCCTGGAGCTTGTTGGAGGAGTATATTTTGGAGATTTCTCCCATGTTTTCCTAGACCCCTCTCTTTCCTTTCCCTTACCTGGCTTTTCCTGTGGTCTAGTATAGGCATTATCAATTTTGGTGGAATTACTGAAATTCAGTAAAATGCGACAAAGTTGTTGATACAGTTGTGCTACCTACCCATAGAGATGGATCTTTAACTAGGATGTTTTTACTTGGTGTTGTTTTATTATATCTGACCAATCACAGTGAGACCTTTGCTCTTTTCAATAAAAAGTTTTACTAAAAAAACAAATTACAGAAAAAAACAAGAATCGTGGAAGTCTCAAATTTCTATCCTCAACCATCAAACGTAATTAAAGACAAGGTATGGATACAACCCTTTCCTCAGTTTGCCGTCCAGTTCTATTTCTGGACCCATGGAGACCATGGGCTCTCTCCTCGTTAAGGTCTCTCTAAACGTAGGGATAAATCTAACTCCGGCGCCGCATATGGCATCTCATGACCTCAATGGTCCAGGGAGCCAAAGGGTCTCTCTGTAGTAAAAGAGGCTAGTGGTCGATCTATCCCCAAAGAGGGTATTAGTAATCAGGGTCTAGAGGCACCAATAAAACTCACAAAACATCCAACTATGCGTTCCGTATTGAGAGACACGTGGGCCGGTTGGATGTGCATTTCCACTGATCTTCCTGAAGTCACCGAGATCACAGATATTGATTCAGCAAAATGGCAGTGGTAATAGAAGTGGCAAATCTCATGACATCACATGGGTGACTTATTTTCCACCCTAACTCTGCCAATGTCTTCCTATTTCCTGCTGAGGGGTTAGAGAAAGTTCAATGCGTAGGAACTGCAGAAAGTTAACATGGTACTTGAGCTCTATTTACTTTGTGTACCTGCCCCTGACTTCATGACCGCGCGGTAGCACCGGCAGGGGTAACAAAGATCAAGCTGGGCTTGCAAAGGCTACCACTGTCAATACAATTGAAATCCACTGGGTTTTCGCTCAGGCAGCATTTCAAGGCAACGGGAAGCAGCATGTCAGCAGGTAGAACTTCAGGCGTGGTCGTAGCACGGAAGAGCCGCAGTACACAGCTCACTGTCCAGGAAGTATCATAGGTTCACCAAGCTCATGTTGGGGTCTTAAAAATGCTTGACTTAAGTACTAGAATACATCCTCAGTTCATAAATGCTGTTTCAGCAGCCTTATTATTATTATTATTAATTAGCATTTATAAAGCGCATGGCTACCCTGAGGCATCCCAGCGCTAGCCGCAGTTAAGGCTGATAAGGGAAGGCTAGCAATTACTCTTCTGGAATAGCCATGTTTTAAGACCCTTCCGGAAAGAGAGGTGGGCAATTTCATGTCGGAGATTGAGAGGGAGGGAGTTCCACAGTCCAGCTATATTATATGAAAAGGAGCGGCCTCCACTCTGCTGCCTGTTAATTTTAGGAGTGCAGGCTAAATTTAAATTCTCTGAGCGAAGAGATTTCCTGGGGAGGTAGGCGGTGATCAGAGGCTGATTAATTCGGGGGCCTGTGCCCCTAAGGGTCTTATGAGCAGTGCATAAGGCTTTAAAGGAGATTCTTTCCTTTATTGGTAGCCAATGAAGGGCTAGCTGACTGCGTGCTACTGCAGCCTGTCAGAAGTCGTGCTGCGCAGTTCTGGGCCACCTGGAGTTTCCTTAGGGTGGACTTTGGGGCTCCCAGATACAGTGAGTTGCAGTAGTCCAGCCGCGAAAGAATCAGGGCCTGGACTACTATTTTCTTAGCTTCAGTGGGTAATAGGGGGAGGACTTTCCGTAGCTTTCTAAGGATGTCGTGACAAGCCCCCGTCACTGCCACTGCCTGCTGGTCAAATTTAAGTGAGTCATCCAGCCACACACCGAGGCTCTTGATCTTGGACTTCGGGGCTGGAGGGGCGCCCAAGCACTTAGGCCATGATAGTGTGGGAGTTAGCTTGGCAGTGTTGCCCACATACATGATTTCTGTTTTTTCTCCATTCAGTTTAAGACAGGAGTGTTGCATCCAGGTGGCTACTTTTCCTAGGCAGAGCTCCAGGTCTGTAGGGTCAGTCCGTGGATGATTTAGAGATATCACCAGCTGAGTGTCATCCGCGTAGGTGACCACTTTGATCCCATATGGCTGGATGACCTCCGCCAGTGGCCTCATATATACGTTAAATAACGTCGGACTTAGTGAGGAACCCTGGGGCACTCCATAGTTCAGAGGGAGAGTGCTGGAAATGGATTCCCCCGCAAAGACCTGAAAAGTTCTGCCATTAAGGAATGATTGAATCCAGGAGATGGCACTTCCTGCTACCCCGGCTCTCCTTAGCCGTTCAATGAGAACATTGAGGTTGACCGTATCAAAGGCCGCACTGAGGTCCAGGAGGACAATGGCCGCCACTCCTCCCTGATCCACAATCCTCCTAGCTTCCTCAACCACAGCCGTTAGTGCGGATTCCGTGCCATGTTGTGGGCGGAAACCAGTCTGAGATTGATGAAGTAGCTCATGGGTTTCTAGGAAGGCTGATAGGGTGGAATTTATATGTTTTTCTAAGATCTTACTAAGCAGAGGTAGGAGGGATATGGGCCGGTAGTTGCTCAATGCTTCGGGGGTCCAGGCTAGGTTTTTTAAGTAGTGCTTTTACCATGGCATGCTTCCACGAGTCCGTTGGTAATGGACATGTTAAGCACCTCCTGGATAACTGGAAGAATCACATCTTTGGCCTTAGATAAGATGTGCGGAGGGGCGGGGTCTAGAGGAGATCCAGATTTTATTTTAGCAAAGATTTTAGCAAGAGTCTCCATATCCAAGAGAGGAAATTTCTCCAAGGTGGGAGTAGCTGCTACCACTACTCCCTGGTCCTGTTGCCCAACTACTTCCGTCAAGGGGATATCTAGATCACTAGGTAGTGGGGATACAGGGAGGGTCTTATAGATAGCTTGTATTTTTCCCTGAAAGTAACTCGCCAGTTCATTGCACTGTCCCTTGGATGAATTTCTGGAAGTATCATGGAGAGTGGGCTCAAGGAGAGATTTGGTAATTCGGAAGATTTCTTTGGGTACGTTAGATGCTGCTTTAATTTTGTCCTCATAATAGGATGACTGTGCCCTTTTGATTTCCGCTTGATATCGCTTTACTGCCAATCACACTGAAAGTAATGTTTAAAGTTTTCTCACCAATCAACCAGGAAGGCTGTATCTTAGCAGAGTTTCTCTCACAGCTTAGGTAGAGCCATTACGAAGGTGGTCACCCCTCGATTATTTGAAAAACACTGGTGAAATTTCTCTTAAAATAGGAATTGTGTAAGTGCCCCACACCCCGTGGGTCACACTGCAGCCAATTTGCGCACACAATATATAATCCCGATTTGTGCCTCGAGTGTTTTGTACTGGGCACACAATTTTTTTACTGACATATATAACTTTTAGAAGACTGTGCTGAAAATGCACTGTGTTGTCCTATTTTTTCCTACACTTCCTGGGAAGAGACCCTTTTTCCCCATTAATGACCTTGAGAATGTCAGGCTGGCTACTATGTTTGCTTGTAGCAATTTGTAGCTAGTATCGAAACCACCTGGGCTGTTTTGGGTTCCCTGTCCATCACTGAGTACATTAGATCATACTGATGTACTAAATTACATTTAATAAAGGTAATCGTTTTTAAACATAAACATTCATGAAGCCTATCATGCCTTCGTGATGACGTCATTAGTTTAACAAGGAAACAAGTCAATTTGGCGTGCCCACATGACTAAATAAGCTGAATAATTTTAGTATACGGCAGTAATATTATTGTCTAATACATCTGGTTAGTACTCACCCTCAGCTGAATGACTTCAAAGTGCTCTCAACTGTGATGGCACCCTGGTAAAGTGATTTGCCCAAAATCACACAATCTGATCAAGCAAGGAAGCTGAGATTTTGATCCCAACTTCCCCACTCAAACATTGCACAAATCAGCCGTTGACTGGATATCCGCTTCTCTAATATTAAACACCATAGACAAAGCTCTGGTTTTATATTTCTGCGAGTAACTTTGCACAGTGTTGTCAGTAAATTGCATGTTGCATCAATATGACGTAAAAAAATCTTTCCTAAGAAAAGGACAAAGTTATGGGTAATAGCTTTCCATGTGGTCACTCACTGCCTGTTGCCTCGGACTTCTGCTAGACTTTCGGCCTGATTTCTATGGTCCCAGACTTGGAGACTTGGGGCCTCACTTTCACCTACGCTATTTTCACGTATTTGACCCCTGTATTGATGCAGAAAGGAAGACACCACCTGCATTTGGTAGGGGCGCACTTTCGAGCATGAAAAAAACTGCACTTCAGCAGAAAGGAAACTATCTGTTGAGCCAAAAAAATTGGAAAACTGCAGAATTAAGCACACCCTGCAAGTTTGTGTGCAAACTACACGTCTCCAGCATTACGTCATTCCAAATTTAATGAAACGTCATTCCCAATTTAATGAAACGTCCCATTTGGGTTACGGAAATGTTATTTAGGTACCAGATGACAATTCATTCGGCACTGTCACTTTTAGAAACAGTTGGCTGAAAACGTAGAGGGGCCTCTGTGCCACTCCCACGAACACAAGCTCAACCTACAACAATGACAAAAATTCCACCGCAAAAAAAAACGTCTTATTGGTGTGATGGTCAAAAATAAAAATCACAAACTTTTGTTTCCGGACATTCCTCACACGTCCTCTGAAAAGAAACTAAAAGAAACCTCTCTCAACTACCAAAATGCTAAAAAAAAAATTAAAAAAGGCAGCTTAATTCAAAGCTCAGAGTACAATAGTATACAGCAACACTGAATACACTGGGTGCTTCACGGAACACGACCACAGCAGCCTTGAGACACAACTTTTTATTTTCTGCAAAATCCTTCAGTGTGACCGGGAATGTTCGACCCCCTTTCTATCACTCCACGACCCCCCTGGGGGTCGCGCCCCACAGTTCGAAGACCCCTGGCTTAGGGTCTGAGGCTGGCCTGTGCTGGATCTTCTTCGAACATTCCAATTCCAAGTCAAGAATAAGAGGAACAACACAACATAAGGCACTTCATCTGCCACTGGCAAGCAAACTTCAGGTTTTCTTTCCACAATTCATGGGAAAGATGCTGGGGCTGAAAGTTTTGTTGATTGGTCCCGGCAGTGGAGCCAGACAAAGAATAAGTAAATGATCCCCCATAACTGGGGATAGGCAGATTTCATGCTGGGGTAAAACCACGATGTATCCCCAAAGTGAGAAACAATATAACCAGCAGAGTAGCGGCCAGCGTTAGGGCAGAGTGGGGACCGAGAAAGAAAGAAGAAGAAGAAAAAAAAAAAAAAGAACATACCTGCCGCCTGCAGCCCACCGCATCGCCGGTCTTCTCTCATGTCTCCACTGCAGGCAGAGGCTCCCAGCCTCCCCTGCGGCCAATCCTGAAGCTACTCTCATGCATAGAGCAGCTTCAGGATTGGCCTGCGCGCCCTCGCTTTGCACTCCCAGGGAGACTGGGAGCCTCTGCCTTCTGTCTCCAACCCGGCAACACAGCTCGGGTTAGAGACAGCTCAGTGCGCACTGATAGCAGTGCCCACCACTCCCCCTTGTGACTGCCCCCATGATGGCCCCGCCCCCAGGACGCGGGACTTAGAAGTTGAAAAATAAAACGATAATAAACCTGTTTTATTTTTCAACTTTTGAAACTGCTGGCAGGGGGGGGGGGGCAACGCTTTTCTGCCATAGCGGAAAAGCTGCAGCTGAACAAGCATGAACCGTCAGCAAAGGTGTTGAAGGAGGTCACACCCTCAGGGACAATGGTCTCCCTTTTTCACTATACGAGCCAACAACTCTTCAGAAGAGGAGTATGTAGGAAGCACAGCCAAGCAGTCATGGAGGTGGTAGCCTTTATCTGGGCTCCTACACTAGTTGCTCAGAGAAGTGGGTCTAGGATGATTTTCATTGACTATGGGGAAAGGGGACTCCATGGATGTTTGCCCATATGAATGAGAATGCACCAGACTTGAATCTAACACGGAATGTCACACCCCCTGCTCCCTTTGCTATTATGCCCTTCTCCAGCACAGATAGGGGCTGAACAGACAGGGCAACAGCTGGATGAAAACATTATCCCACAGCTGGGCTTGTGGATGCATCCATTGGGTTTCTGTTTTTCATTTTGGAAGACAGGAAGGTTTCCGGTCTGGCAACCATGGAGGAGCTGGGAGTGACCAGGACTGAAGTGGGATCACCCCAGAAGACATTGGGGGAGTACCTGACAACCTCCGTGGTGGAGGTGTTCATTATAGAGGCTGGTGAGCCTGCAGATTAGCAGAAGATTTGTACTAATGAAGTACTCCCCGTCCATCATCTAGTAAATGTGTGTAGTTCCTTATCAGCAGATATAGTGATCCAACTGCTGAGACACCAATAAGGGAACCACAAGTCAGGTGGAAAAAGTAACCCAAGCTAGTATTTGTGAAAGAAGAAGAAGAAACTTTATTGTTCGATTAATTAAAATCTTTACAATAAGAAACACTCTGATAAAAAAAAGTTATAAAAAGAGATTCGGTAATACAAAAGTCAAAATGTTTGACGGAGCATAATTACATAGAGCCGAGAGGGTACCGAATTTAATTTTTCATAATTTTGCTGACGACATGTGATTTCTGTAAAAGAAAATGTGCCATGAGGGGCAGAATAACTTCGTTGCTAAAAAGGAGCCATACCGTTAAAACACAGAAAAAGAGACGGACAAAGCACAAGTCCAGAAAAGTCTAACTGTCCCATCCGCTCACTTTAAGGCTCTATCTAAAAAGGAGGATGGTCCCTACATGGAGAAGGGAAGAGACTTTGGTGTCTCAGCTAAAAAACTCGGGCCATGAAGTGAAGTGGGCAGCCGGTGAACCACCCACGGCCATTAACATGTTGATCCAGAGAAAAAAGGTGGCGTCTGACTGCATTTATAAAAGGGAGGCGACCCGGTGCAATAAGATGGAGATTTGGTTACTGGCACTCCCACTGCGTTAACCTTTTTTCTGCTCTTGTGACGAACTTGGTGAACCGGATATTGAGCATCGGGTTCGCTGGGTTATTTGTATTTGTGAAAAAAGTTTTGTTTTTTAGTCCCAGAGGAGAGCCCCCCTCAGAATCTGAAGACAGCGACGAATCTATTGGGGGAAGTATGGGTAGCTTACATAAAGGTAATATACCCACGCATAGCTAAAGGCCTCACACAAGAAGATTGACAAAACTGAGAGCACACTGGTCAGCTTTGAATGCCGAATGGTGTCTCTGGAGTCTACAACATCTGCAATGGAGACCAGACTCTCTACCACAGAGGGAGATATCGAAAACAGACCTACACAAAAGGGTGACCGGGTTACAGATGAGACTAAGGGGGACACAATTCTTCATAATTGCCAGACAGAGGCATGGTAGGTTACGTCATTTCTATACATTGTAGCATATGGGCTACACCAGCACCACACTTGCCTTTGTTTGTCCACGGTCTTATCATGGGCAACACTGATATACTGATCAATAGACCGTGTTTCAAAATTTCAATACCTGCATGCCTACTCTGTCAGCCTTGAAAAAGCAGTAGCAACCTGCGAAACACATGTTGGGTGTGTATTTGGGACCCATTGATTTGCTACGTGTGCTCAATGTCACTTGTGATTATGAAGTCAATGGTGTGATGTAAAGAGGTTGCTTGGGTAAAGAATGTGATCGACCACTGAATCAATAATTGATTCTGTATATGTTGGATTACCAAGTCCAATCAAATAAAAAGATCCAGCTGAAGTTTGGAATTGTAACTTATTTATGGGAAGAACCACCTTTCAAATTAGAAGGAGTAGCTTGTGTTTTTAAAGGAAGTTTGCTCTCAGCTAAAAAGGATTTATTCTTCACTAAAAAGGTCATCGGAGAGGAAGTATGAGGAAGACAAAAGTAGTTTGGGGCTCCGTGGGGGTGCGGGAGGAGGTGAAGAGAAGAAAGCTCCTTTCTGCACAAGATATGGATTTGCACAAAGGTGTGACGTCTATGGCTCTATGTATTCCAGTGAGCAGAGGAGGTCCTGAAGGAGAGTTTTATAACAATGCGGGATCCGCTCTATTGGAGCTCACAATATATATGAATGCAATACAAGGTATATAGCGCAGCATGCATGAGGACCATCCTCAGACATAAGAAGCTGTGGGTAGGGGACTCACGCAGAGTAATTCCACACGCCCTCAAGCACATAACTATGCTTGAAAGGGAGATAGCTGTAGTGATGGAAACAACATGGCTTTGTTATATCCTGGTGAAGCTCAGACCCATTTCTCTCGCTCTCCTATCGAGACCTTCTGGGCAGACACTGAAGAGGAAATTAATGTGGCAGGAACTTGGCCAACCAAAAGGTGCAAAACTTGCACAGCAGCTACCTCCGTAAAATGTTGTCATTGCTGCTTTTGCTCCATATATCTTTTATATTGCCTTGATAGTTATGCCTTTAATTATTTATCTTTTTCATTTCAGTAGGAGTTTTTATTTGATCAGCAAGTTTGTATTGATATCCCCACCTTTTCTCCCTCCCTCTTTTGTATTTTTCCCTCCTACCCCCTTTTAATATACAAAAGTGTAAACAGCTTTCGTTTACTTCATATTATCATGCATATATTTTTCTTATTTATTTCTGTATTATGTAAACTCACTTTTATGCAAATTTACTTTTAATAAAACAGATTAAACGTAATTTAAAAAAAAAACTTGCACAGCAGCAGGGAGGCATAACTAGTTACCAACTAAACCCACGGCACGGAAGTCATAAAAGCAAAGAAAGCACAGGAAGGAAAAGATAATGTTGTTATTGAAGTTTATGTGTCCACATGTATTCCCATAGATACTGACGAGTACAAGTTACCTCGTGATATTTGGTAAGCTGAAGCAAGTGTGAGGAGGCAGCACAAGCATTGGCTGTATATTCTGAAAAATACTAATAAAAGCTACAAAAAATGACAAAGCAGAAGAAGAAAACCAGGAATTCCCCCAGTGCCTACCAGACAATTAAAAGCTACCGGGTCCCCTGCATCGGACCCCTACCATCCTTAGTAACTACACCACTCAGTTTGAGTTTTAATTTAATCTCCTTTAGCTGAATTTCATAGTGTGCTCTGGGAAAAAAGCGTATAATTGCAAATAAAAACATTTGCTTTTGTGGCTATCAAATCTCAAAACATACGCAATACTGTGTTAAACACTGCTTAACTGTTTACTACTTTGGAGAGAACAGCAACATCAAAAATAAGATCCCCTGAGATCTTTAGAGGAAGAACAAAATTGCTCATTATCAGCATTTTCCTGCTCAGTACTACAATCACTGTGTAATGGAAGTCCTTTATGTACCCGTTGGAAAAAGCACTTTCCTTACCAGTACATTATTTTTATGCGGTAGGTGTGCATTTTATTGCAGCTATTGCAAGCTTAATTTAGTCAACCACATTTGTACATTTTATGTTGAGACATGGGCCCTTTATGATATAATGACTTCTTTTTCAGTAGAATAGAGTGACTTTCTTGTTAGCTATTTTAAGTAAATAGATGATTTTAGACCTGGCATCCTTGGTGTGGTGTTCCCCCTAAACCATTTGCCTTCATCCCTTCATTTGCTGAATATGTTTTTGTTGACTTTAGGACTTTGTGCTCTTTATCACTGTTAACCGGCGATAAAGTGCTTGTGCTCTCTCCTTAAAACATGGTACAATTGGCCTACACCGTATTGACACTTTTTTTTTGGGACGCATAATTGTTACTTCTAATGGTTTTAGGATGGACACAATGACATTTTTCCAAAGAAAGTTATATGCCGCTGGTAATGCCCCGAAAATTCACTGTAGACAATTTTTATGATTTGTCAAAAGTCGCTAATGAACAGTGTGCGTGGAACATCACAACAACTGAATATTCAACTGAAATGACTTTTTTGGGAATGATAAGGTCTGCATACATACCTCGTCGTTATGTAAAAAATAATACTAGTAATTGGGGTCTCTATTTTTTTTATTGAGTTTTGTTAGCATTTAGAGCAAGAGTACAAACGAAAACAGGCATACAGAGATAATGCAAACAATAATATTGTATAGGTTTGTGCGTCCTCCCATTGAGGAAACGGTGGAGAGTAGAAGAAAGATAACAACATAGCATTAGAGGACAAGGGTGAAAGAAGGGAAATAAAAAGAGAAGGGAGAGTAAAGAGAAAGAGAAGGGAGGAAGTAGGTCTAGAGAAAATATATTTGGGCATCCCATATTACACAGATGGTAAAACTGAATAGCATAGTTGAACAGCTAATACAAAGAGGTGAAAACATGGACATTCGTCGTTGTTGGACGGGCCTAGTAGCATTAGAAGAGGAAATAGTTCGAGTCAGTGGCATGTCCATGGATGGACCGCACTGACATATCCAGTGCAACATAGGCGCAGTCATGTAGGATGTATTAATCCGGGCTATGGATCTGACTACCTGTAGGGGAGCGTGCTGTGTTTATTTGTCTAGGAGCAGGGTCTTGTGTGCAAATATATGTTAAGAAAAGTTTCCATATATCCTCGGGCCGGGATGGTGGGGGCATTTGTTCCCAGTAAGAAGCCAGCTGTTCCTTACAGTAGATCGTGTCCTGCATCTAGGACTCTATTTTGGGCGCTGGCTTCCGCCCCCAGTGCATAGCAATGCAGCGTTTTGCCAGCAGACGTAGCATAGTCGCCAATCAGCGGGTTCCTAGAGGAAGGTCTTGCACGTAACCTAAGAGGCATAATAATGGTGTGTGGGGTACTGGGTGGCTCAGAATCTGTTCAAGAGCGTGAAGTATGGCCTGTCAGTATTTCCCAATCAGAGGACAAGTCCATGCCAGATGCATGAAAGTGGCATGTGGGGCCATGAATCTCTTACAGTGTGCATCTGGTGCCAGTCCCATTCGTTGTAGTTGCGCTGGTGTGCGGTATACATGGTGTAGGAATTTAAAATGAATGAGCTGCAATTTATAGCTAGGAGAGAGAGCAGTCATTTGTGTGCAACAGTATTTCCATTGTTCCTCTGTTACTGGGGCGCCCAGGTCGCCTTCCCAGATTGTGCGAGCGTTAGGGGTGTAAATAGGAGCAGAGTCTTGCATAATATTGTAAAGTCTGATGATTAGTTTGCTGGGGGGAGGGTGTAGTAAGCATATGCTCAAGTGCATGTAGCCATGGTGGTGGTTCAGGGAAAGTGGCGTGAAGTGTCCAGCATGCGGCACGCAGTTGCTGATATAGCATAGCGTCCATCACAGTGATGCCGGAGTCGTCAATGGGGTCAAAAGGAGAAATGAAATGGCCATCCGGATATAAGTCTGCAAAGCTGAGCAAGTTCCTCTGATGGACGTACGTTCCAGTGCAAGTGGCTTGTAGTGCGGGGAGTAATGGGTTCCGAGCTAGCGGGATGGATGGATCATATAGAACGGTGAGTTTAGCATGGCAGTGCATGTCCACCCACGCCCATCGCACGCACTCCACTGTGTCAACTATTTTGCACAGACTTTTATAACTGGTATACTGCAGTGTCTAAAGGCCAGGGGGAAGCGGCGTCTGTTTCCACTGCCGTGTGGGGCTGAAAATGTATTGGATATAGCCAGTAATGTAGGTAGTGAGCCTGGGCAAGAGGTGCAAGTCGGGAGAGCCCAGGCCACCTTGACAGAAGGGGAGTGTAAGTATTTCCCAAGCTACACGGGGTTGCTTGCCAGCCCAAACAAAGGATATGAGATTGAAGCAGAAGCACTTGGAAAACGACGCAGTGAGGTGAATGGGCATGTTACTGCAGAGATAGAGGAATTTAAGTAGTAGTATCATCGTGGCTATCACCAGACGTCCCGTTAAAGAAAGGGTGGAGTCTGCTCCACAATGGAATTTTCTCTTGAGCCAGGTCATGGCCCTCCCAAAGTTTACCCTCCATAGTTCTTCAACATCTCTACTCAGCCAGATTCCTAGATAGCGTACCAGCTCCCGCACCCATTGCAATGGAAATTCTGATGTCACCGGCGTAGTTGCATCTGTTAATGGAAATAGTGTGGATTTGGCCCAATTGATGCATATACCGGAGTATCCGCCAAAACGTATAACTTCCTGTATAATGTGATCGAGATTATATTGAGGGTTGCAGATATAGAGAGCAATATCGTCCGAATACATAGATATGATGAGATTATGCGTCTTAAAATTTAAACCTCGTGCACGTGTGGTTGATGCAATCTTGCCGCCAGGGGCTCCATGGCTATCGCGAATAGGATAGGCGATAAAGGGCAACCCTGTCAAGTGCCGCTTGTTATCGGAAATGGATCAGATAGCATGCCATTGAGGGGAAGTCTGGCCGTTGGACATGTATACAATAATTGAATGAGGCAGACAAACTTGGGGCTTAAGTCAAGACAAGGAAGGAGAAAGAATGAATATGGCCACTCCGGCGAGCCAAACGCTTTTGTGGCGTCAAAGAGAGCGGAAAGCGCAGGAAGGCTGGGTTCTATACTGTGGATCACAGAGAAGAGGGTGCGCAGGTCGTGCACAGTGAAACGACCGGGGACAGAGCCTGATTGGTCTGGGCGCACTATGTTGGGCAGAAGTACGAGTAGGCGATTAGCAAGTAATTTAGCGAGAATCTTGTTATCTACGTTAATCATAGATAGTGGCTGAAAGGAATCGCAACGGTTGGCCAGTTTATCAGGCTTAAGAATGCTGACGATGACAGCCTCTCGGAGAGATGAGGGAAGCTCACCAGCAGAGAGGCCTCAAACATAGCCTGTAGGTGTGGTATCAGCAGAGGAGCAAATTCTTTGTATAAGGAGGCAGTCAGGCCATCCAGGCCCAGTGCCTTATCACCAGCCTGGCCCTGTATAACCCGGATGATCTCCTCCTCATTGAAGGCGGAGTCAAGAAACACCTGGCGCAAGCGGTCAAGCCTGAGTAATTGTAATGTGTTCAAATAATTTTGGATCTCGGTCGTGCATAGGGTAACAGTAGTGCTAAAGAGGTTGGCATAGTATGAGGTCATAGTGCGAAGTAGAGCTTCAGGTGCGGTATGCCGCTGGTTGAGAAGTTCGATCATATATTCAGAGGCCAGAGGTCATCAGTGCATGCATGCAAGTATTCCCCCAGGACGGTCCCACTCGCTGTACCTACGCGCCACCACGTGGCAAGCAAGGAAGCTGAGCTCTGCACCGCCTCGTCATTGTGTTAGCTGTTTCCCGAACCTGTGCCATAGTGGAAGGGGATTTAGACACATAGTCATCCAGGTTCTAGCGTTCAAAGTCAAACCTTCAGTGTCACCAGAAGCGTTCTGATTGCTTTAAGGATGCCTGCCTGCTTAGCGATGCACACTCCCCGAATCACAGCTTTAAAGGCTTCCCACAGTACCGAAGGGGAAGAAACAGAGTCTTTGCTGAGTTCAAAGAACTCTAGAATGGCCACATGCACCTCAAAATGAAAAACTGTCACGAAAAACACCGGACGGAAGCCACCACTTGAAGGCGCGTGGTACAGCTAACAGAAAAGCATCTTCAATAAGGAAAGGAGCATGATCTGATAAGGTTATGGAGAGGTGGGAGACCTCAGTTGTCCATGTGAGTGCATCACGTGAGATCAGCCAGTAATTTAAACGGGCCACAGTACTGGATGTGAAGCATGTACCCTCCATGTCTCGCCCTGCATGGTATCGCCAGGCGTCTACAAGAGAATTATCCGTCATAATGGCGGGCAATTGTGCTGCTGCGCCAGGAAGGGATCATCATGGCGTGCCAGAGCAGTCCAGTGCCGGGTCTAGTATGACATTGAAATCTCCCCCCCCTATAATCGTACCTGGCTCCATGAGGGAGATGTGGCACCCCACTGTTGTGAAGATGCGGCGCCCCACTGTTGTGAAGAAATCTGGACTGTTGTGATTGGGACCATAAACTGATATGAGTGTCACGGGGCATTGGTGCAGGACGCCGGCTGAAATTGTGAACCGAGCGTTTATGTCATTTATGATGTGGGTCGAATGTCATGGAATGCCCCTCCGTAGCAGAATGGCAGTCCCGCATGCATAATTGGAGTAGAGTGTGGCATGTGTGTCTGTGCATCAGCCCACTTTTAGGCGAGAGACAGTTGAGGATGTGAGGTGTACTTTTTGAAGAAAACATATATCCACCTTGTGTCGCGTGATGTAGGTATGGACTAGTCTTGCTTTGCATTTGTGGTTAAGTCTTCTCACGTTCCAGGTGTGGCACAGAATTGTAGCAGTCATACTGATATGGGAACAGAGAGAGCAGATGTAGATACGAGACCTCGGTCGTCCATTGCGACGCAAGGACTAGATGGGGAAGACTTCAGCTGTGCAGCGCTTGGGTAGTTATTGATTCAGCAAGTGTGTATGGGATGTCTGGCCAAGTGAGGCAGTATTGTTAAAGGACATGCAGAAGATCTGCGGGGAAGCAAAAGCAATAGCAAACAAAATCAAACATTAACACGGTAACCCACCCCCACCCACTTCCGCTCCCGAACAAAGCGTAATTCAGGAACTTGCCCCCTTCCCTAGTTCCAAACCCTTGTTGAACATCATATGGAGGAATCATCCTTGGAGGTGGAGTCAAGCCAGGCAAACTTCCCAGTCCAGGCTAGACTGGGTGGCCGAAGGGGCAAGTGCCGCCTGTGAGCTGTTCCATGGGTATGTAAATAATGAAGTAAAAGCACCCAGTGCATCAGATAGACCAGTGCCGGCAGGGGACCCTCGGTGAGGGGAGCACTCAGGCGCACCGCAGGTGTTGAGAAGGGGGCTGCAGTTTAAGTCAATTTGTTTGAAAGCGGTGGTTCTTTTGGATGTCATCCATATTTTCTTCCTCCCTGGTATGTGGCAATGTGCAAGTCGATCCAGACTTCTTCATTATGAGGTTGGCAAATTTGACAGCAGCCTTTGAATCTGTGAAATGATGTGGTTTGCCACCATGTGTGATGCGTAATTTGGCGGGGTATAAAAGGGCAGAGGTGAAATCAATTTTTTGCAGTAGCCATTTGGCGGGGAGTAACTCTCTGCCTGCCGCCTGCATAGAAGGTGAAAAGTCTGGGTAGAACGACAGTGTGTTTCCTTGGAGGTGTGCATCCCTTTGTTCTCGGGCCTGGTGTAGAACTGCATCACAATCCTTGGAATTGAGCAGGCGGGCCACAAGGGGTCCTGGGTTGGTCCCAGGAGGTGGTCGGGGTGCCAGTGTACGGTGAGCTGTTTCCATGATAAATACTGAGGAGAGATACTTCCCAAAGAGTTCGATGAGCATGGTTTGCATGTAATCTTCCATTCTCTCTATGTTCATGGATTCTGGAATGCCAATGATCCGGATATCATTGCGCCTCGATCTTGCCCCAAGGTCTTCGTTCTTGGCTTTTATGATTTCCAGGACATTATCCATGTGGAGGAATTGTTCACTTCCGAGACTCTTGTTTCTAGATTGTCTATTCTGTCTTCATGTTTTTCAACCCTCTCTTTCATTTGATCGAAGTGATTCACCATGAGATCCAGCTTGGCGTCAATGGCGCGGAGACTGGAATTTACATCTACTAGGATTTCTTTCAGATCCCCATCACGTACGTCCACGCCTCCGGTGTTATCAGGTAGGCCGCCCTGTGCAAGGTCTCAGCTGGAGTGCCCGACTCGCCTCCTGCCCTCAAATGAGAGCTTCGACTTGTGTGTGTTCTGCTTTCAGATTGTTGCTGGGTACAAAGGCTGCATTTGGGAGCTATTGTCGCCAATTGGGTGATGGGTTTGCCAATCGAAGCAGAGATTACCTAACCAGCAAGGTCTGCGGGCAGAGAGGGGACCGGGCACGGACGCCCCCGACAAGCAGTGGCACCAGTCCCTGCGAAGAGTGTGTCCCCGGGATCCAAAACGTTGGCGAGAAAAGGGCGGGTAGGTCCGCAATGATCCGTGCCGTGTTTGAAAAGAATCTTTCCAGTTGCAAACCACCCTAGAAGGCAAGCCCAAGAGCATCTGATAATTGCAGTCTGTGTTGCGACCCTGCCATGCCCCGGGAAGATGACCAGGCCGGGGGGCATGAGCAGGTCAGGCAGCGCCAAGCGGACTGATAGAGAAAGGAGCCCCCGAATGACAATCACCAGCGGTGCAGGCAAATGGTGAGATGTCAGAGGTGCTGGCAAGTCCCCTATGCCTGGTGAGTGAGTCGGTAGATGAAAAAAGGACCCTGCAGCTGCTCAGTGGAGCACAGTAGTCCAGAGGGATCGGTTTGGCAGCACTCTATTGGCCCGGAGGCCCAAACGAGTCGCAGAACCTGCAGGACAGCAAGAAGGAAAAGGTCCCCGTCTCTGGAGTAATGTCCACCTTAAAGAGCCACAGAGAGCTCCGAGGCTAAGCAGGAGCGTCAAAGAGGGCCCTTGTGTCCAGCGCGGCAGAGGGGAGGCCAAAAGAGGCAGGGAGTCACTCCGGTGTGACAGGAGAGGTAACAAGTTCAGGGCCACACTAGGGATGCCGCACAGTCATGCCCCACCCAGCGGGGACCTAATCAGGGCAGTGCCCGGTGCGCTCAAGCAGCGGCTCGACACGCACCAAGGCGGCAGTACTCGTAGGTATGCGGCGAGGCCCCGGCCCAGCAGGTCCCTCCGGGTCTCAAGCACACTCCTCCCCCCCGGGGCCAGATCCAGTGCTCACGACTCACCTCTGCGGGCCCAGGCAGCCCAATCGAAGCTCCATCACTGCAGGGCCCAGAGGAGCCTCGGAGGTCAGTCTGGGCCATCCCCTTTCTGGGTTCTCAAGCGGCACAGCATCGGCCCACGCGACCACGGGCCGAGAGCCGCCGCATAGCTCCCCAGCAGGTGGGCCAGGGCCAGACAGCCACCTGCAGGTATTCAGGACGGCCACAGTACAGCATCAGGTGACGTCGGTGTAAAGTTGCGCCTCACGGCCAGCACTCCGGGCCCGTTCTGTGCAGTCACCTCCAGACCTTGCCCGAGTCCGGCTTCAGTGCGCCCACTGTCAGCCACCAGCGGGGTCCCCGCCAAGGCAAGGCAGTCCGGGTGGTGTAAGGATTACAGGAACAGGCATAGGTAGGGTAGTGCACCTGTGGAAGAAGGATAAATGCCAGATCTTGGCTATGGCCGGCAGAGCCTCTCTAGTGAGCAGCCATCTTGCTGCTCGGCCAGGCTCCACCCCCATATTGGCACATTTAATTTACTTTTAGTCCCTAGAAAATGGTACCATCTGTACCCAGGGTCTGTAAATCAAATGTTACTAGCAGCACTCATTATGGCACCCACTAAAGTAACACTTTAAAATCGGTCTCAGGCCTGACACTGCAGCATATAGTGCAGTTTAAACTGCCATTTCGACCTCGCAAAACATAGCTTTTGCAGGCATAAACCTTCCTTTTTAATATTTATAGGTCATCCCTGAGGTAGGCTCTAACAGCTACTCGGGCATGGTAATTAAAAAGTAGGATGTGTACTTAAGTCTCACATGTCCTGGCAGTGGAAAACTCCTAAGGTTGTTTTTCACTGTGGTAAGGCCTTTCTCTCCCATTGACTAACTCTGGGTTACCTTATTACATGTAATAAGTACTAATTTTGGATTGGGAGCAGAAAGATATATGCTGTTTAAACTCAAATGAATTGTAATTTAAAACTAAAATGAGTTGTAATTTAAAATCCTCTTTAATGGTAAAGTCGAATTTTAACTTTTAGAAAGTTATAATTTCTTTATCCTAACCACTTGTGCCTTCTGCCAGTATCCTAGGTCACATGAATTTGAATGGCTCTGCTGTTGTGAGTTGTGTATTGCTGGTAGACAGTGAGACAGGGTGGGTCATCCTGTCTGGCTGGGGGTGGAGATGTATCCTGCCCTAAATACACTTCAAAGTAATTTGCCTCCAGCACACACAAAGGAACTTGGTACCAGCCTTTTGTAGATCCAGACAGTTTGAATTCTTGACAAGAGAAGGGAACAATTTTCCAGAACTAGATATGTGGGTAGGACAAGAGGTGCCCAACACATACAGGCTGGCACCAGTTATAAATATTGGACCACCAGAACCCCATTTAAGATCACTTCTGGACCTGGGGATGACTCAGGAGAAGTACTGCCCTTCCGCTAGAAGGACTGTGCTGATGCTCTGCTGCCTGAGGAAGGAAGATTGGATCTGCTCCTCAAACCCAGAACCACCGGAGTGACTCCAAGGGCAGGCTGGCTGACATCATCTGTGAGCTACAGAGGCACAACAAGCTTAAGAGACCCTGCAACATACCTGCCTGCTGGAGTGAATCATAGCCCCCAAGGGGTGCCTTCCTTGGTCCTCATCCCTTGATGTGGTGCTAAAGTGGTCTCCTCCTACCAAAATCCAACACCTTGGAATTAGAAACATTTTCAACAAAAACTGCCATGAGAACCAACAGAAGAATGGGACCTACCTGCAAGCTGATCCAACTAAGGTGCATCGCCGATGGGATTGAGTTTGCTGCAGCTCCGCTAAGTTCATCTCTGCAGCAGTAAATCCTCTTCAGCAGGACCTCTCAATGATAGTACCTGGCCTCATGGATCCCCCTTTGATTACAGAAAATGGCCTCATCCAAGCTCCAGAAAAAAGGTAGAAATCTTCAATGGGCTCGATGACGACCAGCACCCCATCGACAACCATGACCTCCTCAGCTTGAGAGTCCAGCTTCTCCCATTTGGACCTTTTCCTGCCCTTGCCACCAGCTTCACTGAGATCTTGGCCAGCGGCTCCCCATCATTGGTGACTTGTCCTCAGATAGAGCCTGGTGTCTTGCCCCAACGAGATTCTACTTTCTCAAGAACTTTTTCTGAAATTTGTTTTAAGTCCGAAGGTAACTGGGCCCAATCCAACCCTTGCATCCGATTCGCGCTCCATCGCGGTCAGCCTTAGCTTTTAGGCACTATTTTTTACTAAAATTTTTTAAAATGTATAACTCTGGGTCTACTAATTGGTTTTAATTAATCTTGGTATCATTATATTTATTAAAATTTACCCTATTTTTCTAAGTTGGTTTGGGATTTTTCTTGTGTTCTGTTGTCACTTTATTACTGTCTGTGTGCTGCATAAATACATTAAACATGAACTCAAAGTTAAGGCTGGCTGCTTTTGTGCTAAGCTGTCAGAGGGTTAAGCACAGGTTAATTAAGTGACTTTTTGTGGTTCATCCTGATGAGGATTGTGGTTGCTGCCTGAGTGCGGATTCCACCCCCTCTGAATCAATAATCCAATTTCTTACAAGGATGAAGTGGTCTGGGTGCTGACAAGTAGCCCAGTATTTAATGTTCACTCATTGTAAAATCCTGTTAGTCATTAGTGAAAAAGAAACCTGAAAGACCCATCCCAACAAAAGGCACAGAGCCCCCCTTACCCTGTCCTCACCCCACCACAAGATCCTGTAGATTTTGCATTCCTTTAATTAAATTCCTAAATATTTTCTTGCTCTTTTCATGAACAAATTCAGACATTATAAATCTTGATAATTTGGAGGGCGCTTGTGCTGCTGCCTGTGATGTACCTATTGTGGGTGTGAGGGGAAGCTTTCACTGCCAATGTATCTGTTCTGTGCGTGTAGGCACCCCTATTACTTATGCCCATGCTGTAATTTGCGTGTGTGAGGGAAGCTTGTATCGCTACTGCCCCCTTCCTTGCCTTTCCCTAATAGTGTTGGAAAATGGCCCTCTCAGAAGGGTCACACCAAACATTTTGCCTTTCTCGTCCTCTTTTTGTTGAATTCTTTGTTGGCTTTCTGAGCATTTTGCCACTGCTGACCAGTGCTAAAGTGCATGCGCCTCTCCCCTAAATATGGTAGCATTGGTGAATATACGATTAGCATATTTAATTTACTTGTAAGTCCCTTGTGAAGTGGTATGCCATATACTCAGGGCCTATAAATGAAATGCTACTAGTGGGCCTGCAAGTTACGAACACAGTAGTCCCTGACAGGGAGAATACGAAGGAAAAACAATAAATATAGACTTGGAGTCAGTACTATATTGGGGCTGTCCAGCCGGACGGAGTGATTTTAATAATATTTCAGTTCACAAAGAAGGATAGAGTGGGACACAATCCTGCGTCCAACGCAATACATATAACACAAAAAGCACAAGTAACAAAGGTTCAGGCAGGACAAACGGCTTGTATGTTATACAAAAAATTGAAACAAGCGAAGATTGGTAACAACACCGTTACACATAAAAAATCATTAGAATTGCGTTTACGGTGTACATTAGGTCGACGACGTTTCGATCCCGTAAAACCAATACTGGAATCATCATCAGGACGTAAAGTTACATGCCTGAGAAGGATTTGCCTGTAAAACAATTTGGAAGAATTGGAGAAGGGAAAAAAAGAGAAAAACAGTGAGAAGATCAGGAGAATCTAGAACACATCCTTAATAGCATAGTGCTGGTGAAGAACTGGTGTTAAAACATCCATTCTGACGGCGTCGTGCGCTAGGTGTCGTACCATAAAAAATGCTGGACACTTATGGTTACTACTGGTGAGTAGCGAAACGTGCGGCGATCCAAGGCCTTAAAAAGTGTTAAGGTGAAGATGTCGACGAGTGAGAAAAATGGGGAATTCCATTGATACTGGAAAGGACAATTGTTAATACGATGGGAGTAATGCCAGAAAACCTTACTCGTTTGCCACAATGGCAGGTTACTCATAATGTGTGAGTGCAAAGTGAACGGCTGGTGGCTACCTATTAAGGCAATTGTGAAAAAAAACCAGTCAACGAGCCTTGCTCTGATGATCATAAAGCTGCTTACCGTGCGTGATTGCACAGAGGCAAGTGGTCTGGATAGGACTGTGATCGGGTGCGGCGTCCAATTGGCGCGCAAGGAAGGTAAAATCACTTAGCATGGACTCAAGTTCGCCATTTGGCTGTACCGAGCGAGGTGACACCCAGATAATTGTCTGGTGGGAAGAAACAAGTAAAATACACATTAGGCCGGGCCAGTGACCAGGGGGCTGTGCACTGTGGGGATATAAAACACATCTTACCGTGTAGAATAACCCAAGTTGGATAATGCAAATAGTGAGCCGCATGGCGAGTCCAATGCGGGACCAGCGGTGCTAGGGGAAGGCACGATGATCTGTGAATGAGGGAGAGACCGCATAAGAATGGCGTGATTTCATGGTCTAGGCTGTTAGCCAACCGCTATGGGGCTTACCTGTGATGTGGATCAATTCTGAACTGATCCAAGTAGAAAATTGCAAATACTGAACCGCGTTGGCGAGTCCAGTGCGGGACCAGCGGCGCTGAAGAAAAGGCACAGTGACCTGTGAAGGAGAGACAGACCGCATGAACATGGCGTGTATGCAAGGTCTCGGCAGTTGGCCACCCGCTATGGGGCTTACCTGAATATCCAAAGGTGTCCGGGTGACCTCGATGAAAGAGTGAGCCGGACGCAGTGTACTGCGGTAATAAAGTGGCGGAACCATGTGATGAGTCACGTGATTGCCGTGGGGTGAAAAAGGCCGTCATGGCGATGGCGGTCATCTTAGAGTGGTGAAAAATGAGCAAAAAGCTGAGTAACAAGGAATTAGAGTCGACAGATTAAGGAAAGCAATTTAATTATTCTTTAACCTCAAAAATTGTTTACTTGCATCGGAATTCATATGGATTTGAAAACACAAATGGTGAGAATTAATACATTAAATTAGAGGATCCTATTGCAGTGATAGCAACATCTGGAGAAAGTGTCCAGAGGGAATGGAATAAGCCAGCACATGCTGAGAAATGTACAGATAGTTAAGTTGGAGTGAGAGAAAAAATCGCAGTGGACAGAACAAGGTCTGAATCCCTATCCAGCTATAAAGCAATTGTGTCAGACACAGTGTTTTTAGAAATTCTTAATGCATAGACACATTTAAATGCATAAGTTGTTTTGTAAGAAATTCGTATACATAGGAATACAATTGTGAGTTGCAAATGTTCATGGAGGGTATTGGATGGGAGACCTGTAAATAAAAACAATATTGAGAAGCATACAGTGAGAGTAGCTAGTTGTGGGGTTTGCCCGATGGTATTTGCAATAGACATAAAGAGTTGGAATAGGTTCAGGGAGTGCAATCATAGGTCAATTTTCAGACTACCTGCATTTAGGATTCCCCAATGTTTCAAGATGCTTTTACGCACAGTGTGCGAAACTGGTGAAAAAGTACTGACACATACCAGTCGATTTTGTGTGGACTTAGGCTTAGGGGATAAGAGCCATTCCCTGGGGCAGTACCAGACCCTTTTTAATGAAGTTCATATGAGTCTACGAGGGTAGCCACGGGCCAAGAGTTATTTGGAAAGAAAGGAAGCCTCACAAAAGTAGTCTTCTTTTAGGGAACAGATGTGTCTAATCCTCAAAAATTGAGAATAGGGTAGTGAGTCACGAAGGGCGCGAGGGTGGTTACTCTCGTATCTGAGAAGGGTATTACGCTCAGTGGGTTTCCTGTAAAGGCTCGTAATCAGTTCACCATTTTGGTGATGAATGGTAAGGTCAAGGAAGGAAATGGTGTTTCTGTCAAAAGAGAGGGTGAAGTTAAGGCCCTGACAGTTGTTGTTAAGCCAATGCATGAATTGTTTGAGGGTCTCTTATAGATCATCCCATACCAAGAAATATCATCGATATATCGTCTCCACAAGGAAATGCCTGTATGTTACTTGTGGAGAGGATACGTGTCGTTTCCAAGTAATTCATGAAAAAACACAAACACAACTGTCAGGGCCTTAACATGCCAAAACACAAGGTTTTCTAAGCCAGAACGAATTCCTGTTCCTAAACACTAAGTCACCACGTACACCTGTCATATATACGCTCCCAAAAATTCATAAAAATCTAACTAACCCCCCAGGATGCCCCATAGTGTCTGGGTGCGGTTCTATCCTCGAACCATTAGGACAATATGTGGACTTTTTATAAAAGATTTCGTCCCACAGACGGAGTGTTATATTAGAGACAGTATGGCAATGATTAACCTTGTTGAACACCATCCATTCAACTGTGACTCTGACATCCTGTGCACTATCGATGTCGAATCCCTCTACACAAATATTCCCCAGATAGATGGATTACTAGTCATTGAACGCGTATTGAACACAAAACCACACCCACATGCAGTACCCACTATTTTCATTCTGCAACTGCTTGAAATATGTCTGACAAGAAACTTTTTCCTTTTCGATGACCAATATTACCAGCATGTCAAAGGTACATCGATGGGAGCTGTCTTTGCCCCTAATCTGGCCATACTCTTCATGGATTACTTGGAGACGACACATATCCTCTCCACAAGTAACCCTTTTCATACAGGCATTTCCTTGTGGAGACGATATATCGATGATATTTTCTTGATTTGGCATGATACAGAAGAGACCCTCATACAATTCATGCATTGGCTTAACAACAACTGTCAGGGCCTTAACTTCACCCTCTCTTGACAGAAAAACCATCTCCTTCCTTGACCCTACCATTCATCACCAAAACGGTGAACTGATTACGAACCTTTATAGGAAACCTACTGAGCGTAATACCCTTCTCAGATACGAGAGAAACCACCCTAGCGCCTTTCGCGACTCACTACCCTATTCTCAATTTTCGAGGATTAGACGCAACTGTTCCCTAAAAGAAGACTACTTTTGTGAGGCTTCCTTTCTTTTAAAAAAACTCTTGGCCCGTGGCTACCCTCGTAGACTCATACGAACTTCATTAAAAAGGGCCTGGTACTGCCCCAGGGAATGTCTCTTATCCCCTAAGCCTAAGTCCACACAAAATCGACTAGTATGTGTCACTACTTTTTCACCAGTTTCGCACACTGTGCGTAAAAGCATATTGAAACATTGGGGAATGCTAAATGCAGGTAGTCTGAAAATTGACCGCCCTCTTTTTGCATTTCGTAAAAACAAGAATATAAAGGATCACTTGGTTAGAGCTGCACTTACGGTCGCCAAACCAGCAGGAACACTTAACGAACACTGGGGTCTGGAACCCCTCACTGGACATGCCAAATGTGGTAACTGTAGTGTTTGCAAATTCACTATTGAGGGCAAAGAGTTTACTTTCTGTAACATCAAGGTTCAATCCAAACAGTTCTCCAATTGTAATACATGCAATGTAATTTTTGCTATTTTGCGTCCCTGCAACAAAATTTACATTGGACAAACCACGCAAAAAGTGTGAATCCGGATTTGTTAGCACCGCAGTTGAATTTGATGTAAAACACCCAATTCCCCTCTGGTGGAACATTTCTCCAACACATATCATAGCGAGGACGACATAAGGTGGACTGTAATCAGCGTGATCAAACCCCCTCCAAGAGGAGCAGACATTGGGCAACTGCTGAATAGAGAGGAACTCAAGTGGATCCTTCGCCCTGGCAGCATCAGACCTGGACTCAACAGACTGGAGGACTGGACAACTTTACTATGATTGCACTAGCTGAACCTAGTCCAACTCTTTATGTCTAATGTAATTACCATCGGGCAAACCCCACAACTAGCTACTCTCACTGTATGCTTCTCAATATTGTTTTTATTTACAGGTCTCCCTTTCAAGACCCTCCATGAACATCCGCAACTCGCAATTCCTTTCCGATGTATAAGATTTTCTTACAGAACAACTTATGCGTTTAAATGTGTCTATGCATTAAGAATTTCTAAAAACACTGTGTCTGACACAATTGCTTTATATCTGGATAGGGATTCGGACCCTGTTCTGTCCACTGCAATTTTTCTCTCACTCCAACTTAACTATCTGTAAATTTCTCAGCATGCGCTGGCTTATTCCATTCTCTCTGGACACTTTCTCCAGATGTTGCTATCACTGCAAGAGGATCCTCTAATTTAATGTATTAATTCTCACCATTTGTGTTTTCTTTTTTTTCTTCCTTTTTTTATAATTTTTTATTTTGCCAACAGGTAGGAAGATCAGACAAACATAAAACATAATTAATTGCATAAACAGCATTATTCCAAATCAATAAAGCCTTTACATTTGACATGAAACTGAGAACAAAATGTAAACAAGTCCAGCCAGTAAAGAGAAAAGAAAAAACAAAAAAGGCTGAACATATAGAGACTAAAACAGATCCCCCCAAATTGCATTAAATTTCAGTAGAGATCGAATGCCTCTCGATTTAGCTAGTGCATGTTCCATATCATGGGTCTGTCTTACCAGAAGCCACCAGTCAGTAGCGGTAGGTGGCCTTGGTGAGATCCAGGCCCTAGCTATAACTAACCTAGCAGAGGTCAGTAATATAGCCATTAGGCTGTTAAATTTAGGCTCCTCAGTACTATAGCCCAGCATAATATCCATTATTATTAAAGGTAGTTTTATCCCTAACTTCTCAGACAAAACCTGGCCAACCTTTTGCCAGAATGCTGACAATTCTGGGCATGTTATAAACATATGCTTAATATCAGCAACATACAGACCACACTTGGGACATTTAGTCCGATCATTACCTATGTTATTCGATGACCATTTTGATATTCTTTCAGGGGTATAATATAGCAAGCATATCATACCGTGTTGCTGTAACCGTAGGTTTGTAGAGTGTATTGACTTATCTATAATACTAAGGGCTTGTATAATTATATTTGCCGAGACCGCAAAGCCAAATATTTTGCCCCAGCGTTCAGCCAATCTACCACAGTTATTCTTCCTGCAATTATTAATACCTTTATACCCCTTGCTAATCAAAGATTTTGTGCTCTCAGTATGAAGGATATCCCAAATATCAGATTCAGATAAACTCGTCAAATTTAAATGCTTTATGAAATAGTCCCGAACCTGATAATATTTTAGCAATGCGCTGTTTGGTAATTTATACTGCATTTGTAATTTCTCAAAGGGTAAAAATCCCTGACAGTCATACAAATCCCCCAAACTCTTGATACCCAGACAAGCCCATTGTTTACCGACTCCATCGTGAAATATTTCTGGTAGGCCAGGATTAGACCAAAGAGGGAACTTATCATAAAAGTACGGTATGCCACATTTAAGAGAAATAGCACGCCAGATAGAGATACTGTCACGTATAGTCTTGAACTTGACCCTTTTAAAATAATTCGGATCATTAATTCTGTACAAAAACATTCGGCTCTCAGTGCCCAACAAAAATCTATGTGAAAAATCAATGCCCTCAGAATGAATTAAGCTTCGTAAGCGAGAAAAAAAGGCTGACCAGAAATTAAATTTAAAATCAGGAAATTCTAACCCCCCTTGACTATAAGGGAGTTTCAACAAATCAATAGCCCTACGGGCTCTTCTGTATCCCCAAATGAAACTACTCAGTAATCCTTCTAATTTCTTAAAGAATGTATTAGGAATCCGAAACGGGATGGATCTGAACAGGTAAAGATATTTTGGAAGGATCTTCATTTTAATTATATTAATACGTCCGATAATGCCTAAGGGCAGCTTATGCCAGTTCTTTAATGAGATGGCTGTCTCTTTTAGCAACGTTTCGTAATTTAATGATATTATATTATGGATCTGAGCAGAAAGCCTCACACCGAGATAGGTGACAACAGAGCACGTTCCCTGTATTTGGATCGCAGGTTTAAAATTAAGAAGAACCTGAGTTTTATTAATATTTAATTTATACCCTGATTGTATTCCATATTCTTCGGCTGCTTTAACTATAGCCCTCAAGGCATCCGAAGGAGCTGTCGAAAAAATTGCTAATTCGTCTGCGTATGCAGTCACTTTCAGAAAGTTTTCTCCCTGTATAAAAGCTTTTATTTCCGGATGTCTCTGTAAAATAACTATAAATGGGTCAATATATAAAGCAAAAAGAAGTGGAGAGAGTGGACAACCCTGACGTGTGCCACGAAATACCCGAAAAGTAGACGACTGAAGACCTGCGTACAATATTTTTGCGCGAGGTTGATCATATAAAGCTTGGACCCAATTCAAAAACTGGCCCTTAACTCCGAAAGTCAATAATGTTGCCCATAAAAAATCCCATCCCACTCGATCAAATGCTTTTTCTGCATCTAACAAAATCATTCCGAGTGGGGTGGATGTAATATCTGCAGCATCAAAAGCAGCTACAGCCATATTAGCATGGGCAGTTGTATCCCTACCCTGTATGAACCCATGCTGGTAACTAGAGACAAGTTTAGACATTATAGGAGCCAGGCGTTTAGCAAGTATCTTCGCATAGATTTTAGCATCATTATTAATCAACGATATTGGCCGGTAAGACCCACAATCGTCTGCTGGTTTATTTTTTTTTATGAAAAAAACAATCTGTGTCGTTCTCCAAGACTCAGGGGTATTGCCGTGTTTCCCAATATAGCTAATCAGTTGCCTAAATGGAGACAACAGAACATCCTTAAAAACTTTGTAGAATTCGAGGGGGATTGTATCTTCTCCCGTGGCTTTCCCAGATGGAAGAGTATTAATTGCTAGTTCTATCTCCTCCCTAGAGACATCTACGACCAGAGAGTCAGAAGTTACCTCGTCCATTCTGGTTAAAGCACAATTCTGGATGTATTCCCAGATTTCTTCTTGTTTAGGTTGAGTCGTTGGTGTATATAGTCCCTGATAGTATAAAGCAAAGCGCTCTAAGATTTCCTGTGGTTGCTTATATTGTATTCCATCCACCCCCTTGATAAGGTTTATCTTTGTCTTAACCTTATCCTCAGCCACTTTATAAGCTAATAACTTGCCTATTTTTTCCCCATATTCATATTGCGACAGCTGATATCTCTTAGAGCTAGCTAATATTCTTTCCCTAAAAATATTCTTTAAATTAGCTCTTAAGTTGCCTAGTATTAACCCCAGCTGTTCTGTCCCCCTCTCCTCTTAATGCTGCCTCAGCATATTTGTCCTCAGCTGTTCTAATAGCAAGAGTCATCTCCTTAATGGAGTCTTGCTGTTCTTTATTTTGCTGCCAAATATATTGCTGTGTAGAGCCACGAATTATTGCCTTCCAAGTGTCCCACACCACCGCGGGAGAGGCAGATCCAATATTTTCAGAAAAAAAGAGCCCAAGCTGTTCCCTTATCATGGCAACATATGTCTCGTCTGTTAAAAGATACCGGGGAAAAGAAAAGGTTCTAAGTTTCTTCTGCACAATGGAGAATTTAAATGTAAGAAGAATTGGATTGTGATCCGACGTGATCTTTGGGCAAATTTCTATATCAACAGCCCATAGTAACTGATCGGACACCCAAGCCATGTCGATGCGAGAATGTAGCTTATGCGGAGCTGAGTAATATGTATATCCCGGTATCTCTGGATATAGTGACCGCCAAACATCGTTAATTGACTGCAGTCTACCTAATTCCATAATTACAGCACGGACCTTTCTCATTCTTGATGAAATAATGCGTCTAGTAGTGTCTATCCTATGATCCATTGTACAATTGAAGTCCCCCATCACAACCCGTTCCCCCTCCCAATTCAACAATTCCATGTTTATTAAATCGAACACTGTAGCATCGTCCGTATTAGGACCATACAGAACACAAAATACATATTTTTTCTCCCTTATCATTAGCTGGGCAATAGCCCATCTCCCCCTTATCGGACATCGTTTTAATGACTGAGCATAGAAATCGTTTATGATGCATGATAGCTACCCCCGTATAGATATACTCTGTGATGTTGCAACTATAGGCTCATACCCAAGCTGTTTCAGAAGCCCACGATCTTTATAAGATAAATGTGTCTCTGTTAACATTACTATTTGAGGGCGATATAACTTTAATTCTTCTGCGACTAGTTGCCTTTTGATCCTGCTATTCAGCCTTGCGACGTTCCATGCCAGACATCTAACCAATTCCATTTACATTGTTATTCACCTCTAGCC
Organism: Calotriton arnoldi; assembly: GCA_963921515.1. Classification (NCBI taxonomy): domain Eukaryota; kingdom Metazoa; phylum Chordata; class Amphibia; order Caudata; family Salamandridae; genus Calotriton; species Calotriton arnoldi. The sequence goes on from CAWUFW010002645.1 coordinate 355,521, forward strand.
CTTCAAATTCCCTCATCCTATCCATCTCAGCCGCCTTAGGCCATTTCCCTTCCACATTATCCATTCCCTTGACAAAAGTTAACCACCTGCTGGCTTTATTTGGTTTTTGGCTCCCCCCATGCCCCCTCAGGCCCCCTTCCCTCCCCACCCCAAACACCCTCCCCACCCTATCCCTGCACCTAGGAGGAGGAATCATCCCCTTCTTGAAACTGCCGCTGGTTGGGCAGTTTTTTTGAGATATAGCAACCCCAGGAAACCCCGGCGCCCCCTGTCCCCCGCGGCCATGAGGACGACAAAAGTGGCGTAGAAAGAAAGAAAGAAGAAGAAAAATAAACAAGTTAATAAGAGAAAGCAGAAAAGAGAAGAGAAAGATATCTATGCACTAAGAAATCCTAAATACCATCCGCACTTTTATCAATCTTTCTTATTTTTCCTGCCATCTATAAAGCATTTCCTTTGCTTCCAGTTCAGAAGAAAAAAATACGACTGCCCCCCGAATGACTTTCAAGCGTGCAGGCTCCTGCAAATAAACTTGAGCACCAGTTGCCTTCAATGGGTCTATCAACTGTCTTAATTGCCAACAACGATCCATTGTCGTCTTACAGTCTGTCCGAAAAAAAAATGAAAATGATTCGACTGACACCGGTGTTCTCGGACTCGCCTTCATCAAAACAGCTTGCCGTAATAAAAAATTTCCAAAATAAAATCAGAAAAGGCCTTGGATATCGATTATCTTGTCTGTTCTGTATGAATGGCAGTCTATGAGCCCTCTGTGCCTGACAGTCCCAATCCCAGTCCCCAAGGTCCGGGAAAGTCTTCTGAAGAATGTGGACGATAAAAGATCGTGAATCCGAGCCCTCCTGGCCCTCCGGAATACCAGACAGTTTTATATTGTGCCGCCGCTGGCGATTTTCCAAGTCTTCAAGCTTCAGCTGCATTGCCGTAATCTTATCGTCATGTTGTTGTACTGAGCTTGAGGCCTTGGAGACTACTTCTTCAACTTGAACCACTCTTTGTTGTAGATCAACCACCTCTTCTGTAAGAGTTCCCATTTTTGATTTTACTTCTCTCAAAGATGACTGTATCTTGCTACTATCTGCCCGGGCATTTGTGTTTTCAAATCCATATGAATTCCGATGCAAGTAAAATGTTTTTGAGGTTAAAGAATAATTGAATTGCTTTCCTTAATCTGTCGACTCTAATTCCTTATTACTCAGCTTTTTGCTCATTTTTCACCAATCTAAGATGGCAGCCATCGCCACGACGGCCTTTTTCACCCCACAGCAATCACGTGACTCATCACATGGTTCTGCCACTTTAATACCGCGGTACACTGCGTCCGGATCACTCTTTCATCGAGGTCATCCGGACACCTTTGGATATTCAGGTAAGCCCCATAGCGGGTGGCCAACTGCCGAGACCTTCCATACACGCCGTGTTCATGCGGTCTCTCTCTCCTTCACAGGTCACTGTGCCTTTTTTTCAGCACCGCTGGTCCCGCACTGGACTTGCCAATGCGGTTCAGTATTTGCAATTTTATTCTTGGATCAGTTCAGAATTGATTCACATCACAGGTAAGCCCCATAGCGGTTGGCTAACAGCCTACACCATGAAATCACGCTGTTCTTATGCGGTCTCTCCCTCATTCACAGGTCATCGTGCCTTCCCCTAGCGCCGCTGGTCCCGCATTGGACTCGCCACACGGCCCACTAATTGCATTATCCAGCTCGGGTTATTCTACACGGTAAGATGTGTTTTATATCCCCACGGTGCACAGCCCCCTGGTCACTGGCCCGGCCTGTGTATTTTACTGGTTTCTTCCCACCAGACAATTATCTGGGTGTCACCTCACTCGGTACAGCCAAATGGCGAACTTGAGTCCATGCTAAGTGATTTTACCTTCCTTGCGCGCCAATTGGACGCTGCACCCGATCACGGTCCTATCCAGACCGCTTGCCTCTGTGCAATCACGCACGGTAAGCAGCTTCATGATCATCAGAGCATGGCTCGTTCACTGTTTTTTTTTCACAATTGCCTTAATAGGTAGCCACCAGCCGTTCACGTTGCACTCACACATTACGAGTAACCCGCCATTGTGACAAACGAGTAAGGTTTTCTGGCATTTACTCCCATCGTATTAACAATTGTCCTTTCCAGTGTCAATGGAATTCCCCATTTTTCTCACTCGTCGACATCTTCACCTTAACACTTTTTAAGGCCTTGGATCGTCGCACGTTTTGCTACCCACCAGTAGTAACCATAAGTATCCAGCATGTTTTATGGTATGACACCTAGCGCACAACGCCGTCAGAATGGATGTTTTACCACCAGTTCTTCACCAGCACTATGCTATTATGGATGTGTTCTAGATTCTCCTGATTTTCTCACTGTTTTTCTCTTTTTTTCCCTTCTCCAATTCTTCCAAATTGTTTTACAGGCAAATCCTTCTCAGGTATGTAACTTTATGTCCTGATGATGATCCCAGTATTGGTTTTACGGGATCGAAACGTCGTCGACCTAATGTACACCGTAAACACAATTCAAATGATTATTTATGTGTAACGGTGTTGTTACCAATCTTCGCTTGTTTCATTTTTTGTATAACATACAAGCAGTTTGTCCTGCCTGAGCCTTTTTTACTTGTGCTTTTTGTGTTATATGTATTGCATTGGATGCAGGATTGTGTCCCACTCTATCCTTCTTTGTGAACTGAAATATTATTAAAATCACTCTGTCCGGCTGGACAGCCCCAATATAGTACTGATTCCAGGTCTATATTTATTGTTTTTCCTTCGTATTCTCCCTGTCAGGAACTACTGTGTTTGTAACTTACTACTACCCAAGGTCCCTGACCATTACAATTGGGTCCCCTTGTTTCTTTAAACACTAGTGGGCCTGCAGCACTGATTGTGCCACCCATACAGTAGCCCTTTAGATGTGTCTCAGGCCTGCTACTGCAGAGCCTGTTTGTGCAGTTTTACTGTCACTTGAACTTGGCATTTAAAATCCTTAGCCAAGCTCTAAACTCACCTTTTATTACACCTCAGTCACCCATAAGGTCATAGGGCAGGGTGGTGTGGTGTGTAAGTAAAAGGTAGGACATGTACCTTTAAGTTTTGCATTTCCTGGTAGTGAAAAACACCTACATTTGTTTCTCACTACTGTGAGGCCTAATCCACTCATAGGTTAACATTGGGAATTCCTTAATACACGTTTAAGCTGTAATTCCTGATTAGAAAGGATAAGCTCATGTTTTATATCTTTGAAATGGTAATGACAAATCCTCTTTACTGGTAAAGTTGGATTTGACATTACTATTTTAGAAATATCACTATTAGAAAGTGGAGATTTCTCTGCTCTTACAGCTGTGTGCGCCGGCAGCCTGTCTCCAATACACGTCTGGGATATTTGACAGCTACACTTTGTGCATTCCCTCTAGACAGCTGTTGGACTTGGCCCTTTTTGCAGGGTCATCCCTGAACGTTTTGCCTTCCTCCTGTATTGTTTCTGACCTGTTTTTGTTGGTTTTAGGACTCTGGGCACTTTACTACTGCTGATCAGTGCTAAAGTGCATATGCTCCCTGTATAAAGTGTTATGGTAATTGGTTGTCCATAATTGGTATGTTTGCCTTACTAGTGAAGTCCCTAGTAAAGTGCACTGTGTGTGCCAGGGCGGGTAATGCAAATGCTACTAGTGGGCCTGCAGCCCTAATTGTGCCACCCACACAAGTAGCCCTAAAGAGAGATCTCAGGCCTGCCACTGCAGTGCCTGCACGTTCCCTTTTTATGCACATCAGACACCCCTATGGTAGGCCAAGGTGCCCCCTGGGCAGGGTGCAGTGTATGTGAAAGGTAGGACATGTACTAAGGTGTGTACCATGTCCTGACAGTGAAAAACTGCCAAATTCGTTTTTCACTGTTGCAAGGCCATCTTGCCCATAGGACAGAATGGGGGAGGCTGTGTAATATGTTTCCAGCCTATCTTCCCATAGGTTTAAGATGGAGAGGTGAAGTTTAGTGTGCCTGAACTCACAATTTAATAACACATCTTTCTGTGAAGGTGGTTTTTGAATTGTGTGTTTAGAAACCCCGCTTTTAGAAGTGGCTGGTTTTTTTGTTCTAACATTTCTGTGTGTCTCTGCCTGGTTGTGGATTGACTGTCTGGATTTGAATGTGATAGGATCTGGGAAATGTCTTGACCCAGGTGAGGAGTAGGTGAGACAGCCACGGTTGACCTGCATCTGGAGTGTAGGGGGGAGGAGTAGCCCCTGGAGGTGAAGAGGCCTGGGCTGCTGCCATAAAACAATGGCTCCTTCTCCTGCTGAGTGACTGAAGATCCAGATCCCCACTATCAAAGGAAGAAGGTGTCACTGGCAGGGAGACACCCAGAACTGGTTTGGACAAGGGTCAGTGCCCCCTGAACACAAAGACTTCAAAGACATTTAGGGGTATAACTACGAGAGCTGAAACCCCTGAACGTTGGACTGATCAAGACTGAAAAGGATTGAAACTACTTCGCGGTCAAGAGGAACCTCTGCCAAGGAAGAACAGCTGAAGAGACTGAAGAGAAGGACTGACCCTTGCTGTGTGTTCTGGGGCTGGCCTGCAGTTTGCTGATTTAACTAAGGAGAGGCTAAGGAACTTTGCTGTGTCCCCCTGCTTGAAAGGACTTTGCTGTGTCCCGAAGTAACGTGTCTCCAAGGGCCCGAGGAGCGCTGGCTCCCTGTTGTGGAAACTCAGGAACATAAAAGTTTCCAAGTGTGTCTCAGCGAGGCTGTGTGCATGTGCTTTTTGCAGCCTGAGACCTTCGTAAGAACTGCCCTGTGATCGTGTGCACCAGGAGTCCAAGTGAGTCTCAGCGACGCTGTGTGCGTGTGCTTCGTGCAGCCTGAGACCTTCGGGAGGATTGCCCTGTGATCGTGTGCACCCGGAGTCCAAGTGAGTCTCAGCGACGCTGTGTGCGTGTGCCCTGTTGCAGCCTGAGACCTTCGTAAGAAATTGCCCCGTGACTGTGTGTCTCGGAGCAGTCTTGTTCTCTGCTTCGATCGACAACGTGACCAGAAATGCTGCGATCGTCATTGCCATCGGCCCGGACCAGCATCCCCAGAGGAGCTGTGAGAATTCACCGCCGCCGGCCCGAGCCTGCCTTTGCCAAGGAGAGACCTCGAACCATCACCGTCGGTGGTCCGAGTTCCACTGCCCAAGATCAACTAAGTCGCACCGGAGGCTCAAGCCGCGAGGAGAGGAGAGTGAGATCGCACCCCCCAGGTAACGCTCAGCAGCGAGCATGCGTGTGTCGCCGCCTGGGGCGGGGTGCGGGCTACGAGAGAAACGCTCTCGGCCTTTCCCATCTTTGCAGCGCGAGCCTCCGCTCAAGTCCGTATTGCGGCCCGTACTTGCCGAGGAGTGACAGTACTGGGGCCGGAGTGTGGAGCTGCACTTTGTTTTCCATCATAACAGTGTGGAGGGCATATTTTGGCAGTAGCTGACCCCGAGTCAGTAAGAGTGGCATAGAGACCGTCCAGAGCACCGCGATCGGTGCCGAAGTACATTATTTTTGCATTACGAACTGCCTGATTGTTGCATTACGAATTGCATTATTTTTGCATTACGAACTGCCTGATTGTTGCATTACGAATTGCATTATTTTTGCATTACGAACTGCCTGATTGTTGCATTACGAATTGCATTATTTTTGCATTACAAACTGCCCGATTGTTGCATTATTTTTACATTACGAAGTGCCTGATTCTTGCATTACGAACTGCATAGCATTGCATTAGGACTGCATTGGATCATCGAGAATTGCTCATTAATACTGCAAGAACCTACAAGTGCTTGCTGGCCTAATAACCGGCAAGGTGAAATATTACAAATACGCATATGATGGATTTTTATCATGTGGTCTCATTGTATATCTTTTTTTTATAAACATAGAATTGTTTTTTTTTATGAAACTCGTGTGGAGTCCATTTGTGGTGTTATCACTGTGTTACTGAGAGCGTGGTTGCAAATACTTTACACATTTGCCTTGGAGATAAGCCTGGCTGCTCGTGCCAAGCTACCGAGGGGCTGAGCAGGGGCTATCTGAGAGGGTGTCCTTCCTTTCCCTGACTTGGAAGCAAGGGTCCCTATTTGGACTAAGGTACCTACCTCAGCAACTAGAGACCCCCAGTTCTAACAACAGCCATAAACACAGGAAGGTTAGGTGTGTTTGAGTACTCATCTGCATTCAAATGGCTCTTCCTGGGCAGGAAGGGAGGGAGGAGGTGACACTTACACCTGAATAGGCAGTGTCCTGCCCCTACACATAGGGCTGATTAACCCCCCCCCCACACACACAGACACACACACAGCTAGTCTGGAGTCAGGGCTGCGAAGAGAGGGCTTCTGTGCACTTCAAAGGACCTTTTCTGAAGTCACCCCTACTTCAAAGGCACAAGTGGGTATAAGCACTGGGGCTCTGACCCCACCAAACCCGACACTTCTGGACCTGTAACTGGACTCGGTCAGAAGGACTGTTGTGCTGCATCAAGGACTGACACTCTGCTGGACTGCTGAGCAGGAAGACCCTGCTTTTCTGCTAGGCTGCCTTGCTGCCCACTGCTCTCTGACCCTGCTGAGGGAGAGCTGGACTCAGCCTTACAGCTAAAGTGATCTCCAAGGGCTTGTTGGCTTGCTTGAGACTCAGGGCTATCAAAGTCTTTACCCTTGCTCCTGTACCTGATTCATTGGAAGTGGACCCAGATTCTCGCACCAGAGAAATCAATGCAGTTGTGTAGCAGAAGTGGGGTATCGACCCTTTTGCAGGAGTAGGATTGGCGCACCGCTCTTGGAAACGGTACATCGCCTTGAGAGTCTGACGCATCGGAAGTATGCATCGCCGCCACAGCAGTGTGGAGAGATCGACACATCACCTACAACTGCACGGGAAAACCTGGCCTATCGCTTTTTGAACCAACATCAGTTCGGCCCTTTGTCTACGGAAGTGACACATCTCCACCACTGCATGAAGAAAATTGACGCATCACCTTGACGGTGGTCTCAACATCGATCCATCGCTCGTCTGTACCTCGCATCTCACTGTTGTGACCAATAATCAACGTACTTTGTTCACCGAACCTGCGTGGCTCTTGTCCCTGGCCAGGGCTACATCGCCGTTGGCTTGAACTGTTGACTTTGCCTTGGTCCAGCGTGACCAGATAACCCCAATAGGCGGTTACCGTTTCAACGTGCTGCAAACACTTTTGTTCCTTAAGAATTAATATCTTGACTTCCACTTATTGAATTTTTGTTGTTTTGGTATTGATTTATTTATAAAATTCTTGTCCATGTTTTTAAACCAGTGTGGAGTCTTTTTGTGGTGTTTTCATTGTGTCACTGTTTGTTGCACAGACTCTTTAAAAAAGCCTGACTGCTCTGTGCCAAGCTATCAGGGGGTGAGCACAAGTTATTTTTTAGTGTGCATCTAGCTTACCTTGACTAGAGTGGTGGTCCCAACTTGGACAGGATGCATACCTCTGTCAACAAGAGACCCCATTTCTAGCAAAGGATGCAGCAGGTCCAGGGCATATTGTACTAGCACCATCACCCAAACTTTTCATAGTCAAACTACTAATGAATTTCCTCTGAAATATGTTTTACTCAAAGAGCCAGGTCTTCAGCTTGTAACAGAATTTAAGAAGCAATGAGGAGGCTCTAATGTAGTGTGGGAGGTCATTTCATGCTTTAGGAGTAAGGAGAGGTGCCTAGTTAGTTGGTGAAACTGCACGTGACTGTTCAGGTAGGTTGGGCCTGTGTTGTGTTGTGCTTTCATTGAGTGGGTATGGAGCTTCAACTGTTTGTGTTTATGCATAGGGAGTCCCTTGGGTGTGGTGTAATGCAAGACCAGCGTGTGAGGTTGAGGACCAGTCTGGCTGCTGAGTTCTGGACAGCCTGGAGTCTTTTTGTGAGCTGGTTGGTTATTCCCGTGTAGAGGGTGTTCCTGTAGTTCAGACTTCTGGTATGAGGCCTTGGGTGACAGTTTTCCTGGTGTTGCTGGATAGCCACTTGAGTATCTTTTTAAGCATCCTCCAGGTGCGTAAGCAGACCGCAGTGATGGTGTTGACCTAGGCGGACAGGTCCAATTTGCTGTCGATAATGATCCTGAGGTTTCTTGCTTGAGTGCTTGGGGGTGGATCCGAAGTCCGCAGGTTGTCAGGCAGAGTTCCATGGTGAGGCCTCTTTTTCAAAGATCGCCACTCTGATATTATACATATTGAGTTTGAGGCAGTTGGACTTCATTCAGGTGCCCACTTCAGTCATGCATGTGTTGAAGTTGTTCCTGGTATTGAGTGATTTTTATGCTCGTCGTCGGCGGAGGTGTCTCGTGCACGGATGTCTGCCAGTGGAATCATGTAGATGTTGAAGAGGTTCAGCGGAGCGAGGAACAATGCAGGACTCTGCAAGTTAGTTTCCAGGCTTCTGAGGAGTATGGTGGCATGTTGACTGTTTGTGTCCTTCTGGTAAGAAAGGTGCAGATCCATTGGAGGCCAATTCCTTAGATACTAGCCCCGTGAAGCCATTTGATCAGGATGGGATGGAAGACTGTGCTTAAGGCTGCAGAGAGTTTGAGTAGGATGAGGGCTGCAACTTCTCTTTTGAGGATTAACCAGCTCTGATGAGAGCTGTCTCTGCACTGTGGTCTAGTCTGAAGCCTGATTGCTTGGTGTCGAGGAGAATGTCGTTGGCAACGCATCTGTTGAGGGCCTTTTCTAGTACCTTGACCGGGTATAATATGAGGGAGATCGGTCTGTAGGTCTCGTGTGCAGCAGGGTCTGCTGAGGGCTTCTGCAGGAGGGCGGTGGTGGCTGTCTGCATCCAGGCTTCCGGGAAAGTGGCTTTGTCAATGGAGGTGTTGAGGATAGGGATAAGGGCTTTGCTGAGGGGGGAAGAACCTTTGTTGAAGGCGTGGTGGGGGCAATGGTCAGACGGGGCCCCGGAGTGGGTGGACTTCATGATTGTTGTAGTTTCCTCTGTGTTCATAGGGTTCCATGCTGTGTGGGTGTTGCCTGTGTCCAATACCGGAAGACTTATTGCAAGGCTGATGGGGTCTGGTTGTGTGTTGAACTTGGCTTGATTTTGTTGCAGAAGTCTAAGAGGTTGTTGCACTGTCCTTGGTTTGGGGTGATGTTGCTGGTGGTTGCCGCTGGAATAGTGAAGTCCTTGATGATTTTGTTAAATTGTTTTTCGGTGTTTCTATTTTGTGTATTAATGATGGTGTTTAAAATGTCTTTTCACACATGAATTTACATATATAGATTAAATTAACATAACTGCAATTGAAACGAGTTTCATTTGATGCATAGAAATGTGTTTATTAGAGTGTTTTAGCTATGCCACATTCCCTATGTAAAACGCCATTTTAGACAAGACGGATGCCATATCTTTCACTCACTCCTGCTCCCCGCCGCGCACGTCTTCTCCCCACAAGTTCCTCAGAGCACAATCAAGCTTACGTGTGGTATTTTATTTCCACTGTTATGATTCTATTGCTGTCAATGAACCTTTCCCTGTTCATATAACTTGTAATATTTGTCAAGGTCCTTCCGCTGGCTTCCCAGGTGATCACTGGCCTATTTTTTGGGAGAAGGTCCTATTATCTAAATGTCTCACATTTGTTTGAACATCTCCGGATTACATTAGCATAGAGGGTGTTGAATTCATTTTTTATAAAAATGGGAAGGTGCTTTTATGACATGTATTTTTCTTGGGTTCTGATTTGCTAAAGAAAGTATACTTTTTCTCACACCATGGTGATTTTGCAGTTATCCTAATTTACTATGCAAGAATTGTGTATAAGAATCCCTTGATTTTGGGGGAGAGCCAGAGATTTTTTTGAGCTTTCCTAGATGCTACTAGGAATGCTGTCCAACTATTTTCGAATTTTTCTGCTCATTTCGTACATGGAATAAATTCCAGATTTAGCATTTTCTGTATAGCATAGCATCGGAGAGCCTTTGTTTTTTAACTCAGTACCTCTTATTTTTGAGTTTCTGCAATAAAACCTTTCATTGATCTAGAACTCAATTATTGAGTGGGCCCCATTACTTATTGAACTGTTTTACTCTGCATATTGATGTTTGGGATGAGCCTTAACGCATGAAATTGAGGTTCAACAGTCACTGATCCAGTAAATTGTGGGAGAAACAACTGAGGTACAATTTGGTGTGTCCAAATTTTGGGTACGGATTTTGCTCCCACAATAGCGAAAATGTCTCTGCTGCTGTTTTAGCTGTTGTCGGTGCGCTTGGCTAGAGCCTGCCTCTCAGTTTCCCGGATTTGCTAGTGGTAGTGTCTCTGGAGGATTTGAATACTTCCTTGTCAGATTCTCCTTAGCTCACTCTCCACCTCCATTCCTGTCGCTTTCAGAGCCATTTGGTCATGCTCAGTTCACCAGTTTACCAGCTGGCCTGCATTTTTGTTTAGCTACTTGGCTTCTTTTCTGAGGGGCTAGGTACTCGTTGCAGGTGTTAATCCAGTTGTTTATGTCATTGATGTTGCTGGATAAATAGCCTGTGAGCTCTGGCTGGTTTTGCCCACTCCACCGCAGATATGTTGCTCTTGTGTCCTCAATCAGGGCCTGTTGTGGTGGTTCTTCTGTTGCAGTGAATGTTGATTGAGAAACTGACAATGGCGTGGTCGGTCCAGGTGAAGGAGGTGGGTGTGTTGATCGTGATACCGCCGGATGAGGTTAAATGTGGTCCAGGATGTGCCCAGTGGCATGGGTAAGTGCGAAGATGAGCTGGGTGAGTCCAAGGGTTTCAAGGAGTGCAATTGACTTGGAGTCAGTCAGGTCTTCTAGGTGACAGTTGAGGTCTCCTAGGAGGATGTAGGTGCTTGAATCAATGATTTGTGGTATGACAAATTCCAGGAGGTCGCTGGTGAAGTTGGCAGACTAGCGTTCCGCCTAGGGTGAAATTAATGATTTGAAGTTGAGGTGCTCCATGTAGTCGGTTCTGGTTTCTGTGTTGGTGGTGCAGCTGATGGAGTCCTTGAATACTATGGTGATTCCGCCTCCGGGTCTTTGTTGGTTGTCTTGCTTGGCAATCTTGTAACCGGCAGGGATACCTGCAGTGATGTTTGCTGTTGATGCTGTGGTTAGCCAGGTTTCAGTAAGAAAAAGGAGGTCCGAGGCGGCAGCAGGTCCCAGATCTCTGGCTCATGTCTGCCCAGTGAGTGTGTGTTGAGAAGCATGCATAATATCGAGGATTGGTGTGTGAGTGGGTGCTGGTGTGCGGATGCTTCAAAGTGTGGGGTGTTGGGTGCTGTTGGTGTGGTTGTGGTTGGTGTGCAGGAGGTGCAGGCGATAACTCCTGTGTTGTGTGATGCAGCAGCACGGTAAGTGGTGGCCAGGATTTAGGGTGTGGAGAAGGGCGGAAGGGTAGCTGTGGGTCAGAGGAGGTCCAGGGTTTCTAGTGCCGGGCATGGATGGGCACAGACAGGTTTGCCTTTGGCATGCCTTCACCCGCATTAAGTCCTTCCTGGGAGAAGAGAGAAATGCAGGGTGTGGCAGGCGGGGCTGGAAGGGGTGAGGGAGATGGAAGCAGGAGACAGCCGTAAAAGCTGCACAGTGAAGAGCAGGAAAGGAGCAGTTGGGAGGCAGGGAGGGGATGCAGAAAGGGAGGTAGCAGTGAAAACAGGACACAGAACGGGGCAGAAAGCCAGAGAAAAACGAGTAAAAAGCAATGAAAAGCACTAGCACAAAACAAGGAAATTCAAAACAAGGGCACAAGAACGAGACAAAAGGGCACAGAAAAAAAGATGGAAAAACGAATGAAAAACACTGCACAAAACAAGGAATGTCAAAAAATAGCACAAAACGAGGCAAGAGGCAAAAGGCAAAACAGGTGAAAAGCAATGAGAAATACAGGCGCAAGAACCAGAAAGAAAAAAAACTGGACAAAAACGAGGCATAGAATGAGAAAAAGAACATTAATAATGAAAGACGAGAGAAAGCAGAGGTCAGAAGGGCACAAAACGAGAAAGAAGAAGTGAAAAGAGAGAGAGGGTGAGATAGAGAGAGAGGATAGAGGTGGGAGCCTCTAGGCGCTAGAGCCAGACCCGAAAGAGCCTTGACCAGTCGGAGGCTAGGGCCACCACCCACTTTAAATAAAATATATTTATTGGTAAAATTTCTAAAGCGCATAACTACCCGCTAAGATGTCCTGGTGCCAAAAGAGCAGAAATATGACGTTTGGCAAACCATCCTTTCTAATAGCTGAAGGTTTTGGGGATTTTTCGAAAAGATACATAGTGAGAAGACATATGTAAGGCAGTGCATTCCAAATTTTAGAAACTTGGTAAGACATGGCCCTGTCACCTTCTCACAGAATGTGGATCTCAGTAAGTGGCTGGACGACCGACTAAACAGTAGTGAAGGGGAGTACCAAATGAAAACGTAAGGAACGAAGGGTGGACCTCAGTTATGCAGGCCCCTGAAGCAAATGAAAAGATTTTTGATCACGGAACACTTGTGTACAGTAAGCAAATGCAAGCTATGAAGATGCCAGGAACGCGAATGCTGTATGGCTAGTTCGAGCAAGAAGTGATTGAAGCAAAGCAGTTGATGGGTGACCCTGGTAGAGAAGCCCTAAATAAAGGGTCATAATAATCGAGACGCAAGCCCACCGCTGCCTGGAGTAGTTGATGATGTGTATTTTCTGGAAGAAAGAGCAAAATCTTGAGAACTCCAAGATGGAAAAATTATGTCGCAGAGACCCTGCACACCTGAGGAAAAAATCCTTCATCAAAATATACACCTAGGTCCTTCCAATGCCACTGGGGTGTGGGCAAGGGTGCAGAGTATCTCATCGACAAGCCGATAACCAGATTATGGGAAGTCCCCCAAATAGTACCACCTTCATTTTATCCACACTCAGTTTCTAACAATTGTTCCCAGTCTGAAACGGCTGTAAGCCCATTGCAAAAAATTCTGCATGCGAGATCAGTGTTCTTGATCGTTAATATAAGCGGAGTATCATCAACATGTGAAAGACTGGTCGATTGACCGAATTAGGCTAGAGGACTCACATATAGAATGAATAAAGTGGGGCTCAAAGAGCTTTGTGTATCCGACAGGTCAAAGGTTTAGAAGAGGATCTGTAAGGTGGCATGGTGACCAACAGACTACGGTCCAAAACAAAGGCTGAGATCCACTTTAAGGCATGTGGGAGGGGCCCTGAAGAGTATAGCATCAGAAAATATAGACAACTTAGTGCAGCCAACTCAAAGTAATGATCCTTCCTTCACATCGCAGAAGGTGAGTCGAAGGACTTTCATGTAATAGTTAAGTGCTGTCCCAGATTTAGGACGACAGCAGGTTCACATGGAGACTTCCAGGGGCACAAGCAAATGCATGCAGAACCATCTTACTTTGTCACAGTTGTACATAATTTATTTCACAAGTTACACAGTATCATCACTAAGTGAATAATCAGTGATTATTAAGTAAAAGGTGTTGCTATTAAAGAATTTATAAGTCAAACCTGTGATCTGTAGGTTCTGAAGGACAAGGTACTTACCTTCGGTAACGCCTTATCTGGTAGAGACATATTCTAGCTGCAGATTCCTTACCTTTGAGCTTCCCAGGCGTCAGACTGGATCCGGAAGATTTTTCTTGAGCAGTACCCCTGCATGCCAATAGGTAGCGTAGGTCGACTCCACCAGATGTCATCGGCGTCATCGTGATGTCCGCGTTGTCTGAATAGGCACCACCTCAGCGCGTTGACGTCAGTTCTTTTCTTTCCATGCCAGCCAGTGCAGATCCGAAGAGAGTACGCCCTGTCATTTTTTGACATACCTTTTTTTTTTTAACTTAGTCAACATTTTTTCATTGGTGTGTAGGTTCTTCATCATGTCCAAAAAGACCTCGGGATTCAAACCGTGAGGTGCCTGTCACTGCGCCATGTCAGTCACGGATCCACATCTTGTGTGTCTTTGGTGCCTCGAGAGCAACTACGACCCGAAGTCGTGCTCAGACTCTTGAAACAGGCTATTAGCACTCTAAAGTATCTCAGGGCATTTATTTTCATGGGGTGGGTCTTTGGTTTAAAAAAAAAAGAAAACTGGTCACCCTACTTTTGTGAAATGTCCGGCGCGGGGGTGGTGGTACTACATGAGCAGCAGTGATGCAAATTACTCATGCCCAGAACAGATCAAGCATAAAGAAGGGTAGTGCAAGTTTCTCTCTCTTACCCTCACACACACAATAGCTGCAGTACAAGCTTGTTACTCAATGCCAACCTCAACGACACCTCACTGAAGTTTGCCCTCTTAGTGGACTGCTGCCTCAGTGCTAATGACACAACAGTGAAGCAGAACCCTTTACAATGCCAAAAGGGACATAGGGAGCGAGATAGCTGGGTTTTACAGGTAAAAAGGAAGCATAAGCGATGGAGTGGAGCTAGGGAGCCTATGGACCCTCCTGGCATGGCCAGGAGGGACGCAGATGATAAATGGCAGCACGACAAGGGAAGTAAAGAAGGGCAAAGGTGATTGGACGAATGGAGGTTTGAATAGGAGTGCACATAATCAAGGAGACACTGAACTATTATTTTATTTTATGTATTTATACTGCGCGTAAATACAAGTGACGGTGTCCTGGTGGGTGAATGGAATCATGATGATGCTTTACAAACTATCTTTGAATAAACAGGCAGGTTTTTGAAAGGCAGGATGGCTGTAATTAGTGCGGATTGCAGAGTTAAGAGAATACCAGGTTGTTGTTTTTTTAAATCTAGAAAGGAAAAGGAGCTGCATTCTTGGTGCACTCTACAATACTCTCGGTATCTTAAAAAAAAATAATAAAAAACAGGCTGTGAAGGACTGAAGGGTCCGAAATGGATGGTACAAAGAAAAAAAGATTCTTAACACATTTAGGGCTGTTACATGAAAAGCCTTGTAATAAATGGACAGGCTTTTAACAGTAAAACACTTAGTCACAGGTGGTTCTCGGGCTGGGCAATATTAGTTGGAAAAAAAAACGTGCAGTGAGGTGAACAAAAGAATTCCGGATAAGCTGACGATGTGGATTTCATATTTAAGTAGACCCAGACAATGAACGTTCTCATAGATGAGTCATAATCCTATTATGACGAGGATGGTCATGATCCAGTACTCGGAAGAAAGGAAGGAAACCATTTCTATAGTATTCACTTCAAAAACAGATAGAAGTGACTGGTGCACAAGGTATGTCCTTGCCTAAGATGAAGCCTAAATGATGGACATCAGCACCAGGCTGAGGACAGGGGCCAAAATCTGAAGGCCAGCAGCTATAAGACCAAACAGACGCGGAACCCCGATAATAACAACCTAAAGTTTTGCCAGTTTCAATTGTAAGCAGTTAAAATTCATCTGATTAGCTACACAAGGACACATTCATTAAAAAAAAAGAAAAGAAAAAAAATACCACAACCATACAAGATGAATTGCGCCACCCAAGGGTGTTCGTCCATTCTAAAGACTATTTGGGTGTCATGTGCATAAGACATACATTCAAGCCCAAATTATCTAATTTGTTTGGCCTGGGGAAATACATTGACTGAAAAGTATAATACTTCGAGAAGGAAGTTCCACTAGTACATTATTTTCAATTAGATCTAAAAGAGGGTAACCAGACTAGTTAAGATCATTGATTCAAAAACGAAGAGGGCCTTGTCACGGATACTGGCCTCATGAAGTCAATTTACAAGTGCTGCATGAGGCATGGTATTAAAAGTGGCCACTCCTCCTCGGTCTTGTGCTAGCCTGAGTTGGCACACCTCTTTTAAGGAGCAATGGTATCCAAAGCCTTAGTAATCCATGAATTAACAGATTCCACGAATGTTTCAGATTTTGGAATCAATGTTTATTTTAATGTCCAAAAGCTGCATAGTTCATTTATTTTAACCGGTTTTAGTTAAGCTACACATATACATGGACATTCTTTTAGATGCAGGTGAAGGCTTGTGTAAGATACAGTGGAGAGAGAATAAAATTGCTTTATGGTCATACCAACTCAGACTGGTGGGCTGGTTGTTAACATTAGAGGACATGAAAAACAGGTCGATAATGTTGCCCACACGGTGAGTGAAATTGGTGACGAAGCCCCCATTGAAATACGAAATTGAGTATTACTCTGGTAGTAGCTAAGAGTTGTTAGCGTGAATATTAAAATCGTTTCAAACTATTAGATTAGCATCCATAAAAGCAAGTGGTGAAGTAAACAGATTATTAAAATCCGAAATTAGTCTACGTGGGATAATATAATAACAGCATAAGTAATATTTGTAGTGTGGGAAAAATTAAACATTAAATTAAATTAAATATAAGGCACTCTACATAAGTAAACAAGCTCATAGAAATAGAGTAAACCGAACGGTGGAAACCATAGGTCTTGCCAATGCGGTTAACATGAACAATCTTACAACCTGTGAGATGTTCAAGAGCCATATCAGGGGCAAAGGTCTCCTACATCCAGGTGTCTGTGACTAAAAATAAATCCAACTTAAGATCAACCACAAAGTCTGAAATTACTATTGTGTGCTTAAGAAAAGGCCTGACATTAAGTAGTTCTAAAGGAAAATAAAGTTTATTCTGATCAAGAACCATTTGAAGAGGCATCAAAGGAAAATAAAGTTTATTCTGATCAAGAACCATTTGAAGAGGCATCATTATTACTTATGCCACTTGAAAGATGCGTATAAATAAATTTATGTTCATAATGGCAATCAAGGTTAAAATTGCTGAAAATGGTTGCCAACGTAAAATGCAGCTGCGTAATAGGTGGATCAATATTGAAATCGATAGGCTTACTTAAAAGAATGAGTCAGTAAATTGTAAGTTTGTAGCTGACTTGTGAAACTATGGCACTGGGTCAGGTGAATGACATGCATAGCCCGTGGCCACGTTCAGGTAATGGATAGGCACAGCGGAGCTTGCGTTGCTGTGCCACCACAGAGTCCGCTGAGCTGGTGGCCTGCTGCGCAGTCATGTCATGTCCGCAATTTTTATTCCCGATCCCCGGAATGCATCAGATTTAGGGACATGTAAGCAGAAGCTTCACCTCCGAAGACAACAATGAAAATAATAGACATAACAAAGCTAGATAAAGAAAAACACAGACTGGATTCCAGCTACTCTGTCCATTCGCTGGACTCGACCCATGGGTCAGATACTGAAAAAATAATTTAAATACACTAATTAATATAACAATAAGCTTCTCAAGCATTAGAATTAATATGAAAACAAAACAATAACGTGCTGGTGGGGCCAATACAGAGGTCGAAGTAGGTAGGATCTAGGGAGTACAGTGTTTCAATATTAAATTCAACAAACACATGACCCTTACTTTTTGTTAGAAAAAAAAAAACAGCCGTCCCAGAACAGATAATGATGACAGTTGAGTGCGTAATACGAGTCGGTGGTTGCAGGTGGGGCCCACCGGCACTCATTTCTGTGGATTGGCACTTATTTGTCCTCATCAGACTTTGGCCCAGAGCAAGAGAGTGAAATACACACAATGGGAGGAAGAGAAAATTGGAAAAACCATGACAAAGGGAGAAAGCAGGAACCTGTAAGAGTGAGATAAAGGGACACAGAGTGCCTGGTGATGGAATAAAGAGTCACGATGTGGGATCCAGATTAGGCAGCATTGGTATTCAGCACGTCGACATTCAGTAGCAGAGCTACGAGCTTCTGGCCAAAATTTTGGGACCAGGCACTTAGCGCCAGATGTACGAAGCTAGTTAGCATTTCTTAACGGGTCGAATCGCTATTTCGGCGCGTTACGAAATGCTGAATAGCCTTTTGCCATGTACAAAGGCCAGTTGGGAATCTCAAAATGTGATTTCTACCCAGTAGAAATCGCATTTTGCCACACCCAAATATGAAATTGCAAATAGGGCTTTCCTACTTACGATTTCCTATGAACATGTACAAAGCATTTCCTAAATACAAATTGGGCACTTAGGAAATGGTATTACCATCGACTCGAAGTTGATGGTAACTATGTGCAAATTTAATAAAAGCACTCCAAAATGTTTTTTGAAAGTGCAATAAACCGCACATATGCCTCTAGGGCATGTGTGCGCTTTACATGTGCACCACTTTTTTTCAGGGTGCAGCAGGGGGGGGGCCTTAGGCTGAACGTCAGCCTTGTTTTAGCATTTCCTAATTTGCGATTTCCTGTTAGAAAATTGCAAATTAGGAAATGCAAAACCATTCTAACTATAGGCCCATAGGAAAATATGGTTTGGTATTACCTAAATAGCGATTTCCTAATAGCGATTCCTACCAGGTTTCCCATCTTACAAGGAAATACAAGCATTGGCAATGCCAATAGGTCTGGCTTTAAAGAAACATTGCATGCTAATGTGAAGCATTACAAGTACATAGCATGAGAACAGACATGTATTTCTATGGAAGCAATGAACTGTAGAATAATATTTATGTAGGTTAAAAAGTCAAGTGACTTTACTTTGAGAACTTCTCCAGAAGTTCTGCTATGCTGACACCTTTCTCTGCTTCCCTGCATTAATGGGTTTTCCTGATTTCCAATTAGAAGGGGGCTTAGTAGAGCTTCTTAGACAACCTCATGTATAGGCAAGAGGACCAAAACTTTCAATTTACTCACCAGACTTTGTTTCTCATCCTTTGCATTGCAGCGACAAAACTCCTCATTTGCTTTCTGTTGTTGAGGTTAAACTTTTTACGTTGTTTCGGCTATCTTTTAGTGATTCTGTATTTTTATACTATGTTTCGGAGACGGATTTATATCAACCTTGCTTTGAATTTGTAATAAGGTCAGGAGACAGTTGCACTGTCAAGCCAGACCTAAAATTCCATGTAGGTTAATGACTGCCCTCCTCCCATCTGTGCTGCTGCCAGAGAAAAACAACAAATTATATAGTTATCTAAGACGCTTTAATAGCATTCCAGTGGCATGTGTGTGACCCTGTAACTTCAAGCTCAGGGAGCTGGATAAACAAACAAAATGACCACAGCCGCCTGAGGGCGAGCACTCTTTTGTGGAAGCACACAACGTCTGCCCAATTAAAATATGTACTCCTGGCTCCCAACATGTAGGTTGAGCCAAAACCTCTCTCTAGTGAGGATCACATAATTGTCAGCAGACAGCTGCGCAGTCAAGCCAGACCATAAAAAATAAGGGCAAGGAAAAGTTAAAATTCCTTAATAAGGCTGCAGTGCAGCTCAAGTACTGATCACATCCAGTGCAGCTAGATCATGGCCTGCAGTTAGGCATCAAAGGAAAGGGGCATGACAGCAGAGGCTGTACTGACAACCTGTCAAGAGAGGAATGATTATAAAAGAAAGACTAAGGACAAAGGAAAAAACAAACTAGAATCCAGCTACTCTGCCCCCCTCGGGGATTTGTTACCTGGGTCGAGTAAAGGAAAAACTGGCTATGCAGCACAACGATGCAAAAAAGGGTCTACAGTCAGAGGGGCACACGAGGGGCAGTGGTCTCAGGAGAAGCATTATCAGCAAATGTCAGGGGGTTGTCAAGGGCTGAGACAAAGCACAGGAGGAGTGAAGGGATGGACGAAGACGGTAAAGTGGCCTCATGATGGACTGAATGGAACGGTTTGTAGCTCTTCTTCTCCACAAAGAGCTCATCACACAAGGTGTCCTCATATCGAGGTCCCAACAAGGATTCATTCTCACATAACACATATGTTCGGATTTAAGTAAACAACCAGACCAGCTTTGGTGTACAGCAATCTGCTCGATCGAACTTTTGGGAACATTTAGACACCTCATGTGGTACATTAATTGCTACTTGTCCGTGTGTAATGTTCTGAGGAGGCCCTGACAAATTTCGAAGCAAAAGCCGACGACTACCATAAGACTACCATAACAAGCGGGGTCCCTGCCTAAATATTCAAATCTCTGCATTTTGTTTCCAAAAAAAGCTAGACTGTAACTCACTAATCGGTCTTTAGCTACGCCAAGTGCTTATTGGGCCTACCTTTAGGAGTATTCCATAAATGAAATGTGTCTTGGATAAAAAATTATGAAGGAATACAAGGGCAAAATTAATACGAGTTTCAATTTTTTAATCAAGGACACTGTTGTAAATACACAATAGAGGTTGATAATGAAATGCACTTCTTTTTATAGTTGGTTAACGTAATACACAAAGAAAAAGGTCTTACCTAGGCAGTGCTTGTGCTGTCTCTTCGAGACATGCTGCGTTCAGGATATGGGCTTTAAGCTCCGCCCATTGGCTGCCCATGTTTTTAATTGGCGCTTGTGACTATCTTTTACAAATGCTTTTTTTCCCTTTGGTTAGTTTGCTTAGTAGTCCCTTCTTAGTCCCTCCTTTTCTACTCTTGTAACCTCCAATAACGACTGCCCCTCTTGCATGTGCTTACTCTTTGTGTTTCATTTACAAATGCAGAGCACTACTTTCTTAATAAGCTGGTGCTGCAGGCACGAAGCTACCACTTCCTGACCGCACTTCCCCACCCCAAATGGTATTTTTAATGTATTTTATTTCTTTTGATGCAGAGCGGCATGCTGCGCTTTATCTTACAGTATGGCGGCCGCTTCTTTCTTTTTATTCTGTATGGCGCGGCTTGACCACCTCCAGTTCTTAAATAAATAACTTAAAAAATACTTTTACTTCCAGCGTGGCACCGTTTCACGAGTGCCACACTATATTTTATTTGCAGCTTCGGCACTGCATCTCCCCATGCAGTGCCGTCCTTCCATCCACAGAACAAAACCCTGCCTATTCTACACTCCTCCCGCCGCCTGCTTATAGAGACCGTGCCTTTAACTTCAGGGGGGGGGGGGCACTGCTTGGAATAGATACACCGCGGTCGTAATTTTTTTCTTTTGTTGCAGTGCAGCATGTTTGCAGAAACGTATGAAATAGTATTTTTTAATTAGTTACTTGCTTTTGTTGGAGCGAGCCATTCCGGTATTATTCTATAAATGCTGGTTCTGTCACTGAGCACGATCCCTCACAGGGTGCAGTACCTTATGAGGCAAAAGAGGTCCCAAGGGACACCTAGTGATAACCTGTGGTACTGCACTATTTCACTGCTTCGTGCACAGTAAAAAGGTAAATATTGCTGTACCCACAATAATATGCTGCATAGCTAAATACTTCTAAGGTCCCATAGGCGAGACCTATTGCATTGCAAATGATTGTTTATATTTGTTCATGTGGTCTGCTTGGCCATTCAGTGCGTTCGCAATGAGGCCTTCACACTGTTCCTGTAGGTGCTTTAGTGATTCTGCTGCTCGTAGTCAGACTCCTGCAGCTGAGGGAATCTGATGGAGCTAACAGCAAGCTCTCAGTGCTGTAAGAGCTCTTGTGGCCCTCATAGGGAGAGGTGCTGAAACAATTTTCAGACTAGGGGTGCTGCCGTCCATTTTACATCACTGAAGTCATAGGGATTCTGAAAAATTCAAGCATCGCACAAAGAACAAGTGTCGCAAATAAGCCATGCGGTTATGTTTATGTTAAAGAGACATAGAACACGGCAATGCATTCTTTGATATATTATGGTATGCTTTATTTTCTCCTGTTCTTACCCTGTTTGGTTCGTCCTTGCCTCCCGTATGCATGGAATGCAGGCGAGGTAAACGTTCAATTTACCGTTAGGCATTTATTAATGGTGCTGGCCTCCTCAAGAGAAGTTGTATAAACCTTGCTACGCTCACCTACCTGCTTTGAGCTAGTTTATTCATCCCTACAACAAGGCTTTTGGTGACAGAAAAGGGATCCGCTGCAGAGTGGCTCGGTGCTCCCTAGCGGTAAACTGACATCAAGGAACTTGCGCTTCAGCTTATGGGCACTGTCGTCGCTGTGTCCCACCACCCAGTTAGGGAAGCAATTGACTGGAATGGGACCTGGTTACTGCTCGCTCCACACTGCACAAAGTTTGGCACACCTCTGAGGTACTGTTTTCTCAAGATTTAGGGGAAATTGATCCGACACCTCAGCCGGAGCTCAGAAAAGCGAGAACCGGCATAGCACGCCTGGTTTTGAAGAGCGCCCGCCATTTTGATTTTCCTTTGACTTTTAGCTTAATATGTGTTTCATGGGATAAAAAGGAACAATTTTTAAGTATCTGTGAGGAGCCTGAGTTAGCGTTTCCCTCTCAAGTTGAACTGAAGAATATTAATGCAGAGATTTCTATGATAGAGATATAATTAAAAAAAAGTTTTGGGAATATTGAGAATTCCATGGTGAGGCTTACATTGTATTGTATATCATATATTCAGCTACACTATTGCATAACTATTTGGGACATGCATTTAATAATCTATACTGCTCAAGCTAATTTTTTGGGCTCCTACCCAAACGTAGAATGCAACTAGATTCTCCACAAAAGTACTTGCAAGTGAAAGGAGAACCACCCATACCTGAGGAGAAAATGGAAAGAAGTATTTAGTACTTACCTAGTGGCAATTGAAGGGAATAGGATGCAAGTAGAGAGAACAATTTTTTATTACACTCTCTAGGTTCCGAAGGGCAAGATATATTAAGATTTCTCCCTAAAACAGAAGCCCCAGCAGGGGAAGATGAATATGATGATTTTGAAGAAGCAATGCTGAGATTGGAGACAACATTTAAGCCTACCATAAGCACTACATTAGAAAGTTATCATTTTTACACAAGGAAGCAAAAAGTGAAACTTTTGATGAATTTTTAACTGCATTAAAAAGCTTTTCTTATACTTGCAATTTTGGAGAACACAAATGAGTGATATGTGACCAACTCATGATAAACACAAACAATAAAAGATTTCAAGAAAGATTATGGGGGAATCACACTTTGGAAGAAGTATTTACATTGGCAATGATGATTGAACAGTCAAAATGCCATATGATGTATTCCAATTTAAGAGAATGCCCTTCTGACTTCTGACTCACATTGGCGTCCTCTGCGTTCCAAAGGACAGGACATGTAGGCTCATGTTTGCTGCTTCCAAGATGAAATTTTATTTTTTTCAAAAGACAAAAATGAACACATTAAAGTGTTGCCCAAAGTATGCAAAATACTGTCTGGTAGAGGGTTTGTCCTCAGTACAGATAAATGTAAACTTTCTGAGTCTCAAGTGGATTATTTGGGTTACACAATATCAGATAAAGGGGTAGTTCCATAAGAAACCCTGGTGAAAGCTACAAAGAATGCCCCTGCACCTGATGATAAAGAAAAATTAATGTCCTTCTTAGGAATATGTGAATATTATGGAAAGTTTGTGAAGGGTTTTGCCTCAGTGATGGAACCATTACGGATGTTGTTAAGAAATGTGTGGATTTTCAATGGAAAGATGAACAAAAATGTGCCTTTGATTACATTAAAGATCAAATCATCAATGCTCCTGCTTTGTAACCATTCAACTATGGAAAACATTAAACTATTTCTGTGGATGCAAGAGAATATGACCTTAGGGCCGTCTTAACTCAGACAGCTCGGAACTCATAAGGTGTGGTGGCATATGCCTCGCAGACTGTGTGAAACTGAGAGAAGAGACTCTGCTATAGAAAGGAAACATCTCGTCTGTGTACGGGCGATTAATCGTTTCAGACATTTCGTGTGGGGTAACAAATATTCATTACACACAGACCCCAAAACCCATGGTTAACACTGTCATCAGATGGTGGAAGAAACGCTACAGCTCGTATGGTTCGTTTGTGTTCAAAACTGCAGGAATATAATTTTGATGTCTCTTTTTTTACTGGTAGACAAAACAGCACGGCTGATTGTGTATCGAGGGTGCCTCGTGGTGATGAAGGAAAGAATGCTTTTGAAAGTGAAGGTTTTGATGTAGTAGCCTGTGTGAATGGTGTGTGTGTGCTGCAAGGAGAAGCATTAAGGAAGAAAGCATGGATTGATGAAGATTCCAAGAATGGTGAATGTAAGCTTAGAAAGAAATGCATATGTGAGAGTTAGCCACCCATTAAGAGATTGAATCGTGCACTTCAGTCTTTTGCCCATGTGGCTTCCGAATTGAGTGTTAGTAGCGATTTAGAGGTTGATTCTGATCTCGATGGGAAGGGCTCCGAATTGGATTCGGAATTGCCTAAACCGATCCGGAGCCCTTGTTTTTGACCAAATCATTCACAGTTCCGAACGACCAAGTATGATGCCTGGAAAGCCTTAGCGCTGACCGAATCGGTTCCAGAAGGCATTCGGATAGATAGAGCCTTCTGGAGCTGATTTGTACAGCTCTATGGACTAGGTTTTCCAAGCGAGCAAGTACGATGAACGATTCGGACAGCCTTTCCGATTCGGTGTGCCCGGATCAAAAAGGCTTCCGGAATCGGTCTTTGGGGACCCGTAGCCGGCCCCCCTTCACACAGGGCCCTCCGAATCGG
Organism: Calotriton arnoldi; assembly: GCA_963921515.1. Lineage (NCBI taxonomy): Eukaryota > Metazoa > Chordata > Amphibia > Caudata > Salamandridae > Calotriton > Calotriton arnoldi. Next base: position 379,899 of record CAWUFW010002645.1, read on the forward strand.
GCCCGTGAGTGTACCCATGGGTCCCTTTTACCCAACCATGCACAGTGTGGCAGGCACCAAGGGGTGCCCGCCACAGGGCGCACGATTATCCCCAACCACCCCTTTCTTCAATTCGGGCCTGTATTCGCGTTCTGAACACAAGCTCCCATTGAAGTCAATGGGAGACCGACCGAATCGTATCCGGATGCATTCAAATGCATCGTACTCATTCGGTCGGACTCTCCCTATCCGAGTCGTCTGGAAAGCATTCCGGACCCGAGCCGTTCGGTATGCTTTCCGAACGAAATCGGAATCGGGCCCTTAGTGTTTAGGAATGATAAATGCATTTCTCCAGCCGGAATGAGGGAAGATTCTTGAGAATGTGTCATGTAGGGCATATGGGAATGTCTCTATTAAACAAATTATTGTGTGAGCTTTATTGGTGTCCAGGTCGGGATGCTGTGGCAGACCGAATGTTAAGGCCATACGAGATCTGTTCCGATGCAGACCAGAATTGGAGGACCAAGGAAACACCTATGCAAAGCGTAATATAGCCTTTATCTGTATAGCAAAAGGTGGGTGTGGATATTTCGGGATCCTTTAGGAGTCTTCCAGGAAACATGAGATTTGCTATAATTTTTATTGATTTTCATTCCAAATGGCCTATAGTAATTCTAAGTAGTCAAGACAAACAAAAATAACGTTATCACCCAGGATGGCAAGTGTTGGAGTTTCAAGCGTATAGCTAAATGCAAAGGTCCCCAATTTCCTAGTGTATCTCAACAGGATATTAGAGATGTAGACAATGGGGGTGAGAATTCCAGTCACAAAACTGAGCTTGACGTGTTGCAGGATTAACAAAAAAGAACAACGTAGGAGCCTTGTACTACATGAAAGATAAACAATAGTTGCAGTGCCTGCTGCTAATGAGTGCATTAGGAATGAATGTAGAGGTGGAACTATTGCAGACAAAGTGACATGCATGCCAAGAGAAGGATTCCTTCTAGAAAAAGCTTGTTTAATGACTAAGGAGTGCCTTGTAATTATTTGTTTAGGAAAAGAGATGTGCTATGTATATTATAAGGAGACATATAACACGTCAATGCATTCTTTGATATGTTATGGCATGCTTTGTGTTCTCCTGTTCATACCCTTTGTTTGGTTTGACCTTGCCTCGTGCAAGCATAGAATGCAGGAGAGGTAAACTTTCGATTTACCGTTAGGCATTTATTAACGGTGCAAACCTCCTGAAGAGAAGTTGAATAAACCTTGCTGCGGCTCACTTACCTGTTTTGCGTTAGTTTATTCATCCCTACAGCACATGCCCATTCAATAGTGGTAAGGGTGTAGTATGTAGCTGGTGTTGCATTTAGGAGCGCACTGTACAAATATATTAGTAAAGCATGGTGTGGTAGCCCACTGTCATTTACAGGCAGCACATTTTCCATTGAAATGACGACAAAATTTGCATAGATATACAGTTTTACTGATAAAACTACATAGCGCACAATGTTTGGAAATTGGGTTGCAGTAAATATATTCGAATTGCGCATCAACAAGTAAAGTGTCTCGATTTGTTTTGAACCTCTTTAAATGTTTGTTTTCATCACACTTCAGAATTTAAAAAAAAACACTTCATTTGTACTTTCCTGTTCATCTATTTTGAAATATTTGTACAGTTAAATTATAGGCATTTAAAGTCAGTTGGGTTAGAAGAAAACAACTCACTACAGCCTTACCTTTCACACCAGCAAGATTGTCACAGTTAGCTTTACAAAATCCTCACATTTTTCAGTAAGAGAAAAGTAAACAACAGTCTCCTTGTTAAAAGAATAAGCAGCAATTTGTCATAAGTTGACATTGACACTTGACCCCTGTCTTTGAACGCACAGCAAAAGTGACAAGAGAAAAACAAAATGTAAAGTCATCTTTAATGCACATTCACATTAGGAACTCCCGCACGGTTATTTTGCCAGTACTGCAGCACCCCTGCACACCTACTTCCAGCACCTCTACGTCTGCCCTCTGAAAGCTCAAGAGGCTGTTGTATTTGGACCCACTCCTATCTCTGGGCTTTTCCTAGCGAATTGCACTGTGCGAGTCCGACCGAACGAGTACGATGCAGCCGAATGCTGACGGACTCGGTTCGCTCGGACTCCCATTGAACTCTATGGGAGCCTGTATACCGGCGCGTACACAGGCTCCCAAAGCAAAAAGGGGTAGGTGGGGAAAAGCGTAAAACCTGTAGCGGGCACCCCTTGTTGCCCACCACACTGTGCATGCTTGGATCGGGGGACCCATGCGCACCCCCGCGACCGATTTGGAGGGCTCCAGGTGAAGAGGGGCCTGCTCTGGCCCCCCGAAGTCAGATTCCAACAGCCGTTTCATCTCGATTATACCGAGTCGATACAGCTGTCCGAATCGTGCATCGTACTCGCTTGTTCGGAATCCGGCTCCACTGCGCGGCACGATTCAGCTCCGAACGAGTCAAAAGGACTGGATCGGGTTTCGGAAATGATTCGGTTGACACGGACAAGATCTTCGCATCGTACTTGGTCGTTCGGAACGGGGGACGATTCGGTTGGAAACATAGGCTCTGAATCGTATTCGCATGTTCCAAACCCGTCTGGAGGCCTTCCTAACGACATCGGAATCGAGCCCTTAGTCTGCACATAACTTACAATGTGACGTTTCAGACAACACACCAGTTTTCATTCTAAATAGCACTTTCCAGACCAGTGCTCAGACAATAGAGCTAACTCTCCTGTGACGCAAGCCTTAAAGAGCAGAGCTCGCTCACAGATTAACATACCTGATGGGGGCGGCTCCTCCGTTGGACCGGAGGAGCGTCGCCCCACTTAAATGTCCCCAAGATTAAAAATAAAATGGTAATTCATCATTACTATTTTATTTTCATCCTGACATCCTCCCGCCCTGAACGAGCATCAGGACGGGGCCGCTGCTGAATGAAAGCAGCATGGAGTGGGAGGAGGGTGGGTTGTAAGTGCACTTTTCAAAGTGTGCAGGTCTTTTTGGCTGGCCGTCTTGCTACGGCCAGCCAGACATGCACACTTTGAAACCTCTAACCCAGCTGTTTTAAGACAGCTGGGTTAGAGCAACTGAGGCTTCCATAGCGCTGTGGAGAACGGAAACAGGCTGATCCCTCCAAGCAGGGCGCTGCTTTCATGCTGGTGAGAGCAGCGCCCTGATTGGTCAAGGGAGTTTCCTGGTGGCCGGGCTGCAGTGCGACGAGGTCCGGAGCAGGAGGTCTGTTGTCAGGTAAGTTTTTGTTTTTAATATATTTTGAGTTTATATTTGCGCACGCATGCCCATTTATTTTGATATGTTTTTATTTTATTTGAGCATGCCCCGACCCACCCACCCCCTTCCTGTTGAAGTCAGCCGCCACTGATAGCTGACAATATGGGACCTGAGACACCAGTGCTATCCCTCGGTTTATGCTGCTTCCAAGACCTGCCTATTAACCATAAATAGCATAGATCAACCGAGTTGGTTCGCTCAGGATCACAAAAGGTATGAGCAAGGAGTTGGGACATTTATACTTGAACTAAGGGAACTGCATTCAGTATTCAGGCTTCACTTACAGTTTTCGAGTGGCTTTGAAGCACCCTGCCAAACGCGTTCCCTGTTTCGTGGGCGAAACAGTGGCATATCACCTTGCATTCCATCAACAGGGCAGCTATCCTACCCATTCACACGGACTTTAATGGTGACTTCATTGGGGCGGTCTACATCCTCATCACTGCAGACAGAAGTGACGCAACACTTTATTTGCTCTATTCAGTTGAAAGTCTATGCAATGTTAAAGACATGTACTTTTCAATGAGCAGCGCTTTTGTCCAAAACGCTTTACATACACCATTTTGTACACAATTATTATTAACTAACCTAACCTTTTTCACAACCTTGGAACGATGAAAGCTTAGCTGATCATGCCAGGATCCGAGCATGAGGGATAGTACGATTGTTTGTTGTGGGAGGTAGTGTATGAATTTTTTCACAGCGAGTGTGCATCTATATCAGTTGTGTTTTTGTTATATTTGTACCCTATTGGACACTATACACATTCAAACTTTGTCTTTACTTGGATATGCTTTATATCAAATATGGAAGATTTAGAATAAAAATGATGTTTACCATTTTATGTAAAACGATTTGAGTTACGTTTTTGGGATATTTTGAATTACCTGGCTCTATTGTCACTCTTTGCGCTTTAAATTTTGGCGAGATATTCAGCCCTATTATTGAATCAGGCAGGTTGTTCTTTGTTTTGATTGTGGTTTAGCTGATCATGCCACGATCCAACCCTGTCACGTATGGGGCAGGGGCACACACAGGTCTCAGCAGCAAGTGCTTAATCCGCTGGGCCTTATTAAACATATGCAAGAGCAGAGGCAACTAAGCTAGGAGGTGGGCTCCACTCTTCAGAACTCCTGCTTGGCCTTCCATTTTGCCAGCCTCAAAATATTCAGCGGTGGAGTCAGGTCACTGGAATGCCGATAAGAAATCAGCATCACAATCCCTCTGTGTCAGCCCTCCTAGTTTATCGGGTCTAACTGCAGCAAGGTCGGCATAGGCAATCCCCCAGAAACTGAACTGCTAGATAGACTTGACCTAACTGAGCAGTTAGTGTGCCCGGATATCATTTGCTCAGGGGACATAATAAAATACTACATTAGTACTTTGCGTGCCTCAGCACCCTCACTGAAAGCTCAAATCAAAACAATCTTTGAAGAGGGTGGTTCCCCATGGCAGGTACAGTTGGCAGCAGCTACAAATCTACTTGAAATAGAAGTCCAAAATCTGCACAACCAGGATATCCCGGCCATAGCCTGGAAAAAGACAGTGAACGCTCAGGTTAAGAGAATATCATTTGAAAGAGACCTGGAAAGTTTACACTATTTATTTATTTGCAAAGTTTTATATAGCGCTGGCTAGACCCGGAGGTATCAAAGCGCTTTACATGAGGATCAGTGAGTTACAGGTTCCATAATTACATAGACAAGTATAGACATAGGAGAAAAGAAAAAACCCAGAAAAAAAACCCATGAGATTACACAATAATGTGAGAATTATTAGCGCGTACACACGTCTTATACGGAGTGAATAGGTAGAGGGGGAATGGTAAACGGGGGTAGGGAATGCAGGTAGGAAAACACAACGGGGAGGCGAGGAAAACTATGTCCGGCTGGGTAGGTGCCGGCCGAGGGGCGAACCAGAGCCAAACTCCTCTATAGCTGCATATGACAGCTCCACCGGGCATCAGCCAAAGTTGCTCGGGCACCGCGGTAAGTACAGACAGTTTTGGTTTCCGCCCAGGGGGCATCGTTAGAGTTCCATCAAGAGCACCAGTCACGGTGTTGCTAGTAAACGCCATCCGCCTCATCCTCCAGCTCGCCCCAAGGTCAAGGGTGGAGAGAGGAGAGGTGGAAGGGACAGTTCCAAAGTCCGCAGATCTTCCCCATTCCCAGCAGCAGTGGTGAGTGTTGGGCATTTGAGCAGGATCCCAGTGGTAGGGGGACCCTGGGTGTTTCGAAGTACTCCTTCCCTACCTAATCCGGAACAGTCTCCCTGCATACTCCTGCAGCCGTACCTCTCTCGGAAGCTCCGCTGGGCGCTCTTATGTCACGGCATAGATCAGCCAGCATTCCGGTTGAGGAATCATTGTTTTGGGTGGGATAAGAGTGCGGCGGGACGCCGCTCAGGAAGCTGGTGAGAGAGTTCACCACGGAGCATCAGCTCCGCGCGGCCATGTTGGGGACAGGCTCCTCCTCCTACCAGGCTAACAGGTTCTCTTTGGTTAGCGCTATCTCTCCTTCTTGTCTGCCTTCTGTTGGTGGCCCCCTTGTCTCCGTAGGAGTAAAGTCGCTGGAGACTCTGTTTGTTTGCGTCTTTTTAGGTGGCATTAGGTCCTTAGTGGCCACTGAGCGCCCCCTCCGGAGACGAGTGGCGCCTTGTTTTGTGCTATATTCCCCTCGTATGCGCCGATCTTCCGAAACCTGGGTTTTCCCGTCTGTCAAAGATTTTCATCCGGGCTCGGGCCTATGTGTGGGTCTGTGGGCTCAGTGTCCGACTGTCATCTTGAGTGCTTCTTGAGTGACCCCCTTGTCCCTGCATCCCCATGCCTACCGTGGATATTCCCCGAGTAGAGGTGGATTTTACCACAGCGGGCACCAGGTGGGTTCGCGCTAGGACTCTCCCGATCCGCCAGCGAGGGTCCCGGCCGTCCCCTCCAGGCTTTTCCGCCTCTGTCCGGGGTATCTCCCCCGCTTTGAGTATGGTCCTGCAGGGGATCAGATCCCTTCAGTGCCTTGTAGGGTCGACTTTTCTGAGACACTACCAACCCAATCTTTCTACACTGGACGCCTCTTATATCCTGGGAAACCTCAGCCATACTTTGAGCAAGCTTTGACAGTCCTGGCCCGGAAAAGAATCACCTACATGAGGCTTCTCGCACTGCCCATCGTGGACTTCAATCCATCCTGGGCCCGGCATGACAACTCAACCGCCTGTCGTCTATCTAGCTACCATCGTGAATCTTGGCTTCACCTGCTGTGTTGCTGTCCAAAGTTGGCAAGATAGCAGCACTGCCTGGTACTCCCAATTTGCAGGTCTCACGGCTTTAGACGATGCAGAGAAGTCTCAGATCTGTGCTTCTTTGCCAACACAGCACAAATAGTGGAGGTATGACGATGTCCCTTGGTCTGATTCCAAAACTGTTTTGTACCTACTGCGGAGCCCGAGCAACCTTGGCTGATGCCCGGTGGAGCTGTTCTTTGCAGCTATAGAGAGTCTGGCTCTGGTTCACCCCTTGGCCATCACCTACCCAGCCGGACATCTGACATTGTTTTCCTCGTCCCCCGCTGTTTTTCCTCCCCCTCCTCCCTCCGTTATTCGTTGATCTAATTGATGTAACTATGTAACCTGTAACTCGCTGATCCTGTAACTATGTAACCTGTAACGCACTGATCCTTATGTAAAGCGCTCTGATACCTCCGGGTCTAGCCAGCGCTATATAAAACTTTATAAATAAATAAATAAAATAAATAGTGGCCCGACTAGGGAAATTCATAGATGCACTCCGGGCTGCACTGACACAAACCACTAAAGTCACAAGTTGCAACCAGTTGGCCACCAAGCCAGAGTGACTATGACTAAACAGTCCACAAAGCAAAATATCAGTCCCGTGTCTACAACATATTCAGAGTCCTGCCTCGGATTCCATTCAACACAAATCCCAGGCACACAAGGGAACAAAAACGATCAAGACTAGAGGACTAAACCAACATGTCAGACAAGCTAATCCAGGTACCTGGCACCGAAAGGAGGAAAATTATGTTGTTTTAAATGTTTAGTCACCATAAAATGAACATTAATTTTATCGGGCACAGGGCCCACCTAAAGGACGTGCAAACTGGGTTCCCAGACGCAGGAGCCATCCCTATGCACCAGCACTTTAGTTTTAGTTCGGACAATTGCTTCTACAATTTTACAGCTTTTAGCAAACTCAGTTAGCCCTGTAACTTTTCCTTTTTCTATTCCTTCTTTATAAATGGAAAATGTAGTATATTGTAATGATTTTAATTAATTGAACAATAAAGAAGCACTGGCACTAGTGTGCCAAAGGACGAAGGAGACACCTTTCCCTACTGAAAGGAGTAGCTGTATTACCCGGATCACACTGTATGGGCGTTTCTCGCTAAAACCTGTTGCCCCTTGTAGGAAAGTAGATTATTTGGGGTAGACATGCGTCCACATCGAAGGATAAGGCCACCACCTGCTAGATGTCACACAAATGAAATTAAAAAAACATGCTCAATCTCTGGTAATGTGATACAAAGCAGTCACGCTTACATCAAAGGCAATGTGTAAAGTATTTAAGGAGTACATAAACAACAGAAAAAGTCACTCAAAACACAATAAAACTCCACAGCCACTTTTAAAATAGAGAACAAAACGGTATGACTAAAACAAGGCCAAAAAAACAAAATTCCAATAAGGGGACCAGGAGATATACATTTTTAAACAATTAATGTGAAAAGGCACCAAGAAAAATAAAACGCCCTTTGACTGCGACTTTGTCCATTTCTTGAAAAAAATATGTTGAAATTTCTTATAAGTCCCAACGCATAATGGGACTTTATCATCTTTTTTGAAGAAAATGATGCTGCTGAAACTTTAGCCAGTGCTGTGGAACCAAAGCTGGATACCTGAAGCAGGTTAGTCCTGCTGGTGCTTTGGGGCGTTTGATATTTCTTGCTGAAACTTTTGTAAGTCACAACTCAGAATGGGACTTAGTCCGTTTTTCGGAGGTGCCGAGATCTCCGCACAGGACAAAGTTCAAATTCAATCAGATGCTGTGGAACTACCAGTCAGATACTTTTTCCGACAGGTCCTGTTGAAGCTCTGGAGGAAAAATGTTCACGTTTCCTAAGCTTCTTTTGATGCCCTAACAGCCAAAGAAGTCCACTTGTAAGGTCCCTAGTAGCTCAGAGGAGGAAGTTTGAGACTCTTTTATGTTATAAGTATTTTTAGAGCACACTATCACCCAGGAGTGTATCCTGGTGTTGAAGTAGTTGTGGCCTACTTTACTGAGGACAGGTGAGCAGGCTTAACTTAAGAATTGAGGAGGAGGCTCAGATGTGTAAAGGAAGGTGAAAATATAAAAAGAATTGGGAATAGCAGAGGCAATAGTGTGCCTGGCCCAAATGGCCTCCCCAGGGCTATATACAAAGAAGTTCAGGAGCAGTCGCTTTCATACCTTGCTTAATTTTTGTTTAGCTACAGAAGCAATCCCTGATTCATGGCAAGGCTCCATCTTCCAGACAATAAATAAGAAAGGCTCCTATTCTTCTCCAGATAGCTATCGCATGATTGCTCTTATGGACACAGATTCCAAAATATTTGCAGGCCTCATACTGGCTGACCTGGAAGTATGGTCTGGAAGAAAAAATCTAAGTCCATTTAACCATACAGGTTTTAGACCAAAATATCTCCAAGACTTGCAGCTAGAAAAGTGACCTCACTACAATACGCCGATGATTTAGTTCTGATTAACCTAACTGGGATTGGACTCCAAAGGTTACTTAACCATCTTAACCTCCACTGCACCAAAAACGAAATGCCTATTAACTTTACAAAAACTCAGTTTGTGATTTTTAGCAGCAAAATAAACAAGAAGGGGGGGTTGGTCGTTGGGTGGGAAATTAATTCTTCGAGGTTCGTCATATAAAAATCTTGGCGTCTGGATACAAGATCGGCTAACGCATCAACTCCATCAGAATTCATTAAAACCAAGAATTGCTTCCCTATTCTCAGCCTGTCAACTAATACATCGAAAATTACAAAGCCCGACCTTTCCGCCATTACTTACAGCAATAAAAGACAAGTTTATTCCAACGCTTTGCTATGGTATAGTAGCCTTCCCAGGAAAGTTCCGGGCTTTTCTCAACTCTGCACAAAATAAGGTTTTCCGGCTTCTGCTCCATCTTCCCCAGAACGCATCACCTTCTCAGATTCCACTTGAATTTGGCTTGACTAATCAAAACACCAAAAGGCTCTCTTAATAAATACAAGTCACTACTACGGTCCTCTGGCGAAGCCACACTACGTACCCTGTTGTGGAAAGAAATCCAATTTGGTACACAACCAAATTTAAACAATTGGGCCCGGGCCTTCAACGCAGCATTAAAAAACCTGAAAGCAAAAGAATTAGGGGATCTGGTACTACCTTACAACCCTTTAAGAACGTAATCAATAAACAAATAAGAAGGTTGTCATGGCATAAAGACAAGGAAGAGTTCAGCAAAAGAAGTCATGCTTGGACAATTATTGATTCTTATAAGCAATCTCGTCCACAGACATACTTAACAACATTACTTAGATCTTTTTATAATAATAAGTAACTTCAACTGCGATATGGCTTATGTCAAACATTGGAATACATCCCTAAATGGCATCCGAAACCACAGGATACTAAGTGCAGACTATGCCATTTAAATGAAGAAAGCCTGACACACATTTTATCGATCTGTCCCATTTTATTAACTGAACGCAAGATACTACTGAAACAAATCTTTAATGTGTATGGCATTAGAACATGTCGGCATGCTTTACTTTTTTGTATGAAAGGGGAAACCCCTCAAATAATATTAGCCTTTATACAATTCTACATCAAAGCGGATCAGTTATTGTCAGCAAAGGGTCTGATGATCACCACGTAGTTTGTCAACCATTTAACTTGATGTCTGCATCTTTAGAGGTATCTTGGTACTTGAATGGTATAATGCTATTTTTAACAATATTGTTTACAACTGGCGAGCGGCAAAGTTTAACTTTAGGCGAGTTGGCACATACATGATTACACTCTAATCAGATGAGTCTTAATTTAAAATCCTCATGCACTTTAAGAGACCTTGCACGAACATATCTGTACTAAAATTTGGAAACAGTGGAAAAGGAAGGGCACTGCGTCACTTTTAACAAACCAATAACTTTACGGACTCTAGGTGACTTTGCATGGATATGTTCGCACTTTAACCAGGAAAAGGTAGGAAATTATGTATTTTAAGAGTCTCCGTAAGAACATGTCTGCACTATAATGTGGAAAAAGGTAGAAAAAGGAAGGGACCTGCGACACTTTTAACAAACTAATAACTTTGCTGAATCTAGGTGACTCTGCACGAACATGTCCGCACTTTATCCCAAAAAAGGACATTATTTTAAACAAATCGACAACACCACTAACTGGAGCTGATTTTAATGAACACGCCAATACGCTCGTATCTGCATCTTTATATAACTTTTAGCCTCTGTATTTTTTAATAGAAATTTGTATAAAATGATACCTTTAATGCCAGAAAGAAGTTCTTGTCCGCATCTAGTGGATTTGAAATCTTTATTGGTCATGCTGTGTAATACATGATAGTTTTTATTAAATGAATAAATATACTTTGACTTTGCGTAAAGGCAGGTCATTTCAGGCCTTGGCAATGATGTGTGGGAAAGCCCAGCCGCCAGTTCTGGTTCTCCGTATGCCCGAGATGTGTGCAAGTAGGAGTCAACCAAGGTGCTTGGTAGTGATATAATCTGCTTTATAGTATTGCCTATGCGAACATATAAACCCAATACAGTGCAAATAGCATTTGGTTATTTCTTCACTGTGGGCATATGCTAACATTAATTTAGGCAAGTACCATTTCTAGGCACTGTGTACTCTACCTTATTGGCTAAAAAGGTCATTTTAGGGGTGACTTATTTAGACTTACCTACTTAGAAGTAGGCCTGTAAAAGAGTTTATTTCGACAGGTCTTCCGACATGAGAGCTTGCAGGCTGCAGGAGCCCAGGCCTTATTGGAGCCCTGTGTCATGTTTTCAGGATGACAAAGTGGGTGGCACAATATAGTGCTTCAGTCACATGACATTTAATTTTACATGCCACAGGTGAAGTTTTTACACCTTATACAATAGCCTTATAGTAAAATTAAATATGCCAAATTGGGGTTTATGCCAATATCAACTTGGTTTTAGGGGTCAGTGCACATACACTGGGCATTGGACTGCAGTGTCTCAGTGTTAGAGAGAGTTAAAAGTTACCAGCAGGCAAGTCCCAAAACAAATGAAAAACCTGGGGTGACCACCCAAAAAGGGGTCACTTTGCAATACTCTTCTATCACTGATTAGCACTGAACAACTAGGGCCTGAAGAGCTCACTTCTTTTTTTTAATTATTAAAAAACACAAGGCCAACCAGCTATATAGAAACTGTAGAAGTACATAAACAGTGCTGGACTACGGCGAAGGAGTGTAATCAAATTAGTATAACTGAATGCATGTGGAGAATATTCAGGCAGCGATGGAGGATACGGTCAAGCAGTGCTGCAACAGAAACACAAGAGCCACAGGGGTTGGGGAAGTTGGCAGGCCCCATATGTGTTTGTTAAGGGCCAGCAAGCATGGGCTGGAGGTGTCGCTGGCACCGCCATATTATGTCAACAAAATTTCAACAAAATGGGGTTGTCATAAGATTCTTTCAGTTTGGGAAATTCACTTAAACCCATCTAAGCTGTCACAGTTTGTATGTGAAAATGTCATTGTCACATCCAAAGGCAGCAACCATATAGACACCTTTCTACTTTTCCTAAAACTTGGCTTAAGTATTTTGGTTGCGGGCGCATAATGTCTGAATTCCTCTCCAAAGCTGACCCAAAAGAACATGTTTGGAAGCTAAAGCTCACAAATTAGCATTGGAGACAAGACGTACATGGTGGGGTGGGTTCCCTTTACAGAATCATAAGTAAACCACCGTGGCACAAACTGAAACTGCAGTTCACAATGACGACTAAAACACTTCGAACTCTTGAGGATTCACCGTCAGGTTAATCAGGGCATCTTAGCCAGGCCTCGACAGCCTTTTGCTGTGTTAGCCACAGGGCTACAATTATTTCTAATAGCAGGTGCCATTTCCAAGAAGCTACAATGGGCCACATGTATCAATATTAGGAATAGCGATTACCTAATTGCGATTTTCTGTGAATCGCAGTTAGGTAATCGCTATTCCTAATTAATAAAACTCCATGAGTTTGATTTAACAATTCCTAGGGGGTCGCAAATCGACATACCTCATTAATATTAATGAGGTAGGTCGCAATTTGCAACCCATTAGGAATCACTAAAATCACGGGGATGGTGACCTGCTGTGGTCAGCGGACCACCATGTCCGTGATTGCTTTTAAATAAAGCAACCATTTTTTTAAAAAAATGCAGCCCGTTTTCCTGAACCCCTTCGATGCTCATGACGGAATGGTTCCGTCATGAGCATCGGTGCCCCTGTGCTCATGACGGAACCATTCCGTCATGAGGCCAGAGGCACGAATCCCTCTGCTGCAGACAGCAGAGGGATTTCCTTTCTCCCCACAGCCTCGGGAGCTGGGGAAGAGCTTCCCAGCTCCCGAGGCACCCCTCCCTTTCAGTGAAATGAAGATCAGCGCGCACGTCGCGCTGACTTCATTTCACTGAAAACGAAACTAAAATGAGCCTTTAGGCTCATTTCAGTTTCACTTTCTACGTGCTCAGGGGCTATCTCAGCCCCTGAGCACGTAGAAAGACGGGAGAGGTATCATTGGAAAGGGGAGAATCTCCCCTTTCCAATGGTACACCTCCCCAGTGGATCCCTGCTTGGGGATCGCCCCAGGAGGGCCACTAAATGCCAGCAATTTTTTTGTGTGCTATTTGTTTTAGGGTGGGGGCTGCCCGAAGCGGGCACGCCAATGCCCCCACCCCACCCGCCACCATTACAGCCTTTCTGCCCCCTGAGGGGCAGTAGCCCCAATCTGCCCCCCAGGGGGCAGAAAGCCCACTAAACACCAGGGATTTTTTGGACGCATTTTTTTTTAGGGTGGGGCTGCCCGAAATGGGCACGCTAATGCCCCCACCCCCCACCACCATTACAGCCTTTCTGCCCCCCCTGGGAGGCAGATGGGGGCAGTAGCCCCCAATCTGCCACCCGGGGGGGGGCAGAAAGCCCACTAAACGCCAGGGATTTATTTTTTGTGTAATTTTTTTTTTAGGGTGGGGGCTGCCCGAAATGGGCACGCTAATGCCCCCACCCCCATTACAGCCTTTCTGCCCCCCCTGGGAGGCAGATGGGGGCAGTAGCCCCCAATCTACCCCCCTGGGGGGGCCGAAAGCCCACTAAATGCCAGGGATTTTTTTGTGTGCTATTTGTTTTAGGGTGGGGGCTTCCCAAAATGGGCACGCCAATGCCCACACCCCACCCGCCACCATTACAGCCTTTCTGCCCCCCTGGGGAAGCAGAAAGCCCACTAAACACCAGGGATTTTTTTGGACGCATTTTTTTTAGGGTGGGGGCTGCCCGAAATGGGCACGCTAATTCCCCCACCCCCTGTCACCATTACAGCCTTTCTGCCCGGGGGGCAGAGAGGGGCTGTAGCCCCCAATCTGCCCCCCGGTGGGGCAGAAAGCCCACTAAACACCAGGGATTTTTTAAGCGAGTTTTTTTGGGTGGGGGCTGCCCGAAGCGGGCACGCCAATGCCCCCACCCCCGCCACCATTACAGCCTTTCTGCCCCCCTGGGAGGTGGATGGGGGCAGTAGCCCCCAATCTGCCCCCTGGGGGCAGAAAGCCCACTAAACACCAGGGATTTTTTTGTGCAATTTTTTTTAGGGTGGGGCTGCCCAAAATGGGCACGCCAATGCCCCCATGCCCTTGCCACCATAACAGTCTTTCTGCCCCCTGGGGGTAGATGGGGGCTGTAGCCCCCAATCTGCCCCCCGGGGCAGCAGAAAGCCCACTTGACGCCAGGGATTTTTTTTTGCGCATTTGTTTTTAGGGTGGGGGCTGCCCGAGGTGGGCACGCCAATGCCCACATCCCCGCCACCATTACAGCCTTTCTGCTCCCCTGGTCTCCCGATAAAAATGGTACCTCACACGCGTGGGTGGGGCAAGTACCCGCGACAGGCAAGGGCCCAAAACCTAGTGAGGCGACATCAAAATTACCTATCACAAACCAACCTGGTTTCAAGGGGTCCCATGACTTTTGGCCCGGTGCTCGGCGGCCACCTAGGAAACCTACCAAACCCACACATTTCTGAAAAGTAGACACCCGGGGAATTCCAGGGAGGTATGGCTTGCGTGGATCCACCAACGTTTTCTTACCAGAATCCCCCAGAAACCTGAAATTTTACAGAAAAAAATCACTTTTTTCATACATTTTTGTGTGGGAAAGTTGTGGCATCACCGGGCTGACACAAATTTCCTACCACCCAGCGTTCCCCCAGGTCTCCCGATAAAAATGGTGCCTCACTCGGGTGGGAGGCCCAAGTACGCGCGACAGGCAAGAGCCCAAAACGTATTGAGGCAACATCAAAATTGCCTATCAGAAAACGACCTGGTTTTGCAAGGGGGTCCCATGACTCTTTGGCCCGGGGCTCGCGGCCACCTAGGAAAACCTACCAAACCCACACATTTCTGAAAAGAAGACACCCGGGGGATTCCAGGGAGGTACGGCTTGCGTGGATCCCCCAACGTTTTCTTACCAGAATCCCCAGAAACCTTAAATTTTGAGAAAAAGTCACTTTTTCACACATTTTTGTGTAGGAAAGTTGTGGCATCACCGGGCTGACACAAATTTCCTACCACCCAACGTTCCCCAGGTCTCCCGATACAAATGGTGCCTCACTCGGGTGGGAGGCCCAAGTACCACGCAACAGGCATGGGCCCAAAACGTATTGAGGCGACATCAAAATTGCCTATCAGAAGACGACCTGGTTTTGCAAGGGGTCCCATGACTTTTGGCCCGGGGCTCGGCGGCCACCTAGGAAACCTAGCAAACCCACACATTTCTGAAAAGTAGACACCCGGGGATTCCAGGGAGGTATGGCTTGCGTGGATCCACCAACGTTTTCTTGCCAGAAACCCCTGCAAACCTGAAATTTTGCTGAAAAAATAACTTTTTTCACACATTTTTGTGTGGGAAAGTTGTGGCATCACCGGGCTGACACAAATTTCCTACCACCCAGCGTTCCCCAGGTCTCCCGATAAAAATGGTGCCTCACTCGGGTGGGAGGCCCAAGTACGCGCGACAGGCATAAGCCCAAAACGTATTGAGGCAACATTGAAATTGCCTATCACAAAATGTTTTGGGCCCTTGCCTGTCGCGGGTACTTGGGCCTCCCACCCGAGTGAGGCACCATTTTTATCGGGAGACCTGGGGAACGCTGGGTGGTAGGAAATTTGTGTCATCCCGGTGATGCCACAACTTTCCCACACAAAATGTGTGAAAAAAGTGATTTTTTCAGCAAAATTTCAGGTTTGCAGGGGATTCTGGGTAAGAAAATGTTGGGGGATCCACGCAAGCCATACCTCCCTGGAATCCCGGGTGTCTACTTTTCAGAAATGTGTGGGTTTGCTAGGTTTCCCTAGGTGGCCGCGAGCCCCGGGCCAAAGTCATGGGACCCCCTTGCAAAACCAGGTCGTTTTCTGATAGGCAATTTTGATGTCGCCTTAATAAGTTTTGGGCCCTTGCCATCGCGCGTACTTGGGCCTCCCACCCGAGTGAGGCACCATTTTATCGGGAGACCTGGGAACGCTGGGTGGTAGGAAATTTGTGTCATCCCGATGATGCCACAACTTCCCACACAAAATGTGTGAAAAAGTGATTTTTCAGCAAAATTACAGGTTTGCAGGGGATTCTGGGTAAGAAAACGTTGGTGGATCCACGCAAGCCATACCTCCCTGGAATCCCCAGGTGTCTACTTTTCAGAAATGTGTGGGTTGCTAGGTTTCCTAGGTGGCCATCGAGCCCCGGGCCAAAAGTCATGGGACCCCCTTGCAAAACCAGATCGTTTTGTGATAGGCATTTTGATGTCGCCTCAATACGTTTTGGGCCCTTGCCTGTCGCGTACTTGGGCCTCCACCGAGTGAGGCACCATTTTATCGGGAGACCTGGGAGACGCTGGGTGGTAGAAATTTGTGTCAGCCCGGTGATGCCACAACTTCCCACACAAAATGTGTGAAAAAGTGATTTTTTCAGCAAAATTTCAGGTTTGCAGGGGATTCTGGGTAAGAAACGTTGGTGGATCCACGCAAGCCATACCTCCCTGGAATCCCCGGGTGTCTACTTTTCAGAAATGTGTGGGTTTGCTAGGTTTCCCTAGGTGGCCGCCAGCCCAGGCCAAAAGTCATGGGACCCCTTGCAAAACCAGGTCGTTTTGTGATGGGCATTTTTGATGTGGCCTCAATACGTTTTGGGCCCTTGCCTGTCGCTGGTACTTGGGCCTCCCACCCGAGTGAGGCACCATTTTCATCGGGAGACCTGGGGCAATGCTGGGTGGTAGGAAATTTGTGTCAGCCCGGTGATGCCAGAACTTTCCCACACAATAATGTGTGAAAAAAGTGATTTTTTTCAGCAAAATTTCAGGTTTGCAGGGGATTCTGGATAAGAAAACGTTGGTGGATCCACGCAAGCCATACCTCCCTGGAATCCCCCGGGTGTCTACTTTTCAGAAATGTGTGGGTTTGCTAGGTCTCCCTAGGTGGCCGCCGAGCCCCGGGCCAAAAAGTCATGGGACCCCCCTTGCAAAACCAGGTCGTTTTGTGATAGGCATTTTTGATGTCGCCTCAATACGTTTTGGGCCCTTGCCTGTCGCGGGTACTTGGGCCTCCCACCCGAGTGAGGCACCATTTTTATCGGGAGACCTGGGGAAATGCTGGGTGGTAGGAAATTTGTGTCAGCCCGGTGATGCCAGAACTTTCCCACACAATAATGTGTGAAAAAAGTGATTTTTTCAGCAAACTTTCAGGTTTCTGGGGGATTCTGGGTAAGAAAACATTGGGGGATCCACGCAAGCCATACCTCCCTGGAATCTCCCATGTGTCTACTTTTCAGAAATGTGTGGGTTTGGTAGGTTTCCCTAGGTGCCGGCAGAGCTAGGGTTCAAAAACTACAGCTAGGCACTTTGCCAAAAAAGGGTCATTTTTCACAGTGAAATTGGTGTGTGTCCACGTTGCGTTTTGCGTCGTTTCCTGTCGCGGGCACAAGGCCTACCCACACAAGTGAGGTGCCATTTTTCTCAGAAGACTTTGGGGAACGCGGGGTGGGTGGAATTTTGTGGATTCATGCAGATTCCAGAACTTTCCACCACAGAAAAGTGAGGAAAATGTGTTTTTTTACACTTTTTAGGTTTGCAAGGGATTCTGGGTAACAGAACCTGGTGAGAGCCAGTCAAGTCACCCCATCCTGGATTCCCCTGGGTGTCTAGTTTTCAAAAATGTATAGGTTTGCTAGGTTTCCCTAGGTGCCGGCAGAGCTAGGGTTCAAAAACTACAGCTAAGCACTTTTCAAAAAAAGGGTCATTTTTCACTGTGAAAATGTGGTGTGTCCACATTGTGTTTTGCGCTGTTTCCTGTCGCGGGCACTAGGCCTACCCACACAAGTGAGGTACCTTTTTTCTCGGAAGACTTTGGGGAATGCGGGGTGGGTGGAATTTTGTGGATCCACGCAGATTCCAGAACTTTCCACCACAGAAAAGTGAGGAAAATGTGTTTTTTTTTACAATTGTTTAGGTTTGCAAGGGATTCTGGGTAACAGAACCTAGTGAGAGCCAGTCAAGTCACCCCATCCTGGATTCCCCTGGGTCTCTAGATTTCAAAAATGTATAGGTTTGCTAGGTTTCCCTAGGAGCCGGCAGAGCTAGGGTTCAAAAACTACAGCTAGGCACTTTGCAAAAAGGGGTAATTTTTCACTGTGAAAATGTGGTGTGTCCACGTTGCGTTTTGGGCCGTTTCCTGTCGCGGGCACTAGGCCTACCCACACAAGTGAGGTACCGTTTTTCTCGAAAGACTTTGGGGAACGCGGGGTGGGTGGATTTTTGTGGATCCATGCAGATTCCAGAACTTTCCACCACAGAAAAGTGAGGAAAATTTGTTTTTTCTGACAATATTTTAGGTTTGCAAGGGATTCTGGGTAACAGAACCAGGTGAGAGCCAGTCAAGTCACCCCATCCTGGATTCCCCTGGGTGTCTAGTTTTCAAAAATGTATAGGTTTGCTAGGTTTCCCTAGGAGCCGGCAGAGCTAGGGTTCAAAAACTACAGCTAGGCACTTTGCAAAAAAAGGGTCATTTTTCACTGTGAAAATGTGGTGTGTCCACGTTGCGTTTTGGGCCGTTTCCTGTCGCAGGCACTAGGCCTACCCACACAAGTGAGGTACCATTTTTATCGGGAGACTTAGGGTAACACAAAATTGTAGACCAACTGTTATTATCTATTGACTTTTGATGCATTTCTGCCTTCCAAATGAAAGACAATGTGTAAAAAGAAGTCATTTTGAAAAATGTCCTATAATTCTCATGCTAGTATGGGTACTCCCAATTTCGGAAATGTGCAAATATCTACTATTTCTAAACTCTATATTTTGTTCCCATTTCAGAAATACATAGGTGTCTTTCATACCGATTTTTCTATGTATAAATTTTCCCAGAATAATTGCTATATACCCGGTACATAATAAAAAACCATTGCAAGACGCTGCTCAGTTATTGGCTCTGGGTTCGTCGGGTTCTTGGTGAACCTAGAAGTCCTATATATCGCCACAACCAGAAAGGTCCAGCGGATGTAACGGTATATTGCTTTCAAATATCTGTCAAAATTAGAAGAAGTTACAGGTGAAAACGTTGACACAAATGGCTGATTTTTTCAACTAATTTTCAATTTGTCCTATATTTAACTGTTTGTTTCTATAAAGAAAACTTGAAGGATCTACACAAATGACCCCTTGCTGAATTCAGAATTTTGTCTACTTTTCAGAAATGTATGGCTTTCCAGGATCCATTATTGCTTTCATACCCATTTCTACCATTAACTGGAAAGAGGTTGAAAGCACAAAAAATAGCTAAAATAGACTATGTCCCAGAAAAATGCCAAAACTGTGTAAAACATTTTGGTTTTCTGACAAAAGTCTGCTTGTCCCTGAAAGCTGGGAAGATGGTGATTTCAGCACCACAACCCCTTTTTGATGCCATTTGCAGGGAAAAACCAGACGCTTTCATCTGTAGCCCTTTTTCGCATTTTTCCCCAAAAAACAAAATTTAGCTGTATTTTGGCTAATTTCTGGGTCCCCTCCAGGGGAATCCATAAACCCTGGGTACCTTTAGAATCCCCATGATGTTGGAAAAAAAGGACGCAAATTTGGCATGGATACGTTATGTGGTCAAAAAGTTACAGGGGCCTAAGCGCGAACTACCCCAAATAGCCAAAAAAAGGCTTAGCACAGGAGGGGAAAAGGCCTAGCAGCGAAGGGGTTAAAGGAAAACGGGTTGCGTTTAAAAGAAAACAAAACAAAAGCTTTCTTTTAATTTTTTAAGAGCAGGCAGTGGTCTGTGGGACCACTGCCTGCTCTTAAAAAAACGTTTTCGCCACCATTCACAAAGGGGAAGGGGCCCCTTGGGGACCCCTTCTCATTTGTGATTTGGTTACCATCAGATTGAATCTGATGGTAAACTGCGAATGTTTTGCGACCGGTATTTGGTCGCAAAACATTCATACATACCACTGCGATTCGGTATTTGGAAGGGACGCCTTAAACACACCCCTTCCAAATATCAAATCACAAAATAGAGGTTGGTACATTGGAAAAGCCTTTTTTGGCGTTTGCAAACTGGACGATTCTGTGAATCAGCCCGTTTGCAAACGCAAAATAGCATCATACATGTGGCCCAATGTTGTTCGCAAGCAGTGCAGTCAATCTCTCCTCCTTTGAAATGGGACATCTAAGACTGAATGACAATTTGCATTGGTGAGAACATCCTGGATTTGAAGCAAAACATTTCAATAAAAGTGACCAACATAGATTCTCAGAAATTTTGCTCTTTAAATGTATTTATAGGTTATGGCATGATCCTATGAGGCCAATGGGGCACACTACCTTGGAAAATGAGGCTTGTATGCATATAGAGATCCCCATTCTTACATCAGAATCAACTTAAACACTCTCTGCAAGACAATCAGACCGTACACCCGTACTCTCAAACACCCTACTATCATCTCGGAAACTAAAGTTCTACTCCAAATAACATGAGGTCTACGAACACCCCAAGGAAACAGACTAACACAGGTAATATGGGTTATATAAGAGGTCAAATGCCCTGTGACCCACATTGCAAGACATCTCATAAAGGCAACACTACATCACGTCAACCTCAAATAGATTTGGCTGGAAGGTCGCAATGGCCCCTCTTCACCCCTCAGAACACAACTTGAGAAAATCCAACATCCAACACAAAACCACTCTCTCTATATTATGCAAGCTCAACGCAAGGATGATCCTCCATGGGGAAACACAACCGCAGACATATACATTTGCAAGTAAAAGAACTAAGTGGCCAAGGCATTTGCACGTATGCACTATATAAGAACTGCATAACATATATATGTGTATTTAAAGAACGTGAACCTAGCTGTAAAGCAGCAGCAAAGAAATGTACAAAGGAGGAACAGACAGGGATACACAGAGGCAGAGGAGGATCTATGGGGGAGGACGGGACTGGCTAGATCTTTAGGGGTCACGACTGAGGTGGGCACACCAACAGTAAGCAGGTAATTGTCATTGTTGTGGTGTGACAAAACCACTCCTAGGACAACTGTTCTGAAATCTGCTTTCGGCACCAAGCTTTTACGGAGGGAGTAATTGTCAGATGATGTCAGTTTGTATATTTTTTATGCTATGGAATTTCTGGTGCTGAGAACAGTTTTAAAAAACAATGTTAGAGATTTGGTGCTGTTAAAAAACTGTCACATTAATCTCCAAGAGCCAATCGTGCACTCCTTCTTGTTGGCTTTCTCGAACAATCATCACAAATTCAAACTTCAGAGAATTGAATTTCGAATATATCTCTGATATCCAGGTCTTGATTTTGGCAATGCAATGTTTAAGTTGGCTGATGTTGTTTTCTTTCGACTATTAGGTAGAGCTAGGTATTATTCACAGGCTGGTGGATTTTCTTGCTGATTTCCAGGGGTTTCATGGAGAGGCTGACGATCACTGAAGTCCATGATTTATGCTGGCTATCCTCCAATACATTACTGAGGATATCCTAAATCTTTGTTTGAGGTGTCTTCTGGGTTTACTGATCTCAGCTGTCTTGTTGGAGATAGTCCAGAAATTTACAGAGATGTGCTACAGGATTTCTGGAGACCACCAACGGCTTTGCGTTGAATATTACATGACCTAGCTTGAGATAGCCAACATCTTTGCTGGGGGATGTCCATGCTTTGAGAGAGATGTTTTATTAGTATCTGGCTTAACTGGAAATATCTCACAGTTTTACTCTTCAGTCATTTGCCAGATATATCCTAAGGGAACATTTGAGATCACCCGTAACTTTGAGATATTTTATAACTCTGTTTAATATAACCTTTAATTGTATGGGATTTATATTGTGTGTTCTTGCTCTGTGGCTCCCCTGGTGAATATCCTTTGCAACTGTTAACATTTAGGGATGCTGTGGATATCTGATGCCTTTGAAGGTGATTGTCCATTGTTATGCTGTTAACAAATTTCAGTATATCTGCAATCGCGCTTCTTTCTCAGTAAGCATCATTAAATTATAACTTGGTAAATGCAAGGATCAATACTTTATAGAATCACTACCCAAGTTTTAGAATGACAAACTTTTGCAACCCACCCATCTTTAACGGACCAGAGGCGGACGATTTTTTTAATGTAACTAAAGCACTGTGTGATAGCGCACTCATTTACTGATAAAACTATATTACACACAAAATATAAGATGAGGAAATCGGGTTTTATTGAATATTTATCATTTGTGCATCACCAAGTAAAGAGTCTTGATTTGATCCTATTAAAATCTTAATTTCCATCACACTTCGGAATTGCAAAATAAAATGTTTCATTTTTTCTTTCCTAACAGCTAAATGTGTACAGTTCATTTACATTTTGCTGTGCGTTACAAAAAATGACATTGTACAGCCTTTTCTTTTACACTCCCTGGACCCCAGCAAGATTGTCAAGTAATTCACTTTACTTTTCTTTCTCTGACGGCAAAGTGAGAAGAGTTTGTAAACAACAATCCCTGTGTGAAAAAATAGGCAGCAATTTGTCAGAAGACATAGCCTCTCACATGACCTCAGTCTTTGAAGTGCAGCAAATGTAACAAAATAAATACAGAATTTAAAGTCATCTTTATTTATTGCGTGGGCTTTCGCAACCCAACAAAAATTTGTTCGCGACACCACAGTTTGGGAAATGCTGGTTTAGAGGAATCTGAGATGTAGTCATCAGCAAAGGGGCATTTCCAAGATTGTGGATAGGTTATCACTACGGCTGGGAAAGGGCTATCAGCACAGCTGGTAAATTCATACTTTTGACAACGATCATCATTTCTTTAAACAACACTGAGAAAAAGGTGAATGGATAGTGTTCTCATCTGAATTTATGGAACAGATCTCCCCACCTCACTGTTTACTGGCCCTGGACAACCAGAAATTTAGTAACTGCTGAAGTGCTTGCTTGAATGTTATGAACATAGTAAGTAATGGTGTTGATTTTATTAACGAATCCCTGGTTGAAGGTTTGGTTATACCAAATGGGTTAGGATTTTGTGGAGATCAGTACAAAGAATTATGTGGGCATACTTTTGATTAACACTATTTAAGACGTTTAATGGAAATTCTTTGCTTCAGTACTTTTTATTTTGCATTATTTCCATGTTGGTTTTTTACACCTTCAAACAATATAACAGAAAATAGGATTTAGAGATTGACGACTTAGGATGCTTGGCAGTAGGGTACTTTTTCAATATGGAACAATGCATAATGGTTAAAATAATGTAGGTTTCTGAACATTTTATGAAATACTATCAGTTGAATAAGTGTCACTTACATGTTTAATTCAATTTTTCTGTGGTTAGGATTGTATTCGGATTTTGATTTATATAGATTACCAATGGATGCATAATCAAATAAAATGAGGAATACATAAAAGAAATGGCTCACATTCCAACATCAGAGTAAATTACAAAACCTGGGATACTTTATGTATTAATGACATATGGGTTGACAGTCAATATCCCAAAGCTAAAGACTGAAATACCCTAACGTGTATGACTTTACTTTAAGTGTTTAAGAATGACAAAACATGTTTTTTTTTAAATGGTATATAAATAAGAGAAATTAGGTGGCCTATATAATCTAATGCGGGTAATAGAGACAAGTATATAGTTGGTAAATAATTTTGTGAGGGGGCATAGAGAGGAAGAGAAATTCTGCCTAAGAAAAGGATACATTTTTAAGTAAGAGTTAGACATAAAACGTTGTCTTCCCGACCAATGCTCCAGTTTGCCAATGAAATTAAACATATGGACTGGCAATGAAATTGAACAGATGGCTTACACAGGGATGAAGCCAAACTCTTACTGTTAAGCTATTTATCAATAATCAGGACATTCAATTCTATCTTATCAATGGAGACTAGAACAGATAGTAAGGGCACACTTAAACTTAAAGGACAATCTGCACAATAACTCACAGATTTGTGTGTCAAAAAAGACTTCACTAAGAGCAAAGCCATTGATGACTTCTCAAGTGATTGTTTACTTATGACTAGCACAGTTGCAAACTTAATCACCACTCGACGATGAACAACAAATCTGCTACATTGCTTTTGCCGCTGTGATAGATATGAATCTAGTATTCAGAAATTATTTCTGAAATTTACAAAAAGAGGGTTGGGGGATAAACCCAAGCAGCATAACCAAAGTTTCAGTTTGTTTCCTGAAAACATCTTACCTCCTATGAAAACACACTGAGCTTCATAGGAGTAAGAGACAGCCTCTTTTCAGACGCAAATTCCTCTCCAAGGTGTTCGGGCAAATTCCTTTACTGAAATACAGTGGTGACAGTCATCTTTCTGAATAAATTTCGAAACCAAGCATTGGTTTTGAGCTGTCAATGCATGTCAATGAAGTGTATTTCTTTACTTTGTTGTATGATCATATTTCTCCATTCAGGTAGATAGCCTTAAAACTGGGTTTTGAGCATTTTGGACCTTATGATCTCCGCCACTGAGAGACCGCCATGAAGAGCATCATCACAATCTACTGTAGAATTTATCAATTCATTCATTCATCATTGCAAAAGGGTTCTTGTGCAACAGAAACACTCCTATGTTTTCTTACTGATCACAGTAACTTGAATGATTCCGGTTCTCTGAAAGTGCTTTAGAAATTATAATTTCCAGACTTCTGACTGTCAATCAATCAATCAGGGGTTTGTTAAAGCGCGACTACTCTCCCGTAAGGGTCTCAAGGCGCTAGGGGTGGGGGGGGTGCAGGTTCCATTCCATCAAGGAGGGGGTCTGTCGAAGAGCCAGGTTTTGAGGTTTCTTGCGAAGATGGGGAGCGATGTTGTCTGTCTGAGGTGGAGCGGAAGGACGTTTCATGCTTTGGCCGTGAGGAAGGAGAAGGAGCGGCCTCCTGATCTGGTCTTTCTGGTGCGGGGGACCACGGCGTAGGAGAGCTGGGCTGATCGTAGGGTCCTTTGGGGGGGCGTGGAATTTGAGTCGGCTGGTCAGGTATGCTGGTCTGGTGCCATGGAGGGCCTTGTGTGCTGTCTGACTGGTTCACCAAAGAGGGAAGGACGACTGCTACATAGCAGCAGTGACCATGGAGTGTCTGATACCAAATTAAGCTCTATCTGACATAAGGGACAGAAAGATCAGTTCTGTCTAGCTTTCACTGAGTTGTAACCAGCCCAAATGCTCCCATACTTGGATGCATTTGATAAGGTCCATCAAAAATGTATACTTTGACCTATATCTAAAGGCGAAATGCACGTGGGCTACTGATTGCTGTCCATTCATTCACATACTAACAGAACACTCATCATCCTTGCATTTAATACTTGGCACAGGAGAACAAGTTCTTTCTGCTGTGTCTTGTGACGAACAAAAGTGACTGATGTTGGATAAACAGATGGATAAAGGGACACGAGTGAACAAGCGAAGTTTGGTCTCGTAATGTGGATCCCATCGTCACAGTGTAATACTGATCTGTAATAGTCTGAGTGATTAAAATCAGGTGTAATAAAATACTAAGAACAATGATAGGAAGACTCGTTTTCAATTGTACTGCTCATCACAAATGTAACTGCCGTAAGAGTATTAAGGGAAGTCAAATGAGTGAATAAGCTTGAACTGTATTTTGAAAATAATGTTTTCTAAACTGCATTTGTTTTTTAAAATAAAGTTTTTCAAAATAATGTTCCAAAACACTGAAGATTTAACATATCCATATTACTAAAAAGGACTTCTGGAGTTCCCATTGAGGGGGCAGGATTCCAGGACAATCTTGCTGTAGGTAACCTGCTGATCACAAAAAGGCGGAAGAGGTCCCTGAGATAGACTCCATCCAGGATACTTTACAATCTCCTGGTTAATCTTCCACCAAGGAAAGCAGATGCTTACAATGAGCAGTGATGGCCTCCAAAACACCCCCTTCCACTGCACCACGTGTTCTTAATGAGAAGCGGGTACTCTCTGAAGACGATGACATCCATGATCTCAGCGGTGTAAATGGGGAGCGGGACCTGGGCCAGCCACTCTTTAGAATAACTCTTCACAAAATGATGCATAGGTCAAGATGCTCACCCCTCCATCCCCCAGTTTCAATTCACCAGAATCCCCAGTGGGGTCCCCATGTGGTACTAGCACAGGTACCATCAAATTGCACAACACATTCACCAAATTATTAACTGATCTTCTGCATCCTTAAGTTCCAATGGGCTTCTCCGATTGACATCTTCCATGACCAGCCACAGGCCAATCACGGGAAAGTAAATGTACGTGCATCAATAACATGAGGGTGGATTCGACCCAGCAGAGTGAGGATACCACTAGCCAACCGTGACTCCCTGACCCATAGGAAGAGTTCGTACACACTGAGCTCAAAGAGTTTTATGGTCTCAGACAGCGAGATCCGTGCCCGATCGAAGGCAGAGTGAGCCTTTCTTCTTCGATACCTGCAGGAATGAGGGACAGGAAAAATTTAATTTTGCAACTACATGAGACAGAGAGGAGAGGGAGAGAGCACAAATTAGATTCAAACAAAGGGGATTCAAAGACTGCATACTTAGGTTGAAAGATAGCAGGGGGAGAGAGCAAAGACAAAAATTAGACAGTGAAGTAGAAAAACAAAGGAGGGAGAGAGAGTGATGAGGAGAGAGAGTGATGAGGAGAGGGAGTGATAAGGAGAGAGAATAAAATGACAAGAATAGTGCGTTTTTAGAGAGGAGAAGTGAAAAGTAAGAGGATATGGGAGGCAGTGACAAAAAAGAGAGAAAGAAAGTGAGTAAAGAGAGGAGAAGGGAGAGTTAGCAAGGAAGTACCAATCAGAGTGAGAAGAAAATAGTGTGAGAGCTGAAGAATTAGGCTGGTCGATTCAGACAGCAAAATGAGAAAGAGTGAAATGCAAGAGAAAATCAAGACACCCGGAAGAGAGAAATAAAAAGCATATTTCACATGGAGACAGGCAGACACAAAATGAGAGTGAGGCAGCCCAACAGAGTTAAAGAAGGGAAAGTGCAAAGTGTGGGAGCAAAGGCTGTGAGACAGGGGGAGAACGAGATATACCTTAAAGCCTAGCAGAGAAAATGGAGAAGGGTTGATCCTAGACGGCCAGGTGGGGAATAGAGATTTGAATGGGTTGCCAACCTAACAAATGTAAGATCAACAGCTTCCCAAAACACTGAAATCAATATTACACAGCAAGATAAGTTAATCTATGGGATTGTTGAACGCCATATGGATGGGGAGACATTGGGATCTGAGAGCTACTTTCATTTTTCTCAGCTGCCTACTCATCTTTCAAGGATGGCCTACTTTCTTTACCTGGGCAGTGCAAGCCAGCCCGTGCGACATGTAGAACTGACCCCAAAGAGAACTTCTGGTCATTCTCCATTAGTAGTCAATGCGTGAGGAGGAGAACGGAAGAAAATTGGGTATGTTGTAACTCAGTACATCAGGGGACCCCGTTGTGATAATACACGAGGAGAAGGCGACAAAGACTACTTTGAGCTTAGTCAAGATTCAGTGACGTCAAATGTGACGCTAGGTTCTGAGTTCAAACGTTCCTGGGATGGGGGATATGTAATGGGTTTTTTCAACACAGGGACTAGAGTAAAAAATTAAAGCCAGAAGAACTGAAAAGGAAACTGTGCAGATGCAGAGATAAGTTCAGGGCAAGGCAGAGAGCTTGCCAATGTCCAAATACCCAGCCACCAAAAAAGATGTACAAAATTTAGGAGAAAGCTGGTAAAATGCTAGTGCAGCTTAACAGGAGGGAAGAGAAGGCAAGCTATATAAAAGAAGTGAAGGGAGCCAATGGGGAGCTTCTGAGGGAAGAGATAATCGATTATGCATTCACAGGTGATTAAAGGGTCCTTCAATCTACCCAGACATGGATGGCTCAATACGTTATAGATGACATTTCCCACTTTGCACGCACTCGTAGTTTCTATGAGAACCTATTGCTTGAGGCTGAAATCAGAGTTCATCAAGCCTTGCCACAAATGCAGATGGCTAGCACCACAGGTGCCAACAGCCTCTCAACTGAGCTTTTTTGGAATTGTGATGCGAAATAAATGAAGACAGTCAATTAGTCACACGCATGCACACACGAACACATGTTGCAGGAATCTAAGGGAAAAGGTTTTCTAGCCTGAGATATAAGGGAGGCCTTAATAGAATTAACACTCAATGAGAAGAAGTCGAGAACCAGCCGTGCCTCAATCTAACTAATCTTATTGTTGAGCGTGGAGACCAACATATTAGCGGAGATTCTTAAAACTAAACTGGAGAAGAGTGTGACAATGGCAATCAACCCTGATCAGTCAACACTGAATCACACACGAGTGTCCACATATACTTAGTTGTGCGTTAGTTAGGTTAAAGGAGATTCGCAGTCATCACACATCACACTGTGGAATGTAATTACATGTTGAAATTTTTAGAGAAAATTATAGGGTTTTTTGAGGAGCATCTCTCAACATATGCAGTTTATATCCTGTTACAGAGGGGAGATCATCATTGGTCTACACTGTGCGAACAAGATATGCCGAAGACATTAAGCTGCCACCCAGGGTTTAGAATAAACTGGCAAGAATGAGTGTTTTTTCCTGTCAAAGGAGTGGTTTGGGTGGTAAATAATATTAACAGAGTGCTGAGGAAATCTGAAGAGACTGGCAGTCGTTAAAGGGACCTGCCACTGGTTGATTTGGAGGGAGATGATTTATTTGAAAATACTTCATAAGATTTCTTAATTAACTTCAAAAACACTATTCGTGATCCTGTGTTATTCTTTCACAGAGTTAAGGAAGTTATATAAGTTACTACAGAAATAAACAACACCCAAATAAACTTTTAAGCTCCATTTAGAAGTGGAGAAATGAATTTGCAAACGTGTTAAACTAATACCGAGCCTCTCAACTTGCATGAATAGCTGGCTCCATCTTCCAGCTGTGGAAACCCCAGTTCAGCTTCCATGGGTGCTGATGAAGGAGAAGTCACTTACTGTAATGGGGAGGCCATGATGAAGTGGTGTCGGCATCAAACTCTTTATTAGAAACAGCATGAAATGGGCTTCCAGAATGCTGGGTGGATGAACAGGCTGACATGGGAGACCCCAGCTAACGCGATCCTTAGATAGGTTGGCTAGCCTTAGCAATCTGCTAAATGGGACATCAAAGTTAGGGATTATACTACCCCAAAACGTCTAAAAAAATTATGCAGAGGTAAGAAAATAATTTAATCTAATCCAGAGGAAAAGATAAAAAAATATACAATTGACATATTCATTGTAAGGTATATATGTGAAAGATAAATATATAAATTTGCCCCATTGCAGGTCCAGGCCTTGATGGAGAAGACAGATACAAAACCAAACTCTCAGCAACCTCTGCCAGAGTCTGCCAAAGGAAGTCTTGGCGAACTTTCTAAAGTAAAATTGTCCATGGAATTTTGACAGTGAGGAGGAATTACTGTACCAACCAGTGATATTCCCACGTACTACCCACCTGACCTAAAAGTGGAGAAAATCCTAATAGCAAGATATCTCCATTTGAAGTTCCCCTGGTGGCCGTAAACCTAACCACAAGACTACTGGGGCTCCAGAACCTCCAACACTAAAAATTCTCGACTGCAACCAACCTGTTCTGAGATATGCGCCCCTGAAGCTGGCCTGGTAATCATAACCCTGACCACTGGGACCTATCCAAAGCTAATTGCAACCAGTCGGCTTTAACATTTGTGCTTTTTTTTCTGGCTGGAATCCCTAATCAATAACTACAAGTCAAGGAAGGTGTAGCTCAATGTTAGACCTTGAACAAGCTGTGATTCTAATATCACAAACGTTCCAGTCACCACAGAGCTTTGTTCAATCCCAACATCTGCAAACCAAACCGATTTGCCTTGGACTATATATCAGATGTCCAGAGACTGTCGTAGTAGAACTTCCTGGCACCCAAAGAAGCAATGTATCTTTCTGTTGGATGTCTAACTGTTGATGAACACAGTAATGATACCTGAAAACCCTGATGCATTACAAGGTATGGTGAAGAAAGCTCCACGAAGTAACAATGGCCCATATAAGGTGTCGGCAATAGTGGCCATTTATGTCACACGAAAGTAGGTAAGCATTATTTGGTTTGTATATCAGCACAATAAGTGTAAGGCTTTCCCAGGTTTTACTGCTGGCTTTAAATTCTCATACAAGGGTTCGATTTTTCAGACTGTATGTTGAAGGCGTGTTCCTTTTTAAAAAAAAAAAAAAAAAACATTCTTCCTGGATAACAATCTCCTTTAAGTGTGCCCTCTTATGGCCAGTGCCACAGAAATGATGTGATTCTGCATCCGCAACATTTTCTCCTCATAATCATGGATTAACAGCACTTGCCGAGTAATCCATTTCATGCATATTTTGAAGGTTCAAACAAAAAATATTTATACATCAATCTGATCAAAAGTCACCAAACAAAATGACAAACATGGTTACATGCAGTGGAAGACCCTTTGCAAAGGTTAACTGGTCACTTTATAGTTGCTGGTTGATTTATTCGGGTATACTGGTATTAATGAGGTGAAACTTTTGCCCAGAAAGTATTAATGTGTCAAAATGACAAAGTAACACAATTATATTGCCACATAATGATATACATTATTCCTCACATTTTGCCACACAATTTGGTCCTTCATTGTTTCATAACTCCAGTGGCCAAGCTTATGAGTAATATAATATCATTGAAGAAACCTTTGCACAGTTTCTTCTAAGCAAGTCTCCACTCTGGAGTGCTTCTGCCAGTGGAAAATAAAGGCAATTGAGGGAGTCCTGGCAACTCTTGCAAGCCACAGGATCTGGTGCCCTTGGCCAGTAGGGGGAACAGGAAGTCTCACATCCGTTGCTCCCCAGTGACCTGCTGACCCCAGGTCCTGGCATGAGCTAGACGGGAAGATATGGAGAGTAATTAAGAGTAAAGTGAATTGACAGGAAGGTACAGAGGAGGTATAACCGACCAAATGAAATAGAAGGAAAAGCAGAGATACAAACTTGAGGCAGAGACGGATACACGGAGCAAGAAGGGGGAAGTCTAGAGAGGAATCTAGCGAGAGTGAGATACAGGATGGTAGAGTGAGTGAGGCATGCACGGAGTGGAAGGCATCTGTGTGGCGGACAAGGAGTACTCACTCGGCCAAGGCGCGAACGCAGCAGCGAGACATGGTGATGAAGGAGCTGGCATCGGCCCGCGTGGACAGGGCGGTCTCAATGCCCCTCAACAAGTCGTTGGTCTTCAAGAGCAGCAGCATTTCTCGTGGGACGTTGTTCAGCAGCTGGCTGATTTGAGGTAGGTAGGCTGCTGCACCGCTGCGAATCTCTACATCCTGTGAGAAGGGAGACAGGGAGGGAGACAGCAAGAGAGAAGGAGAGAGATGAAGACATTCATCAAAAGGGAGGCAAGCACACTTTGCGAGGATAGTGCGAGGCAGTGGGAGAAAGTGGAGATTCGGTGACGTGACAGTGAAGACAGACAAAAGGTAGCAAAAATTTAAATAGGTCATTAGTGTCAAATGAAACAAAGCTTTTTGAAAGTGTTAGGTTGTAATCTGGCGCCTTCCTGTGGTTGTACCATAAGGCAGTTGGGTTCAGTAGCCTTAATATATCCCTCACCCTAAAAGACGATACAAAGTAATAGCAGCATGCGTAATTTAACAGCCAAAACTAAGTTATCACGAGTTTTAATATCAAAAGCATCAGGCAAAACTTCTTTCGAGCAAGAGTAATCCCCATTACTGTGAGTGCCACTGTATGCATCTATTGCCTCTATTCATGTGCCTTATGTGTGATTTTCCTAAAAGAGTCATCTCCGTATTAATCCAATGCTCTCCTTGTCTTAATTTACTTAGGGCCATATGTAGGTGGGCTAATACCGGTCGGTAACAGCCGAAAATCGGTAAATTTCCCGTTACCGACCGGTATTTAGCCCTTTGCGATGTAGGAGGCCGGATTTAAGGAGTCGGTAATTTACCGATTCGTTATTTTAAGGAATCGGTAAATTACCGATTCCTTAAATCCTATGTAGGGAGCACTCAAGTGAGTGCATTTTTGGTTTAAGGATTCGTTATTTACCACCAACTACAAGTTGGTGGTAAATACCGAATACCTTTTAAAAAGCAATTTTGTGCTTTTTAAAAGTGCCATGTGGCAGACATACATGCCCTTAGGGCATGTGTATGTGCGCCACATGTGCACACATGCACGATTCAGGGGTGCAACAGGGTGTCAATTTGACACCCTGCCACCCTTGAATATGCTCCCCTATTACCGATTCGGTATTTACCGAATCGGTAATAGTGAATGGCTTCCCATTCATTCCTATGGGCCTCCAGGCCCATAGGAATGAATGGGAAGGTATTCCTTATTACCGATTCGGTAAATACCGAATAGGTAATAACGAATATTACCGAATCGGTAAAATTTACCGAATGTTTACCTACATTCTATTTACCGATTCTTAAATACTGAATCGGTAAAATTCGGTATTTAGGAATCGGTAAATAGAAATTACCTACATATGGCCCTTAGTGCGCAGCTCCTGAGTGCTCTACCAAGTAGTCAAAGTCTGCACAAATAAAAAATGTTGTGCTGATGTCTTCGGTGTATCTGCACTCGAGCTGCGGGTTGCAGGGGTGGCCACTGGTGCATTCACAGAATTTAGCTTGCCAAAAAATATGGAAGGGAGAGGCTTCCAAATGTGCCAGATTCGGAAAAAGATCTACACTCCCCTGTTTGTTACCTGGTCTATCCCAGTTGACTCGTGCCGGGGACTTCTCTTGTCTGGGAGTGACAAATGCTGAGCTTAAAAAACAAGTATGCCTTTCTAAATGCCACTACATGTGCTAGGGCGTACAGGTCTCAGTCACAGATGGAAAAAGGCAGCATCAGTGTGGTCTCTTGGAATTTTACTCAAGTGAAAGCTTACAATTACGAGGTAATGCAGCAGTGTTAATAGATCGTTCACAAGATTGTGAAGGCAGTGAACCTCAACCCACAACTACCGGCCAATCTCTCTGCACCCCTTCCCTCCCAAAGTCCTTGAAAAGGCCATCAACCGCCAACTCATCCCAATCCGGATTCCGCACAAACCACAGCACCAAAACCGCCCTGTAGCTTCTACCGACGATATCAGAACCCTCATAGACCGGGGAGAAACGTCCGCCCTGATCCTACTCGACCACTCAGCAGCCTTCGACCACTGTGTCCGAACACACTCTGATCAAGAGGCTTCATCAGATCGGAATTCAAGAGGATGCCCTCAAATGGATAGCATCCTTCCTCACCAAAAGAACCTAGAGAATCCGTCTACAACTTTTCACCTCGGAACCCAAGAACATCATCTGCGGCGTCTCTCAAGGTTCATCCTTCAGCCCTACTCTGCTCAACGCCTACACGACTCCCCCCACTCCGCCAGGCCAACTTCGTCAGAACCCATGGACTGAACATCATACCCTACACAGACAACATTAAACTCATACTCTCTCTATCTAAGGACCCATCCACCACAAAGCATACTTCCGCCTGTGCATGACCAACGTCGCCGACTGGATGCAAAACAAGTACCTCAAACTCAATACAGAAAAAACAAAAGTACTGATCTTCGGGAACACCTCCCCATGTTGCGACTCCTGGTGGCCTTCTGAACTAGGACCCTCACCCACTCCCACAGACCACGCCTGGAACCACTGCATCATCCTGGACAGCATACTCACCATGAAAAACCAGATCAATGCAGTCTCCTCCGCCTGCTTCCTCACTATTCGCATGCTCTGAAAGATCTTCAAATGGCTCTCAGTCAGCACCAGACGTACCGTCACTCAAGCCCTCATCACTAGCCGCTTGGACTAAGGCTATGCAATCTACGGAGGAACTGACACTCACCTCCTGACGAAACTACAGACCACACAGACCTCAGCGCCTAGTCTCATCCTCAACATCCCCAAACCGACCCACATCACCTCACACCTCAAGTAACTTCCACTGGCTCCCCGTCCGCAAGAGATGTCAATTCAAGATGCTGACCCACGCCTACAAAGTCCTGCACAATCAAACACCAGCATACATCAGCCACTGCCGGAGTTTCCAACAACCTTCCGGACACCTTTGCTCCACCACCTTCTACCTCGCTCACCTCCCGCATCCGCCGAAGCAACAGTGGAGGACGCTCCAACCTTGCTGCGAACTCATGGAACAACTTCCGCCCCACCTCCGGAACTCACCCTCTCTTCCGGAATTCAGGAAGGGACTCAAGACTTGGCTGTCCGGGCAGCATGGATCTCAGCTCCTGAATACCCTCATGGGTGAATAGCAGCGCTCTATAAACCCAGTTTTATTGATTGACACAAACCAGGTCAGTAGATTGGCTCACCAGCAGCACTATTTATAGAAACCCCATCCATAATGTTTACTACCGCTCTCTGCGGGGCATTTGAGGTCATCTCATCTGCTCCAGTTTTGAATGTCTGCTGTAAGGGCTGGTCAGGAAGCTGCTGCATCTCTTAGGTCAGTGCTTCCCAATTGTTTTTAGAACCATGACCCAATTTTTTGAACAACAAACTCTCACGACCCACCTAGATTGGACATGAGGCAGGGTGAATATTTAATTTTTGTAATAACATCAACTGTTTGTAAATGTCACAGCCTTGACCAAGCCCTTCGATATCGGACTGGGGCCAAGAAATTGATCTGCCCAGAAAAGTGACGGATGGTGAACTGCACAGAATTCTGGAACTAGAACACTTTTCAGATTGGGGTGCTGTCTTGTGGCATCCGTTCACTAAAATCACAAGGTTTCTAGAAAAATCCTGGAGTTGATACCTGTGATTTGAGCAAATCTGAGAAACTGCTTCTACTGCAGACTATGAGGTAACACCTCATATCCAGTTTTGTGTTAAAAAAGGCCCAGTGGTGTATTTTAGATTCCATATATGTGTATATATTGTGAACAGGGCCTAAGAACATTGGAGTACTTTACATGAGCACCAGATTACTTTACACACTGTCAGATTAATTTTATTTTACCCAAGGGAGATTAAGTAACTTATCCAGAATCAAAGGATGTTGAGCCTACACCAGAACTCAAACCTGGTTCCCCAAATTTAGTCCGCGTCTCTGACCATTAGGCCACATTCATATTTCTCATTTTAAATGTGAAAATCATACACATATAGTGACCACATTCTCTGTTGGAATGTCTTTGTGAAGCAAACAAACAGCAACAACAAATACTGGACGGTTCCCCCGCAGTCTTGCTTGGGAATACGTGCAAGGGTTTGTTTTAAAACTGGACTTAGGGACATTGCTCAGCACCTTTGCATTTGGGCTAATCATTTTAAACATTACTTACATATTGACCAGGACTTTTGTGACCCATTAATGGGTGCCAACCCACAGTTTGGGAAACGCTGTCTTATGATGTCTAAGTAGATACAAGGGGGGCAGCAGGCCCATTTTGTGCTCTCACCTTTGTCTGATGCGAATATTAACCTTATGGTAACTGCTCAGGACCTCCAAATCCATCTTCAGCTATGGTGCCATATGTAAGGGAGGAGAAGATGTTGGTTACAGCTTCCTTGACAACTATAGCTTGTGCTTTAAATCACCTTGTGCTAATATTAAAAAGTCCCCCTACCACGATGGAGGAAGAAGATGGGATGCAAGACTTTTGGAGTCATATGATAGTCAAGAACGTTATGATCTGGAAACATTTATTTGAAATATATTATTAATTTGAACAATGATTACATGTTAGCATTTCATATGCTTTTACAATATCTTTTTTCCTAAAATCCTAAAAAAAGTTGGTGTATTGACTAAAATTAGATTTTAGTTCCTACCCAGATAGATGTAGTGATCTGTTAGGAAAGAATACTGAATTGTTGGAGAAAACCCTTGGGCAGTTAATACCATTGACACTCCAGTTTTTCCGGTGTACCCGATGTCACTTTTCCAAGATGCCATTTTTTGACTACATTAGTAGCTTGACAATATGCTTTAAAATCATGCGGATGCATGGATGTCAGATCAAACATAAAATGTGTATTTGTTTGTGTACGTTCAACTCTTGGGACATCTTAGTGCCGAACAATAGATGTTTATTGGTACCAAAGTAAATGGTACTCATTTTATCAACCGTGAAAAGTTGAAAGGTTGAGTGGGCCTGCCACGATTCAAATCTGTGATCATGAGATCAAACACAGGTAGCTGCTGGGTATGCATTAGTCCACTGAACCATTAGACCCAGTAACAACATTGTGTCTTTGGCATTCTGAAATATTCGGGTCACACTGCTGGAGTAAAAGGCATTGCAATAGCTGGCTATTGTGGAAGAATAGTAAAATAGATTAAACTCAAGGAGAGCTAAAATGCACCTCTATTTAAGCACAATATGACTACAGATTTTTGCTAAATATTTCCCAGAAGTTCCTAACCTAAGGTAGTCCTAAAAGTAGGAGTACAATATTATAGTCAAGTTTAACAAGATGAATGGAAATATTGACTCCAAATCAAGTGCCTATACAAACTGCCAATGGCCAGTTGACAAAGTAAACATAAATGAAATAAATAGATCAGCAAAACTACCCTGCAAAGCCCAGTAATTTAAAGGATGCTCTTTAATGCACTTCTTTTAAAACGTTAATTATCATCGCCGCTGTCATACAGTTCCTACAAATTAAGTAGGACTACATATCAAGAGAACACAAACTTCAGAATACAGGGACTAAGACCTTCTACATCATCAGGAAATGTGTGGCCAATTCCTGGCTAGCTCACAGTGCCCCATCTGAACCCCTAAACTGACCAGGGTAACAGATGGTATCGGCAACCTCAAACATGACTAATCTGATTCCCAAGGAAATAGCGGAAACAGATCTACCCATTCATGGTTACTCATGCATGACAAGGTAAAGACAAGATAGATATGAATAAAGATTTTCAAACATTTAGAGAAAATGAGCAGAGATTATCAGGCAGATGAAGTAAAACATTGTAACCAGCATTATTAGAATGGTGAAAAAGATAAACAGTTCAACCATGGCAATGTTACTATGTGGTTATAAACCTATCTGCTACTACCTATCCTATGAGAGCATAGTGGGAGTACCCTCTTTCAGATCTAGTGGGATAGCCCAATCCCCCCATACCTGGATATATATGCCAAGGAGCTGGTTTGGTGAAGAGCAGGCTATTGTCCTCGGTAGGATAAAGATCAGAATCAGCAGGGCTGCATATCAGGCATAGTGACGCATTTCAGGATAAACATAGCCAAAGTGCTCCTCTGCTGACTGTAGTGCAGAGGCAGTTTATATAATAAAACATCATTCATATCGCACTGGGTCGAAGGTACAGCTCTGATGAGGTTATTTGTCTTGTTTCTAAGAGCTGTCTCAAACGGACAACATAAGTACAAGGACATCTAGTTCTATGTTCCCAACCTTGGACAGAGTGTACAGATTACATGATGAAAAAGGCTTACTAGGATTAAACTGCACATACAGTGTCTTCTCAGTACATTATCGAGCAAATGTGAAAACACATAAGAGTCACCACTAAAAAAAGATGTCAAGTTTAAAACGTGGAACTAAAATGGAGACTAAATGCGGGCCCTATTGTTCCTTACAACTACGCCCAACATGCAGGGGTTTCATTCTTACGGATGCTAACAGGTCTGGAAAAATTGTGTCCTGCTAAAATAGAGTCACCTAATAACCCTAATCAAAGGCTGAGTGGGAAGCCTGGAGGAGGCAGTGCACAGGGAGCTGAGGTCTGTGTTTCACAGAGGCACAACTTAAGATGAATCTACACCTTTGAGGCAGCTGCACAAAAATGCTACCAAGCAGAACCAGCTATTAAAGAAGCAACCCACTGAAGACTCCAACAGCACCCTGGTCTACAAGTAGCTTGGCATGGATCCTTGTGAGTGTGTGTTTTAGGGGTGAAGAAGAAGCCCAACTATCCAATATGTGCTTTTACCCAAAATCTTCTAATAAAAATCAGCATCTCAAATATATTCTTTCATTCAGTATAAGTGTGTTCAGTAATGTGGATCTACAAACAAGAGTGTTGTTTTCAATAAATCACATCGTAAAGTCTACCTGGAAGCAATGGAGCATATACTGAAAATGCACAGGAGCATTGTTCTGAATGTCATTCAAGAGATTACAATTGTTCCATTGTTTATGAAGGAACCCAGGGGCTTATCATGCAACAGACTTCTATAGAATGAAAAAAGTATATTCGAGTTGATGACTGTTTATTA
Source organism: Calotriton arnoldi (assembly GCA_963921515.1). Lineage (NCBI taxonomy): Eukaryota > Metazoa > Chordata > Amphibia > Caudata > Salamandridae > Calotriton > Calotriton arnoldi. The sequence goes on from CAWUFW010002645.1 coordinate 418,293, forward strand.
GAAGATTTAGGGGAAAGAACTCTCCTTACAAATAGTTTGAGGGGTAGTTGGCCCTACCCTCCCCACATGAGTTGCCCTCTCATATCATCATTTGTATTCTAATTTAGGCATTTTGAGCGGCGCTGAGTTCATCAGGTCTTTCCCTAAGGATCTATGCAATATGTCCTGGTGTTTTTCAGATTTCTGGTGCTTTTCAGAACGGGCCGAACGATTGTCTTACCAACATAAGGAGGAAGAGTTTTTTGGAAGATGTAGTGATAATGAGGGCTTTTCTAAGCACAAGGCCAGTAAAATTGTTCACACTTTGTATGATTCAAAATCAGCTTACCACAGGATAAGTCTCACCAATGTTTTTGTTTTTCCAGAAACATAGGGGTTGATTTTGAAAACTAAGTATTTTTCTATTTTATGGAAGTAATGCTTAGGTGCACCAAAATATACAAATAAGAAATTATGATTATTAAGGACAGAATCTGATGCTTTCTAGACTAGCAGGTTGAAATTACTAGTATGGAATAAATGGATGTAAGAATGGGAACACCATGGGAGGTGAGATTCTTAATGTGGTGAAAACCAACAAAGGTGCAATTGTATATTTTTTCACAAATGGTGAGAATACATCTCCCCACAGTCAATGCACTTCTAAACTATAGCCTTCTCCAAAGTATGTAGGGAGAAGGATCAATTCTCCAGATGTATGTGATTTAACAGAAAAACAAATTCAGAAAATATAAATACTGAGAAGTTCTACAAAGCCCATTAAATGCTTTGTAGGTCTTACCAAGCAAACAGTTCAAGCTGTTTGTGAAAGACCTATTGTGAACTTACAGTGGGCTTACAGTTCACTCATTGCTTTCCTTTGGTTGGCTTTACTGTCACTCATTTGCTTTCTTCATATTCAATAGCTTTCTTCCTCTTTCCTCTTCTTGTGTTTGTCCATCCCCTGGAGCGTAGCCTCTTTCCTATCCCTTTGACTTGCTGACATGTATCCTTACACTGCTCAATGTTAGGTACCTACCTTTTTCTTTTTGGTTAAACAGCCAATTAAAGTGCATGTGTTTTTCAGCTCCCTTTCTCATGCTCTTTACTCCCTGCCAAACTCCTTGTCCCTCCTGCGCTCCATGTTGTTCTCTCTAGTGTGTGCAGCTTTCTCCTCCTTTCCTCAAGTGCTCCTTTGTTGCCCCACTCTGTGGTGATTTTTTTATTTTGCATTAAAAAAAACATGTTTTCTTTTTCGATCCAAGTGCTGTCCAACATTTTGGATATGTACATTAAAAAAACGAAAATGGGGCCAGCTTCATTCTGTAGGTGCATCCATGCATGGTGACACACTAGCGCATGTACAGAATGACACTACCGGCAATAGTGGTTATGTCATCATGCCTTTTTTATTTGCTGATGCTGTGTAGCATCAGCTGACTATAGTGTCAAAGAGAATACAGTGATGTTTCAAGGGGGGGTTTGGGGGTGACGATGCCTCCCCACCGCTCGTACCTGTGGACGTCCCAGGACGCCAAAAGCAGAAATCGCCAGCAACACCCCCCCCCACGCTCTTACATTAGGCTGCCGCGGGCGCAAACGCAGGGACCGCCATGGGCGGCACAAGGTCCAGATACCCCACTGAGACAATAGGTCCAAAAGGTGAGACCTACTGGCTTTACTAATGCTTGTATTTAAGGTGTAAATGTAATTAATCTTGAAAATGGATTTTCCCTGTTCACTTTTCTGCAAAGTTTGCACAGATACTTTTACCTTCACTCACATTCTCATTCCACGTCCTATCAATGGGTGAAATTATATATTTTTTTAAATTGCTGTTCAACCAAGATTGGGCACAATATGCAGTATAAAAGTGATAGAAATGATTCTTTCTAGGTCGGCAATTATTAATTAGTGCACCATAGAATAAATATTATTAAGTGAATAGGATGTGTAATCAGAACAACACTTAATATTAAGTAAAACACTAGGTGATGCATTTTATATTTATTTTTGTGGATGAATACACTTTCAAATACTTATAAAGTACTGAATGTTCTGAAGAAATTAAGAAATAGCTGATAATTCTGTTTTAGTACTCAATTTTCATGTGCTACTTAAGCTATTTTTTTTGTTCACATTCAGATATCTTGTCCTCAAAGTGGAAGCGAATAATTGGATTTGACCTGATGAAGCGAGATATATTCGTGAAATACTTGCTGGCATATAACAAGGATACTAAATTCAATTGGATAATGGATCATTAATAAATTACACTTGAGATAAGATCAAAGATGTTTGGAATATTCAATTTTGATGGCATGTGCCCAAGTTAGCTGTTTAAATTTATTGAAAGTGTTAGAACAGAACCTGGTTGCTTCCAACCTATGCCCCGGCCATGTCTCTAATTTGCTCGCTAGGTCTCAGGGCTTCCACACATCAGCACAACTATGTGTCTGTACTGATTCGGGACTGGTGACAGTAGGGGACTGCAATGACTCAGGAACCCTACGATCATTTTAGATCTAACTGAGGTCACAGCCTCCCAACACAACAATTCCTATTATACGCAGGACACTTCATAAAGTGTGGGGCAAATCAGATGCCACACCTCAAGTACAACAAGTGCTGCAATTGCTATTCACAATTGAGCACAGCAGGAGATTGGTCTCCTGATTTTATAGGGCTTTGGTAAGCACAATGGTCACCCGGAGGAATGAAGACTAAATCGAGAACCAACCTAGACAGGGAACGGGGTGTATCTGGATGCACAACAAGTATCAAGAAACTCCTGATTCAACTACACACAATAATCCTGAAGAAGACCCCGCAGTGATGTTTTGTAATAACACTCCGCATTTGGGGGTCGAAACGTCAACGTAAAGAATAGGCGCTCTATTCCAAATCAGACATATCTACGCCAAAGAATAAGGCCATATTTTTGAATACGTAAAATAAGGTTACACGGACGCCGCATCAAGTTTTCATCTTTTATGTGTGTTACTATTGTCAATTGTCCTATACTCTTTGGATTGTGTTAGTTGTTATGTAATGTATCTGGCACATATATATATGCATGTATTTCTCTATGTTGTGAAACAGTCTTGTGTTTTTAATTTTGATATATGTACCATCCTACACGCTAAATGACTTTATAATATATCGGTCACATTTTGAATTCACATTGTCAGTCTCATCTGTTTTGTCATTTGTGGTTAGTATTAATTTATTGTGGACCACTGACTTGGCGTCCTAATTAAACAGGACAAACTTAATTTCAAAGTAATTGTTTCTTTCTCGGCAGAACTGCTATTTAGTATACTGTCATAATTCCCCAGGTTCTGTGAGATACTGGGATACCCCACTGATATTAATGGTCATTTTATTTTGAAAGGAAATAATCATCAATCTTGCTTTCAAGCTTCTGCAAATATCTGGATCGAATCAGAGAGCATTCTGGAAGCATTATACATGGCCTCATACTGTTAAACTTTGCAAACATGTAAAAAGATTTTTACTGGAACCACTGTCAATAGTGCGGTCCGAGCTTGCAGCTTCTATTTAGAGCGCTCATCCTAATAATAAACGCTTTGCATTAATGAACCATAAATACAAGTTCAAACAGCATTAACATACAGACACAAATATTACCTCAACTGCAGACAATTCCATTCTCTGCTCCATAATGTGGTACTGTAAAAAGGCAGGCAAAGGATTTGTGCTGCAGGGGGTTGGGCCTACTTGTCCCAAGGACAAATTAAACATGAAAACTTCTTGTCCTTGACCCCAAACAAGCCTGGGCATCAGACTATTGGAATTCCACACCCCTGAGTGTTTCCCATTAAATGGGTTTGCGATTATTTTGGGTTCTCAAAAATAGGCCTCTGATTTTATTTTTCTATGAATTTGTAGGTGAAGGCATTTCTCCACGTGGAAATTTTTTTTTACAGTGTAGACAAAAGATGGAAAAAATGGAAATATAAGTTTCCACTCCTAAATATATATGTATGCATGTGTGATATGTCTATAGCATGAAACTAGCCAAAAGGCGGCAGGGTGCTGTATAGGTTGAAAGACAAGCATAATGTCAATGAGTGGTAAGAGAGGTAGCTTGTATGCAGACTTAATGCATTGTGATGTCATTTTCTTTAAAGATATTTGTCTTCAACTCTTTTCTAAATTGGAGCAATGTTGGGGGTAGTCGTTAAGGATACGGGGATGTTCTAGATTCTGGGTGCATAGATGAAAAAAGCTAGGTTGCCTTGTTTTTTTCTTTTTTTACTCTTCATAGTCTGCAGTCTGATGGTGCCCTGGCTGCAGGTGTGCCAAGAACCACCAAAGATGGTGAGCTTGTCTGCAAGATAAGCATAGTTTCTGGTTATCATGGCTTTTTAAATGATGCAGCCAGTTTTGAAGCTGGTCTGGACTAGCAAGGGGAGCCAATAAAGTTTTAGCAGGAAGGGGGTGATGTGATCATATTTCTTCAGGCTGTGGATAGGACATGGATGTCCCTAGGAGGATGTCCCTAGGGATGGGGTGGTGCTAGAATGAAGTTTAGAAGGCCAGGGAGCAGGGCATTTCCACATACAGATGTGAAAGTTGAGCAGCAGTCCTGAAGCCACTTTCTGGAAGATACAGTTTTACTCTATAAGAGAGAGCTGGCACTAGGCCGTCTTTGAGGTTTTTTTTGGGCGTTGGGGTCGCGGTGGGGGGCAATGTGTTCCTTGTGGATGGGGTTGTTGTCCAGGTTGAACCCAAGAGACTTAGCATTCAGTGAAAGATCCGATTCAAAGCTGTTAAAGTTTAAATTGCAGATATATAGGGCTTACTACCCCTGATGAGTCATTAAATCACTTTACGGCAAGTAGCAAGCTACATTAGAGCCCAAAGATAGTGGTCAGTCCATTAGTTATTGGGGTTAGTCTTGCATGCTCATTCCCTGCATTCACTCCAGTTTCTTGTAGTACATTACTGGCACAGATGTGATCAATAGAGGGGGCTATGTGAGAAGCAACCTCTTGTTGGAATTAATACGATAGTTATGGTTTTTAAAAAGAGCTTAAGATTTATAGGCATGAGACTTAGAGTAATTTATATACAGAAGAGGCAGGTAGAAGGGAAGCAGAGTTGCACTTAAAAATAAATAGGCGATGGAATGGGTGGAAGTAAGTAAATGTTTAATAGAATTAAATGTACATTTTTCATGCAGGATTTTAAGGAATATAGCAGGTGGAGGATTTCGCATGTAATTTGTGGATGTAAACCTGCTGAAAGAAACACTTATGTTCTGCTCCTAAGGAATGTAGCTTATACATTCTTTCTAGAGGCACTTAAGAGGTGACACAGATACTTCCCACAGGAAGCACAGTGCTTGTTAAGACTCCGTTACTTAAAGCAGTGCGACAAATAAGCACATTCGATTACCCTTCATTACAATTGGAAAACACCCCAGAGAGACCCCTTTTATATACCCACTACAGCAGTATACTCAATACTATGAAGTATCATTACAGTTTATGCAAATCATATGCACCATACATAAACTATACACGTAATATAAAACATGTTATATAATCACCTTCCAACTTAGAGATTGTATACATTGCAGCAATCATTAGTATATTAGTTTGTGACCCATTCAACACCTGGTTCGGAAGGTGCTGTCCCCTGCGTCCACCTGAAGAGCCCCCTCATAGAACAGACATGTCCAGCAGAATGAATGTGTCTGAGGTCACCTTCTAGCATCCACTTTGCCACGTATTGGAGCACACCTGAATTGAACCGCGTTTGTAGTTTTACTTGTTTGTTGTTGTTGCCAAATGACAGGAATTCTGTGCCAGTGAATTCAATTCGAGACTCCAGGATATGTATTAGAGTGGAATGGTCGACTGTGTCGAAGGAAGCAGAAAAGTCCAGAAGTATCAGGAGGCAGAGGTCATATTCATCTGTGGTCAAGAGGACATAGTCTAATGATGTATAAGGTATCAGTCTCCGCTTGAGAGTGGTTGTATAGACATCATTTAAGGGTCACAGCTGCGACCTCTGGACTTCAGCTTGTGACCCCTGCCACGTTGCTTGCGACCCCTGCCTTGTTGCTTGCGACCCCTGCCACATTGTTTGCGACCCCTGGCCAGCATAGCACAGGTATTCCTATTTCTGTTCACTGAGGCAGCCTTTGCTAAACCTGCTTGTTATATTTTAAAAGCTTTGCAGCAAGACTCAAGCTGCTCTGGAAGAGGAGCCCCTTTCTCTGCTGCCTACAGCCTGTCAGAGAGGTGGGCGGAGCGCCGGCCCCCCTGAACCCACCGCGTTGCCCTCCTCGGGCCGTCGACCGGAACACCTGATTTCCGCACTCCCGCTTTTTTCCGGCGCTTCTGCGGCTAGGATCCAGGGAGACAAAGAGGACGACCCCTCGAGGCACTGCCTTAAATACCTAACTACTAAGATTCGGTTTCGTTTCATCATTGACCCATCCCGAAACCGTAACGTCACTAGCCAGTCCCCCTCCTCAATCCAGCCTCCCGGTGGGATGCTCGGTCCTGTGGCGCTACTAAGGGTGCCCCTCCTCTAGGCGCGGGGGGCGCCTGCTCAGTCCTCTGAGGTAGAGCTCAATAATCTGCCTGCACGGATAGTGTGTTGTGCTCCATCAACTTAGTTTCACTTTTGCAGCAGCTTTACATTCGCATGCGCAGGGCCTCTGGCCTGAGAACTGTGTAGAGAAGAAGAAGAATGGAAGGCTGACAGGAGGGGAACGGCGGATGGGGATTCCTGTGTACGCAGGTATTTGTATGTGTTTGAGAGACCCAAGTCGTCTGTGTGGGGTCCTTGAGGATTCTGGCTGAACTGTTTTGAGGAGTTCATGCAAATCCTGCAAAACATAAGTATTTTTTGTCTTTCTTTTAAATATGCTAGCAGGCGAAAGCCACATTAACTAAAGGCGTAGTGCTGGTTTGTAATATTATGAGTATTGGTGCTCAACACTCAATAAAATGCAGATATATAATACTTAAATTACATATTTCTTCTTGCCAAGTAAACAAAATGTTAAACTTTTAAAAGCGTTACTGCCATATTCACAAACTGGGACTTCACAATCAATAATACAGTCGGTGCACCAGCACAAAGGCTGTGGGGGCACATTGACCCCTTTTACAGTTGCATTTTTCTTTTAAACAAGGTAAGGGGGCATCATTTCTGCTTACATTGGCCCCGTGGTATCTTGCTGCACCATTGTTCCTCCTCAAATTCCACCTTGTGCTAACTTCAGACTAACAGTGCTTTCTGAAGCACAGTAGTTTTCATTTTTCCTTTCTCAGCAAGCACAGAGGTTTGTGTTTAACCTTTCTAAACTAGAAGGGGGTTAAACATCCCTGCAAAGTGTTTTTGGCTAAAAATAAAGACAATGAACAACTATCTGAAGGTATCACACGGGGCCGGGTGCAACCTGTAAACTATGCAAAACCTATCCCTTCATTAATGACCATGCTCTATTTTATGTGATTGAGGCATTCTTTGCTGCTACTACTACAATCCCTGTTTTTGGTGCTATATCTATTTAGTGCTTGAGGTTTACACTTCTTACTGCTCCCCGTGCTGTATCCCTTCTATGAGCAGGGCTTCTACTGTGCAGGCCATAATGTTGTGTTTTGTGTGGCAGAAGCTTGCACATCTCTTGCTGATGCTGTACCCATTTCGTTATGGAGGTTTGCGTTGCTCTTTACCATGCAGTACGTTTTTTGAGTGAGAGTGGTTTACATGCTGTGTCATTTTTGTGTTAGAAAACTCTGCACTGCTGCTCCTGTTGTAACTTTGTAGCGTCAGCACAGGAAACGTGCACCGCAGCTGCCCATCCTCCCATCCTAAACCTCTTGTGTGTGAGAGAAGGTTCTGTACCTGTTCTGTGTGTATGGGGATCTAGCCTCCATCCAGGGACTGACTGGCCGTAGCGGGCATCAGGCGCTTGCCCGAGAGGCTGGAAGGATGGGGGCCAGTTTTGGAGTAGTGGGGACCGGTTTTGTTACTGGGGGCAGGTTTTGCAGCGATGCTGCAATACAGGGGCGTAACACAGGTCCCCGCATCCCCCGCGGTGCGGGGGACCCCCGAGCTGCAACGGGCCCTCTCAGCACAGTACTCAGGCCTGAGCCTCCGGATTAAATCCGGAGCGGGGCCCCTCCGTGTGCATTGCAGGGGGGCCCCTTAAACTTTCGTTATGCCACTGCTGCAATATCGGCCCCCAGTAACAAAAGCAGCAGTGCCGGAGGCCGGTTTTGTTAAGCAGCAATGCTTGACACTTACGCCCCCCCCCATGTGGGTGGGGGCGGTCCGACAAAATTGCCAGGGCTGCTTTGGGTTCCTAGTCCGGCCCTGCCTCCATGTGTCCCTTTTTGAGTGAGTGGGAAGCTTGCAATGCTTATAGCTACACAGTACCATTCTGTGTGAGTGAAGCTTGCAGTGTTGCTGCCTGTACTATACCTGTTCCTGATGTGTTGTTACATTTACCTGTGCATTGTGTTGTACGTTTAGAAGTGAACGCCGTGTCATTGTCATGAATAAACGAATGAACAGACTGTCCCTATAATGCAGGGAAATAAAGGCTGAAGAGACCAAAGGACTCAAGGTGAAGGACTAAGAAAAAGAGAATAAGAAGGTAGAGTGAAGCAAAGGAACTGAGCTGGAGACAAAAAATGAACCGAAGACAAAGTACACAATTAAGGGGAGGAAAATGAGATGGATGAGAATAACCCAAAGGAGAAAAAGCAGGAGATAAAATTAAAAAAGAAGAAGCAATAGTAAGTGTTCAAGACAAATAAGGGGAAAGGAAATGCACGCTATAGGTTTAAATAGAGAAATTAATGAATGGTATTAGGAAAATACATAAAAGGAAAGGAAGTAACAAAGAAAAAGAAAGGAAGTGAAGGGCAGACATTCTGGATAGTAACACCACAGAAGTATGAGAGCAATCCCTGCACACAAGTGAGAGAAGGATTAGTGTAAACAGGATAGGGGACGTTTTGTGCACACATATGAAAGGAGACTAGGTCCACACAGCTGATGGGAACTAGGCACAACTGGGAGACAGATGAATTCTTCTTTTTAGGTTTAAAGGCAGTATATGCATATAGGTCAGAAGAGCTAAATGCCCACATATGAAAGGAGGGTAAGTGTGAAGAGAGAGAGAGAGAGAGGAGTAGAACATCCTACAGCAGGGTGTGAGTGGGGTTAGGTGCATACATAAAAGTTGGGGTTATGCGAGATGGGCTCCATGACCCAGAAATCTGAACTTGTCTGATTCAAGTTTGAGTAGGCGGGGTTGGCTCTGTGTAAATAGCTGCCTGGGAATAAGCCCACTCAGGTGAGAGTGAACAGGGTGCACAGGTGAGGGCTAGGCACATACGGTGAGGAACGTATTGGTGCACACAGGTGAGAGTTTCTATTTAGATAAAGATGATCTGAGCAGTCGCACACAATTAAAAGAGTAAGGTGCACACAAGAAAGAGTATGACCATGGGCACACACGAGATGCGGTAGTATATGCACACATGAGACACAGCTTAATGAATGAAGGTTCCAGAGAGCTAAGAGTACAAAGACAAGGGGTGTCTAGGTGCACACATCTAAGATGAGTGTATATGTTTGCATGGTTTTAACCAACGAGATATGACTATGCAACACATGTCACATTAATGAAATAAAAGAGGCAATTCAGGTTTTGGTATACATTGTATACTTGGATTTCATTGCATAAAGGCAGTTGTGACTGAAGAAGGACAAAGGATTTGAAAATGTGTGAAATGAGTGTCTGCGTGCTTTTTTAGGCACATGTGCGCCTGGGCCTTGGTCTCTGTGCATATTGACTCTCACAAGGAGAGCCTGCACATACATAGCACTCATGGTCAACTTCTGTTTAATGATTATGTTCTTATGACACAGTCCTCGCCAAATGGGTTTATTCCCTGGCTTTTATTGGTTTTGCCATGGCATGAGGAGATTTTGTCTGGGCTTCGGAAGCTATCTATGCAATTTATAGTTGAGCCTACGCACTGATGGTTGTGTTTAACAAATGATAGTGGCGCCTTGATAGGTGAGGCTTTGACTGAGCATATAAAGCAATGTTTAGGAACAGAGTAAAAGTAGCTAGCCTATTATGGCATTTTCCTGGCAAATGATGGCTGTGCTCCAGGCTTTTGATAGTTGTGTCCCTGGCATACTATGACAGCAGGCTAGTCAATACATGGGTGACAACTAAAGTGCACTTGCTTCTACATGAGTAGCCTTGAAGGTTTTTTTTTTTTTTACCTTCAATTATGTCACTTACTGTAATGCAAAGATCACAAAACATCACTTTATGTGATGTTGCAAAGGTCAAAAGTCATATGAGGTCACTTCTTGTGATGTCATTTTGGGTCATCTTGGTCAAAGGACATGTGATGTCACTTCCACTACCCCTACCATTTTGGTGAATTGACATCCATGGTAGTCATGCCGGAGATGGCTTGCAATATTTAATGGGATCTTGGAGCTGAACACAGATTTCTTTTTCCATGATCTTGCCCATAAATGGTAGGTGAGTGATGGGTCGGTAGTTGGTGAGGTCACCAGGTATAGCATAGGTTTGTTTAATACTTGGAGGAGCTGGCCTGTCTTGAGATCTTTTGGGAAAATGCCTTTAGTGACAAAGGTATTTACAATGATGCGTAAGGGGTGAGAACATTCCCAGAGAGATATATCATGAAGGACGAGAAAAAGACATTTTCTTCGCAAGAAGAAGCTTTTATGGAATTGAGTCTGTTGGCAAAATATGCAAAAAACAGGACTTTGAAGGATGACCATTGCGGGATTCTACAAGAAGGTGTGGGCGAAAGAAAAGCAGGCTTTGTGTTGTTGATATGCTGCCGGATCTTCTATATTTTTCAATACAGAGGAGGCTGACAGCATTGCACTTTTCTGTGGGGTGGGGAATAGGGGAGTCCGGCAGGGGGTTGATGAAGGTACCGATTGTCTTGACAAATGTTCTGCTTCTTTTGGTGGCTTTATTGATGGTGTTGGTACAGTACTTTGCTCTGACTATGTGATGTGAACACAATTGTCACACAGAGTTTGTAATTCACTGACAACCAGACAAAAGGAGGCTCACAGAGACATGCTGTGACACTCAGTACACATTGAACACTCACCAGAGAAAAATAGGACAAGATATTTAGTTCAAGTCAAGATGTGAGTTCACATACAATCAAACACCATCAAAAATAGATTGCCAATCAGACACCGACAAATGTGTACTCTAAGAAAGTGGAAGTCTGACATAAGCATAGACTAGCTTTCCAAATTAGCATTCAAACATGTGACTAGCACCACCAAACACCATCAAACGCACTCAAAGTTGCATCAGAAACATGCAAAGATATTATTTAAGAATCCAAAATACACATACCTTAATGAATATAATACAGACAAATTACTAATAATCAGACACTGAATAGACAACTCACGTCCATGATTTCATTAAATACAGTTAAATGGAGCCATACATAGATACTCACTAACACTAAGAAAGATATCCAATGTAGGAACTCTGCCTTTTCTGCATGGTCACCCAGATTTTTGCCATAGTTTTTCAACGAGACACGGAGATGCATGCAGTGATTGCGCACGCGTGCCACTAACGAAGAAATAGTAACAGCGGTTAACGTAGTAAACCACAAGATCCCAAAGGTCGGAGCACCCCGCGCCCCCAGCCACTTTTCAACTGAACCGGTTGTATATTAGTCATACTTGCCCTAATACAAACGAAGAAACCCCCTTGGGAATTTTTCCTTTGCACAATTAGTTAGGTAAAGGGATGACTCGTTGCATGCGTCTGCAGCCACCTAAACATAAGTCGTAGGCACAGCAGATGAGTAACACCTCGATTACTTGAATGACTTTACCCGGAGTTATATCTTGAGATAGATGATGAAAAAAAAAAGTTTTCTTTGCTCCTCACTAGGACCTGCTCCCCAAAACACCAAAAAATCCTCCTGATGTGCCCATAAAACAGCCTGCTTTAAGGTAGGTTTACCTCCCTCTCTAGTTCAATTCCTTTTAATGAAAACAACACTGAATATAATTCACTCCAGTCTCTAATGAAACGTTGCTCAGTAACTGGACACAACTCAGTTCTTCATTCATTTTCAATGTAGGGCCACGCGCTGAAATAAGACATGGAGTGACCCATCTACCAAGAAATCTTTTAAACCACCTGGAAAAATAGCAGGAACCATCTGCCTTTACGGTATGGCTTTATATAAAGTCGAGTGATATGTGGAAACGTGTTCCATATATTGTTGCTACAGGGAACACAAGATTAATTCACAGACATTAATTCTTTTATGATTTGATTTAATATTCACACAATGTCCACAAAGTTCACAGCCCGGAGGAAGACCTTCTTCAAAATATACCAAAGGCCCACAGTGAAGGTCGAAACGCGTTGGCGTACTTATAAATGTAGCCAAGAGCTATTAGTATATATATGTATAATCTGCGCACTTAAGTTGTGTACGACTAGTGATGAAATTTATGATTTTATTTGTATAATATTCCACACTCTGACCAGTTTTCTAGATTGGGCCGAGCAGTACCGTTCTGGACTGCAAACAAAGAGGGTGCAAATTGAGACATGCCCCAGTAATTCGACAGTTGTAGGACATGAGACATTGAAATTTGTTTATTTCACTGTTCATGTGTTTTACATTTCATGATTAACCTTCTTTGTAAGTCCAATGACTAATGTGATGTATTGCTTTTGGTCCATACATGTTTTGTTTCAATATTTTGGGGCTATAAGTGTGTACCATTTTAAGGTGTGTAAACCATTACATGTATGATGTTTGTCCTGCTTACAAGTGGCTTAAAAAAGTTATGAATTAAGAAACAGGACTCCTTGTTTATTCCCATTTATTTACTTTAAGATCAATGTTAAGATCATTTCTATTGGCGCGATCTATTTTTGTGTACAACACTGAAGAATTTCTTAAGTAAGAATAAGTCAAGTCACTGACGTTTGGAGAAACAATATGTTGGTTTTTTCAAGTTAGGTAACATTAGATTGATGGTTTCTGAGGGTAACTGTTTGATGATACACTGTGCTCCCCCTTTAAACATGGTTGAATTAGCAAACTCCTAATTGGCATATTGAGCTTGCCTAGAATTTCCTAGGATATGGTACAAAGTGTACCCAGGGCCTGGGCGTTAACTGCCACTAGTGGACTGCAGCACGTATTGTGCCATCCACTACAGTGGCCGTGCAAAAATGGCTTCGGGCCTACCACTATAGCTTGACTCTAGAACTGTAAAAACTGCAATGGACTAATCAAAATAAATCCTTGCGATAGGTCAAAACCTCCCTTTTAAATATTAATAAGTCTCCCCTAGCAGGCCTTGTAGCCCAAAAGTCAGGGTGCATGGCATTTAAAAGTGGGACATGCAGAAAGGTAATATTACCATGCCCCTACAGTGACAAGGCCTTAAAAGCTATTTTCACTGTGGTAAGCTTAGTTATGCTCTGTAGAAAACCAGAGTGCAGATTAAAGAACTAAATACTGTAACTCTGGAATGGAACTAGCTAGAAAAATAATGAAACAATGTTTTATTAGCTATTAAAAGTCCAATTCAAGGATGAAGTCATATTTTTGATAAATATTAAGAAAAAGTAACTTTTAGAAAGTTACTTTGTCCCTGCATGAATTTCTTGGAGGTAAATTTGCATTAGTTCTCCAGCTTCTCCAAGCCAGTGATTAGCCTTGAATATTTGAATATGTGAAGTCCCTCCCCGGAGCAAACAATATACTGACCTGAAGAGGCAGAGATGACTCATCTGATTTCAGCAGAATACGCAGGCTGTATGCTGTGGACCTCCTTTTGACAGTACAGTGTCAAATCGTGCTTGACAGGTCTGTTGAGCCACATCTAACACTTCGGCCATGCTTGAAAGGGAGGGAACAGGATGCCAAGACAATTATTGTGTATCCACAGTCTGCGTGCGGCAGGACCCAGCATTTGTCTACCAGACTTCTTTCTCTAAGTTTATTGGGGGTACAGTACCTGCTCCAAACTGAATTTTAGTGATAGATGTGAGAGGATATTAGGATTACTATACTACACTCCTCACATAAACACACCAAGACCTCAGCCTCCAAGTTTAGTGTGGCTGAAGACTTTTGCTATTCTAAAAATTCTCTGAAAAAATTGCACTTTGGGACAGTTTGCAGTAGGGCAAACAGGAACTACTAAAAAGAAATTGGTAAGGTGGGCCCGGGAACTTTTACCCCAATGGTTAGGGTATGCCCAGGAGTCACCCCACCCCCTTAGCTAGTTCCATGAAAACATGTGGCACCTTTCTGGACCTGTGGAAGATCAATAGAGGACTAGACCTGTTGTCCGTGACCCGAGAGGAGTCCTGAAGGACCGGGCCTGCTCCCTTTTGTACCCAGGACAAAGAAGTGGACTCCAAGGGTCAGTTGGCTAACATCCAGTCTGGCTACAAGGGAACAACAATCTGCAAACAGCCTTTTTATGGAATTACCTATCTTACCAGTGGTAACTGGGCCTGGACTGGACCCGTCAGCTCTGGCGGACCGCATCGCTGCCAGCACCAACAGAAGCAAAGAAATCTTCGCCATTGTGAAGGATTTCACCTCCCCGGCGGCCACCTCCAACATGATCACCCCCTCGCATTACCACTGCAACAATCTCTCTCAATTGTTCAGCAACAAAATCACCACCATTTACAGCAACTTCAACCCACAACCTGACCTGACAGGACTTGCCAAATGCCTCACAATCTTATACAAAAACCAATGCTAACCACATGGCCCAGCATCACCCCAGAAGACACTGCCACCGCCATGAAGTCCATCTACTCAGGGGTCCCATCGGACCCCTGCCCCCACCACGCCTATTATAGAGGACTGAAACCCATCAACACCTTGCTCACACCTATTCTGAATGCCTCCACCTCTTCCACAACCTTCCCAGATGCTTGGAAACAAGCAACTGTCCTCACATTGCTGAAGAAAACCTCTGCAGACCCTCAACACTCGCCAACTACAGATCAATCTCCCTGCTACCATGCCCGGCCAAGGCCTAAGACAAAACCATCAACAGACACCTCACTGAATACTTCAATGACCATCAACTCCTCGACACCACTCAATCTAGTTTCAGACCCAACCACAGCACAGAAACTGCCCTCATCGGCACCACAGATGACATCTGCATGACACTGGATGGAAAAGACGGAGCGGCCCTCATCCTCCTGAACCTCTCAGCAGCTTTTGACACAGTCTCCCACACCATCCTCATCAAATGCCTACACACATCAGAATCCAAGTACACCCACTCATATGATCTGCTCCTTCCTGACTGGAAGGACACAGTAAGTTATCCTTGCACCATACACCTCGGACACCCGCGATGTCATCTGCAGAGTTTCGCAAGAATGCTCCCTGAGCCAGTACCTCTTCAACGCATACATGATTCCTCTAGCCGGCATCATCCACTCTTATACCATTAAAGTCGTCTCCTACACTGAAGACACAGCTCATTCTCTCCTTACTGACAAGACGCCCAGTACCTGGAGCAAGTTTAATGCCTGCAAGACTGAAATCACCTATTAACACACACAAAAGTAAAGTGATATATCACATATGACAGGAGGGAAAGAAATATTCCTGGGAAACCCATCAGTTTCTTAAAATTGCTCTCACCCACTAGTTAGTGGCATGCTTCATCACTGGGCCGTTAACACACCCTGACTCAGACCAACGTTCAGGGTGGAGTGCTGTGTTTTTTTTATATAAAGAAACTGACTCAAAAGGGAATCAATGAGCAGAAAAAGTGAATAGAAAACTGTCTAAGGTGGCACCCTCTCAATTTTACTGTGGGCCCTCCTTGGCAGGGTTCAAATCTTAAAGGCGGAGTACACTCTGGAAACTATATCCCTGTCCCCCTATCTGCAAATATCAACATGTTTCAGCCATATCATTGCCACTGAGAGTCACTGGCCCTCATCAGGATAAAGATCCCTTAGCTATTATCTCTAAATAAGTCCCTCCTCCTTACTGTCTATATGGAGATGAACAATGGTTAACAGGCCATATTTGCCACTTATTCACTCCAAGAAATACCAGAGTTTCACAGTCTTTGTTCCAAAACCGGGGTGACAGTGGGAACATCGCCCTATTGTCAAACATTCGTCAAGGTCCCATGTCTCCCTTCACTATGACCACTTTGACCCTCTGATGCTCACTATCTCATATAATGCCTGAAATCACCCACTGGATGAAGACAAACTGTCCAAAGCTGACCAACAATAAGATTTCAGGATGAGCACTTCATCGTGGGACTGCATCTGGTGAACAAAACAGCTAGGACCAACATTCACCTCCACCACCCACACCAAGAACCTCAGGATTGTCATCAACAGCAAACTCGACATGACTGCCCAAGTCAGTGCCATCACTGCCTCATGCTTCCATACACTGAAGATACTGAGGAAGATTTTCAAATGGCTCCCACTCAGCACACAGGAAACCGTCATGCATGCCCTTATGTGGAGTAAGCTGGACTACGGGAACACCCTCTATGCCAGGATCAAGAAAAAACTCACCCGAAGAATGCAGACCATTTAGAACTCAGTGGCCAGAATCACTCTCAACTTCCCACACTGCATTCACAGCACACCTGAAGGAGCACCACTGACTCCATACACAAACAAGCATAATTCAAACTCCTTTTCCCATGCTTTCAAGGCACTACATAATACTGGCCCAGCATACCCCAAAAATCATATTTGCTTTCACAAAACTTCCAGACATCTCTGCTTGTCCGGACCCATACTTGCACATATACCACATAAACCGAAAACCACATCCGGCGGTCGAGCCTTCCCCTACGTTGCTCCTGAAGCATCAAACGACCTGCTGCTACACATAAAAGTCTCCTCCTCACTTCTAGACTTTCTCAAGAAGCTGAAGACCTGGCTTTTCGAGTCGTTCCACTAAGCCAAAGGTTTGGCTACACTCACACCTGCTCAGCGCCAGGATACCCTCTTGGGTGATAGTGCACTGTACAAATCTACATAACATTACCCTTCTGTTGGACACTGTCTGACACCCTTTGAGTCTCTAAGTGCCTCCCCTTGGGTCCTGTGCACCTTAGAAGTATACTGCTGTGATTCGATTGGGACTTAAAAGGTAAAATCTTTGACCAGGACAAACCCGGTTGGTGTGTTCGACCTGCTCTACTATTGCAGGCAGCTTCAAAGTGCACCTAGGTCCGGGTCTACCACGCCCATTGACTATCATTGGCGCTTTGTGCTTTTTGGCACTATTTCTACTTAAACATTTTAAAATGCATATCTGTAGTTCCTCTTATTGGATTTTTTTCATTTTGTTTATTAAATTTTGATTTTTTTTTTTTTAATTTGGTTTGGGATTTTGGTAGTTTTGCATTTTGACTTTATTACTGTTTTGGTACTGCATAACTATATTACACAAAGAAAGCCCTAACTTAAGCTTTGAGCTCAGGTTAATTTTGCGACTTTGAGTGTTCAAACTGACAAGGGCTGAGGTGATTCTTTAAGCTGGGTAGACACCCACCCCAAACAATACTCCAATTTCTTACAGATAAGCATACTCATAAGTAAACCATGTGCACAAACACCCTAATTAAATCAGGCATTCGAATTGAGAGTTTTAGTAACAGTCAAACACAAATGTACACACCTTCAAGGACTTGCTCTTTGCAGACACAGAGAAATTCACTCACCGAGACATTCTGAGATAGGCATATACAGGACAATGTCAAAAAACACACAAACATTCACAGAAGGTAAGGAGGTACTAACAATCAAACATCTGCAGGTAGTCTGACACACAGTGAAAAAGAGTGGCGCATACATACATTTCTCGGGTATGCTCACAAGCAGTGTGTTGCTATTCCCTCTACAATGAGGGTTGGATTGGTAAGGCCGGGACTTGGGGAAATGGCCGAAGGGCCGGTAGCCGAGTTCCAGCTGTGGGCTGCTTTTTTGGGCAGCCTGGGGGCTGTCTGTGCTGTTAGGATGCCA
Organism: Calotriton arnoldi; assembly: GCA_963921515.1. Taxonomy (NCBI): domain Eukaryota; kingdom Metazoa; phylum Chordata; class Amphibia; order Caudata; family Salamandridae; genus Calotriton; species Calotriton arnoldi. Next base: position 436,381 of record CAWUFW010002645.1, read on the forward strand.
CCAGCGGCCCAGTGGGTGCCTGAGTGGCCATGGGCGGAAGCATCACTCCCTTTCTCTCGCTGGGCTGGCCCATTAATGTATGCTGATTGAGCTGGGGAAGGGGGCCTGAGCAGAAGTGGTCTCACTTGCATTCATGTGTGGCTCAGCAGTGTGAACTAATCTGTGCATGTTTTTCTTATCTAAGTGAAGTTAATAAAACATGCCCCCCGCCCCCTTTCTTTTCATAAAACTTCGCTGAAGCAGTGTTTTGCGGAAAGGCAATACGCAAATGTGGGCCACTTTTTTTGTGTGTGCCCGGGCCGATTTTTGATCCCAATGCAACCCGGTCTACAATAATGCACGGGAAATGGGCAGCGGATATTAAAACCCTGCGAGGCGCACGTGAGCATCCTTAGTGGAGTCCCGCGTGCGCGTGGCGGCGCGGAGGCTTGTTTTCAAACCAGCCTATTTAGATAAACGGCGCCGCGGAGGCTTGTTTTCAAACCAGCCAACTTGCACGCAGGGGGTGTGCTTGTGTTTTTCCGATCCGGGTCCATATTATTCTGATATTTATTGGAAGTGACAGTTCCATCGTTTGGCGCGCGGTGAATTAAGATGGACGCATTTGTCAGTTTTGGGTTGATTTCGTTTTCCCTCGTCGTTCAATCAGCGCTCATCAGTTTCGTATAAGGGGAGCAATCAGTGCTCTGCGGAGTGGGCAGGAGTGCGTGCACGAGAGGAGTGAAGGCGCGCTGACTGGCTCGCGGCAGCGAGAAGCTGGCTGCCACGCGGGGCGATGTTCTTTCATCTGTAGCGATGGACCGTCCTTACAAGGCAACATAGCTCAGTGAGATAACGCGCTTGCTTCAGGTGTGGTTGGGAAACCTTCAAGTCAGACTTGAATCCTAATGAGGCCTAATCAATGTTGTGCCACTGAATATGGTGAGTACTAGGGAGGATGTGTCGTAGCAGCCAGAGCTGGCCACTTTGGAACTGGAGAACCAGGTTCCAGTATTGGCGTCGGCTCAACATCCTGCTGTTTATTAGGCAAATAACTTAATCTCCCCGTGCCTACTAAAAATGAATGCGTCCTTGTATAATGTAACTGGTGCTCATGTAACGCTCCAATACTTTCGGGTCGAGTCCGCGCTATATAAAACTACAAAAAAAAAGAAAACTGTAAGAACATGCTACGATCTTAAAACACGCAATGGAACAAAGAAATGCAAAGCCATCGGTACACAAGTCTAAAGTGCTGTTAACGTTGACACGTTTTTTGTTGTTGAAAAAAATACCGGCCATTTGTTCACTTTTGGCTACTTTTTTGGACCAACTAAGACCTGGTAGGAGAAAAAAAAATGCAACATTTTCAGGATTCTTTCGTAGCACAGCAATTAGCCCTCTTTTAACCCTAATAACCCCTCTGAAACTATTTACATAGCACTCGCATACTTTTTAAAACAATTATTTGTGATTGCTAAATTAGATTTATGCTGATGAAGGGAAAAAAAGACCAGATTTCACTGCTTTCCTAGTATTTTTTTTCACTAGCATGGTCATAAAAATCCAGACCACTAAAAAAATGGCCAGGTGGCAACCATAGGAGCTGCGGAACTAACAGTCCGGTAACTTGCAGAAACCGCCCTCTCTTACTTCTTAATTTGTGAATAGACATAAGTGACAGGGCCCAAGATATTTCTGAGGAGGCCACTGCAGCTTGGATGACTCACTGTCCCTGCCAGCCCTGCCAAATGCCAATACCACTGCTGCCTACCAACCATCACACCCCTACAAATGTGGACCATTCCAGCTCACCGAAACCTGCAAGAATGGCTTGGACAAGCTTTTTTATTTTTGCTGTATATTGAACGGATTAGCACTCTGCTAATGTGCTCTGTTTAATAAACACACAGGGCTGGACAGGACTGTTCTAAATATGTGCCAGCATTGAGCACTGCCAAATACTGGCACAAATTAAGACCATCAGTTCAATCGACACACAGACGAACAGCAGGCATTTAAATAATAAAACACAAAGGCAGTTCAAAGTCCCAGAATTTGGAATACACCCAAACCCAACCTAAACCACAGCCAAACTATCTTCTATTTAAAAAGCTGCTGAAAACTAAGCTTTCTGTAAAGTGCTCGACTGAACTGAGACTGCAAGGTGAGGAGCACAAGGAAAGCTGAAGGGTCAAAACACAATGGCTGGCACGATTACCTGTCCTCAGCGGTAAGTAAGGCAGTGTTTGGTGCAAACACCTTCTACCACCGTATTATGAAAACAAATTTGTGGAGGTAGCAATATGAAGAAAGACTATTTGGAAAAGTTTTTTTTTTTTAAACCTGCATTATGGAAGGTGTACATGCCCACATGTAACTTTTGTTGTATAAAGTTTGACATGTACTTTTCTTCAGCCGCGGTCCGTGCAAGTAACAGCGGTGGGGCCGCGGGGCCGCGTGAGGGGGGATTTCAAGGGACGATGCTGAATTAAAATTAAATAAATAATTAATTTTCCCTCTGCATCGTCCCTCGAAATCCTCCCTCACGCGGCCCCACCGCCCTACCGCTGTTACCTACACGGACCGCGGCTGCTTTTCTTATATTTCTGAATTCCACTTATCTTTGTTCCCTTGGTGCAAGAGGCCAGGGAACAGTGATTTTAATTTGCGTATTAACTACACGCACTGAGGTTGCTGCACACAGTGATTATTTACTATCAACCGCTGGCAAAGAAAGCAATTTTCTACTGTTGAAACGAAGTAGGGGAAAGGTGAAAGGCAGAATCTGCCTTTCACAACAGAAACAGTGGAGAGACAGTCATACATACATTTCCAGAAGAGTATGCCCCGACGACGAACACCACACCACCGGAAGTGGGACAAGTTCTATGTTGGGAACAAAACACTTTCCATTATTGCACTGTATTGTAATTGCATTTATATAGCGCTTACTACCCCGATGAGGCGTTGAAGCGCTTTTTCAGCGAGTAGCACACTGCTCCGGAACTCAAAACGGATTAGTGGTGAATTAGTATATGGAGATAGGAAATTAATTTGAGCGGTGGACATGTGAGTTTGTTATTTGGATTGAAAAAGGATAGTGGATGTATAGAAGAGGGAAGGGTTTACATTTATATAGCGCTTGCTACCCATATGAGGTGTCAAAGCACTTTTCAGGGGGTAGCACACTACTCCGGAACCCAAACAGGATTAGTGGGGAATTAGTATAAGGAAATATGAAATTAATTTGAGCGGTGGACATGTTAGCTGGATTGAAAAGGATAGTCGAGGGATAGAAGAGGAAAAGGTCTAGAAAGTGGGTCTTTTTTTGGAGCCCATTATCTGGGTGTTCGTGTCTACTAAACAGTGGTTGGTGTTCTCAAAAGCAATCTTAGGATGTCAATGGCCTACTTACGGTCCTCTAATACCTTCTGATTGACACTCCTTTTATCCACAAGGTCGCACTGTCGAAGATGATTTTTCTTCCCCACCTTTTGTATTACTTTGCAGCACGCCCAATTAGACTCCTGAAATCTATCTTTTGTAAGATGGAGAGCCTCCTGTTTTACCTCATACAGGGTAGGGGCGTTGCAGACTGGCGTTAGCCAAGCTGCGGCTTCCCACTGATAGTGGTGGGTTGGCGGTCCCAGACCTAGAACTATATTATCTGATGGCACAGTTGAAATGGGCAGCCTATTGGAGGCATTGTAGATTGGGGGGTGGGGGAATGCTGACTGGGGAATGCTTCATCCCCACCGCTCCACTTTACTCGCCATCTTGGCTCACCCCAATACTCGAATCAGCGCCGGCTCTTCTGGACTCCTACTGGACACCCTGGGGTTCGTATGGGCCAGGGCTTTGCAACAAACTCAAGTGAGTATCCCCTATGCGAAAGTCCTCCCCCCAGTTAACATTATTACAATGCCACTCAAGTGTAACTGGTCTGGTCTTAGGGACAGGGAAAAGGGGCATGGCAGAGTTTGGAAACTGGTATGCGGCCAAGAAACTGCAAGACTTCATGGATCTCATTGACAAATATGCTTTACCTGCCCACTACTATCTGTTGTTTGCGGTAGTATCTGCAAGCATACGGCGGAAGTGGGGAGAAGATGGACAAGAACTTTAGGACCATGATTGCATAGAATCCATCTGCACTATTACGGGCAAACACATGCAATTTCCCTTATTTAGAAGGTTCTGCTGGCACAGATCCAGAGTGTGCTGACCGAACTGTAAGACAGATAGACTCAAAACATGGGTCAGGAACTAACGGATGAAGACGGGCATAATATCTTGAGGTATGCACCCCACACGTCTCGCAATGCCCGGTTTCATTTAATTCAAGTGTATTAGCTTCAAAGGGCATACCTAACCTCCAAGCATATCAAACTCATGGTCCCAGGGACAAAGGTGATGTGCCCTCAGTGTCAAGAGATAGGGGTGGATTTTTTTTCACATGGTGTTAGATTTGGGGGTCTCTAGTTGGCAGAGGTAGGTACCTTTGACCAAATAGGGACCCTTGCGTCTAGTCAGGGTAAGGGGCTACACTCCTAAAATAACCCCTGCTCACCCCCTTGGTAGCTTGGCACGAGCAGGCAGGCTTATCTCAGAGGCAGCGTATAAAGCATTTGTGAACACATACAGTAATATAGTGAAAACACTACAGATGGACACCACACAGGTTTAGAAAAATAAGTATTATTTATATAGACTTAACACAAGACCCAAACGACAAAAATCCACAATACAGTATTCAAAAATAAGACTTTAGAATGGTAGTAATAGCTTAGTTCACTTTAGATTGTAAATGCGACACTTTACTCTCAATGTAACTTGGATGCGAAACGCAAAACAAACAAAAGGGGTCGCAGGGAGGGTGATGCGTCGGTTCCTTACACGCAAGAACGGTGATGCGTCGGTTCCTTGCTTCGGGGGAGGTGATGCGTCGGTTCCTTACTGCAGAGCAGGGGAGGTGATGCGTCGGTTCCTTAACGGAAAGGAGGTGATGCGTCGGGTTCTTTACCGCGTGGGGAGGTGATGCAGCGGGTTCTTACTGCGCTCTGGTTACGATGCGACAAGATGGCGCCTCGATGCGATGTGACAAAATGGCGTCTTTGATGCGATAACGTTGGATGCGATGCGTGCACGCCGGACGGCGACCTCGGTAACATCAGAGCCACGACAGGCCCTGCGACACGCTTCTCCGGTGATGCACAGGCAACCTCTGCGGCGGCGACACGCTTCTCCGGGGATGCGACGCGCTTCGTCGGTGATGCGACGGCGAACAGCTGCGGCACGCTTCTTTGGTGATGCGGCGGCGACACGCTTCTCCTTGTTGCGTCGCGCTTCCAGCTCCCAGCGACACGCAGTCTCTCAAAAGGCCCAACAAAACAGCAGACACGTCAATTCCCAGCAAGGGAATTCAGGGGGGAGCTGTTAGTGAAGTCTTGTATCCCTGAGACTTCAGGCAGGAGGCAAGCTCAATGTTCAAGCCCTTGGAGATGATCTTCAAGATGATGAAAGCACACTCAGTCCTTTTCTCCTTTCTTTGGCAATGAAGCAACCACTGCAGGCCAACCCCCAAACAGCACACAGCACAGGGGTAGTCTCCTCCTTCAGTTTCCTGGTTCTTCTCCTCAGCAAAGGTTCGTCTTGATTCCCAGAAGTGATCTAAAGTTCTGGGGTCTGGGTCCCCCTTTTTATACACACAAATCCTTTGTCTCTGAAGGCAGAGAGTGTCTGTACCTAGTCCAAACCAGTTCTGGGTTCATTCTGCCAGTGCACAACTTCTTCCTTTGTCAGTGTGGGCCAGGGTCATCAGACGCACCACAGGAGGTGGAGCCAGCATTGTGGAAGGCAGGTACAGCCCTATTCAGGCCCAGGTGCTACTCCTCCCACCACTCCCAATGCAGGTAGGTCTATTCAGCCTAGTGCTGACTCACCCTGTCTCCTGGAGCCACCCCAGCCCCTGTCACTCACAAACCAGACATGCAATACACAACCTAGCAGAGGCAGGCTGGATGGTTAGGCAAGAAAATACCTACTTTCTAAAAGTGGTATTTTCAAACACAGAATGTTAAAACCAACTTCACTAAAAGATGCATTTTATCATTCTGAGTTCAGGCATACTAAATTCGTTTTTCTACCATGTTCCCTGGGTCAGTTAGGATTATAAGATGTTATAATCAAACTGCCCATTCTGGCCTATGGGAGCAGGTAGCCTTGCAATAGTGAAAAACGAAAATGGCTGTAATTCACTATCAGGACATGTCCTACCTTTTACATACAATGCACCCTGCCCTTGGGCCTACCTTAGGGGTGACTAATATGTAGAAAAGGGAAGGTTTAGGGACTGGTAAGTGGGTGCACTTACCAAGTCAACATGGCAGTACTAGACTGCACACAGGCTCTGCAATGGCAGGCCTGAGTCACACTTGACAGGCTGCTTCTGTGGGTGGCACAACCAGTGCTGCAAGCCCACCAGCAGCATTTGATTTACAGGCCCTGGGCACACACGGTGCACTGTACTAGGGTCTGACAAGTAAATCAAATAATCCAATCATGGAATCACTAATCCATACAACAATTTACCATAGGGAGCACTTGCACTTTGGCACTGAATAGCAGTGGCAAAGTGCCCAAAGCATCTAGACCAGCAAAAACATAGCAAAACACAGGAGGCAATAGCAAAAAAATGGAAGGGGGACCCACGCCAATGGTGCCAGGTCTAACAGATAATCTTGGCGCAAAGCAGAGAGACCGTCGTCCTCCATCTCTCTTGGTCAGTGCAGCTACTCCAGGACTTGGGCCACATAATCAATGTGGAGATTCCAGGTGGACTGTGAATTCCGGGTCACTCAAATGTTGTGGCAGACTGGAACTCTCATTTCCTTCGTGACTCCAGCAACTGGAGGCTTCACACTTGCATTTTCAGAGCCCTGGACCACTTATGGGGCTCCTGCGAGGTGGAGCTTTTGGCATCTCGTCTCAATGCTCACCTTCAACATTTTTAAAGTTGGAGGCCGGACCCACTAGAGGCAAGTTCCAATGCCTTTCTCCAGTCCTGTCGAGGAAGTTTCCCTTTGCATTTCCCCCTTTCTCAATGATTCAGAGGGCTCTCGCTCAGATGCGTCGCCAGACTGCGGAATTGGTTCTTGTGATCCCTTGTTGCAAAGCACAGACTTGGTTCCCAGTGAAGATGTTGCTGTTGTGCATTCCACTGGTTCGGATTCAAGCATTCCAGTACCACCTTTTGGACCCAATGGGTCTCCCCCACCCTTTGTTTGTCAGGGAGCGATTGTAGTTCATGGTATGGAGGATTTCAGGAGACAATGGCAAGTGCCTGGCATTTTGTAACAAGCTATATTCTTTTTATACCAGTCTTGGACTCCCAGTACTCACAAGAGATATACTGCCACATGGAGCAAATGGGTTCGTTGGTGTAGGGAGTGGGGTGTTGATCCCCTGGGGGCAAGTGTACAAGTGATTGTTCATTTTTGTCTGATATGACTGCTCAAGGCTTAGCCTACAGAATGATTATTAATATTCGGTCCGCTATTTCAGCAGGCCATCTACAGTTGAACGGTAGACCTGTGGGGGAACATCTGTTAATTTGCAAACGCCTTCAAGGTATCAGGATAGTTCCCCCTCCCCCCCAACCGAAGTATTCTATTTTGTGGGATGTTGACATGGTTCTTCGGTTTTTAAGGGCTTTGCCTGTAAATGAAGATCTGATGAGGAAACAATTGTCAGCAAAGTTGACCTTGCTTTTCTGCCTCATTTCTTGTAGATGAGGTTCCAATGTGAAAGCTTTGGATATAACAGGTCGAGTATTTATTCCCTCAGCTGTCACTTTTCGGATATCTAAACGCACTAAGATTGATTCAAGTTGTGTGAGCTATCTGGCTTTTCCTAATTACCAAAATTTGTGTGTGGTGAGATGCCTTAGGGCTTATGAAGACTGTACCTGCGAATTTCGCATAGAGCAAGCAGGACAATTGCTTATCTCCCTTGAAACGCCTTTTCGTCCAGTCTCTTCAGCAATGCGGACTCGTTGGGTCAGATGGTTGTTGGCTGAAGCAGGAATCATTGTGTCCACATTTGGAGCGCATTCGGTTAGGGGCACTATGGTGTCCAAGCCTTTTTCCACAGGGTCTAGGTTGGAAAACATTATGGCAGAAGTGGATTGGTCCTCTGATTCCACTTTTAAGGTGTTTTATCATAAACCAATTGTGGATGTAGCTTCATTGGTGGTAGCACAGCTTTGAACCCGCATAACACGAAGCCTCCGGTCCTGACATAGAATAAAAGAAATTCTAGCTAGCACGTCAAGAATTTTCAGTTCTATTAAAGGACACAGAGGCAAGCATTATGACATCGGAGGACATGTTGTTAATGTATATTATGATGTTTATTGTTGGTGTTGTCTACCATGCTTATTATCAATCTGATATTTCTAACTTTAAACCCACCCTTAGTCTTCAGCGTTGTCTTATAAGAGATATGGTTTTATGACTGTTTTTCTTGTTTACAAGCACAGATAATGGTGGGGCTCGACATGTTAAGGCCCATAACAAAAGGATTGGTGTTGGAGTTACGGCTTCCGGATGCAGAGTTTGTAATCGCCCATTGGTCGGGAGTTGCTTTTGACTCACGATATCTATGCTGGAGACAGTTTGTTCATGCAAGGTTGAAGTTGTTCTTTATTCGCAAGGAAAGAGGAAGGACGGAAGTCACATGGGACTTTATAGGAGCTGATGGACTGATTGGTGGGGCAGTGGGGTTGAGGACCATAAGACTCATGGGAAATATAGTTTAAGTTTTTGTTTAATGTTGATTGGCTGCTGTATTTATTCAGTAAGGAGAAGCATAATCTTCACCTCCGTGTCCTTAGTAGAACTGAAAATTCTTGACGCACTAGCTAGAAATGTATTTATTCCCTGCTGCCAGAAACCTTAGGGAGAAACTTTGGAGTGAGAAATAGGACGTTTGTGGCACATTGCGTGGCAGCTGCCAAGTTTTCTCACTGTTGCTCAGAGAGGTCAGCCACGAGGGGAAGTGCAGAAAATATTCCCTGACGTTTAATGTCATGTGGGACTTCAGCTTCAGGGAATAAGCAGACCTGCCAACCTCCAACAAAAAAAACTTACCGTCTGAGAGGAGGCTTAGCGAGGGGATGTTGCCTGGGGAGGAGTTGGGACCTTTAACTCATTACCTCCTCAGTCATAACAGTGCTTGTGAGTAGTCGTGGCCACCAAGGGGGGGCGGGTGGGACTTTGTGCAGGTCACTTCCTGTGAGCCACTAACTCCCCCTCCCCCTAAGAAATCGGGGCTACAAAGGCTTCCGCTGACAAGCTGGGAGGTTGTAAAACCTAGCAGCGGTCCATCCATAAGGATGAGGGGCCACGCCTCTGCACCATTTCAACAAAGAGTGTCTGTCAGGCTGAGCAAAGTTCAGCCTGACAGACACTCTTTATTTTCAGGTCAGGCAGCTAGAAACTAGGCATGCACTAAATGCACAGGCTCCTGATTGCCTGAGCTGAACTTTGCTGGGCTGAGGATGTCACAGCTCCTGTTGGCGTGACCGCTTCAGTTGGGCAAAGATCCTTAAGGCCCTCTCCCTCAAGACAAGGGGGAGCGTCAGTGATAGCTTGTACCTGGGCGCTTCAGTTTTAAGCCCTGAAGTGCCCTGGGCTGAGTTTATAACTGACACCTTGTCACAGAGTGGGTGGGCCAGCAGTCTCTCTGACCCCATCCTACTCGGTGGCGAGGTAGAGACTACTGCCTCCCCCCCATTGGCTCACCTCCAAGGCTTCCCTTCCAGAAAGATGCAGCAGGTAAGTGTTATGCTTTAACTGACTGGCACATGCGTGTATGGATGTAAGAATGCATGTGTATTTGTGAGTGAGTGTTGTGAATGGGTGTCTGCGCGCGTGTCTGCATGTGAATGCATGGGTGTGAGTGAGCATCTGTGTGTGTGTGTGGGGCCCCCGTGCTGTACCTATCGGCAACCTCTGATAACACCAAGATGGATATCAGGATGTTCTCAACCTCTACACAGTGTGAGCTGGAAACGATCTCTAAAGGGGTTTCCAACTTACACTGTGTAGCACCGTGAAATATTGGCTCCTTACCAGCTGACTGTGCGAAACGAGCCGATATTGTGCGACACATGGTGGCACCATATGAGTTTGCAGGAATGAATAAGATTGACTTGCCCTGTGTCACAGTCATAAAAAAAACTCATCTTTGTGAATGGCAAATCTTTCACAGTTTTTAATTCCTAAATCTCTAAAATGGGTTCCGAAGGTAAAAGGAAGATGGTTGGCTCTATCAAAGTTACACCTGCTACATTTTGAAACTACACCATTACACCACATCGCATAATTAAGCTGCAATTTGCAGCAAAATTATAGCACAGGAACGATGGAAACAACCAGAGCGCAAGCGGCGGATGTTCGCGGCACTTGTGTTTTCCTACTGAAGTTTTAGCGTGAAATGTGTCCTTGCATCACAAATGGACGGAAGGACGCATTTCACACTAAAATATAGCGTTAAATGATGGATTTGCAATTCACTTAATTAAGTGTAACTCTCCTAAAATTTCGTGTAATTCTGCAAATGCAAATTACACAAATTTTGCACACCACCCCCTAGCATTTATTTATAAATCTTGGGTGGCAGATGATTGACTGTTGGTCAGGCTGCAGTAATAGGGTGTGAGGGTGTTTCTGATACACTGACAAAGCTGAATACCCCTAGCCCTGAACCAGACTGGAGTACGGTTTTCCACCCAAATATAATTTAAAAAATATGTCACTATCATAATATCATGGGAAAAATATCGAGAACCAAAATATCAACAAGGTAACAATATATAGGTAAGTATAGGTTTACTTTACTTAACTCCACACATATATGACAGGGGAGAGGAGAGCGCAATTCAAAAAAGCTGACATCTGCAGCGCGAGAATATAGATCTTTAAGGTATGCAGATGTGGAGCTAAGTATACTAAAATCTACACTTACCTATATGTACTTCTCAATATTTTGGTCCTTGGTATTTTAATCAAAATATTATGATAGATTGATATTTTGAAAAAATATTTTGACACACACCATGGAATATAGGATGCTCCAGATACACAGAGAGCTGTTGGCATGGGGCGTGGCTAACCGCCGAACATGGCGGCCGCAACTTGACGGAGCTCCGATGCGGGACCTGCTAATCCTATCGATACCGCTGGAACTGGGGGCCATCTATCCTTAATCTTTCCCCGTACTCTTGCACAGCCATAACAGCAACACGCTTGGAGAGGGGAAACCCTGGCGAGGCACGATTTGTGGCGCGGCCCCGGCTGAGGAATCGGCACCACACTGCGCACTCACCCTGAAGCTGGTACGAGCATCAAGGCCTGACGCCGCTCCTGACTCCAGCGTAAACCTGCCCTGGAGCCCGCTGAGCTGTACTACTGAGGAGCCCCCGCGAGTTACGCGGATTCCCTTGACGATACTGTGCGGTAGGCGCTGTCGACGGCTGTGACGGTGGCTGGGCCTACAGACGATTAGCGCCTCTACCCGGCCTGCTCGGAGGCAAAGTCTGAGTGGAGCCGATGCTGACCGGATGCTGCGACCGGAAAAACACTGAAGAGCGGCCGGAACCCTGACTGGGGTGTCCCGGAGTATAGCGCCCCCAGGCATTGAACTGTGCGAAACGCTGGTGACGGCCTGGGTCCTGCTGAATTTCTGATGCGGCCTGGGCGAAGCTGAGGGAAACTACGCACAACAACGCACCTTGAAAGACTCGGTGAGTCAAAGCCTCCACTTGCGACGCTGCGGAGCGAGGCTTCAGCCCCTGAGCCCTCCATGACCCTGGGCCTGCAATTATCTGGCGCTGTTACGGAGCCGATAGACCAGCATTTACCACCCTGCCCTGTTTTGAAACGGGCCGGTAAGCGGGGGACCCCTGATGCGATGTGAGCATGCAGAAATAGCCCAAATGGCTACAGGATTGATCGCGCTGTTGCCGGAGCCGGGCACTTGCAGCCTGTGACCCCTCCTGCTGTGCTGGACAGTGCGCTGGTGGTGATCTGCGGCCTACAGGTGTCCTCGATGAGGCCTGGGTGAAGTTGGGGGCAACCACACACAGAAATGCGCCAGTGGCAGGCCCGACGAGTCGATAATCCTCACTCTCCTGTTCTGCGGAGCAGGACACTGACGCCTGGGCTGTTGCAGACTTTGGGCCTGCACTCCCCTAACGCTACTAGAGATCAGTTGGAGCTGTGGACTGTTCGTTGCTCTGGCCCGATAGGGACATTTAAGTGAGTGGACCTCCGGTGCACCAAGTCCAAGCTGGAAGGACTTAATAGCCACAAGATCATCCACTACAACACCGAAACCCGGCTTCTGGGACCCGTGACCCGTCCTGATGTGCCTTACCTACTGAACTACTTTGCTGTATGAGCGGCTTACTGATTTGAGTCCCCCAGCACACACTCATATTGCAGATACACACATTGGACTGAATCACATGCTTAAGGCACAGGAGGTCCGAGAAGCAGGCTGAGATCAAAACGGAATTGTTCTTTAACGCCACTGGTGGTTCCCCGGGCCTTTCTCCTTCCTCTCTCCCCCTTGCAATTTGGCAACATAAAGAGCAGTTCAGCGGTACCAACTCGCTGGCAGTAATAGAGTTGCTGAATACTTGCTGACCACGTCACCACGGGGCGCACGAAAGGTAAAACATCGGAAATGCCGCCTGCCGACTTGCCGTCCCAGGTGGAATCAGACACAACTTCCCAGGCACCCTCGTTAAGCTGCGTCCCACCGACTAATATGGAGCCCACCTCAGACAAATTAGATTTAATCCTACAGGAAATAAGAGACTCACGGAAGTCTATAGAACAACAAATAGGTACTCTCACCACTGGCTTTACTCTCCTAAAGGCTGGCCATGAAAAATTATCAACCACGGTTAAAAACAATAAACAGGCACTGATGGAGTTACTGCCACAACATAAGGAACACACAGAACACATATCCCAAATAAAACGACAATTGACAAGTATCCTTGATAGGGTGGAGGACGCAGAAGGCAGAGCACGGCGCAACAACGTCCCTGTAATAGGCCTACCGGAACGTTCAGAAGGCCCTAACGCGCCCCAATTTATGGAGCAGTGGCTGCGGGACCAGATAGCCCCGGAGGGGCTATCGAATTTCTTCTGTGTGGAGAGAGCACACCGGATCCCAACGGGTAGACGAATGGCGGGCGCGCCACCGAGACCAATGATTGTCCGTATTTTAAACTACAAGGACCGCGATATCCTGTTACAAAAGGCCAGGGAGAAAACATCCATACAATACGAGAACCATCGGATCTCCTTATATCCAGATTACACAGTTCTGGTTCAAAGACAGCAAGCCTCCTATCAGCCTTTGAAAAAGAAACTCCAAGCCTTAAATCTTAAATATGCTTTATTGTTTCCTGCCCGCTTGAAAATTATCTATGATCAAAAGTTTCTTCGACAGCCCGGAGGCAGCAAATGACTGGCTGGAACTCACCCTCTCCTCTGAAGCACTGGAAAGTATCGATCAGAGGACACGCCAGGACCCAAAACGAGCATCGGGACAGAGAGCACGCCGGAACCGATCGACTGGCAGACTCACTGCAAAAAAAACCTTCACTGGAGCAGGCCCTGCAAGGGCAGGCATTGGCAGCAGCTGCTGCCATGAGGGATGCCAATCCCCCGTCATCGTCGGAACAGTCGGATGACAACCTTATGCCCTCTGACTCTGAAAGTAATGACCCACTGTTCCCCTCGATTACTCCACAAATAGTGCAGGACTTATTTGGCTAATGGCACACAGAACCCGAGAGAGACGCCCTGAGAACATTGTTACGTGGCCACGATGAAGGAAAGTAAGACATTGCTAATGTAAATGCATATATTCTCTCTCTCCCCAGTTCCCCCTAATCTTTATTCATATCAAGGGTCCTGTCATGTGTGTAGCTCCATATTGGATTAAGGTACCATGCAACGTACAGGAACCACCCCCCCTGCAGTAAATGCATACAGCAACTGAATGGAAACTCAGACTGTTTTACATAATGTTTGGACCAGCATAGTTCATGCGCTAGTCCTAGTATTTGGAGTTTTAGTGAAGATGGTTTTGTTGGGTTCCTGGCTTACCCCACACTGTAATATACATACCGCCCGTTGCACGAACTCGGGCCACATTACAACTACGCAAAGTTATATATGGCTACATTGGGTAAATATAAGGCGATAACCTGGAATGTTAGAGGGATGGGGTCCGTGCACAAACGCTATAGGTTCCATGCACTATTAAATAGACGGAAAGCACAGATAGCCCTGATCCAAGAAACTCATCTTACTGACTCCGAAGCAGTTAAGCTACGCAAAAAAATGGAGGGGCCAAATATTCACCACATCATTTTCCGCATTCGCGAGAGGGCACTTATATGGATTAGACACAGGGTCCCATTTGTGCTTATTGAGCAGCGCACAGACACTCAAGGGAGATACGTGCTGATACATGGTACACTAGATGGCATACATACAGTTATCGGCAGTATATATGCCCCAAATTACGAACAAGACAAATTTCTCACTAATTTGAGCACAGTGTTGGTGGACTGGGTAGAGATTCCATGGGTACTTGGTGGAGGCTGCAATTCCATCCTAGATATCCATCTGGACCGTTCCCACCCCCCCATTCGGGGAGCCATTTCAATTAGGCACGAGGAGTTTTTGCGGACCTGGGCAGAGGGCTGGGCGATAAAAGATGTATGGCGTCTCCAAAACCCTACCAACCGAGAATACTCCTTCTATTCCCCACCACACCAACTACATACTAGATTAGATAGAATATCCTGCTCCCTGCTCATCACACCCCAAATCTCCCAGACTACATATCACGGGAAAACTCTGATCATAATCCACTTGAGATCACCTTAGATTGAGGAAAAATACCCACCCCTGTCCCTACTTGGAGGCCATGGCCGCAGATGCTGGGAGACGCGGTCTTCCGTGACAAGTTAGGCTCGACCATCACAAATTATTTCAACGAAAATGCTAACTCTGCCTCTTCTCACCTCATAGAATGGGATGCATTTAAGTCTGAGATCCGAGGCATGGCTATAGGGGCGACGGTGGAGGCCCGCCAGGAGGTACATAAGACCCTAACGACACTAGAGGCCTCTCTAAATGCACTTGAACAAGAAGCGAGTAAAGACCCCTCCAAACAAGAGAACTTACAAGAAGGGCGAATACGACACGCTGAACTCCTTGAGCAATTCCGATCGATTGACTATCGGGCATACACCCAACATAAACATGCAGAAGCGGATAAATCAGGTACCCTACTAGCGCGATTACTGCGAGAAACACCCCCCCCCTGTCCCTATACATGAAGTGGCACTACCGGACGGCACCGTAGTACACACTCAGGCAGAAATCAATCTCGCCTTCAGCAATTATTACGAGACACTATACAGTGCCCCCACAGCTGCAATACCAGAGCAAATAGAGTCATTCCTAGATGGTTTGACCTACCCCAAATTAACGGAGGCTGCCCAGGAGGAATTGGACACCCCCATTACAAGGGTTGAAATTAAAGAGGATATCCGCGAGCTCCCACGTAATAAGACCCCGGGACTGGACGGTCTGCCAGCAGAATTCTATTCTACCTTTGCAGATAAATTAGCTCCACACCTCAAATGCTTGTATAGATCAGCTCACGAGGCCCATTCCCTCCCACTAACTACTATGCAAGCATTAGTCACCTACCTCCCCAAGCCGAGCGGAGATTCACGGGACATGTCGGGGTTCCGCCCGCTCTCCCTGTTGCCCACTGAATACAAAATACTTAGCAAAATCCCGGCCCGCCGTCTTCTTCCTTATCTTCCAAAACTAATTCACATTGATCAGTGTGGTTTTGTCCCAGGCCGTAACATATCCCTTAACATCAATCGTCTGCACTATGCCATGGAGGCTGCCTCAGAGATCTCCCGCAAGACTGGATGTATCTCCCTAGATTTACGGCAGGCGTTCAACACCTTAAATTGGGAATACATGGTAGCAACGATGGAAAGATTTGGCATTCCACTTGGCTATATGGAGAAGGTCAAGCTATTGTACACGGCTCCTACGGCCCGGGTCCGTACTGGTTCCCACATATCCCGCCCTTATCCAGTGGCAAGGGGTACGCGACAAGGCTGCCCCCTGTCGCCACTGCTATTTGTTTTAGCTCTGGAACCCCTTATCATTAAACTCCGGAGGGAAGAAGAAAACAAAGGGATCCGACTGGGAGAGACGGTACATATAGTGTCGGCATATGCTGATGACCTCATACTATATATAAACGACCTAACGGAAGACTTAGAGCCTATTCCAAATATATTCCAACAATTTGAACATATCTCGGGGCTGGCAATCAATGAAAATAAATCACATGCATTCTTTATGCAGCATAGAGAAGACCTGGAGCCCATCAAATTAGGACAACTCACTCTATCAATCGCCTCACAAACTTTCAAATACCTGGGCATACAGATTTATAGGACCCCTTAGGACCTTATAGAAGGAAACCCGATGAAAGCGATCAGATCGTTACAGGCCCAGGTCTCTTTTTATACATCAATACCCCTCTCGGTGATGGGTAGAATAGCCATCTCTAAGATGGTGGTGCTCCCAAGATTATTATATTTCTTTACTAATCTGCCGGTCCTGATCCCTGCCATAGTTTTCCGAACACTAGATTCCCTCCTTTCGGATCTCATATGGGGAAAGGGACGTAAGAGGGTGATCCTGGCTAAAATGTAATTGAGGCCAGATGAAGGGGGACTAGGGGCCCCTGACTTTCGTGCATACTGCATGGCTAGTCAGCTGCAATGGCTGTCATATTGGCTCGCTGGACGCAACTTTCATGAAATTGACTACACACCACAAACATTGAATCAGGGCATGCTCCATACACTACTGCTGCCTGAGACTGGAGTACCTCCCGGCATACCCCCTCTACTTCGAACAGCTCTTCTATATTGGAGGAGGGCATTACAATATACCAGGCGGATTCCCCCATATGCACCTAATACCCCTTTTACTTGGAATCCCCACTGCAACAGGACTAATCACTAGACGCAGTATCTCCCAATGGGCACAAGAAGGAGTAACAACTGTAGGAGCGCTGTTTATAGACGGTATACTAACAGACCATGCAAACTTCGCCCACACTCAGGGAGTTCCTCAAGCACTGTTCATACTACATGCGACCATCACCCGCTACATTAAAAAATATTGGTCCCCAGACGGGAACGAGCCCTCTACCCATGAATTAATATACGCTGTACACTTGATGGGAGAAGGACGCCACCTAGTCAAATGGCTGTACAGGGGCACCAGGGCTCACTTGGCGGCCTCCCTTACGCCCCTACGC
Organism: Calotriton arnoldi; assembly: GCA_963921515.1. Classification (NCBI taxonomy): domain Eukaryota; kingdom Metazoa; phylum Chordata; class Amphibia; order Caudata; family Salamandridae; genus Calotriton; species Calotriton arnoldi. Next base: position 453,820 of record CAWUFW010002645.1, read on the forward strand.
GAAAAATGGACGAGGGATCTTGGCAGAGATCTAACTGATAAGGAATGGACCTCCCTGCTGGAGTTCCCCAAAAAAGTGTCCCGTAACGCAAAATTCAAATTTATACAGTACATGATCCTACACAGGGCATACCTTACCCCGCATCGCCTTAATTATATATATCCTGATGCACAAGTCTGCTGTCCTAGGTGTCAGACACCAGATGCAGATATACTACATATGTTATGAGCGTGCCCGCGCCTGAAGGGTTTTTGGCTCATGGTTGGACAATTGGTAAAGGAAACGATGGGCACCTCTGATTGGGTCACAGCGGAGAGCTGCCTATTAGGTCTACACCGCCGCCCGAAAAAACAAAGTACAGTATCGATTTGCAGATATGGCTATTCTCATAGCTAAACGTGCCATCACAATGAGATGGAAATCAGCTTCTTCCCCCTACACTACTCACCTGGTACAAAGAGATGATCCATTGGGGTGAGGCGGAGAGTGCTGTTATTAGAAGAGAGGAACTCCGAGGGTTACGTAAAACACCCATTTCTATGGAATGGGATCAGATGCTAGAAACGCTAAAGGTCATTGATCCTTTTGAGCCCTCCAATACCCAGAATGTGCCATCCCCTCCCCCCCGCCAAGTAGAAAACTGAGCACGCACAGAACTACACTATGCATTACACCATCCAATAGAAAAGTTGTTTATAAACACAATAGCTTATGCGCAGCAATCCAAGGTATAGAATGCATAACCTCGACCCGAGTTATAAGTCACGTGGGTGAGCCAGGAGGGAGGGTTGGGGGCGGGCAGATGTGGGAAGTTGGGGTTTGTTATTTCTTATTTGTTCAGATTCCCCTATAGTGGAAGCATTAAGGGATGCACAAACATAACAACTATGACTAATGGTGGAGTTAAAATGTGGATAACAAATGCTAAATGGCGCATAAAGCCATGCATTCATAAGATAATGATCACATTGTTAATATGCAAACCCTGCAATGCTGTAATGTCTACCATTGGTCAAAGAATGCAATATTCTGTAATGCTGTATCAAACCAAAATCAATCAAACTTTTTTTTTTTTTTAAAACAAAGAGCTTTTGGCACCTGGAGGGGTACAGAGATAGAGGGCATTGAGAATATGAAAACTGGACAGAAATACTAATAATAGACTTCTGTGTGAAAATCAGTCACATACACTCCTGGCATTTCAAAATCACTATTTGCTGAGCAAAAAAACATGACTCATAGGAACCTCCAGCTGGAAAGTGCTTTAAAAACGTCAAGGATTCTTCAACAAAAAAAGGATTTGACAAGCTTTGAAGAAAGCTGATGTATTAAAGAAATGCTTAAGGTAGATCAGTCACAGGTGAGAAGCAAGTGCTTCAGCAGATGGATTTAAACAAAGGGAATTCCTACGAGAGCCAAACAGAGAAATAGAAGAGTGCACAGACACTGACAGCAGCGAGTATCCCGCAGGCAATGGCACACACAACAAGATAATCACAAAAGCAACCACAAACAATGGCAATGCTACTCCAAGAATTATCCACAGAAAATACAGCAATGACACACAGACAAGGAGACAAAGACCGTTTTGCATAGACACACAAATAATAAATCAGACATAATGGCAAAGAATCACTCATTGGTAATTACACACTACCAATCAGACAACAAAACATAGGCAACATAGACAATTACACAGCAAAAATATCACGACACAGACAAATACAGAACACCTCACACAATCACATTAAGAGTCATGGACAAATAACCACTCAGCCAAAAGCCCACAGTAAGTGAAACACTGACACATCCAATAAAAATACACAGACCATCACTGTCAAATCCCCCTTTCAGGAGGCCACGGTGTTAGCAGGAGCTATTTGTCCTAACCGTGGGGGATTCAGGCCAGCCGACCTCGGTGCCTACACGGGTATCGGCCCGCAATTCTCAGTGGCCTCCTTCCTGGTAACTCAGAAGTTGTCGACTTTGGGGCACACACACAAGTCATGGTCTGCACTTCATGGTTCTCCCCTCCTGTGGGGAATAATTTTGAGTGTGTTCCCCTCCTCCTTGTTTATATTTGAACTGGCACGAAGAGATCTCAGTTCCTTTTTAGATAAGCTATTTTTTATTATTCTTTTTTATACTTGTTTTGTGAATACTTTGTGAAGTTCAACACAGGGATAACATCCTTGTTTTTCAGAGTATTCTTAACATCACATTGCTAGAACTGCACCAGCCGACACGTATTTCGCCCTCAGTGGTCAGTTGGACCTGGGCTTTCTCAAGGCTGAAAAAGATGTTAATTAGGCAGTATCAGTCGATGTTGTTAACAAGGCTAGCTGTAACCAAACATTCAGTGAGTAGTGTGAGGAGCACATTATTTGGAAAATCCAAAGTGGAGTTTTGTGCACTTTAGCTGTGAACTACAGTGACGAAAGCAAAGACTAGGTGAGAAAAGAAGAGAAATAGAAATGAAATAAGAAAAAGGGGAAAAGAAAAAGGGGGAAAAGTAAACAAATAAATAAAGAGGATGCAACAGGCATTTAGCCACAGGTGGTATGATAGAGAGGATCTATCTTCTCGTTATATAGGGCAGGAAATATTTTATTAAAAAAATTATAACAAATTAGAAGACAACTCATTAAATATTAAGAGGGGTTTAGGTGAAATTGAGGTGAAGTTTAGTTAAAATAGAAACCTTATTCCTGGTGCTGGCCAAGCATTAATTAGAAAAATAATTCAGCGTATATTCATGTGTTGGTGATTAGTTCATTCCACATGCATATCAGTTAAACAAGAACATTTCATTGTGCACCTAAGTTCCCACATTTGAATCTTATAGTGATTATTTTGCTACAGTTGCTACAGGATTTCATAAACAGTAATTTGTACCTTCTTAAGTCAATAGTACATCACGGTTTGGTTCGTATGGTCATCATTAAAAACTTTTACGATCTTCACTTTTACATTATTAGTTTCGAAGTCTGAAAAAAAGGATAGAGAGAGAGCTGCTGGTGGTAAGTGGGATACAGGGGGAAACTTATTCAGCCGGGTTTTATAGTAAGCAAACGGTGGAGGAAAAGAAGTTACGATTACGTACTAGTTCCCAGGTCATATAGATTATTGTGTTGGTGCTGGTGGGACATTCGCTTAATGAACGGAGGACAACATGATAGATGCACTTCCAATAATCATAGCGTAGATAGGACTACCAAAAACGGGCAGTTTAATCTGCATGTCACTAGGTTAATTCTCCATACGACATTGTTCACTCACAACAAAAAGCATGTGCCAAAAATTTGCTACGCCGAGTTTGCATTTATCAAGGCAGTTGTTTGTGCCGGGTTGTTGGTAACGGAAGTAAAAGTGAGAGATACAGCTGTCGTTTTTTAACAAAAGGGGGCCGGGGTTTATTTCTGATTTACTACGGCAGTAAAAAAACGGGCTCCAGTTTACGAGTCCCGAATGTCTGATTGGGCACCAAACATGTCCAAGACGGGAGTACTACATACAGTCTATCTGGTATCCAAGAATCAAAGTAACTTACTTCTGTCGTAGTTGAAGAAGTACAGGTCAGGGGGGGGGGGGGCGTGGCTTGCAGCCAAAGCAAATGGCCGCTGCCTAGAGAGGCTCCGCGGCTGAAGCAACTTCCCGATCGATCCGCCTACTGATCCGACGGTGCTGGATGCCCTAGCTACACCGAGTGAGGCGTCGGAAATATAGCGGAGCCAGATGAGCGGCTCCCGAGATCCGAGAGTTTAAAATTCATAGACCTACGTCGTGTGACAAAGACGCGGCCTGAAGCTTGAGGTGGAGCCGGGGCATCGAGTTGCCCGGTGGCTGCGAGGTGCAGTGAACAGCGCTGGACGAAACTGCTGGCGGGGCGGTCGGCGCTCGAGGCCAGCTGCGGCGAAGAGCAGACCTGAACCCGAAGCAACTGTGAGCGGTATTGCGGAGGGGCGCCTCCGTGTGTATTATGCGGCGCAGCGGGAGCTGGGACCCAGTGAGTGTTTGCGCTGGGGAGGCGCTGTGACGAGCCGCGCTGGCAGCGCATTAATCTACAAAGCCCAAGCGTGGATTTAAAATTCATACGAAGTACTGGTGTCGGGACCGATTATAAAGGCACGCTCCTGGATTTAACGGAGATCGCCCCCTCACTTGTTTTGATGTGGTGAACTCTCAGCACCCGCGGGCGAATCAGCCTGTTGAGACCTGGTGGACTGGGCGTGCACTCGCCGGTGCCGGTTATTATTGTTGTAGTGCTCCCTGCGGCGGCGCCGCCTACAGTATGATGTATCAGTAATCCCAGCGCTGCCCTGGCTGTCAGTACCTTGATACCGCCGCACTCACTAAACCACTCTCCCAACAGCGCTTGAAAGCTAATGCGTAGCTCCGCATTGGTGCAAATCTCGCCTGTTCCTTAGACTGCGGCCTGAGGGGAGCGGCGCGGGGACCCGTTGAGAAGAGCGCAGTGAGCAGACCTTAACTGCTCGCCTGAGGGTGCCTGCACTGAAGTACTTGGTCCGATTAAAGCATTGACGCACTGCAGTACGGCCAGAAGGAATCTAGTGCGTAGCTACACCAGCAGGCCATGTGGGGCCCCCCCCCAGACGCGTTCACAGGCTCTGGCAGCGGGGTGAGGACGTCAGGAAAGCCGAAAGGCCGCGTGTGGCTGTCTGGGCCCGCAGAAGGCAGCGGCAAATACTGACGCCCGCCCGGGCGGCATAGAGTGACACACGGAGGACTGATCACGATGGGGTGTCGGGGCCAGCGAACAGGGCAGCAACTAAAATTGGACAAATATGCATACAGTAAGGATCCGTCGGACCAATCAGGATCGCGCACAGAGCGAGGGGGTAGCCTTCCGGCCGAGAAGCCTCCAGAGGTCACGTTGCAAGACATCATGACCACTCTGACCAAGCTCCAAAAGACTGTGGGATCGATCTCAACAGAGATTTCGCTAATCCGTGCCGACTTCCAGAAAATGGCCACGAGGATGACGGAGGTTGAAACTACAACAGCGACGCTCTCCACGGATACAGTCGCGCTGCAGCGCCAGGTCAAGCAGCTGGAAGCGGATAACAAATTAATGGCGGCCAAACTCGACGACCAGGAAGGCCGCGCGAGACGCAATAACGTACACATTATTGGTGTGCCCAAAAGGGCGGGAGGCCCTGCGCTGGACCTGTTTGTTGAAGACCTCATAAAGAACCAGCTACAGCCGCGCGGATTATCCAACATCTTTTCGGTGGAAAGGGCCCACTGAGTGCCGGGCGGCAGACCGCGACCCGGCCCCCCCCCGGCCAATACTTGCCCGCATCTTCAACTTCCGCGACGTGATCCTACAGACTGCACGAATTGCTCCTCCGATCCGTATTGAGAACTACACTGTTACCTTCTTTCCAGACTATACGGCAGCAGTGACTAAACAACGTCGTAGCTTCCTGGAGGTTAAGAACAAAATGAGAACCCGTGAATTGAAGTACTCTATGCTCTTCCCGGCAAGGCTGAGGGTAGAGGCCGAGGGGAAACTTTGGTTCTTTGAGACGCCGGAAGAGGCCCACGACTGGTTGGAGGGCTGGCGCCCGGCAACCGGGCCTAAAAGACCAGGCAAGAAGCAGCAGCATCGCTTGCTGGAGGGTGTGTCTCCGGACTCCAGGGACTCAAGTTCAACAGAGGACACCATGCAGGCGGCGGGCAGACAGTGAGGACGCGACCAGGTTCTGTGATTCTCCATCTGCTGGTAAGAGAAACCCCACGAAATTGATGGAGGGCCCTGGCGCCGGCCGACTCGACTGCAGCGGGTCACTGACCAAGATTGAGACTGTAGCGAACCTCGCATTGGCTGGCGCTCTCGCTGAGGTGGGACAAAGACTTCTTAATTGAACAGTTAGCCAATATACAATGCTTCTCTATGGGGATGATGCGGGCAGATCGTGGACTACTCTCCCCCCCCCTTACGCAAGTACAAGTTATGGGTCAAAAGCACTCTGCAATGTTTGGGTGGCGGGTTGTTTTAGGCCCGCTGAGCAGGGAGGTGGGTGGGGGGGACGGGTCCAGTTTAACGTTATGGTTTTTTCAATGTTTCAGGCACACTACGTGATTACTAGGCATATGCGAACTGCATACATGATGTTGATATTGCAATGCTCTGGTGATCCCCCAGTTGACAAGGTACTAAATGGCACAAGCGACTGCTCGGGTTGACCCAATGGCCGCGCAATCACTGACCCCTGATACGAAGAGCGCCCCTCTCTCTGTTATATCATGGAATGTAAATGGCCTTGGGGTTAAGATAAAAAGAGGACTGGTCCTGCAATATCTTAAACGCAGGGCACCGGCAGTGGCCCTAATCCAAGCATCACACCTGGTGGGCTTAGCCTGCAAGCCCCTGGATAGATGGGGGTTTAAAATGGTGGTGCACTCTGAATTTACTTCTGGGTCTCGCGGGGTGGGCGTCCTGATCAATAAACGCTTCCTGATTATTATTACTGGGTCATGGACTGACGAACAGGGCCGATTTGCAGCTGTAGCGTGCCAATGGGAGGGGCGTCCATACAATTTAGTGTCAGCATATATCTCTCCGGCTCTACATCAGGTGGCCTTCCCTGCCCTGGGTAAATTCCTCCTCACACTCCCACAAGGTGAACTGATACTGGGGGGCGACTTTAATGCCACGGTAGATGCCACCATAGACCGACAGCCCCCCAGGGATCAGAGTGGTGCGAATCTCCGGCTCTCAGAATTTTTAGACGCCTTCGGTCTGGTGGACGCTTGGCGTTCGTGGTTCCCACAGCAGCGACAATACACCTTCCGCTCGGGAGTACATGACAGCCTCTCGAGAATAGATTATATCTTCACACTAGCAACGGGTTTAGAGCGAATATTGGAGATATCGCACCTGCCTAGGGGTATTTCTGACCACTCCCCAGTACTGGTTAAATACACATCCCATATCCCGACCCGACGACGCATATTTCCCATCTACCCAGGGTTCCTGAAAAACCCTAAGATATGGAAGGGTCTACTAACAACCACGAGACAGTACTTCTCCGAAAATGAACACTCAGTCGCATCCCCGACAACTCTATGGAAGGCATACAAGACAGTGGTGAGGGGCCAAGCCATCTCGTTAATTACATCACATAAAAAGGAGCAAGTGGACCACGTAGAGGCGCTGGAGAGGGCGGTGAGTCAAGCTGAAGAGGATCATGCATTAGACATCAATGACACCACGGCACACAAACTGAACTTGGCCAAACAAGAGTATAGGGACTTTATGTGGGAGGAGGCAAAGAGTAGGCTTACCAAAACACAGCACACTATTTATGAAGTTGGGGATAAGGCGGGAAAACTTTTGGCCTGGTTGGATAGACGCGAAAAGGCTGATCGTTGGGTAGCGAAATTGAGACTAGAACATGGGGACACAACTACAGACCCGCAACAAATAGTCGATGCGCTGGCGATTCACTATGAGACAGTTTACACACCGGTAGCCACGGTCGAGGACAACCTTGCATTTCTCAAAGATATCCAGATGCCCACGCTCGCCCCTAGTGAAATGCAGGCGTTAGAAGCAGATTTGACGTCAGAAGAGCTAACACTAGCCATAGGTGCATCGCATGCTGGGAAAGCTCTCGGCCTGAATGGCATGCCTATTGAACTGTATAAAAAAGCTGTGACCCATGTCGCACCACGTCTACTAGAGATGTATGAGGACAGCCTGGGAAAGGGAGAGCTCCCCTGTGATCAACGTCTGGCTACAATAGTGGCAATACATAAACCTGGCAAACCACCACAGGAATGCACATCCTACCGGCCGATTTCATTGCTAAATGCAGAAGCTAAAATACTGGCTAAGACGTTGGCCACCAGGCTACTACCCTATCTCACAAAGTTAGTGCACCCAGACCAATCTGGTTTTATGCAGGGTCGTAACACGGCTCTTAACCTGCAACGGCTCCATGGCGTCATGGCACGTATACCACTTATTGAGGAAGATGCTGTCATTCTCTCCCTGGATCGCGTATGTCATTCGATTTAGTCGAATGGCCGTTTCTTTTCGCAGTCCTCAGACACTTGGGCCTCGGACCCAAGTTCTGCGCGTGGATCCAACTCCTTTATGCGAAACCCCTAGCACACGTAGTAATGAATGGACACATCTCAACTGACTTCCCCTTGGGCAGAGGGACAAGGCAGGGCTGTCCCCTACCACCACTTCTGTTCGCGTTAGTGCTTGAACCGCTGGCGGCCTGGACCAGACGTGACCCGGTTATCCGGGGACTGAAATGGACAGAAGGCTGGGAGGACCGCATTTCTCTATATGCGGACGATGTATTACTATACATGGCATCCCCCGCACGTTCCATTAATCGCCTCCTGGATATCTGTGCGGCATACGGCAGGGTCTCAGGTTATACCATTAACTGGGCAAAGTCACTTTTATACGTGCTTAAGGGCCCTCCGCCGCGCCTACCTAGGAACTGTGAGATACAGATCGCGGATGGCGGGTTCAAATACCTGGGTATTTATATTACGCCCCAGCCCGAGCAGTTCATGGGCAAAAACCTTCTTGAACCCCTTGGTCGGTTCCGTCGTGATCTGAAACATTGGCGCTCCCTACCGCTGACGTTGGTAGGCAGAGCTGCACTTTTCAAAATGATGGCACTCCCTAGATTCCTTTACGCCTTACAAAACACCCCGTTCCCGGTCCCCCCCACCTACTTTAAAGCAATAGACCGTGAAGTAAATAATCTCCTCTGGGACGGGAAACCCGCCCGCATAGCGAGGCATAAATTGGTAAAGAGCTGGTATGATGGTGGAATTGCCCTCCCCGATATAAAGGTATACTATTGGGCTTCGCAGCTCACTGTAATCAACCAATGGATCCATGCTCCGCAGGGGGAACCGGCATTACGTATGGACAGATATATCCTCGGATCAGAAGGCGTTATGGGGGCACTTTACAATAAGCACCGGAGACCTACCCTTATAGGACCAACGGCACACACAGTGCATACGTGGTTCACCGCGCTTCGCGCACTTGGATGGGAGGGGGTTATAACACAGGCCACACCACTTTGGGAAACCCGGCGCTTGGGTAAACTACGCAATAGCAAGGGGTTCAAACAATGGGACCTCATAGGCATTTCCCATGTCGGGGACCTATGGAAAAAGGGCGCGGTCATCACGTTCAGTCAGCTCCAGGAAACATATGGGATGGCGCCAACGGAAACCTTTCGTTACATGCAGATTAAAAATGCACTCATGAAGATTATCCCTCCAGGTACCGAGCTCTCAGAGGCATCACCATTAGAAGGCAGACTACTGACAGACCACATGATAAAAAAGGCGATCTCGCAAACCTACCGCAAGATCATAAATAATCAACTAGACCCCACAAAAGCCCTAAGGGACAGGTGGCAGACTGATATTGGAGAGCTGGATGAGACAGACTGGCAGTAGGCACTCGCTTCCCCGAGGGAGGTAGCAATACCCTCAAAATTGAAGTTAGTGCAACTAAAAATCCTTCATCGAATCTACTATACACGCACAACTCTACACCGCATGGGTCGCGCTGACACACCACTCTGTCTGTGGCAATGTGGGGAGCAGGGTACCTTTTATCACATACTATGGGAATGCCTGGAGTTCAAACTGTACTGGGAGAGTGTAATGGGCACCATCTCGCGGGTGGTCGGAGCACCTGTCGAACCGGAATCCAAGAGATGCCTTCTATACATCTGGGAGCCTACAGACCTCACCCAAATGGCCCAGGGCTGGGCGATGTTAGGTATGATGGTGGCGAAACGGAATATAGCTCAACACGGGGGCGGGAATCACTCCCTCCCACCGTCGGTGGTGCTGTGACATGGACGGCGCAATGTTAGCGGAAAAAGTGGTATATGTACATAGGGGATGCCCTAAGAAGTGGACAAGGGTGTGGGGAAAATGGAACGCTTTCAGGGGAAACATTTCTGAACCGCCTTCAGAGGAATCGATATCGGATGTCAGTGACTAACTGTGCGGATGGGAAATTGTGGGGCGCTCACCATTTGCATAAATGCGAAGAACGGACTACGATGGGGCATTGCGGAAATGAGCAGATAAATGTAATTACCCACTCGGTGCCTATTCGATGTATCATCATGTATCAATATCTGTCAGATTGTAATGTAAAGTGCCAATTAATGAAAAATGCTAATAAAAGTTTAATAAAAAAAAAAAAGAAGTACAGGTCCAGGGTCAATCCCTCATTGCAGCGTCTCGACGGTCTTACGGCGTACTAGGTGGTGGCCATCTTTAAATAGCGAGCCGGCTGAGATCAAATAATTACTCGCCTAAGTGTGGTCACCATCTTGGAATGGATACTTATTACAAAAATGCGAGGGAGTTATACGGTAGCCATCCTCGTTTATATTAAAACAGACTACCAAGGAAATACCTCAAATCTTTAGTATGATAGTTCAACCGCCACCACATAGTAATGTATCTTGAGCTCTTTAACAGGGACTACTGAAGAATAGTGCACATAGTCTATGGTGTGCAGGTATAACCTTCGCCACATTACGATATGGTTCAGGGTCTTAATCACGTAAGCATCGGAGCTGAGATATTACAGGGGCATAAACGACGTCCATAACTTTCATCAGGGACGTGATGTAAGAGATAAGTCAATTGAGGTGTCGGCGCGACAATATGGCAGCCACACTCGAGGTCGAAGAAAATATATATGGCATCTTAAGATATTCCCGATGGCTACCCCAAGTCGGTTTGAGGTCAGTACAGTCTATGAGAAAATCAATCTAGTAGGGTGGTAGCCTCATGGCAGCCGAGGCAAGTCGGTCCGCCACATTGGAATGTCCTCAATTTGATCAAATATAGAATCTTAGAACATGATCTCTAAGGTACGATTATGTCATTTATCTATTTTTAGTACTTGGTGAAGTATTAGTGGAGGTAACACTTCCAATTGGTTATGCCGTTCCAGTACATAAGCGAATTATGGGTCCCTATTATAGGTATCCTATTCGGGTTATCCTTCAACTAGGCAGGTTTGAGTATCAAATGCCATTGTATGAAGGAGTCACAATCCTTGCAGTAAGTAAGGTCTAGACCCTAGAAAGGATAAAAGAAAAAGGAAAAAGTGAAGCAAGGACCTACAAAGATATTATACATTGAATAGTTTAGGTCCAGAAGGTAAGTATACAGATCTTCTACCATAGACCAGTAGTATGTCAGCGTGTGGTCATGGTGAAAATTATGTCATAAAATAGGGATACAGTTTTATGTTATATAGACAAACAGTATTTACAACAGCTGTTTTTACAGTGGCATCTTGATGTCTATGTCGTTCACTGACACAATATTTTGCACAGAGAGTGTAATTGCGACTCAGCAATTATGTCCAGTTCCAGGTAGAATTTATTCAGAGCCAGTAGTGCCACTCGTTGACTTTGTTCAGACCATTCTCCACAGTACCAAAGCGAATGATCAGGGTACTTTCTTGTTGGTGTAGTCTGAGCTCAAGATTGTCTCCTCTTGCGTGTTTCTTTAGTCTTTTAAGTCCACAGAAGGTGAAGTTGCGGTTATGTGGGTGGTTTTTCTCAAAATGTTCCACTAGAGGTTGTTGAGAATCAGTTTCTGGATATTCCAGTAGTGTTCTTGTGTCCGGATTTTGAGAGGGCGGGTAGTGCTCCCTATGTAGTGTTTTCCACAGGGGCAAGTGATTAGATAAATTACGTTTGTGCTCTCGCAATTTATAAAGTCTCTGATTTGGAATTGATACCCATTCACATTTATGTCCTTGGTTTTAGACCTCCCTAATTTACAGATTGAGCAGTTAGAGCAGGTGAAAAAGCCATTTGGTTTTTGTAGGAAGGTCGAGGAGTCCTGTTTCATTTGTAAAAATGAGGGACATAGAGTATCACGGAGGTTTTTGCTCCGTGTGAAGCGGAGTTGAGGTGTATCTTTTATGGCATCTGATATAGTCGGGTTTTGTTTGAGGAGGTTCCAGTGTTTTGTAAGGGTTTTGCGTATATGATAATGTCCATTGTTGTATTGAGTCAAGAACCGAATCACTGGTTGATGGTTTTTGGATCTTTTGCTATGTAGAAGCGTGTTCCGATCTGAGCGGGAAAAATACTGTTGTGTTTCTTTGAGGTGTCGATGGTCATAGCCTCGTTGTTTTAGTCTTTCAGTAACCTTCATGGAATTTTGATCAAATTCTTCATTTGAGCTACAGTTGATATGAGCCCTGCGGTATTCTCCTGATGGGATATTATTGATGGTATGGTGGGGATGGCTGCTGGAAGCGTGCAAGATGGAATTTGCAGCTGTACTTTTTCTGTGTTTTTCTGTTTGTAATGTGTTCTGTTATATATAGATTGTTAGATCCCAAAAATCAATTTCTTTCTTGGAGATGAATGAATGAAAGGGCATTTCTAAAGCGCATGGTTACCCGAGGGCATCCCAGCGCTAACAGCGGTGCAGCTTCAACTCCGGGCAGAGTTAGGGAAACAAATAAGTTTTTATTTGTTTTCGAAAGGTCAGGTAATTTGGCTCAAGGCGGATACGAAGGGGAAGGAGATTCCATAGTTCGGCGGCGTTATATGAGAAGAGACGCCCTCCACTTCGTGTTTTTCGTATTTTGGGGACTGCCGCCAGTTGTTTATTGTCGGACCTCAAGGACCTATTAGAACGGTAGGGTTGAATGCTGGAACTGATAATTGGCGGACCCTTGCCTGAAAGTGCTTTATGTGTAATGCACAACGCCTTAAACTGGATCCTCTCCTGGATAGGAAGCCAGTGGAGCGAAGCAAGCGCAGGCTTAGCTGACAGGCGCTTTGGGGTATTCAGGAGCAGACGTGCTGCGCAATTTTGCACGATCTGTAATTTTTTGGTGGTAAGGTGTGGGGCTCCCAGATATAGGACGTTAGCATAGTCAAGGCGTGACAAAATTAATGCTTGAACCAGCAGTCTTCTGGCAGAAAGAGGTAGCAGGGGGAGGATTTTTCTTATCATTCTCAAAATCCCATAGCAGCAGGCTGCGACCTATATGTATGGTATAGGTAATGTCTATGCCCCATTTATTTGGGGTAAGGGTGTGAATGAATTCTTGCAGGAGTGCTTCCGATCCTTGCCATATAATTAATATATCATCGATATATCTACCCCATGCAATTATATTGCTCGAGAATTTATCTTTCTGATCGTTCCAAATCCAATGGCGTTCTACTTCCCCCATCAAGATGCAGGCGTACGGGGGAGCAAAGTTTGCCCCCATAGCCGTCCCCTGTAATTGTAAATAGAATTCTCCGTTGAAGAGGAAGTAGTTATTATAAAGGCAGAACTCGAGCATTTACAAGTTCATACTATTTCTAGCCGTGTAGTGAACTGATCTAGTCTGGAGACATTTCCTAATAGCTGCCAGACCATCTGGGTGTTTGATGGATGTATAGAGGCTGACTACATCTATAGATGATAAGATGAAGTCTGGCTGCTATGTAATGTTTTGAAGTTTTTGGAGAACATCTTTAGTGTCTCTAAGGAAGGATGGAAGGTCTTTCATAAAGGGTTGTAGTTCTGCATCGATGAAGGAGCCCACATTGGAGCAGATGGACTCTATTCCTGCGATAATCGGTCTCCCTTTTGGCCGTATGCCGGGTTTATGAACCTTTGGTAGTAAATAGAGGGTTGGAGTAACCGGATTTTCAATAAACAGGAGTTGTTTCTCCTCCAGTGTTAGTGAACCCCTCTCATACCAGTTGTTCAATAGTTGGCGGAGCTTTTCTTGTATCTCCTTGGTGGGGTTATGATTACGTTTTTCGTAGCAGGCGGCATCCCCTAGTTGGCGATATGCTTCTTGAAGATAGTCCGGGGTGTCAAGAAGCACTACATTTCCCCCTTTGTCTGCTTCCTTAATGATCAAATTAGGGTCATTCCTTAGTTCTGTCAGTATTGACTTTTCCCTTTTGGTGACATTTGTTGGTCACATGGGGGTCCAGGACTTTGGCTCTCACACAGACGTTGGTCTGCACTTCACGGCAGCCCCCGTTCTGATCTCTGACTTTGACAAGATTGAGTGGGCAGCCCACACTCCTGCAATTGTCCTGACTGGGCTAGGAATGTCACACTTCGCTCACCAGGTTCCACTCACAGAGATCCCCATTGTGCCTAACTTCCTCCAGGTGCACTCCTCCTCCTTAAAGGGTACACTGGTTTTGTTATATTCCATATAGGTACCCTATATAGGCACAGGTAACACTGCAACCTTTCACCTATATCCTTCCCTACATTACATACATAACGGTTCATAGGGACTGACCTTTTACCTAGATACAACACTGCATTCAGAACGCAGGTTTTCCCTGGTTCGAAACTCATACATTATGCATGAGGCTTCTTGGAAGCACAGCAGGACCAACATCTCCTGTATAATATCTATGTTAAAGTTCAAGCCCGACGTCATCCTTTAGGCCGACACAGTAACACAGCAAGGTAGGACCCCTGGGGAGACCTGTGGGTATATATACATCATGTCTTGCTTAGACAGACAGAGGAGACCGTGAATTCCCATCTGACACACTGACCAGAGACGCTGAGGTTCCTGCATGCAGACGCTCCAGCTAGCAGTGGTCTAACATCCCTCGCGGGGTGTCCAACTCGAGACCAGGAAGGGGTCCCACATTCTGTAACTCTCAGGTAATGGGGTGGACTAGATCATAGAGGGATTCTTGGCATAACACCTACACAGATGCTAGGTACATTTAGGTACATCTAGTTAGGGAGACATCGTAGGAGTACGCACTTTTAGGTTGCCCTTTTTATCATGTGTTTTATGTACATGTATATATTCATGATTTCTGCAAGATGGTAGAACTATACCATCCCTTTACTTTTGTGGTATTGCTAATCATATATCTCTGCTACTGTCTAATGGTTGTTCAGCTCATCTATTCTACACTAGAATAACAACTGTTCAATAAATCCTTATTGAAACGCCCAGACTGTTTATTCTGTGTATCTCTAAAACAAACTAAGTGAGCACGAGTGACTGAGCGAAAAGTAGTATATTGTTTCCACGATCCTGGGGGATCAGGGTTGTCATGTTCTGAGGTTGCCAGAAACTATTCTCTTCCCGATAAGAGGAGACTCTAGTGGCACTGTGAGCTAGCTAATGCAAACCGGCTAACGTATCCGGTGTGGGTGCTCGGAACCAGTCTGTCACCAAACCCACAGTTTATGTTATCCGAACGCGCAGGTCCTGTATAGGATATATAGGAACTACACGACATGGCGCCGCCAACGTTGGTTGGGTACTTATTTAACAGTAGAATCTGAGTAGTTCAGTCGTGCTATTCTCATAGACCCCTACTCACAAAACGCCAGAGACGTCTGGAGTGGGTGGGCACAAACGCCGCCACAGCTGAGTAGGCTAAAAAATCCTATTTATTGGCTGTTGGTTAATCAAGCTTGAAGGACACAGTGTTCCTAAAATTGTGCATACAAACCTTATCTTAGTTCCCTTGAACAAACTTCTTCTTTACAAAAATGACTGAGACAAGAGATAACGTAGTAGTAGATCTGCACCTCTCA
The DNA here is from genome assembly GCA_963921515.1 of Calotriton arnoldi. Classification (NCBI taxonomy): domain Eukaryota; kingdom Metazoa; phylum Chordata; class Amphibia; order Caudata; family Salamandridae; genus Calotriton; species Calotriton arnoldi. The sequence continues at coordinate 469,420 of CAWUFW010002645.1, forward strand.
GCCGGAGAAGAAGATGGGGACGCAATCCCGATTGCAGAAAAATTCAGACATACAATCACCCTGAAACTGTTAGAAAATGGTTTATCAGCTAGGGGTGGCTTTCGTGATTGAGGCACATGAATCAAACAAAACAGAGGTATTTTATTCGTGGGTTACATTCCCAGCAGCAAATGCAAGAACACAGACATTTCACTCTTACACAGAAGGAGATGCACCAGTGGAATATTGTCAGTTCGAAGATATAGAGGTTCCACTCACGTACCAGGAACAATTATACTGGTTTAAAGGCACCCTACCCCACATAAGAAGAAGAGTAAGATTAGGCCCGCTCGGAGGAGAAGGGGCAACATGGCCGATATTAGCGGCCTACACACCACATCCTGACTGACACAATGCCACAGGTAGACTTACTCATACAACACAAAGATTTAATTAAAATCTATAGAAACATGATGCAATTCGTCATGAAGACATTCACTGTCCAACCAGCAATAGTTGTACAGGGTACAGCAACTAAAATCACACCACAAACATTACACGCAGTGATGGGTAAAATGCCCTCTAAACGTGAACAAATGCCATTCTGGGTAGCTCAGAAAATCACAGCTCGAGGCAGTATTCCCGAATACTACCCCGTATGAAAAACACAGAATGCTAACAATCTGCTTGCCCATGGGGATAACACCACAAGTAGAAGATTGTACCACTTGGGGTACAGTCTTTGCTGCCATTTATACCAGGACTCATGGTATTCCTTCATTGGCGGTGGTACCAGACGTATTAAGACAAATACAAAACGAGTACGGAGCAGAACCTGCTCTGAACTTAGGAATGAAGTTACTAGGTAACTATGACCAGGTATCAGCCATAATACTAGCTAATATTAAAGGGGAAGCAGCTTCAGTGGCAATCCGCCAACGCCTAAGGGAATTCAGTCCGTTAGATCAACAACACAAACTACCCAAAATAATTGAAACTGCATATGCAGAATAAGGCAGACAGTTTGGGTGGGAAAGCTTTAAAACCACAACTGATGGGCAGTCCTGAAAAGGACACTTCCAAGCAGACACCTGTTTCTTCTAAAAAGAAGTGGGATAATAAAAAACAACAGAACTTTAAAGGAAACAGATCTCAATCCTGAGGTAGATCTCCTCCACAGGAGCCCTCCGAAAAGAGGTACAACCTTAGGAATAGGGATAATATTAGGAAACCTGACAGGTATCAGGATACTGATCCACGTTCCTCTCGTTCCTTTCAGGGTTCATCGAAAAACTCAGAGAGGGAAGGACGGTCAGAAAGACAAGAAGAGCGTATAAAGTCCAGAGACAAGCAGCACGCTCAAGATTACACTTCTAAAAAAGAAGAAAAGCAGAAGCCACAGTTAAAAAAAAAAGAAAGTTGCAGGTCTAAAGATCAGACATGCCCAGAATTCTGAGGACTCGATTACTGAACGGGGAATGGGCTCTGACGATGCTAGACAGTGCAGCAGAAATAACAATAGCTCGCCAGAACCTGATGGAATTTCTGGTGACAGCGTACTTGAATGATTATATCACGGTGGAAACACCGGATACTAGAGTGAGTGTCCCACATAAAGTACATGAAATAACGCTCCAAATGGAGGGGGACAAGAGTAGGAAAGTGAGAGGTCTCTTTTGGGAGAACCTAACGTTTGGCTATGACATTTTGTTAGCTGAACAAGATTGGCCGCCAGCATTCGTCATGGACTGTCCTAAAGGAGAAACGGTAATTATGCTGTCATTCTCAGACGACATTCCCAGGCATTTGCAACACACATATGTGCAGGAGTGGGCGGTAGCCCAGGCTCCGGCATTATACAAGAACCATGTTGGATGGGACGAGGATTCAACCCACCACGTTATTCCTTTAAAAAATACACCAACTGCACAGAGGCAGTATCCAATAAAGCAAGAAGCTAAAAAACAGGTCAGGGAGATCTTAGATCAACTTGAATTCCAAGGGGTGATTGAAACTTGCACCTCTCAAATGAACAATCCTTTGTTTCCGGTCATGAAACCTGACAATACATATCGTCTAGTTTTAGATTACAGACACTTAGACACTTGTACTAAAACATTTGCAGTTCAGAATGCACACAGTGCCGCATTAATGAATAACATTGTGCGGAAGAAATACAAAACAACACTTGATATCTCAAATGGATTTTTTTGCCAAAATATAGCGCCTGAAAGCAGGTATTTGACAGCATTCTCAGCGCTAGGGTCCCAGCGGCAATTTCGGCGACTCCCCCAAGGGTATAAGACCAGCCCGGGGTTGTTTTCTGCCAGAGTAACCGAGTTACTTCAAAAATTGGATGAAGAGGCATTGTCCTATGTGGATGATATTTATCTGACGGACGATGACCTGGAGGAACACTTGAACAGAGTGAATACCATAATTTTGGGATTTGCATCTGAGGGCTACAAATGTAACTTTAAAAAATCAAAAATCGCCCACCTCAGTGTCCTGTTTTTAGGATACGAGCTTTCAAGTAAAGGAAAGAGCCTGGCAGCCAATTTTTTAGAAAAATGCGCGCTGCTCCAACCTCCAAAATCATTGAAAAATCTACAATCAATACTGGGATTCCTAAATTTTGGTCGAACATACATTTTGGATTACACAGAAAGAGTAAAACCTTTCTACGACTTAATTAAACCTGATTTCTCAGCCAGAAATTGGACACAGGAACACACAGATACACTTTGTTCCTTACAAGCTGACATGATAGCTTCCAAACACTTACAGACACGCGTAAACGTACACAACCTGGTGATCCGTATAATTGCGGGTCAATCAGGGTACACCTATCTAACATATAATGAAGGTGAAACCGTACCAATTGCATACAAGTCACATTTGTACACAAATGCTGAGATGCGCTTCGCATCCAATGAAAAGATTCTGACAGCGGTACAGACTGCTGTAGTGAGAGGAAGAGCATTGGCTCAGGGGAAACGAATAATAGTAGTGACTCCGGTTCCAGCCTTAGAGGCTGCGACAAAGGCAAGTGTTCCTAACGCTAAAGCCTTACATCCAAGATGGATACAATGGGCTAATTCTCTCACTGCAACAGATGTAGAATACAGGTACAACCCAAATTTAAAGACACAAGCATTCCTGCAATACGAACAAGAATATCCTCTGCCAAACGAAATAATGCCTCTAGATCAGTATGAATATATTATTTACACTGACGGATCTGCTCAACTGGCCATAGGAAGTAAGCAAAATTATAGCGCAGCATGTGCTATCGTTAAAGGTCGCATGCGGGATGGAAAGTTCCATCCGAGTTGCACTAAAACGCAATCTCTAGGAGACTGCACGGTACAGTTGGCAGAATTAAAAGCACTGATACTGGCACTTGTAAATACGGATCGAGAATTCCCCACACTAATTGTGTGCGATTCCTTTTACTGTGTGCAGTCTTACAATGAATACTTGCAATATTGGGTTCAAAACGGGTTCAAAGACGCAAAAGGTGGCACAATTAAGCATAAAATGCTATGGGAACAGGTAGTGAGGTTGAAATCCGAACTACCAAGGACTCACGTGATACACACACTGAGTCATCAGCATGATGGCGTTCACGTTGAAGGGAATTCATTGGCTGATGAAGCCGCAAAGGGGACTGTACGTACGGCTTCCGTAGCTGCAATCACTCGCTCTAAAACGAGAATAGACGGTGAGATTATGGTGGCTGTTATTGCTTCAAGCAAAAACAGCGGTGCAGTACCAAAAAGATTTCCACTCAAGTACTCCTACAAGTTAGATGCCAATAACATTCCATTTGCTCAGATTCCTGGAGTGGATAGAGTAATTCCAAACATGGATCGTAGGTTAGGTTTAATACTAGCAGCACACGAAGGGATAGGTTCTGCTCATGCAGGAGTTACGGCAACTGTTTCCTTATTGAAACAACGCTACTGGTGGCCTGGTTTAACAAAGCAGACTAAAGACTATTTCTTGAAATGCGACATCTGTCAGCAGATGAAAGGTTCTACTGTAACACGTCCTGCGCAGACACCATTGTTAATAGCTAACAAACCACTAGCGTGTGTCTACCTGGACTACTGCACCCCCTTAAAAAGAGATGGGGCTAAAAGATATATAATGGTAGCAATGGACTCCTGCTCGAGATTCCTATGGGTGTGGCCCCAGCGCTCGGCTGACACTCGAACTGTTATAAAAGATTTGCGAGTCTTCATAGGGACATACGCAATTGGCACACTACATTCTGACCAGGGCCCTGCGTTTAGCTCTCGGGCTTACAAGGAGGCAATGGGAAGTTTGGGCGTAGCATTGCGGTACTCATCTCCGTACCATCCCGAGGGAAATTCGGTCGTGGAGAGAAAAAACCGAGACTTAAAGCAATCTTTAACAGCTAGAGTATTAGGCACAGGTGAAAGTAGGGTAAAACATCATTATGGGTCCAGCGGGCCCTTAACAATATGCCAAGAAGTTCTCTAGGGGGTGTCACTCCATATGAGGTCCTATTTGGGACAAGAATGTGGGTACCTGATCTTGATTGTGAAGGCGCAGTGGCGGATGAAAAGCCTTTTGACATCCATGATCGTTTGGCTGTTTTACAGGAACTAAATGAATCCAGGACAAAACAAAGTAACGTCCACCTGAAACAGACCGCCACTGGGGAAGTCAAATCAGTCACGGCAAGACCTGTCTGGATCCCTAAAGTCGGGTATCTGGTCAGAGAGAAAATAGCAGACAAGAAAGAATTTGGGCCATCCTACAGAAAACCTGTACCGGTCCTAGCAATTGAAGGAACAAGAACTGTACTTCTACCGCCTCTTCCCGGAAAAAAAGAGAAAAGATTTGTCTCAATTGACCTAATCAAACCACACTATGTGGCCGATACTAAGCAGTAGGCCACGTGGACTCCGAAGTAGCAGACGCCCTCCTCTCGCTACAATACAAGAAGTTCAAACAGAAAGACTCATCACGTTCGAAGAGTCACCTGTACGGAATTATGGACTATGCAACAATGCCATGGAACTCGTTCCCCTTGAACCTGAAGTTCGACTTCAACATGAAACTCAAAATAACGCATAAGTTGCTATTCGACCAAATACAGACGTCTACGTCAACATACCTCGACAAGAGCAAAGCGCGATTTCAATAAATCCTGATGCAATTCCAACAATTGATTGAACTGCTTCTGGCTACTTCATGAACTTTGATACGTTTTCTTTGGATCCAAGTGAACCTGAAACAACGCCAGCCCAAAAATCACGCAAGCAGTAAGTTAAAGACTTTAGGAACTCTCTTAGAAAGACTTACCTGGTATCACCATGGGTAACTTCCGGGATTCTTTTCTTTCTTTTCTGGTTAGACTTAGTTATAGTTTTTAACATGCTTATTAGTGGACAATACATTCGGCAAAGCTCTGCTGCCCAAGAAGTGAACTTAAAGTTAAAACCACATCAATCATCTCATCGAGAACAAAGAGACTTGTCGTCAGTGAACATTACAGCAGTTCCTATACCTCATGGTATAGTGCGGGACAAGGTTGATTTCGATATATTTGGCCCGACTGAAATTTTAAAAATTCCACATTTATTTAAAATATCATTAAGTGATATCATTACCTCAAGTACATTTTCTGATGATTGGGATGTTGAAACTGTTAATAACATGTTGTCTGATTTGGAAAAATCTGCTGCATTTTCCAATAGTGAAACATTGGAGAGCACATCAGATTTTGATACTATGTATGGTTATCAACATTATAGTCATCATTTTTTGCATAAATCTGCTAATCCTAGAAATGTGTTCACATACCATCAGTGGGAACATTGTCCAACACCGCCAAAAGGCAGTTCAAAAACATTTGCACAGAAGTTTCCATATTTTTCAGGGTTTATTATGTCTGACCCAGCCTCATATTATTATAAGGTTGCACCAACATCAGCACAGAAAAATATGTTAACGAACACCATACAGATTTACTCTGCATCCTTTATTGCCCAGTTGTCTGAACAAGGTTACGACTTATGGAAAGACACCATAGACTTAAAATCAGTCTGGGGTACTAGAGAATGGCAGGTGCAGGGGTTAGAAGCTTTGTTTAGAGCAAGTCTCATCCCTCAGCAGATCATGTTTTTGAACGAGACAGTGCAACAGCCGTCTTGCCTTGGACTAGCCAAGAACAAAGACTTGAACACACCTCGAGTGCCGACTCCATCAAACACCGAGGGAAACGAAACATCACAAACAGGGATTACATTAGATGACATCATACAATACAATAGATCAGACCCCGATTGGAAGAAATGGTTGATTTGGCCCACAGACACCAATGGTTGTCAGGAAAAATTCATGGGTAAAACCGAAGGGTTCACAATCCATAGGCCAGATCCGCGCTATGTACAGAGACAACATCCAGGGGTAGTGACGTCATACAGTGTTGGGAAGTTGTGCCTTAATTGGCTAGAAACCTCAACACTCACGGAGGTGAAACAACACTTATCCTTACTCACACAAGACATGGATCTTAGGGATTTTTTACTAGGTCCCAGGAAACCATGCCAAAAACGTTTCATATATGCTGGCATTTATGCTGCCTACAATGAAAATTGGTAAATAACCCAACAAGAGGCCACAGAAAGAATACGGGAAATAGACCGTATTAACTTAGAGAAATCTCTAGCAGTGGTAGACAATGGGTTAAGAACATTGACCTCCAGAATATATTCCTTAGGCAACATTGTATCTTCTGCGATAGACATTCTGGAACAAGATTTGGCCATATTACAACACGGGCAATCTCAGTTACGTTCTATAATGTTATTGAGCTGGACGATGCAATCTTTGCGTGCAGGCTATGTGCCATGGCGTTTTATCAACAGTACGTCTCTGTTTTCTGAATACAATCTAACAGATAAACAGATACAAATGGCACAAAGGGGAGCAAAATATACAATGCTGCGTATCGAAAAACTGGATAGATTACCAATCACAGTGCCAGAATCACCACACACAGAATGGCTAATCCATGGCCACATAACTCTACCGGTCACTACTTTTCAGTTTCAACATTGCCTTGAACAAAAGCAGGCAAGCAAATATATAAAAATGGGTAAGGAGTACATCAAGGAATCTTGGGAATTGCCATACAGATTTCGATGCCAGAGTGGGGATCTAGAAGTGTTTCTCAGTGGTACAAACTGTGAGAGCGCGTTAAGTGGATCGCTCATATTTTAGGACATTCTACTGCACGGGGCTTGTAATGGTTCTGTGGCGAACTTGTCCTGTCATTTGAGAGGTGCCCCAGCTGCTGTGATTACTCCAGCATTTGGGATACTTTCGAATGGGAGTTACTTGATGCTGAACAGTCAAGGCTGCTGTGGAATGCTCCTGGGCATCGCATATCTGGTAACCGTGAGCGCCAGGGTTACTTGTTGTATGCAAGTATTGTTTCCACCGACACATACAGTCAGGAAGGCGCTGTTATGGCCTTCACTGAATGTTTCTTTAATACGGTTCGATACTCTAGGCAGAATGAAAGCCATGCTTTTACAGAAGTCTGTGCCCTTAACCTCCGCTCGAGAGACTTTTGAACTCGAGATCGCAAGGTCTTCAGCTGAGATACAGGTGCTTATTAATACAAACTGCCCTTTCCATTTCGTAGAAATGGTGAATCGTATCTTTAACATGTCTGATACGACTGGCATTGTCCACCTATTTAAGACTATAGGTTCTGGACTTCTAAGCACCTTTCAGACGGAGAGGAGTTGGCCTAACGGCTAGGGCGTCCGACCTCGAATCTGGGGAACTGGGTTCGAGTCGCGGCAATGACGCTGAACATCCTGTGATTCTGGGCAAATCACTTAATCTCCCCTTGCTTAACAAAAATGAATGCGTGTCCTAATGTAACGTAACTGGTGCTATTTAAAGCGCTCTGATACCCGATTCGGGTCAAGTTCGCGCTATATAAAACTCTGCAAAAAAAACAAAAAAACTTGAAGCTATACCAAACTTCATACACTCCGTGTTCGGAAGCATCTTTGGAGGACTTCCGCTGATCCTGTTTCTAATAGCAGGTATCCTGATTGTTATTTTTCTGCTACGCAATGGACGTCCCAGTCACCAAGGAGATGGAAAAAGCACTACTGGAGCGTAAATACCGTGACCGAATGGTACAACATCTAGCGACGCCTCGCCTGAGAGAACTAAGTGCATCTTGGTTCTTGTCATTTCGACCAGTCTGGATGGACTGCATCTTACCTGTCCTCCGATGCCTGTTTTGCGGAGAAGAATGTGTATTAGACCTTTGTTTAACACTCCAATCATGTGCGCAACCGGACGTGAATGCTCTACTGGACCCGATAACGGCCCATGTTCTGCAATGTCCTCAGCGTATTCCTATGTTGATGGCGGCATCTCTTGAGCCACCGCAGGTAGTAATTCCACCTGTTGGTATGGACACCGGCTCCTCCACTGACACCTAGGCTTTGGACGGCGCACAGGCTGCCCCGGCACCGGCTGTGGACAGCGTAGAACATCATCTGTGCTCTATTGACGTACTCTGCGAGGTGTTACAGGGGCCGTCTACTGCGGAAGCAAGCAACGAAAGTGTTGCGTCTACCAGCCAGGACACAAACAGTTGACTCATTTTGGCTCATCTTGTGCTGGACGAAACTCACCCTTTTTTAATAACAAGCTCAATTTGGAACTCAGACAAAATTGACATTCCTTTTTCATTTATTTGGGCATGAATGGCTTTCTAATGCTTATAGTGTTTCGGACTATAACTACGGACACTTTTAGAGCTATAGTTTGCAAGCATTTTTCTCATTACACATTTTAAGGTTTTTTTTAGACTTTTTTTTTTTTAGACGTTTTTAAACATTTTAGCAAAAGAAATGTTTTTACTTTAGTACGTACCAATGTCTAGTTAGAATGGTAATACACTTATAAGTTACATATGTCGTCCAGTCGGAAGAGGAGTGGGTGTTATATTCCATATAGGTACCCTATATAGGCGCAGGTAACACTGCAACCTTTCACCTATATCCTTCCCTACATTACATACATAACGGTTCATAGGGACTGACCTTTTACCTAGATACAACACTGCATTCAGAACGCAGGTTTTTCCCTGGTTCGAAACTCATACATTATGCATGAGGCTTCTTGGAAGCACAGCAGGACGAACATCTCCTGTATAATATCTATGTTAAAGTTCAAGCCCGACGTCATCCTTTAGGCCGACACAGTAACACAGCAAGGTAGGACCCCTGGGGAGACCTGTGGGTATATATACATCATGTCTTGCTTAGACAGACAGAGGAGACTGTGACTTCCTGGCTGACACACTGACCAGAGACGCTGAGGTTCCTGCATGCAGACGCTCCAGCTAGCAGTGGTCTAACATCCCTCGTGGGGTGTCCAACTCGAGACGAGGACGGGGTCCCACATTCTCTAACTCTCAGGTAATGGAGTGGACTAGATCCTAGAGGGATTCTTGGCATAACACCTACACAGATGCTAGGTACATTTAGGTACATCTAGTTAGGGAGACATCGTAGGAGTACGCACTTTTCGGTTGCCCTTTTTATCATGTGTTTTATGTACATGTATATATTCATGATTTCTGCAAGATGGTAGAACTATACCATCCCTATACTTTTGTAGTATTGCTAATCATATATCTCTGCTACTGTCTAACGGTTGTTGCAGCTCATCTATTCTACACTAGAATAACAACTGTTCAATAAATCCTTATTGAAACACCCAGACTGTTTATTCTGTGTATCTCTGAGACAAACTAAGTGAGCACGAGTGACTGAGCGAAAAGTAGTATATTGTTTCCACGATCCTGGGGGATCAGGGTTGTCATGTTCTGAGGTTGCCAGAAACTATTCTCTCCCCGTTAAGAGGAGACTCTAGTGGCACTGTGAGCTAGCTAATGCAAACAGGCTAACGTATCCGGTGGGGGTGCTCGGAACCAGTCTACCACCAAACCCACAGTTTATGTTATCCGAACGTGCAGGTCCTGTATAGGATATATAGGAACTACACGACAGTTTTGGCAGGCAAAAAGGTTAGTTTTGTAGGCTCAGGGCAAATGATGTTCACTTTCTGTCACGACTTGCTCCCTGCGTTCTCGTGTCTGCCACCAGGGGGCTGAACTGTGGGACTCTTCAGTGGTCTAATAAGCTTCCAGACCCTCCCCTTCATGTAGATACTGACTTACAGCCATTTAGATTCTACTTGCAAATTGCGATCCATTCCCAATCCATGCCGGGTTTTGTGGAAGCCAACCTGCTCATTCTGGAAACTCCATTACCTAGAATTCCCTGCTCACTGCCCCGTCTCCACCCCTGCAGGCCAAGGATGGGTAGAGGAATCCAGTTCACCTGTGGCTGGCTGCTACTAGCCTGCTCACACCTGATGCATATGATTACTGTGAGCTCTTTTAAGCCCCAGCTCCCTTCAGTCCAGGGTTGGTCATTGTAGCTGTTTTCCGGTGAAACCGATCCTTGTTTCCCGAGCTTTTGATATTCCTTGATTCCTGAGCTATAGTTAATCCTTGTTCCTTGATTCCTGAGCTATAGCTATTCCTTGTGCCTGAATTAGCACTGCCTGCAGTGCTACCTTGTTTCCTGAGCTATAGTTATTCTTTGTTCCTGTTCCTGGGCTTCAGCTATTTCTTGTTCCTGATTTGCACTGCTTGCAGTTCTCTCTTGACTCCATGTTTCCTGAGCTGTAGCTATTTCCTGTTTCCTTGAATCAGTACTGCGTGCAGTGCTACCTTGACTCCTGAGCCTAAGCTCAATTCTTGTTCCTGCCCCAGCACTGCCTTCTATGCTACTTTGTTTTCTTGATTCCTGAACCTGCACTATTCTAGTATACCCTTGTAGCCTCCCCTTCTGTATATCCTTTTCCAGTCCCTGCCTTTCTTCCCATTTCCTTGGTTCCAGTTCGCTGTCTTTCTATTCTGCTGTCTTGCTTCTGTTACCTTGTATGTTTGTTACCTGCTTTCTGCCAAGTGTGTCCTGTGATTTCCTTCCTTCCTTTCCTGTTAAGCACTCCTCCTTGCTAGCTCCTTGTCTATTGTGCTTGTGTTTAGTTCTACCCCTTTGCTGTTACTGCCTTGCGTGTTCCTGTTTGATCGCCAGGATCCGTGGGCACAGCTGACTACCTAGGTGGTGTTTCTTGTTCACTGTGAGTATTGTCTTTGAGTTACAGTTATAACATCACCATAGGTATAAGCTCCACAGACCCTGCCTTTGCATACATATCCTATATGTGGGTATTTTCAGTCAGTATCTGTAACAGCAATTGTGGATGAGAAACTTACTGAGCTTCAGTCTTACCATGTGGAGCTCCTGAGTGCTTTACCCCACATTCCCTTTATTGTTAATGTTGTATTATATATATGTCTTGCATGTCCGTCCTGGGTGTAGTTAGTCTGAATGCTAAATTGCCTTGTGAGTGCCCTTCCTTTCTGAGTCTTAGCCATCTTGTACAGGCTTCCCCTTTGGATCCCTTTTTCTCCTCTGACTCCTTGTGTGATCCTGGGCAGCGCTGTACTACTCTTTCTGTGCACAGTACGTTTCTACCCAGTCCTTGCTCAAGTCCCTGACTGTGTTCCCGACATAGTCCCGGACAGTCCCTGACACTTTCTGGGTGATTGACCCTCACCTAGCAGACAGACTAGCAGACCTTGGTCTCTAGTCCTGGTTCTAACAATTTTCTTTCTCCTGATGAACAGTGCTGTGGAACAAACTGTGGGACTCATGCTCCCACCTTAATAGTCCAAATCCAGACACAAATGTGATTTGGTGTTTGGTCCTTTGAAATTCGAGATGCAGGTGTCAGCTTCTTTGAATTGCTTTCTCCTCTGCCCTGTTCACAGCAGTGGTGGCTCCAATTCTGACAGACCCACAACACAGGCCATGGGACTAACCAGGGATAACACCTGCCTGTCAGCCTCCACTGAAATATGCCTCCAAGGTTCAAAGGCCTAAGCCTTCTTCTCTATCAAGATTCCCGGGTCCACAGTGCCAACCTTATCAGTTCTACCATCATCTTGACAATGAGCCAATGCCACACTGACCAGTAATTCTTCCTGGAATCAAAGAGGCCTTTGATCTGCTCATGGGATGCTCTGCTCGCCTTCCTTTAGTGTGTGCTCCCACCGCAGCCTTAAGCAAAGTCAGCAATATACATCTCCTGTCTGGAGATTGCAGTCTTCACCTCTCCAGGCCCTGTGTTTTCAAAATGGATCTGGCAGGCCTCCATGTCATGTACCAAACACAGGCACATGCACAAAAGTATCATGCACTGTGCAAAGCTACAAACAATCCATGGAGGCCAAGTGTCAGTTATGTACTTAGCAATGGAAGTTCACGAGTGGTCCAGTAGGCATCACTCCTATGATAGAAGTAAAAAGCCTGTTCATATTACGATCATTATAAAACACAATGGGTATTTTGCCACCACCATGCTCATGTCACTTAACCTCAGGTAAGGGCAGAAATCCTCTACCACTATGAGGGTAGTGCTTGGTATGCACCCCGGTCTAATAAGACCGCATTACTATGAGACAGGCCTAGGTCATGGCACATACGCATGATCCGTGCTCGCCTATGACCAAAAATCCTTAACAGGGGTCCAGATATACATGCAGCTGGGGCACTTGGGCTGGGGTGCACATCTTTCTCCATGCAGGGGACTTTTCCGTCTCAATCACCCACCGACAATGAAACGCAGGCAATGACACACAGGCATTCACACATGAACAATGACACACAGCAGTGATGCACAGAGACAGATCATTAAACACAATGCCCAAAAAGTACAATCAGAAACAACCTCTATTACACTCAATCACCCAGAGATAACCACACATAAATAATCTTACATTTTAGTCGCTCATTATAGCCACACACTGACAATCAAACAATAAAAATCACAAGCGTAAATCACAAACACACAATAAAAAACATGCAACGGTCTACCAACACAGACATTTCAGGAGACAAAGGCAAATGCACAATCACACTCAGATATAGGACCAATCACAAAGAAACAATCAGTCACAAACATAGAGAAAATAAAACACAGGCAACATGGACAGACTGATGGAAAATCTGATTCAAAGACGCAGACAGTCACACGAGAACAATCAAGGAAGGATCCTTGTTTGCCATAAAAAACAGTCAGACAATCACAAACAAATAGACAACCTCATATCAACAAACTGACATGTAAATCAGAACAAACGAAACACATGGAAGGGCTATTAAACAAGGATAGGTGCATCCACGTTTACACTTAACCACTGTGCTAGACTTACAGCACTATACACAAATGTTAACAAAGTCAACCACACAAGAACAGAAATACCTACACTTTAATGGACAAAGCAACTACATTGTTAATCACTCACGGAGAACCATACTATTTTGCACTGATATAAGCACAAACACGCCTACACCCAACCCCAATAGAGAGAACAGACGAGCAACAGACAAGTGAACGACTATTTAACCACCGAAACACAGACAATCAAGACAATACTTACACAGTGGAAAACACAGGACAACACAAGGACAATCACATTTGTACAGCAACTATACATAATGCTGCTTCGAAATTTCGCTTACATGTTATTTTTCCAACTGCTTGCATTCAATGCGGCCTCCAAAATGTACAGCACCCTGGTGTCCTATTGATTATGTTCACGCCTTATAATACCTCAAATAAATACACAAGTCAGAAAAGAAAAATGGGCAATCATCGCACAGAGCAAAATAACTTGTATTTCATACAGAGCTAAAAGCAATCTGTAGGTACCTGCACTGTTAAAACAGGTACTCGCTGCACAATGCTACTTTTATTCAACCAGCTCCAAAAAGGATGAATCGCAGGGTCAGCTCTGACAGGATTCAAAACTGTGACCATCAAGTCTCTGTAGTAGTTCCATGATTTACATTATCAGCAATACTGATAGCCGAACCCAATCATGGTCTTTCTTTCTTTTTAACATTCTGCCTGTAAGAATGGAAAGCCAGCAGCCTTGTGCACCCCATAGTTTTTTGGAGGTTTTGATATTTGTAGCAGGCATGAGACTGTACTGCCCCAAAGGATGTCAGGCAGTAAACATTTTTGTGCCCTTTTCATCGGTCTAAGCTGGCTCCATCATACAAAGACCAATCTAGGGATCCTTACTCTTGTTTCCATGACAGCTTGTTGTAGGGATTCTGCACATACACAGAACTATGCACAGGATTATGGGACCTCGGTGTATAGGGGCTATGCCTTCCTATCGCCTTAGTACCCACGAGCCCAGGACCGACTAGCTATAGTGTCTCACTTGCTCTACTACTCACAAATGGAGAAACAAATGATTAAACAACCCAGAACACAACACTCCCGGATCTCTCAGGAATCGCGGTAACAAGACACCCCTTTCGCTCACTTCTCTCGTACCTGTCCACAACAAGATCTGACAGAATCACGGATTTAGTTTAAAATATTTATTTCAACTAACGAGCTCTAAAATGCAGTATTCGTGCCATTACTAGCGTAATAATGCATAATACAAATATTGTCAGCATAGCAGCAAGTCCATACATTATGAAGGGAGATGTCATCTTACAAAGACAGTGGTAACAGGACTACAGAGCCCAAGCTCCCTCCCCGTGGACGAAATATGTATTATTATATAATAGAAGATCTCTGGGCTTTGTCAGCAGACCCCAGACCTTTAGGACATAGATCTTATTTCTACATCACAGGTGTGTATTGCTCTTCTCCCTGGAAAGGTCCCTCTCCAAGTGTCTCTGTTAAACATGCAGTCCCGTAATATCAAAATACAAGTGTTCCGCAAACAGCAGCTACAGAGTATGTTTTGTCTATGTGCTAGGGCCTGACCAGAACAGAGTAACAAGGGGCATTGTTGCTTGACCTTGCTTACAATGTTCAGACTAAACTCCAGGAATAAGCGGTGAATGATCGCAGCAGACAGTTCTCATGTGAAAGATGTAAATAGTCTTGCATAAGAGAAAACGTCTAGTAACGTGTGCAAAAGCAGCATCATGGCTCCCGGGCTCATGCTAAGTTAAAGGTGTCGACAGTGCCCCTAGCAACCATGTGACACCCTCCCCCTGGCCAGGTTGTAGCAAATAGCGAAACCAAATCTCAGAGGTAAGCAGAGTCTAAGCTCCGTAAAAAAAAATCTAAATACCGTAAAGCGTTGGGAAAAGGAGGAGAAAGAAGAAGAAAAAAAATGTATGTGGCAATTTATAGAGGTAAAAATGCTCAACGGGCGTCTGAAAAAAGCACCAATTCGTTAGATCCTTGGAAGGCAAGACGTTCCAAAAAGCAATCCCTGTAGTTAAAAGCAAACAGGGAAGCCATCCAGTTAAGCAGATCGAAGGAGCAGACGTGCTCGTCATAGTCTGTTGCATCAAAGAGCATATCCGGGCAACTTGCGTGATATTCAATGAAACTTTGTTGCAAGAGGCGCAAAGCAGCCTCACAGGTATTCCAGTATGCCAGCACTCCATTTACTGCAGCAAGCAGCATGCGGTCCTCACTGGAACAGGCCTGGTCATGAGCCAACAAAGGACCCATCAACAGTTCATAATCTGGGTGAGGCCACTCAGTGTTGGAGAGGCATAGATCCACAGCCCATGTGAATGAGCACTTTCTGCACCAGAATACAGGTTGGACGCAAGTAAAGTAGGCGTAGCGGTAGGTGAGTCCATAAGCGGCACTTATAACTGCCTGAGGCAAGCACCCAAAAAGTCCCTGCATCCGTCTACGGTACAGCTGTAACTGGACCGGATGGGCGAGTACCACATGACGGGCAGCCATTGCGAAGTAGCAGTAGAAGCACCAGGACTGCACCAGCAAGCAACAGGATTAACAGCAAGCCAGCAAATGCGCTGGAAAATATAGAATGTATAAAATCGGGTATTACACCAAATATCGTCTGAAAAGATGAAACAAGGCCAGTGCCCACCAACTTAAAAAAATGTGCAAGGCCTTCAGTATCAGAAGCATTAAATATTTGATGAATTAGTTCTCCAAAATGTAGTGGGAGATTCATGTTTAGCAGCGACTGGATTTCACTAGAAGTCTGTGCCACCTGCAATTCGAAGGTCTCTCGAGCCGAAGTGAGAGCTACTTCTTGTTGGAACAATAGCGCTTTGAGTCTGCTTAGTTTATTGAAATCTGTTCTCAAAGTGGGAATGGAAGGCCACAGTGACTTATCTACAACCCCATGCGTGGGCAGAAAAAGAACATTGCTGCAACAAGTAACTCGTTCCGAAGCGGTCACAATGTATGGTATGCCTGCCCGTAAGCTACAGCAGTTGTGGTTATTAAGGATAAGATACCTTCCATTAGAAAGCAGCGTGAGTGTGGGAATTATGGCAGGGATTGGAGTTCCTTTTAGAAAACCGGCCAAATTGGGTGCTGAAACGTTACAAGCGCCATGCAATTTGACTTGATGGCAAACTAAAGTATGTCCCACTGTAGAATCACAGTCCTCCCCAGTTAGGAAAACCTCCTTATCCTCACATAAACAGCGGAAAGTGAAAGGTAGAGACTATACTTCGTGAAGGAAATTACTACAGAGGGGTTCAAATCTACCGATTGGGTAATGTTTCATGCAAGCAGTGAATTGAAAGAGAGAGATAGGCAAAGAAATAACCCTGTGTATGAGCCATACAGAGGAATCAGTTTCCGCTATAGAAAACGGCAACTGATCTAATTTCTCAATGTGTAACATGGTGTATGTGGAATCCTTCATGGACATTAGTTTCTGTTTGTCTGTGAGGTTGAAAGGCAAAAAGAGGGCAGTTGTATTTAAATAATCCCATGGAACTTTTCCACTTTTCAACGTTTGCAAAGTCCAATCAAACTGCATTACAGACCGTAGTTGATTTTGACCATGATACAAAACAGAAACATCAGATTGCACAATGACAGATGATACAATATTATCTAAAGTGTAAATTCGAGAAGACAACGTATTAATACTATTATCCACAACATCAAGGACTTTTCTTAAATTATCTTGATCAATTTCACACAAGCGGAAAGCCGCTTCCATGTGGGAAAGTTTCCAAAATTCATTATATGCCTCGTAAATAAAACGTTTAGGACGTGGGAACCTAGGACCCAAAAGAAACATAGACAGATCGATATCACTAGACAAAAGAGCAAGCTGTTGTTTTACAGATGACAATGACGAATGCTGTAACCACTGTTGACACAATTTTCCTACAGAATAAGTTACTGAATGTGACTGAGGGAAGCGAGGGTCAGGTCTACTAAGCGTAAATCCCCTAGTAGCATTCAAAAATCTTTTTTGACAATTATTAGTTTGTAGGGGCCAAATTAACCAGCCTAACGGATCCATAGTGGATGTGTTAAGGGAACCATTTTGTACCATTGAATTCAAGTTATCAAGAGTATAATTTGTGTATTGCTGCCAAGTATCATAAGCAGCCAACAAGGGAATTAAGGGGGAATTTAAATTTTTGGCTGCTGCCAAACCATAACATGTAGTCTGTTGACCAACCTGATTAAGAAAGATCAACTGAGACGGAATCAAACATGCACGATGTAAGGATTCAGTCCCCTGTACATGCCAATCTTTTGTTCCCTAGATAGATTTTAGTTCTACCTGGTCCTTCCAGAAATCATAACCTTTTATTGCCAAATTGGCCATGAATTTTGAAGAATAAATTTATTTCGTTTGAGACAGCATGAACTTCGTGCCGGCTGGCGCACTTAATTTGTAAAAGTATGAAGTAGGGTCAGACAGATTGTAGCCTGAAAAATAAATGAACTTATTTTTCTGTGTTTGGGAACTTCCCTGAAATGGTGCCGGACAATGTTCCCATTGGGTATAATAAACAGGATTTCTAAATGTGTTTGATTTATGCAAAAAATGATGACCATAATGTTGATAACAGAATAAATCAGCGTAATTAGCAGAATTTAAATACAAATCCTCAGTTTCGAAAGCGGTATAATACTTAAGATCTGAAAACAGTGAATGAACAGCATTAACATCCCAGTCATCAGAATGCATTCCGGGTTTGATGACGTTACCCAGGGAAACCCGAAAGATTTATGGCATCCTGATCGTCTCGTCGGACCATAAATTTCGTAAGCTACTTTGTCCCACACAATGCCATCAACAACAGGAAAAGCAGAAATATTAACGTGTATTCCATCTCGTTTCATTATATGTGATGAAGTGTGAGGTGCAAGAACTCCATCTACCAAATGGACAGCAGAGCGTTCAGGTAAATAATGGCCATTTATCAAAAGAAAAAGACTGTCACAAAGCCAATCCACATAATGAGAAAAATCATCTAAGAGCCATCTAAACGTAAGTCCAAGGAGGCACCAGGTACACTTTTCGAAACCAAGTAAAGAAAATGCAAAGTCTGCTTGGGGGATCCTACACCGTGGAAATCGAAGGAGACGAAGAAGAAGATGAGGAAAAGATATCTCTGTCCATATAATAACCACTTGAACCCAGGCGGAACATCGGGGATTGATCAGGATTAAAGGACGACTGTGGTGCAGCATCAGGAACAGCCTCTGAGGGCTCCAGTGGCGGCAAGGCATAATCTGGGTTTGCAGCAATCGAAGTTGAGGACACAACTGGCAATATATCAATAGCTGTCTCCACTTCCCGTACTTGCAGCACAGGATTCAGCGTGGATGACATTGTAGAAAGGGAAACATGTCTTTTTGGAGTGTTCCGAGTCGCATTATTGAGAATTGGCCAACTGGTGTAGTTTGACATGTTCAATAGAAATGTATCAGTTCTCCTTGCGTCTAGGCAACTGAGGCAAAATAACTGTACGAGTACCCTTCAATCCAAGAACTGGAACTGGTGCACGGCAGGAGGGACCAAATTCTTTTTGGTTCTCGATCTTCTCCCGGACCAGGTCACCCACTGTCGGAAGCCAGCCTGTGACAGGAATCAGCACTCCAGTGTCGGTGGATGAGGGCAACTGAGCCGTTGCAAGAGTATCTTGTGGCTTTTGTAGATCCTGCAACATAGTACAATGGTTATCTACGTCAAACGTCGCGGCAGCCGCCGCAACGTCTAGACCATCAAGGTCAGGCACAAACATTTTAATGCCAAAGAGCATTTCGTATTGGGTCCGCCCACCCAGAGATCTTCTTGGGAGATTATTTAGTGCATGCTGGACACCATACAAGTGATGCAGCCAACCCCGTCCAGTACCTAAAACTCTAGCTGCGTATGTGGCGGGCGTGTGACTGTCGACGGTTTAATTTGATGACAAATGTCACAAGACAGAACGTAATTACGGGTCTGTCTGTACAAGCCACGCCACCAATAACGCTGCTGTAAGAGAGAAACTGTTGCAGAAACTTCAGCATGTGCTGAAGCCATGCCCTCATGCGCTGCTATGATCAAAGGAAGTCTGCGGTCCTCGTTAGGAATCAGCCGATCCCCAACGGTCAGTACAGTAACTATTGGAACTTGTTCCGGGGACAAACGATAAGAATATTTGGACAGGAACACTTGAGGGAACCTCGTCCCATCCTTAGTAGCCGCTATGGCTGCCAGAATGTCATTATCAATTTTTGTCATGGACCTTGTAACTGCTGCTACTGACTGAACATGTGGCAACTGCAGATTTTGCTGCTTCATCAGCCAAGGAATTGCCCACAGCATGGGCTCTCACATGCTGATGGCCAAGAGTATGTATAACATGTGTGAGTGGCAGGCTTCCTTTGAGAGCCGCCACTTGAACCCAAAGCGTTTTATGCTTAATTGTGCTATCTTTTGTGTCGCGAAAATCATTCCGTGACCAGAAGAACAAATTGTCATTGTATGATTGCACACAATAAAAGGAGTTGCACACTATAAGAGTGATTTTTGATGGATCCGCAAATTCTAGCGCCAACACCAAAGCACGCAGCTCAGCCAATTGAGCTGTACAGTCTCCTAAAGACTGTGTATGTACCACAGAAGATTTAAACTCGCCGTCAACCATTGTACCTGCGACTATCGCGCAGGCGGCCGAATAGGCATGCTTTGAGCCCACGGCTGGTTGAGCAGACCCGTCGGTGTAAATTATACACTTGTAACATTCAAGAGGAAGCATAGACAAAGGGGGTTCTTGAACCTGTTGATACTGTAAAAACTCTTGTGTCTGCAAAGATGGGTCAAAGATAAAGGTGACATCAGCCGATGTCAAAGAACTCGCCCATTGAATCCAACGAGGGTGTAAAGCCTTAGAATTTGGAACACTTGCCTTGGTCACCGCTTCTAGAGCTGGCATAGGCGAAACCATAAGAATGCGTTTACCTTGTGCAAGAGAGCACTCCTTTAGAATCACCATCTGCACGGCAGTAAGGATTTTTTCAGTTGGAGAATGTTAGAACTGGGGGTCTCTAGTTGGCAATGGTATACACCTTTGACCAAATAGGGACCCTTGCTTCTAGTCAGGGTAAGGGGGATACACTACTAAAATAACCCCTGCTCACCCCTTTGGTAGCTTGGCACGAGCAGACAGGCTTATCTCAGAGGCAGTGTGTTAAGCATTTGTGAACACATACAGTGAAAACACTACAGATGGACACTACACAGGTTTTATAAAAATAAGTATTCTTTATATAGACTTACCACAAGACCACAAACGACAAAAATCCACAATACTGTACTCAAAATAGACTTAAAAGATGGTAGAAGTAACTTAGTTCAAGTTGATGGTAAATGCGACACGTTTCTCTCAAAAGTACCTGGGATGCGTAACGCAAAACAAACAAAGGGTCTGCAGGGAGGACGATGCGGCGAGAAGGCGCCTTGATGCGGTGCGACGATCCGGTGCAATGAAAGTGCGCCCTTGATGCGATGATGTGAAGACGATGCGTGCACGCCCGACGGCCGTGCGGCGAACTCTGTATCTTTGGAGCCGCGACAGGCCCTGCGACACGCTTCTCCGGTGATGCGACGGTGACCCTTGCGGTAGCGGCACGCTTCCCTGTTGATGCGACGGCAGGCAGTTGCGACGGCGACACGCTTCTCCCGTGATGCGACGGCAGGCAGCTGCGATGAAGGCACGCTTCTCTGGTGATGCGGTGGCGGCCTCTGCGGCGGCGACACGCTTCTCCGGCGATGCGACGGCAGCAGCTGCAACAGCGACAAGCTTCTTCTTGTTGCGTTGCGCTTCCAGCTCCCAGCGACACGCAGGCTTCTGCAGATAGAATCCCCAGCAAGGGAATTCAGGAGGGAGCTGGTGGTGAAGTCTTGTAGCCCTGAGACTTCAGCAGGAGGCAAGCTCTAGTTCAAGCCCTTGGAGAATATTCTGCAAGATGATGAAAGTTCTTTAAAAGTTCCTTCTCCTTTCCTTGGCAATGAAGACCACTGCAGGCCAACCCAGCAAACAGCACACTGGCAGAGGGGCAGTCCAAATTCCTGCAGCTTCCTTGGTTCTTCTCCTTGGCAAAGGTTCGTCTTGTTGTTTCCAGAAGTGATCTAAAGTCTTGGGGTCTGGGCCCCAGTATTTATACCCATAAATCCTTTGTCCTCTGAAGGCAGAGGGTCCTGTACCTAGTCCAAACCAGTTCTGGGTGCATCCTGCCAGTGCACACCCTCTTCCTTTGTCAGTGTGGGCCAGGGACATCAGACACACCACAGGAGGTGGAGCCAGCATTGTGGAAGGCAGGCACAGCCCTATTCAGGCCCAGGTGCAACTCCTCCCACCACTCTACATGCAGATCGGTCTATTCAGCCCTCTGCTGACTCACCCTGTCTCCTGGAGCCCCTCAGCCCCTGTCACTCACAAAACCAGACATACAATACACAAGCTAGCAGAGGCAGGCTGGATGGTTAGGCAAGAAAATACCTACTTTCTAAAAGTGGTATTTTCAAACACAGAATGTTAAAACCAACATCACTAAAATATGTATTTTATCTAGGCTTTCCTGTTTTCAGTTTCTATTTTTGGTAAATTCTGGTGGGGTTTTTTCAGTGTTTTCCAGTGATTTCAATACCTTAAAAAAACAGTGCATTTCAGTGGTTACTCATTTTCGCGCCAATAAAAAACAGCAAAAACAGTGTTTTGCCGGTGTTTATGGAACACAATGCGCCCTACCTGGCAAAATACTCGGGAATCCAGATGCCTGCCCGCACGGTGGGGATGTTTACATGCAAGTAGTCTAGAAAGGGGTATTTTGGGGGTCATGGTAGTAGAAATGGGTTTGGTATGGGTCAGAGAGTGGAGGTAGAGGATATATTGAGAGAGGTATAGTGTGAGAACTAGGGTAGTGCACTGGAGAGAATGGCAGAATGGGGTATGGGAAAAGTCAGAGCGTGGAGGTAGAGGATATAATGAGAGAGGTATAGGGTGTGATATATAGAGTAGTGCATTGGAGATGCTGAACTAGGTGTAAAGAAATAAATATAAAATACATAAGTACATGGAAGGTATATATGCATAAGGAAGGTAATATATCTTCTCTGTCGTTTGTTCACTGGCGGGCAGTGAGAGGCTAGGGCTACAAGATTAAGCGCACTACCTATTTTAGAAATTAGTGTGGGTGCAGAACTGTTGGTGCAGAAAATCAGCCAGTTACTGGGGTCAAAATATCTCACATGGTGAGCAGTAATGCCAACCCATTACCAAGTATGGAAGCAAAAACTCAGTAATGCTGCAGATGCACCAGTGATTGAGAGCTGGCATCTGCTAAACAGGAGTGTCCACCATCGGTTGAGAAGGCCCAAATTAGTCAGATCTTCAGCACATACACATAAAGTTACATAAAATAAATTAAACCTATTCACCTACTGATAAGTAGTCCTGAAAATGTGCTATGAATCTGGTTTGTTGGACACTCCTTTTTTTTTTTTATATATTTTTATTTCGTTTTGCA
Source organism: Calotriton arnoldi (assembly GCA_963921515.1). NCBI lineage: Eukaryota > Metazoa > Chordata > Amphibia > Caudata > Salamandridae > Calotriton > Calotriton arnoldi. The sequence continues at coordinate 492,349 of CAWUFW010002645.1, forward strand.
TAATAAAACAAAACATCAAACAAAGCATGAATACGTAATACACGGTATGGGGCATTCCATATTGGCAGTGTAGGGCAGTTATAAACACCAGCTGGCAGTCGTTGGACACTCTTGTGCTAAGAAATGCCCTACTAGCGATGCTCTATGGCAAGATAAGGTTTGCTTTTGTTAACATCAAGAAAGCATGAAGGGACATTCTAGGAGGCATTAGAGTTTCATTTGGAAATATAGATGGCTAATCACTCCACAGGCCACTACATTGAGAAGTGAAAATTCAAGGGATCGAAGTTAAATAAACGTCCAGGTAACAACCTAAAAATAATCACCTTTATTTTTTGGCAATATTTTAAGAACGCATGTTCATTATAAAATCTGGATGACAGAAAAAATTGCGGGATACTAAAAACAAAGGAAGAGGTGTTGTATACGAATCCAATATACACCTTGTGATTATCAGGCTAAACATCACACTAAATCTGACAAAATTAAAAGAAACGCATGGGATGTGGTTAGCCTGATACAAGAAAGCGCCTCAAAAGAGAACACATCTGTTATAGTGGGGTTTAGCCCTGAGGGGTGGGGGCCAGGATTTGAAAATCAGAAGAGGCACAACACAGTTTAAAGATCAGACTGTGCACATTTTTTCCCAGAACGAGGGCTGGTTCCAATTTACCATACAAATCACAAAACTGGTTATGTTGGCATTAAGAATATGCACAAAAATGCACATGTGGCCAGCTGCAGGGATAACAATTGGGGAGGAATGCTCTAAAAGAGGGTGGAGACCACTCCAGGCAAAGAGTCATACTCTTCTCCCCAAATACAAATAGGTCAGTTTAGAACTCAGCATGCAAAAAGCACACATAGCACAAACCTGAGCTCCTGCACAAATACAGGCTACCCGTGCACCCCAGCCCCGGCTGCACTGTTTATCGAGCAAAAGGGAAACAAACAATGCAAATCCCACAAAAAGAGCCAGTGCCAAGCAGCTGGGGAGATTCTGTTGCAAAACACTTCCCAGCTCGACATGTCCCTTTTGCAACTTATGAAATCAACTGAATGTGGGGGTTGCTTGCATAAGTCTCAATGCAATTCAAAGCTAAATCTGATAACAATGAGATTTGCGGTAGGACTGACCCATCTGTGCAGTATGAGCCCCTTCTCTTCGGCAGAGATTCTGAAATCCTGAATGAAATGCATTTTCAATGTTACAGCTTTTTTTATAAACATAGGAGGGCTGTACTCTGTACAACAGACAAATATTTTCCACGATCTTCAATATTGGGTTCACTGCCCCCCCCCCCCATTCCTCCCCCCACCCCACTGAGGGTCAGATTGGGTGATAGGCCTGTGCCTCAGGGTCACCTCTGGGCAGGTTTTTTTAGGACCTCAGTCAACCGGCCCATAGAACAGGGAGTGGGGAAGAGTACAGCAGCGTCCGTTGGGCCATCTTCACCTCAGTCACAGCCTCCCCTCCATCTGAGCCAGGCTGGGGGCCAGGTGTTCCTTGGGCCATTCACACCTCGGCCCACCATGTGTGGGACCGGCCCATCAGCAATGTTTCCCCCTCCCTGCCAGGCCACCACATGCAGGCCATAGTGGGTGGGGGAGGAAGAAGTATGCATGGGCCTCGCTGGGGCCAGGTATTCTCACCTCGGCCCCAGTGTCTTTTAGGCCTTGGTGGAGGGGGTGTGACTTTGCTTAGGCCTCCCAGTCCCAGCATTGGCTAAGCATCCTGTGATTCTGGGCAGCTCAGTTAATCTCACACAGGCTTGTTTTTGTAAAAACAAGCACTTTTTATATTCTATTGCTATTCCTAAGAGTTGTTGGACAGAATGTTTGTGTAACAACACTGCGCACCACGATGTTTTATGATCCACAATTCCTTAAGAAGGTGGTTTTTAAGACACTGGCTACTTTGGCCTAGATCTGGGGTAAAATAAAAAAACGTTATCAAATTCCTATGTTTCGTCCATTCAGTCCTTTGAAAAACAGCTTCTAAATACCAGATATAAATGGCACCAGTAAAGTATAACTCAGTTACACCTGCTTTTAAACTCAACAATCCCGTTATTCAAAGAATTACCAAGGAAATTACGATTTCTTCAAACGCCTATAGTTTTTCCGAAATTATGACCCTTACTCTTTCTGCTGCACCTACACACTTTTATATCTTGTGTTTGGTGCAAATCTGTAATCTATTTCTCCTTTAAAAGACAAATTTACTGAGTCTAAACTACACAATACAACTCTTTGCGCTTTGAAGTGGTCACAGGGGTCACCAGAATCTATATTCCCTGATCAGATTGTATCTGTACTCCACATCTGCTTTACTAAGAGCAGAATTATTTTGCATGTTACACATTTTTTTATATCACCTGATATAAAATTGTACAATTCTATTAAACAATATCCTCGTACTCATGCCCACAAGCCGAAAATGTTCACATGTTCGCTAAACGTTTTAGGGCCTCAGTCAACTACTCACAGAACCTTCCCTGCTGTACCACTCCCCTGCCGTGCTGACAAACGGAGGCGGGGGGTTGGGGGAGTACAGCAGCGTGCGTTAGTCCATCTTCGCCTCAGTCACACCCTCCCCTCCATCTAAGCCAGGCTGGGGGCCAAGTTTTGCTCTGGCCGTTGGGCCTTTCACACCTCAGCCATGTGGGACCGACCCATCAGCAGTGTTTCCCCACTTAAGGTTGCATTCCTCTAATTTCGCTCTGTTGCTGTAAAATGAATCCTGATTTCAGAAAATAGCCCGAGCCCGAGTGATTAACTGAACCTTTAATCTCTATTGTTAAAATTGAGGACTGTGCTCCCAGCAGAGAATGGACCCCCGGGTGGGCCAAGTGCGCCTCTCATAAAAGAAATGGGGGGGCGCAGGGGAGGTGGAGAATCAACTGCACAGCTGGAAGCACTCTAACCTACCAGATAGCAGAGCTGAATTGGGATCACGGAGCCTGCTGCAGTGATCTGTGTGCAACCGGCAGGCCCGATTTGGTTTAGGTGAAAGAATAGATTTTCATTTTCCTAATGTCATCAATCGGCCCAGGAGGGGAGCGGATGGCGGGCAGCAAAGCAACGGACGTTGAAAAGAGAGCAGGACGAGAATGCAAAGCCACGGATTGCAGGATGAGGGAGGAAGGGAGCGAACACCACCATGAACAGCGGGAGGAGGGTGAAATGTTTCATTGTAATTACCGATGCCCAGCTCGGATGCTGATTTGTACTGCTTTGGCTCCCTCAAATGGCCAAAAGGTGCAAGTGGCCAAGTGGTGAATCAAATTTGAAAAAATCAGCGATACTCGGTTTAAACCGGGTCAGCTGATTTGCAGTCGGTAGGGTAATGTCGGGCACAATCGGTTTTAACCGATTTTCGGACAGCCTAATTTTATCATTCTGAGTTCAGGCATACTAAATTCGTTTTTCTACCATGTTCCCTGGGTCAGTTAGGATTATAAGATGTTATAATCAAACTGCCCATTCTGGCCTATGGGGACAGGTAGCCTTGCAATAGTGAAAACGAAATTGGCTGTAATTCACTATCAGGACATGCCACACACACCAGGGCATGTCCTACCTTTACATACAATGCACCCTGCCCTTGGGCCTACCTTAGGGGTGGCTAACATGTAGAAAAGGGAAGGTTTGGGGACTGGCAAGTGGGTGCACTTGCCAAGTCGACATTGCAGTCACAGACTGCACACAGGCTCTGTAATGGCAGGCCTGAGACACACTTTACAAGCTGCTTCTGTGGGTGGCACAACCAGTGCTGCAAGCCCACCAGCAGTATTTGATTTACAGGCCCTGGGCACACCTGGTGCACTATACTAGGGTCTGACAAGTAAATCAAATGATCCAATCATGGAGTCACTAATCAATACATCAATTTACAATAGGGAGCACTTGCACTGTGGCACTGATTAGCAGTGGCACAGTTCCCAAAGCATCTAAACCAGCAAAACATCAAAAACAGAGGAGGCAATCAGTGAAAAAATGGAAGGGAGACTCACGCCAATGGTACCAGGTCTAACACGTGTCCCCTCCAGCTGAAATGTGGGGATAACTACCCAACCCCTTGGGAGTTCTCTTCACTAAGGCGGAAAAATCTGGACAGACCATCAGCATTGGCGTGTTCTGTACCAGGGCGGTGTTCCACCGTGAAGTCCATCCCCTGTAGGGAAATGGACCACCTCAACAACTTTGGATTCTCACCCCTCATCTGCATCAATCATCTGAGGGGCCTGTGGTCTGTCTGAACCCGGAAGTGAGTCCCAAACAGGTATGGTCTCAACTTCTTCAGTGCCCAGACCACAGCAAATGCCTCACGCTCAATTGCACTCCACCTCTGTTCCCGTGGAAGTAACCTCCTACTGATGAAGGCTACAGGTTGGTCTAGGCCCTCCTCATTAATCTGTGATAGAACAGCCCCCACACCATGCTCTGAAGCGTCTGTTTGGACAATGAATTCCTTTGAGAAGTTGGGCGCCTGAAGCACGGGTGCTGTACACATGGCAGTCTTCAGGGCGTCAAAAACTTTCTGACAGGTGTCAGTCCAGTTCACTTTCTTGGGCTGCTTCCTGGAAGTCAGCTCAGTCAAGGGTGCAACAATGTTGCCATACCCCTTGACAAACCTCCTGTAGTACCCTGTGAGTCCTAAAAGGCTCTCACCTCTGTCTGGGTTTTGGGGGTTCCCAAGCCAGGATGGTCTCAATCTTGGGCTGTAGGGGCGCCACCTGGCCGCTCCCAACCTGGTGTCCCAAGCACACCACGGAACCCTGCCCGATCTGGCACTTACTCGCCTTGATCGTGAGGCCTGCCTTGCGCAGTGCCATCAACACTTCCCAGAGGTGGCACAGATGTTCTTCCCAACTGGCGCTGAACACTGCAATGTCATCCAGGTAGGCGGCACTGAAATCCTCCAGTCCAGCCAACACCTGGTTGACCAACCTCTGAAAGGTGGCAGGGACATTCTTCATCCCAAAGGGCATAACCCGGAATTGGTAGTGCCCATCTTGTGTGGAGAATGCTGACCTCTCTTTGGCCCCATCAGTTAAGGCGATCTGCCAGTACCCAGACGTTAAATCAAACGTGCTGAGGTACCGAGCAGCCCCCAACCGATCAATGAGCTCATCAGCTCTGGGGATGGGGTGCGCGTCAGTCCTGGTGACTGAATTGAGTCCTCGGTAGTCCACACAGAACCGGAGTTCGGGTGTGGCACCAGGCGCGGCAGCTTTTGGGAGCAAGACCACTGGGCTGGCCCAAGGGCTGTGAGAGGACTCAATCACCCCTAATGCAAACATCTTGGAGACTTCCTCCTTGATGTGAGCTCTGACCCTGCCAGTCACTCTGTAAGCCTTGTGCTTCACAGGAGGACTGTCCCCAGTGTCCACATCATGGACGCACCACTCAGTGACACCAGGAACCAGGGAGAACAAATCAGAGAATTGTCCCAACAGTTGGCGACAATCTTGCTGCTGCTCAGGGGTCAGTGTGGCAGAGAGGCTGACACCATCCACTGACCCATCTTGCTCTGTTGCAGACAGGAGGTCAGGAAGAGGCTCTGTTTCCTCCTCCATTCCATCATCCGTTGCTAGGAGCATGCCCACTTCGGACCTTTCTAAGTGGGGCTACAGGCGGTTAACATGCCGGACCCGCAAAGGGTTCCTAGGAGACCGCAAGTTCACCAGGTAGGTGACATCACTCTTGCGCTCCACCACCTCAAATGGTCCGGTCCACCTGTCCTGGAACGCACAGGGCTCTACAGGGGCCATGACCCAAACTTTCTGACCAGGCTGAAGCTCAGTCAAAGTGGCATTCTGATCGTACCACCACTTCATCTCTTCCTGGCTGGCTTCCAGATTCGCCTCAGCGAGTTGCCTGAATCGCCTGGTCTGGTTCCTGAAGGCCAGCATGTAACTGTATACATCCTGGGGAGGTTTCCTGGGAGATTGCTCCCAGCCTTCCTTGACCAGACTCAAAGGTCCTCTTACCGGGTGACCATAGAGCAGTTCAAAGGGACTGAACCCTAAGGACTTCTGTGGCACCTCACGGTAAGCAAAAAGAAGGCATGGCAAGAGGTCGTCCCACTTACGCCTCATAGGTTCCTCAAGACCCATTATCATGCCTTTGAGGGTCTGGCTGAATCTCTCAACCAGCCCATTATCTTGGGGGTGGTAAGGAGTGGTGAACTTATAGGTAACACCGCACTCCTGCCACAGGGACTTCATATAGTTGGATGTGAAGTTTGAACCACGGTCTGACACCACCTCTCTGGGGAACCCCACACGGGAGAAAATCCCCATCAGTGCACGTCCCACCACGGGGGCCGTCACTGTCCTGAGCGGGATGGCTTCCGGGTACCGGGTAGCATGGTCCACCAAGACCAGGATAAACTTGTTGCCCATGGCTGTCTTGGGGTCCAGTGGCCCCACAATGTCAATGCCAACCCGTTCAAAGGGGGTACTTACTACAGGGAAAGGTTGGAGAGGAGCCTTGTGCTTCCTTCCACTTTTCCCACTTGCCTGGCAAGTTTCACAAGTCCTACAATGAGTGTCTGAACTCTTCCGCATCTGGGGCCAATAAAAGTGGGTGGCAAGCCTTTCAAAGGTCTTGTTCTGCCCCAGATGTCCAGCTAAAGGCACATCATGAGCCAAACCCAGTAGGAAGGCTCTGAAGCGCTGGGGTACCACCAGCACACGGACTGACCCAGGCTCAGCAACCTTAGGCTCACTATACAGGAGGTCGTTTTCCCAGTAGATCCAATGTGATCCAGACTGATCACCTGCTGCCTGGTTTGTGGCCTGTTGCCGCAAACCCACAAGAGAAGGGCACTTCTGCTCCTCACAAAATTCCTCCCTGGAGGGGCCTCCTTCCTGCTGCCAATGTGTCAGCTCAGGCAGGTCCCCCAGTTCGGCCACTCGTTCCCCTGTAGGTTCCAGGGCATCCCCCTCAAGGTCTGCCTCCTCCTGGACCGTGGGAACTATGGGGGCCAGTATCCCGCGCCCCCTACCTCTTCTCTTTAAGGCAGGGGTCTGGGCCATATTTTCAGGCTCCAGAACCTCTTTAACACCCTTACTGGCTGCCATAGACAGAGTGGTCACGCACGCCTACTCAGGCAGACCCAACATCTCCAAATGAGACCTTCTCTCCACCGTAGCCCAAGGGGAGCTCTCCAAATCATTTCCCAACAGACAATCAACAGGCATGGCTGGCCTCACAGCTACTTGAAGAGTACCTGAGACCCTCCCCCCCCACTCAAAGGGAACTTGAGCCACCTCACACTGGCTCTGTGAGTTGTCCGCGGCAACTACAGGGAAGAATGCATGGGGGATAACCTGCTCTCTGGACACCAGCCGGCAATTGACAGCTGTCACACTAGCCCCAGTGTCTCTGAGAGCTTCCACCCTATGGCCATTGATGGTCACCCACTGCCTGTACTTCTTAGTGTTATCAGGCAGCTGGGTCTCAGGGACCGTCTCAAAGTCTCCTAGCGAGACAAGGGACATTTCTGCGGGACTCCACCCACCTTGGGCACCCATCTCCTCCCCCCCAGGGCTACACTCGCCATCTGACGGGGTGGTGCACGTGGTGGTGCTTTGGAATCCCTCATGGGACACTGTACATCATACCAACGGTGGCCCATCTGACCACACGTGAAGCACTTAGTGGGGCCCCCGGGAACAGGTTTACCTGTCGGGCCTCTTGCTTTTTCTCAGGGGGAGGCTGGGAACCCTTCCCTTGGTTCCCATGGGAATTACTTTGGGGCCCTTTCTGGATCTCCCTCTGTTTACCCTTGTCCCCCCCACTCTTCTGCTGGGGACCCTGCCCACCCTTGGCGGAGACTCCCACGTGACCCTTGTGGACCCAGGTGCTGACCCAGCGGTCCGCCTCCTCAGCAGGCTTCCTAGGGTTAGTTAACTTGCCATCTTGTGAGTTGCAGCCTACCTGTGCCCCACATTGCAGTGAGCAGAGTCCAGGAAGTGGTAAGGAGGCAGACTAGTGCTGTCTCTTTCCTAAAAGAGTTAAAAAACGATTTTCCCTATCTGTGATTACTGTCTTTGCCTGTGGTTGTTACAGTTTAAAATTGTAGTTTTAACCTGCCCGTGATTGCATATTTAATTACCTGTTTTGTGTTCAAACTTGTGGTTTTTCCTGCCCATGATTGCTTCCATTTAACGTGTTGAATTGTGGGATTTGCAGTCCTAAATCTCTGTAGTTTTTCCCTCTCATTCCCGGTGACTATCAGTTTTCCCTCCAAATTTCCCCTTGTCTCTGTGCTAAGACCTGTATGTTAAACAGTGCACCCCCAGCCACCATTTTGTGTTAACAAGTCAGTGAAACCAGCCCCTCCTCCCCCCCCATTCCCCCAGCAACAGGGATATTCTACATCAGAGTGTGCTCTGAGGCAGCAGTGATCTTCTGTGTGCTGTTTAAACTGTGTTTAATAGGGAGTGTGCACTTCGTTTTTTGTCCAGGAGAGGGAGTAAAGTTTTATACAAACACTATTTTCAGAGGACAAGTTAGGCCAGGGCCTCCAACGGGTAGCTCGGGAGCTACAGGTAGCTCACCAGTACCCTGGAAGTAGCTCCCTGAGATGCAGCTTAGCGTAGTACTTATGAGAAACTGATATGCTAATGTTTGAAAACAAAATGACTGAAAATCTAAAATGTATTTGAAATTGCTCTTTGAATGATAGTTCATACCGAGTTGTGGAGGTTTAACGCTTACTGAATTTCCTGTGTGCCATTGGACACTTACAGTTGTGACTGTTATGTCATTGGTCATGTGGAGAAATTTTATTATGGCAAAACTTTACTTTTCCTGACACTGCTGTCATGTGTCAAGGTGGTTGACGTTCTATTACAATATTGAATTTTAAGTATGGTTAAACCAAGATCCAGACTATAGACTCTCACAATATAATGAAATAAGTATACAAAAGTAAGTATAGTTGTATATATGTTCTTGACTCCACATCTACTTATCTTGAAAAATATATTCTAATATTGTGGGATACATCTGGGTGGCCACAAATAGTAATCCTACAAAATGCACATTATATTGTAATTGGCTCCCTATTGCAACAATTGTCAAGGTCATCAGTAGCTCAGGACTATTTTCATCATTCAGAAGTAGCTTTCCTTATAAAAAAGGTTGGAGCCTTACCTGCAGAAGTCCAAAGTGTGGATTGAGCCTGTCTGTCTCCTAGGAGATTCTAAACAAGAGAAGCAGCTCCCCAGTCCCAGTCCCCACCCCCAGGCCAGCAGACCTAGGACTGGGGATTGGCTATTCAGCTCCCAGGCAACTCTGAGCCCTCCCCTCACACCTGCCCAGGCCCCTTAAGGCTTTGCTGGGTGCACCCCAAATCATTCTCCTCCATCTTGTGAGTTGCAGCCTACCTGTGCCCCAGATTGCAGTGAGCAGAGTCCAGGAAGTGGTAAAGAGGCAGACTAGTGCTGTCTCTTTCCTAAAAGAGTTAAAAAACGATTTTCCCTATCTGTGATTACTGTCTTTGCCTGTGGTTGTTACAGTTTAAAATTTTAGTTTTAACCTGCCCGTGATTGCATATTTAATTACCTGTTTTGTGTTCAAACTTGTGGTTTTTCCTGCCCATGATTGCTTCCATTTAACGTGTTGAATTGTGGGATTTGCAGTCCTAAATCTCTGTAGTTTTTCCCTCTCATTCCCGGTGACTATCAATTTTCCCTCCAAATTTCCCCTTGTCTCTGTGCTAAGGCCTGTATGTTAAACAGTGCACCCCCAGCCACCATTTTGTGTTAACAAGTCAGTGAAACCAGCCCCTCCTCCCCCCCGTCCCCCCAGCAACAGGGATATTCTACATCAGAGTGTGCTCTGAGGCAGCAGTGATCTTCTGTGTGCTGTTTAAACTGTGTTTAATAGGGACTGTGCACTTTGTTTTTTGTCCAAACACTATTTTCAGAGGACAAGTTAGGCCCTTACCTGCAGAAGTCCAAAGTGTGGATTGAGCCTGTCTGTCTCCTAGGAGATTCTGAACAAGAGAAGCAGCTCCCAACTCCCTGGCCAGCAAACCTTGTCTGAGGTTGCTGGGACCTTATATAGTCTGCTAGTGGTAGGTACATGTATACACTGATTGGAGGTTGTATCTGATGTTTCTATTGGATTAGGGTTAGTGTCCTCATTGGTTGGGTATTTGAGGGTTCTGATTGGTTTCTGGGTCTGTGATTCAATCAATGTAGGGTTGGGGCTAGGGCTAGGGTTTCTATTGGAAGTAGGGACCAGGGCTTCCTGTGTTATTGGTTTTTGGGACTGGGGTGGGACTAAGGCTAGGCCTTTAATTGGAAGTTGCGATTAGGGCTTTTGGTGTGATTGGTTGCTGGACTAGGTGTGGTACTAAGAGTAGGGTTAGGCTTTCTATTGGAAGTAGGGACTAGGGCTTCCTGTGGCATTGGTTGCTTGGACTTGGGTTGGGACTACTGGTAGGGCTAGGGCCTCTATTGGACGTAGAGTTCAGGGTTTTTTAATGTTATTGGGTGCTTGGACTAGGGCTGAGATTGGCTGTAAGGTCCTCGTCTCCTATTGTTTCTAGGTTTTAGGGCTAGTGTTGTGATTGGATAGGGTTAGGGCTAGGGTTCCCATTGGCTGAAGGGGTCACCTGATTACTAGGGCTATAAAAGTCCGAGGCCTAGGGCGTCTCAGCTAAGGGTGGAGAGGCTAAGGGTGAGTGCCTGTTTGAGCCTGTTCAAGACTGGTCGGGACCTGGGCCAGAAATGCTGCCCATTTTCCCATTCATTAATACCCACCCTATGTATGTGTCCCTCTGTATATAAGCATTTATTTTCACTATTGATAGGTACCTATCTTTGTGTATTGCTTTGTATAAACATGTACAATAATTATGTTGTTATAAAAAAAAAAAAAAAATCATCTTTGGTCTACATGTACTTGCTTCCATTGTGCATCTATGTACCTCCATGTACTTGGATCTGTGTGTGTCTGTTACTTTTCTCCTGAAAAAGCATATCCAATGCACTACCCTATTTCTCATCCTGTACCTCTATCAATATCTTTAATCTGCGTATACTTACCTCCTTTATGCATCTATATACTTTCAGTGTACTTATGGATCTATATATTTATCACTTTCTTCTAATTTAGCATTTCCAATGCACTACCCTATTTCTCAGCCTATACTTCTCTCAATATATCTTTTAGCCCAACTTTCTGACTCATCTCAAACTTCTTTCTACTACTCTTTCCAATGCACTACCCTATCTCTCACCCTATACATCTATCATTATATCCTCTACACCCACTCTCTCATTTATCCCAAACCCCATACCACTACTATGTTCCCCAAAATAACCCTTTCTTGACTCTCTCCTACTCTACCCCTCCTTGCATCATCTGACACCTCTTTTACTATACCGATCCCCCAAAACAAACCTTTCTAAACTCTTCCCTCTGACTCTTCCCCTCCAAAAACCCTTTTTACTCATCCAAAAGCCTCCTCCTATTGCTATGACCTAAAAAAAGAAATCCTTCACTCTTCTATCCCTCCACTATCCCTTTCAATAAAAATAACAGACTAACATGTTCACTTCTCTAATTCCATATTCCACTATACTAATTCACCACTAATCCTTTATGGGTTCCAGAGTAGCGTGCTACTCGCCAACAAAGCGTTTCAACACCTCATCAGGGTTACAAACGCTATATAAATGCAAACCTTTTTCCCTTTTTTACCCCTCCCCAACCCTTCTCAATCCAAATAACTGACTAACATATCCACCACTCAAATTACTTCATATTTCACTATACTAATTTTCAACACTAATCCTTTATGGGTTCCGGAGTAGCCTGCTACTCGCCAGAAAAGCGCTTCAACACCCCATCAGGGGTAACAGGCGCTATATGAATGCAAACCTTTCTTTCCCTTCTATCCCTCCGCTATCCTTCTCACTCCAAATAACTGACTAATATCCACCACTCAAATTACTTTCATATTTCACCATACTAATTCACCACTAATCCTTTATGGGTTTCCGGAGTTGCGTGCTACTCACCAAAAAAAAAGCGCTTTAAACCCCATCAGGGGTAAGAAGCGCTATATAAATACAAACCTTTTTTCCTCTTCTATCCTTCTGCTATCCTTCCGAATCCAAATAACTGACTAACATATCCACCACTTAAAATTTACTTGCATGTTTCACTATACTAATTCAACAATAATCCTCTGTGGGTCCCGGAGTAGCGTGCTACTCGCCAAAAAGCGCTTTGACGCCTCGTCAGGGGTAGTAAGCGCTATACAAATGCAATTACAATACAATACAATCAATAAGGTGCTGGCGTAGCTCTGGAAAACAATTACCAGACAAGTGCTCCCATGCAAACAAATCATAGAGCTCCTCAAAAGTACTCACTTTGCTACCCTTCACCCAACCATCCATAGCTCTGCAAAAGAAAGACTGATACTCCACCCAGGTAGTTGCCTCCAGCTTCTTACAATTCCTGAACCTCTGTCTATAGAGTTCTGGGGTCAAACCATACCTTGTCATCAGGGCTTCCTTCATATGGGCATAAGACATCCTATTCTCACTGGGTAGGTCTAACAATGTATCCCTCCCCTCACTCACAAAGCGGCCCCACAACCCCGCTCCCCAATCCTTCTCAGGGACCCGGTGAGCCAACATTGCTATCTCATAGGCTGAAAACCACTGCCCAATATTTTCATGCTTATGGAAATCTTTGATGACATCCTTTGGGATATATACCCTGCCTTCTGCAGGCACAGACGGTGTGCTGCCACCAGAGGGATTAATATCTAAGCTTTTGGCTTTGATCTCCAACTCCCTCAACATTCTCTCATGCTCTAATCTCATTCTCTCTCTCTCCAAGGCTAACTTGTTAATTTCAAACTCCAGCTTCTTATTCTCTAGGTCCTTTTGACCCTCCATTTTGAGCCTGGCCAGCTCCATTTTATGCCTTCTATCTCTCTCCCTATCCTCCAGCTCTCCTGGGGACAGGTCTTTGGAAGAAACACTGCTGCCTGGCGAGGTAGGTACTTTCTCCCCCCCCTGGACCCACGGGCCCATCTAGCTGCACTTCTGCCTCCTCCACAGGTTGCTCCACATTTTCAGATGCATTTCTGGCTTCCACCCAGGCCCTCAGTGCCTTGTGGAACTCATCCTTTTTGGTGAGGCCTGTAATAGCAACTTTAAATTTTATACAGAAGTCTTTCAGCTGTTTGGCATTATAGGTATCCAACCTTTCTTCCTCAAACTCTGGATCCATAGATGCAATAGATGCTGGTGGACTCGTGGCAATAAGAATTGGCAGTTCTCAGAAAAATAACAGTCCAAGGAGAAAAAAAATTCTACCAAAAAGGTATGTGGTTGCGTTTTGTCTGCACTCACTAGTAGTGTACACCAATCACTGTATATGAGTCACAAATGCAAGTCCAGAATCCCACCGCTGCCACCAATGTTAGAACTGGGGGTCTCTAGTTGGCAATGGTATACACCTTTGACCAAATAGAGACCCTTGCTTCTAGTCAGGGTAAGGGGGATACACTACTAAAATAACCCCTGCTCACCACCTTGGTAGCTTGGCACGAGCAGACAGGCTTATCTCAGAGGCAGTGTGTTAAGCATTTGTGAACACATACAGTAATACAGTGAAAACACTACAGATGGACACTACGCAGGTTTTATAAAAATAAGTATTCTTTGTATAGACTTAACACAAGACCACAAATGACAAAAATCCACAATACTGTACTCAAAATAGACTTAAAAGATGGTAGAAGTAACTTAGTTCAAGTTGATGGTAAATGCGACACGTTTCTCTCAAAAGTACCTGGGATGCGTAACGCAAAACAAACAAAGGGTCCGCAGGGAGGACGATGCAGCGAGCAGGCGCCTCGATGCGGTGCGATGCGATGAAAGTGCGCCCTTGATGCGATGCGACGATGTGAAGACGATGCGTGCACGCCCGACGGCAGTGCAGCGAACTCTGTATCTTTGGAGCCGCGACAGTCCCTGCGACACGCTTCTCCGGTGATGCGACGGCAGGCAGCTGCGATGGCGACACGCTTCTCGGGGGATGCGACGGCGACCCTTGCGGTAGCGGCACGCTTCCCTGTTGATGCGATGGCAGGCAGTTGCGACGGCGACACGCTTCTCCGGTGATGCGACGGCAGGCAGCTGCGACGAAGGCACGCTTCTCTGGTGATGCGGCGGCGGCCTCTGCGGCGGCGACACACTTCTCCGGCGATGCGACGGCAGCAGCTGCGACAGTGACACGCTTCTTCTCGTTGCATCGCGCTTCCAGCTCCCAGCGACACGCAGGCTTCTGCAGACAGAATCCCCAGCAAGGGAATTCAGGAGGGAGCTGGTGGTGAAGTCTTGTAGCCCTGAGACTTCAGCAGGAGGCAAGCTCTAGTTCAAGCCCTTGGAGAATATTCTGCAAGATGATGAAAGTTCTTTAAAAGTTCCTTCTCCTTTCCTTGGCAATTAAGACCACTGCAGGCCAACCCAGCAAACAGCACAGTGGCAGAGGGGCAGTCCAAACTCCTGCAGCTTCCTTGGTTCTTCTCCTTGGCAAAGGTTCGTCTTGTTGTTTCCAGAAGTGATCTAAAGTCTTGGGGTCTGGGCCCCAGTATTTATACCCATAAATCCTTTGTCCTCTGAAGGCAGAGGGTCCTGTACCTAGTCCAAACCAGTTCTAGGTGCATCCTGCCAGTGCACATCCTCTTCCTTTGTCAGTGTGGGCCAGGGACATCAGACACACCACAGGAGGTGGAGCCAGCATTGTGGAAGGCAGGCACGGCCCTATTCAGGCCCAGGTGCAACTCCTCCCACCACTCTACATGCAGATAGGTCTATTCAGCCCTGTGCTGACTCACCCTGTCTCCTGGAGCCCCCCAGCCCCTGTCACTCACAAAACCAGACATACAATACACAAGCTAGCAGAGGCAGGCTGGATGGTTAGGCAAGAAAATACCTACTTTCTAAACGTGGTATTTTCAAACACAGAATGTTAAAACCAACTTCACTAAAAGATGTATTTTATCATTCTGAGTTCAGGCATACTAAATTCGTTTTTCTACCATGTTCCCTGGGTCAGTTAGGATTATAAGATGCTATAATCAAACTGCCCATTCTGGCCTATGGGGACAGGTAGCCTTGCAATAGTGAAAAACGAAATTGGCTGCAATTCACATTCAGGACATGCCACACACACCAGGGCATGTCCTACCTTTTACATACAATGCACCCTGCCCTTGGGCCTACCTTAGGGGTGGCTAACATGTAGAAAAGGGAAGGTTTAGGGACTGGCAAGTGGGTGCACTTGCCAAGTCGACATGGCAGTCACAGACTGCACACAGGCTCTGCAATGGCAGGCCTGAGACACACTTTACAAGCTGCTTCTGTGGGTGGCACAACCAGTGCTGCAAGCCCACCAGCAGTATTTGATTTACAGGCCCTGGGCACACCTGGTGCACTATACTAGAGTCTGACAAGTAAATCAAATGATCCAATCATGGAGTCACTAATCAATACATCAATTTACCATAGGGAGCACTTGCACTGTGTCACTGATTAGCAGTGGCACAGTGCCCAAAGCATCTAAACCAGCAAAACATCAAAAACAGAGGAGGCAATCAGTGAAAAAATGGAAGGGAGACTCACGCCAATGGTACCAGGTCTAACAGAGAAAAACGCATTTCGGCTGAAGTGTACAAGTGTGATTTGTTTGCAATGGGGACAGTATCCCCTTCATTGAACGTCAAGTACGTGAAACCCACTGTACCTGGAATCATTCGTATGACTAAATTTGTAGTATTGTCACGTGATAACAGAAATTTTGCCGCAAGCATTTCTGCTTGCAACGATCGAAGAATCTTTGTATGTTCCGGAAGCCAGCTGGCAGAACTAAATGTTGGTTGTATCAAAGCATAGATTGGTTTGATATGCTGGGCATAATCGGGTATATATGTATGGCCGAAATTCATGAAACCCAGCGAGGATTGTAACTGTTTCAGAGTAGAAGGAGGCTGCAATTGAGCACATTTCTCCAAGAAATGAGGGGCCAAGCCCCTACCTTCATTGTTGAGTTCATAACCCAAAAAGATGACTGTCAAACAGGCAATGTGTGATTTTGCAAAATTAAATTTGTACCCTAGGTCGGCAAAAGACATTATGATGCGATCAACACGGACCAGATGTGGAATCAACTCATCATCCGTTAAATATATGTCATCAACATATGAGAAAGCATCAGGGTCTATGTTGTGTAACAGTGAGACCACATGTGCTGCAAATGCCCCTGGGCTGTTCTCATACCCCATAGGCAAGCGTGTAAATTTTTTCTGGCTGCCGATTCCAGTGAGTGCGGTCCAGTCACGGCTCTCTGGAGCCAGATTGTGACTGTAAAATCCATTGCAAATATCTAGGGTCGTTTTATATCTTTTGCGTACTATGTTATTGACCAATGCAGAGCTGTGCGCATTTTGAACTGCAAATGTGCGTACATGACTATTCAAATTTCTGTAATCCAATACTATACGATAGGAGCCATCCGGATTCACTATCGGGAAAAGAGGATTGTTCATTGCTGAAATACAGGGTTCAATCATACACTGATATTCCAATTGTTCTAGAATTTCGTTAACAGCAGTTTTGGCCTCGAGTTTGATGGGGTATTGAGCTTGTGGCTGTGGCATAGAACGTAAAGGTATCTCATGTGCCAGAGAAAATTTGCCCCAGCCCACTTGATTACGATACACAGCCGGCGCCAAAGCAAGCGCCCATTCCGACGCGTAATTCCGTTTTGCCTCCTCCGAGACGTTACAGGAAAAGCTAGGTAATATCACGTCCTCTCCCGTGCAGATGCTAACACAAACGGGGGTGGCAAATCTGCTTCTGCTAACAAAATGTCATATGAAGAAGTTAGGCGTTCCTAAAATATTGCCTTAACTTTTCGCCTGATATCACCCTCAATTTGCAGGGTGATTTCATATAATCTATCAGATGGTGCAACTCGTGTATCTACCGTTTCCACTGTTACAAAAGTATCAGTTGCTGTCACCTCCAGACAAGGACGCAGTACCTCCTGCACTATGGTAACTTCCGCCGCGCTGTCTAGGAGAGTCACAGCCCATCTCCAATCGAGAAGCAGGGTTCTCACCATCTGAGGCATATTTCGCTGTCAAAGCTGCAACTTTTTTCTTCTGAAACGGGGCATGACGCGGAGGTTTTCCCTCCTTCTTTGGTTTAACTTCAAATTGTCTGGGCTGATCCTGTCGTTGTTGACCAGACTCGCCTTGTCTTCGATCCGGAAGCTCCCCTCCACCGAACTGCCGGTCCGATGATTCCTGAAAGGAACGAGGATCAGGAACTTGAAATCGTTCCTGGGTCTTAAGTTTAGTGCGGTCACGCAAATCATATTTACGTTCAGAAGTATCAGGGGTCGGTGAACCAGCACGCGAATCCTGCTTCTGTTGTTGCTGCTGCTTATTTGTACTCCAATTCTTTTTAGGAAAGAATGGACGCCCCTACTTTTCAGGTTGGGGCTTAGGATGTTGTTGAGTTTGAGTAAAAGGTTTAACTCCCAAATTATTACGGCCCAAGGATTTATATGACTTAGCTATAATTTTTGGCAATTCCCGTGGTTTATCCACATCAGGAATCGCCTCTAAGCGCTGACTCACCTGTAAGCTCACTGCTTCCCCTTTTAGATTTGCTAGGATCATATCAGAAACGATAGGGAATGCCCCCAACCAGTCTCATGCCCAACTCCAGCGCGGCTTCCGCTCCCTGTTCTTCTTGAACTTTCTTTATTACTGTCGGAAGCACCGTCATGGAGGGGGTACCAAAGCACAGGGAATACACCGCAGCGAACACTCCTCCCCAGGTGTTACAGTCAGCCACATTGGGAACTAAGCCTTTCGGCATACTCATTGTCAATATCCTGTGTTTATCCACAGGAGACGTGTGTGTAAAAACAGCATCGAGTTGTTCAAATTTTTCAGCCAACCAAAACGGGAATTCATCTCTATTCTGAGGGCGCTTCCCCATCACAGAATTAACCATGAGCGGACTAATTATCACGCCCCCTGATCCTGGTGGTTGTGCAGCTCCAGCCAGAGCCGCAGGCAAATTACGTGCCAAATATTGAATGGCACTTTGCTGTATATGAATCAAAGTGGTATGTAATACTCTGAGCTCTGCAATGTTAAGATTCAAATAATTAGGATGCGGAGTATAGCCCGCCAAAATGGGCCACGTGGCTCTGTCGACCGACAAAGGGCTGAGACGGACCCATGTAACACATGTGGAAGGGCACCATTAAACCATATAGTATGTTGCCAAGCCGACAACGGAACTTCAAGCAAATTATAGGGACGATATCTCGCCGGGACTGCACCTAGCTCATATTCATGAAAGAATTGATCATTGCCGTCCACAGCTGTAACTTTAACCCAGGAGTAAAAAACCTCAAAGCGGTATGCGGCATCCGCCTCTATGACAAAAATAAAGTGTGCCCCTGCAACGGGTACCCCGTGTTGGGTCAAATGTTCTGTAAAAGCCGCGCGGTTCGGTGCTGGAATATTAACAGCCATGACAAATACTGTAAGCTATATGGTAGGTTGTAATTAGAACCTTTTAAATCTCAAGCTTGAAAAACCTATAAATCTTAAATATAGGAGGTTTGTCCCTCGCACCACGGACATCTCCGATATTGGTGGGAGGGTATTGTGGACAAGCACAAGCGCTACTCAGGGGACTCGCAAATAAGTACCAGACCAAACGTTGGTGGCGCCATGTTGTAGGGATTCTGCACATACACAGAACTTTGCACAGGATTATGGGACCTCGCTGTATAGGGGCTATGCCTTCCTATGGCCTTAGTACCCACGAGCCCAGGACCGACTAGCTATAGTGTCTCACTCGCTCTCCTACTCACAAATGGAGAAACAAATGATTGGACAACCCAGAACACAACACTCACGGATCTCTCAGGAATCGCAGTAACAAGACACCCCTTTCGCTCACTTCTCTCGTACCTGTCCACAACAAGATCTGACAGAGTCACAGATTTAGTTTAAAATATTTATTTCAACTAACGTGCTCTAAAATGCAGTATACGTGCCATTACTAGCGTGATAATGCACAATACAAATACTGTCAGCATAGCAGCAAGTCCATACATTATGAAGGGAGATGTAATCTTACAAAGACAGTGGAAACGGGACTACAGAGCCCAATCTCTCTCCTCGTGGATGAAATATGTATTATTATATAATAGAAGATCTCTGGGCTTTGTCAGCGGACCCCAGACCTTTAGGACATAGATCGTATTTCTACATCACAGGTGCGTATTGCTCTTCTCCCTGGAAAGGTCCCTCTCCAAGTGTCTCTGTTAAACATGCAGTCCCGTAATATCAAAATACAAGTGTTCCGCAAACAGCAGCTGCAGAGTATGTTTTGCCTATGTGCTAGTGATGGAGCAAGGACTCGAACACAAGACTTGCTCGGAAGCAATCCCCTCGTTTAAACTCATTAACGAATTACTAACAACGTGTTTTGTGATTAATAATACGCATTTCCTTCATACGCGGGAAAGAATGAAGCTTGCCTATGTGTTTACTAGCTGCAATAACATGGACGTAGGACTAGAATGCATTTTAACACGGGATCTTTACTGCGTATGCGTCTACTGCATCTAGGTATGACGAAACAAAGCTTGGAGGGAAATTCTGGCGCTTGCGCAAAGAGCTATAAAATGGCCGCTTGAAAGCTCACATGCATGGCACCTGCTTGCTGAAATTAGAAAATGAGTTTACACTAACGCAAATGCAGAAAGAGAAATAATAAATGGTATGGGCTAGAGTAGAGGTTGGTGGTATACAGTGAAATCATTTATTTTTGAGAATAACATTTCTCCTTTTGACTTTATTATTAGTGCGTATTTGGGCCTGTTAAAGTTGTCTGAGTCGAGCAGACTGACGTTGCGCAACGCATGCGCCCTGGCTATGAAGTACGAAAGGATGACTAAGGACTTGTCACGCGTCCAAGGTCGGCGAAGATGTGCCCTGGGAACATGAGGGTGAAGAGTTCATATGAAGGAACTGTATTCAAAAGATTGTTACATTTGTATTAATAAAGTTTAAAGATGTATGGGAAAGGAAGGGCGGAATAAAAGTTTGAGGGGAGGAGTTTGGAAACAATGGTTTAAAGAAATAAATGAAGTATAAGCATGGTGTGATGATCATCCCCCCCTCGCCTGTCCAATCAGAAGTTAGTATTTTGTAAAAATGAAACATTAATGGGTGGTTCATGGCTATGGAAAAGTATAATTGAGGTAGTTTTTAGTTAGTTAGTAGAGAGCTGCTTATTCGGGAGGGAGCTGCTTATCCGAGAGAGAGCTTGACGGGAGCACAAAAGCAGAGCTCGGGATGCTGTCGGTGCTGGGGTGGTGCTCATGCTCTGAAATGCTGATGAAGAAATCGAATGCAGAACCATCTACTTAATTTGGGTGGGTTACAAAGAAGATCGCGGAAGAACCACGAGGAGGAAGAGAGTGTCAGAGAGGGGTGCGACGTAGTCGTCGGTATCTAGGTGAAGTATCTTGTCCTGGTTCCTGTCCTGAAGTCTTTGTCTCCTGATCTGTCCTGGGGACCCTTACCAGCCCTTTGGCCAGGGGGTTGGTCTTCACACCATACTTTGGTAACTACGAAATTCATCGTTTTGATAAATGCTCTTCTCTCTCTATCCTTTTCTCTCTGAGTATAGTTGTTTTGTGGATCTGAAATATTTTAACTATTGAAATTTTATTGAATTGGCACTCTCGTGAATGAGGGTGTTTGTACTGAAACGCTTTGAGATAGTTCACAACCCCTTAATTTAGATAAAGATTTTAAAGCTTACCGAGTCTGTCATTATTTTATTTTTATCAAGAAATGTATAATAAGTTAGGTTAATTATCACCATCAACTCGTCCCACCTAACTGGTCCATTGACCAGAGGAAAGAACTGTTTGATCAGTGAAAGGCTTAGTTAAAGAGGCATAAACTAGATCTTGAGGTATGAGGATCATTTAAAAAAACTAAAAGTTCCAGCGGTCTACTTAGTGTTAGCGGAAGCGAGTTGTATGGGCCCAGGTGAGTATATGGTAGTGGAGAATCTTTTGTTAGTAAGCCGCTGGATCACTAGGGCCTGACCAGAACAGAATAACAAGGGGCATTGTTGATTGACCTTGCTTACAATGTTCAGACTAAACTTCAGGAATAAGCGAAGAACGATCGCAGCAGACAGTTCTCATGTGAAAGATGTAAATAGTTGTGCATAAGAGAAAGCGTCTAGTAATGTGTGCAAAAGCAGCATCATGGCTCCCCGGCTCGTGCTAAGTTAAAGATGTTGACAGTGCCCCTAGCAACCATGTGACAAGCTGTTACAGTAACCTAGGTAAAGTCCTTACTTATGTGCTGGCTGCCACTAGCAGATTATGTGACACAGCAGGTGTGTAGCGTGGATCATAAACCCTACAGAGTGTCATGTGACTAAGACTGCCCACATGCCTTGAATGTGAGATAAACAGTCTGTGAATTGTGGAGCTAGAATGATTGGATGAAAGAGCCCAGAATCAGGCATGTTAAAAGGTTTGGTTAGTTACTAGCAATCTTCATTACGAGTCCTGGTCTTCCTTATCACAGTCCTTACAGTATGAGCATTTGTCCCCATTTACAGACCGTTTACTGTGAGCACATTTGTGCATTTAAATTAAATAGTGTGCAGAGCAATTAATCTACACTTGAATTCACTTATTCACATTGATATGAAATCATTACAATTGAAACAAATTTGCTATGACATGTTAAAGTGCGTTTTCCTGGCTTAAGCTAACAAGGCCTCAATTAAGTCTTGACATTATGTTTATTCTGTTTATATTTCGGCTTGACACCACGCGCAACAAGATGCGGATTTATTTTTGAATGACAATCTTTTCGAAGAGAGCCTCTAGTTATAGTATCATTCTCAATGACCTTCCACATGCACAAGGTATTGCATTCAGTCACAATGGTTCACTGTTTATGTGACTATTTTATCCTGACACCTCCAGGCACACATCATTAGGTCAGAAGGTCTGAATCAATATTAATTTAGTGGTTTAGTGCTAATGTGATTGGGTAATGTGACGGTTCATAATGCCGTAAAATCATTTGTTTGCTCTTTGCTCACACCATGATGACTTTGCAATTTCAATATTTTCTTGTGGAGAAAATGGATATAAAAACCCCTGAATTTGGGAATGAGCCAGAATCGCTTTTCCTTTTACATGGGACGTTGCCAGTTTCTTACTACATTTGCTCCTCATTTGAGACTTAGTCTATTTCTGCCTATAATTCTACACTCACGTACCCACCCTTCGTCCTCCCTGGCTTCCATCACAGTGCACTTGTCCATGCCTTGTTTGGCCAACCCCGCTCAGCTTGAACCAGGTCCGGTGGTGTTGAGCAGCTTCCCCAGACCCACCGGTCTGTTTTAACATTTCCCCAGCACCACCTCGCCTCTTCATCTTATCCAGTATCCTGTTTAGTGGGTGAATATCGGGTATTTGGTGATGAATGGATTATAATTGCACTCGCTTAGACTAGGCCTGGGCGGTAAATTCCGTTCCGCTCGCGGAATTTGGGTAATTTCGCGTTCCGCGGAGATCGCGGAATTACCAAAAATTCCGCGATCCGCAGCTTCGCGGACTTTTTTGCTTGTTCGCGCTTTCAAAATGCGTGTTCGCAAGATATTTCTCCCCGAGCACGCAAACAGCGTTCGCGAACAGGAAAAAAGCATTGCGAACGGGCGGAACAAGCAATTCCGCGTGTTCGCGGAACTTTTGCGTGCTCGCGGAGAATTTTTACCGTTTTGCGGAGCTTTGCGTAGCGCGACTACGCAAATTCCGCCCACCCCTAGCTTAGACCCGCAAATGAGACATAAGGAGAAACAATTAATTAATGAACCTGCAATGGACCTTGCAGAGGGACTAAATGGAGGCCTAACAGCATATGAAATGCAAGGGACTGCAAGCAGCAAGCCGCCATTGCAGCAACTTTTGTTCTTGCCCATATTCTGTGCCTTTTACCTGCTATTGCTGTGCTCATGCTGCCCCCCCCCACCCCCATCAAAGTTAAGTAGGCCAGCAGGGAGTCCTCCGAAAAGCTGATTGGTCACGTGATCAGAGGACTGGGGGAAGGTGTCAGCCAATTTCACAATCGAGGTGGGCCATTGCCTATTCCACACATGCCTCAGTGCCCAAGCGTCTTACTTTCCCATCAATGGAGGCCATAAATAACCAGGTTTAAAGTGTGGAAACTCTCACACAGAGTCTCAGACAGAACTTCCAATATGAGGCAAAAGAACGCAGTATGTCAAAGAGGTACACTATTAAACACCAATAAGACACGAAGCAAGCTGACCACGGGTCGGAGGGGCGCTCAACAAGCAGCAGCATCACCCGAAAGCCAAGCAAGGGTCAAAGACAGCTTACTCTCAATCAAGCACTACTTTCTTCATAGTAATAACCCATCATTGGCTGCCTCAGCTCATGCTGCAGTACCCACCACTGCACATAAGGTGAGCACTCCATTCCTATCCACCTTGAACCGGGTAAGCGGTTCACACCCCGGACTCCTGTCAACATCGGAGCTATCTGCCTCTCCCCTTCTGGGCCATGGCCCAGAAACAGTAAAAGCCAACAACTTCATGCCGACTTCATCTGGCTATTCAAAAGAGGTGATAGCACAAGTGCACCAAGCTTTCGGGCCGGACAGATCACTTTATGACCCGGTTTTAGCCACATGTAGCCACATGAACCACGATCCATGAACCAATGGACCGGATGCGCATTCAAGAATCTCGGCAAGCTTTTCAATGAATGCCTCAGATAAAACATTACTAGAGGTAATTGAACAGCTACCGCTGCACGTAAACTCTCGAGGGAAGGAATTCAGGTCAACTGGGCAAACCCCCATTGAGGCCACCCAGTTGTCAATTAACTAAACCCTTCTCGCGGACAACACCATAAGCTGGCAAACCCATAAACTAGAACTCCAGGCTGACTTGATGCAAACTCTTGCAAATGCAATAACCACCACGGATTTAAAAAAAAAAAAAACTTGGAAACCAAGCTAAGTGCATACCTTCAAGCCGGCGGGTCTATGACGTGCACCTGCACTCCAATAGTAGACAAGCTATGTCTACTCTCAGAATTACTCTCAATTATTGTAGACAACCATAAAATGAATCATCCAACAAAAAAGAGAGCAAAGCACTGAACCATGCCATTGGACTAACCAGATTAGAGGAGGGCTAAATCCCCAAAGGAGCTACATACCAAATGGATCTTGGTGGTTCTATTAACGTTGACATTCTGCTGGAAAAAGTAACTTAGCTCCCGTCGAATGGAACTCCAGCCATGAACAGCAGCACGAATAAACTGGAAATGGGCCCTCCTACTCCCCTAGAGGTACCAGAAGTGACTCTCAAACTCCTCATGAGGAGGCAGAAGAAAAGGTTTAGGAAAAACAAGTAAACCCCGACAAGATTAGTACATTTGGTCCCAGCCGTAAATCCCGCTCATAGGACTCATAAAAGCGTACTTTCTCACCCAAAATTGCCCTCTAAATGGTTTCCAATTTTTCCGACAGGCTAAAACCACCCCATAACCCTAGTTGGGGTGCACTATCTCTCTGGCATATGATGACTCACTTCCTACAGCAAATCTAGCATCTGGGACCTATGATCAATGATTTTGTTCACCTATAATCCGTTCCAATTTTTGGCAAGGACCAAAATTCTTCATCTGTTCAGTCGGAAAACACGATCCCCTAAGCAGCCAATGCCGCACATTTACCAGCAACTCAATAAGTCAAGAACATGGGCTCGCCTACGGGAGCACAACTCTACAGGCCCCTGGTTAGAAAACAAACACATCAGTCTATGTTGACCGGTGCAGACAGGCTTGCTAACGACTTTGCAGGCCTAAATTTTTCAAACAACTCTCAAAGAACACCAGGTATGGATAATAGTGGAACAAGTACCATGCGCCATAATCAGAATTGCTTCTTAAGCAATCCTTCAGCGCAGGTAGCCCGAAAACAGACCCATTCACAAGCATGGTTCAATCTGACTCAGGATGACACACAAACATCACTGAAACCTATTTTTACTCCATCAAATACATCCAGAGGGCAAAATGATTACAACCGTATTTAAAGGCTGCACTAAGTGAGAAGACCAGGCATTGCATCCTAAAAGGGCAACTCATGGTCCTTCCGCTCAATGAGTTTCGCTCTGATTGGACACTAACACCTGGCATCAAGCACTGTAGATTTTGTGATTACAGAAGAGAGTCCATGCTCCACCTGTTATGCTACTGCCCAGAGTTCCTTAATGCATGCCGCACTTTATTTAAAAAAAAAAGTTCATGTTGAACGGGGTCTCTACCTATAAGGATGCGCTGTAATTTTGTATGACCACTGCTGTTCCCATGTATTTGGCACACTTTGAGAAATCTGTCAATATAACTTACAGCGCCATTAAGCTGAGATGGACCTGAACACATTCGATGTCATCCCTGCGGTGGGATAGGTATTCTACATTTTACTTATCTCGATTTTAATGTTTCCTTCGTTTGAAGTCGTTTAATATAGACTTGCACTACTATATTTGGTTTTATTTTCTTACCGGATTACTATAACTAATTGTATCAATTTTAATTAATTGACACGAATAAACGTATTCATTCATTCATTCATTCAGTTAGTTACCAACGACTATTGCCCTAAATCTTTCCCCTTTCTGACATCTCTTTTTCCCACTCTTCACATTGCCTTACTTCTTCAGTCTCTTTTGCACGGACATTCTACTTTCCTTCACTGTTCTTCTTGTGGGACAAAAGCTGTATCTCAGTTGCCCAACATATGCAAGAGCTGGGAGCACTTGAAAGCAGCCTGAAAGGCAAGCACTCTTCAGATACTGAGCATTTTCGCTCATTCAAGAGGCACTAAGATGCAATGTCAGACATCTAGTGATGCTGCACTTCCTTAACCGCTTGACACAGCGAGTCAGCCTTTCCAGCCATCTGCGATTACAGGGAACAGGGGCTAGCAATGGACTCAGGCCCTGTTAAAATATAAGTCAAAGACGCTTCCCTCGTGTTCGCTTTCTTGCCAACCTGCGCTTTGGGCTGCTCATGGTTGGCACTGAAAAAGATTTCAGCATGGAGTTATGGTATCTTATTTTAATTCAATGGAGCATTTTGAGATGTGAGCTAATTTACTTTTCATGGTTTTGGCATTCTGATCCCAAATGGGTAAATGTATTTACACATGGTTCACTGAATGCGTCAGAGACCAGCTTGCAGTGTCAATAGTGAGCCTGTATGTGTTCCATCCTCGTCAGGATGCTGGGAACCTGGCTGGATAAAGAGGATTGGACCAGACTGGGAGACATATGGACAAGGAGTGCCTCAAACTGGATCTCAATGTGGACCTGTGGAACACACAAACTCTGTCTGAAACTTAGTGTAAGTAAGGGGCAGAAACTAATATCCAGTGTTGCAAGATTTCTGTCCCAGAATCCGTGGTACCACAACTTTGGTGACAGAGAAACTTTGCTGTGCTGCAGCGTTGGGGATTCAGGACCATAATTCTCCATGAGAAGGCTGCATTAGGCCTGCCTAGAAGGAAGGAGCTTACTGACTGCTGAGGAAGGGCATCTGAAGTGCCTCCACAAAAAGAAGTCTCTGCCTAAAACAAAGGGGGACTGTGAATGAGCTAAGGAAGGAACATCTGAAGCTGCCCACTGAGACCTGGGGAAGGATCTGCATTTGTTAGCTGGCATGTTAGGCCTGGAAAACACGAGTATCCCGCAGTGTGTGCTGCACTTGGAGTAGCTGTGGCCGCGTGGCATTGAAAGAAATGGACGAGCTGCCTCGCAGGTTTCCAGCCAAAGAAACCAAGTGCCTAGTAGTGTTGGGTGCTAAAGAACCATGACCACTTTCAGGGATTTTGACTGACAGACTCGAGCGCTGAAGGTGGAACTGCCCCATGAAGGGGCGTAATCCCCCCCCCACTATCGAAGGTGATATCCACTGACGCATTACAATCACTGCTGCGACCCAGGGTGAGTGTCCAGCTTTGTTTGGCTTTTGGACTTGTGGCTAGGCAGGAGGAAGATCCAGCGAAGAAAGGTCCACCTGACAGCCCGCAGCACGACTGAGGGCAGCTGACTCATGAATGGCACTGGCACTGACCCAGCATGTGCACCAGAAACAAACCGCAACTTCGTTGGTTGGGCCTAGTCAAAGTCACACATGACAACATTTGGAAGAAAGAAAAAGGACAATCTGAAGACATAATCGGGGTGGGTGGGGATTTATTTTCCCACACTGGCTTGAAAAACCAGGAGCCTCCTGAATGAGTCCAGACTGTTGCCATGAATGCAGTCAGGGAGAACCCTCCTCAGTGGCCTGTGCAAAGAAGCACACTATGCACCACAGCAACAACACAAAGGAAAGAAAGATGTTGTGCAGGGCGCACAGCCAAGAAAGTGGGGCACTGCTTTGAACCCCACCCCGAAATGGGTACTTCAGGAGCACAGACTGCAAATAGGTCTTACACTAATCAGACTATCAGGAAAGACCCTCACAAATGGGTACAAAGGGAGAGGGACTGCGGTTGAGTCTCACACTATGCAGACTGGAATGAAACATTCCCTGAAATAGGTACTCCAGGGGCAGGAAGAGCAACTGTGCCTCACTTCACACAGACAGCAGAGAACCAGAGATGTTTTAAGGCATCGACAAAGGGGGCAATTACCCAGTGCCCCGGCCCGGCTCCAACACGGAGCTCCGGTCTATTGACACACAATCTGCCTCTGCTGTTGACACGATCAGGAAGCTCAAGTCTACAAGACGTTCACCTTATTGGTCCCCATGAGGTTCTCATTGTGTTTCTCTATACGCTGAAGCCTCTTAAAACTGTAGGCCGCCGTTCAGCAATCCTCATTGGTTAAAATAATATAAATTTCGATGCAAGAATCTGCATTTCAAGGGCAACCTCAACTGTCTCCCATACTTGACTGACTTTGTTTCCAATGGAAAAGAAAATCAAAACAATTTTTTTTCCGGGAACGAGGCAGGGTGAAGTAGCTGAGCTACCAGGCTTCAAACCTTGGGAAACAGTTGGGCGGTCAATGCTTGCAGATGTATGGGACGCAACGCCATGGGACATTTTGAGCATTTATGGAGGGGATATAAACTGGTGTCAACACAAACATTCAAGTACCTACAACTCCGCCATGCATTACAGATGACAATCCCACAAGACGAGGAAACTTAGGTGGCTGCATGACAGAAAAAGTAATCTCACTTACTTATGCCACATCAATGAGAAACACGCAAGGTAACCTTGAGCGACTGAGGGTTCGCTGGGAAAGGGACATAGGCGAAATGGACAATGACGCCTGGAGATCCCGGATGCCTTGCAATTCCCTAGAGAAGTAGCCGTAAGAGCAACATTCAGACTCATCCAGCTTAAAATACTGCATAGAATGTACGACACCAGAACATTATTACACAGAATAGGCAAAACTAGGGATGACACATGCCTGAGACAATGTGGACAGAAGAGAATCTTTGTACACACGCTGTGGGAATGCCTTAAACTCCCTC
This sequence comes from Calotriton arnoldi, assembly GCA_963921515.1. Lineage (NCBI taxonomy): Eukaryota > Metazoa > Chordata > Amphibia > Caudata > Salamandridae > Calotriton > Calotriton arnoldi. Next base: position 521,068 of record CAWUFW010002645.1, read on the forward strand.
ATTCTGGGAAAGACAAACAAGTAAACTGGGAGAAGCAACGGGAGTGACTATAGAAAGACAAGCCTGTTGACTATACTGGGAATATGGCGGGAATCTGAGGCCAAGTCCTACAAAAGGCTACTTATCAATTGCCAAGAAATGGGGCAGTGCGACCAGCCCAGAACTTCGAGAATGGGGAATGGCCATGGATTTATAGAACGAGGGAAAATATGATATACAAAGACAGGGGCTGCCCCACAAATAAAAAAAATTATGGGGGGTGGGATGGACCTCTGTGGACTAGCGGAAATTAAAGACTAGCATGAAACCAAAGGTTCTTATAGAGAGCCACGCCCCCATTCAAACAAAGCGCCCAACGATGCATGAGAGAACCCGGCCCGGGAACGGAGTCAATATATGGACTACATGAGGGGGGGGAAAGCACCGATGGGGGATTTGGGACCAAATATGCTGTAACCGATCTTGCTTTAGTTTTGGTTCTTATGATTCCATTGGTTGATAATGTTAATCAACCACACTTGTTACCCTAAAAACCCAAATAAAATATATTCTAAAAAAAAATGTAAAAAAATCTTTTTTCCCTATTTACATTTTATAAATGTAGTCTGGCTCATTCAAAAAACGGTGACTGATTGATTCACGTGTAAAACCAACTCCCAAGCTGCCAAGAAGCTGCATGGCATGGGTAAAACCTGCAGTCAGTTCTGCGTTTTCAGCTATATTTTACATTCAGGGAATAGTAGGTTTGCTTTCCCTTTAGAAGTACCAGCTTAAAAACCCAAGCGTGAAAAGCGCATGGACTAAAAATCCAGGAAAATGTGGCATGCTGCAGGAAGCCACCTGGGAGCTATGGACCCGTTTTCACGCTTTTTGTATGAGCCCAGTCTTTTCTTACACGTTGTGCATAACAACAATCCGTGTTAAAGCCCTTGCACCTTCAGGCTGGAGAACAGTGTGTGTGTGCGCGCGTGCCTCGGCTCAGCGCCTGGATCACACACACATGGGTATGTGGCTCCAGCGGCACTCCATGAATCTTTGGCATCCATTTTACACCACTCCAGGACCTGTTGGCAATTTATATTTTAGAACATCGTTATTGAAATCATAATGCAAGAGCTAAGTCACTTAAGACCAAATTGTGCGCTGTGGTGTTTCACCCTGGGAATATGTGGTAGGAGCTCATTTCATTCTGTTTCGAATTAATCACAGTGTGAGATACAGGGTTAGAGGCCCAGGCAGAACATGATTTGCCCAAGACCACACAGTTTGTTTAAATAGGTGAACCGATGTTCACTTTTATTAGACCACACCTCGTGTAAAGGGGTCTTAGACATGCTCCTAAGGCCACACCTTTCTACAGCCCCTCCCCTTTTCATTCCACTTAAAGTCTCAAGATTATATGCGGTAAACAAACGTCTGTTTCGTACCTCGTGCATCCTCCCTTCTACTCCATATCGAAGGCATGCCACAGAGTCTGGGGAATAGATAGAACCCCCTCCGAGCAGAAAGAGGACGATGCCGTGTAGACAGATTGTAGGGTGCAGGTTTCTCCAGCGGTTGTCGTGCTTGTTGGAATCACAGCACACCCTTTCATTTAAAAGCGAGTAATTGCTACTTTCTCGGGGGAAAAAGAAGGCGATACGGAACATCAGCAATCTGCAGGTGCACAGAATTTATTTACTGCATGCAGGCGGGAGTGAGGAAGACCCTCCCACTCGTCTCCTAGCAACTGCTTCCAGGGGTTTCAGCACCTTACATGAGGATGCCTGTCCCTCACGCCAGTCACGCATCCCTTCATATTGTGGTCTACAGGTCCTCATTTCTCTTCTGCAGTAGGAGTGTTAAGCAGCACGTCTCGCTTGTAAAAGGTATAAACAGTGTTTGATCCTGGACAAACCATCATGCCTTCCTACATGTGAGTAGATCTGGTTACTAATGTATATTCAAGGACCAGATGGCTTTACCCCCTTATCTGCAGAGGCTACCCCCACCCCATCCACCACCACAGGGCTGAGCCCTTTTTTGGATGTTTGGGGCAATTCATATTTAAGCTCACATAAAAATGTTTCTCAAGAAGTATCCAAGTCAAATTTCCACACTTTTTTCCCACATGCTGCAGATTTTAGAGATAGCCCGGATGTATGGATTCACGCTGGAGGTAACAAAGAAAATCAGCAAAATGAAGCAGTATTTTGATTTGTTTTGAAAAATAGTATACAAGTGCTGTGAAAGAAAACATAATTTTTCTAAAATGGCATCAATAAAAGGTTTGCTGAGCTAAGATGTCCACCGTCTCAGCCTTCAGGAACGAGCAGTATGGTAACAAAAAAAACCTTTTTTTTTTAGTCACAGTTTTTGCATTTTACTAACAGTGGTGGCTGGTGGAATTTGAAAGTGGAGGGCGTAAGACAAATTAATGCATGTTAATTAAAAAACTTTGGCATACAAACATGTGTACAATGGTGCCTTATCTAGCACAATTTCTGTAATAAATTGACCATAATCACAGTTCCTATTGGAAAGGCCCCTGTAATAACTCTCACCTTTCTCATCAGCTTAGGCCCGCATGGAATGATTTAAATAAAGCAAACATTTTGCAGTGTAGAGCAAAACGGTGAAATGAACAGTGGTGTTAATTCTGCTGCCTCAGTGCCCCTTCAGGGCAGCTCAGCAAGCTCCCTCACATTGCTGGATTTATTTATAGGGAGCAGAAACCAAAAATTATGAATCAAACGATGTCCTTCACTTCACAGACTGCTCTCTATATTGTCAAAAATATACCCACATATCGTTGATGCTCAGATACTCCATGCTACTGTATCCTGGCAGAGCTCTCACTACTGCAAAATCAAACCACTCTTTACAAGCTGGCATCTTTGGATACCGTGCACGGATATTGCGATCAGAATTGGGATTGCATGGTGAGCGATCTAGCTACCGTACTCAGTTTGCAGAGTGACATTACCAGAATGCTCTGGCTGCATCACATAGATGTTTGTTGCCACTCCCATGATTTCATTGAAAACATCAGTGCATTCTGTGCATTGTACTGTACTTTCAGTTCAATTAGCTACTAGTCACACCTGTAACAATGATTTGGAAAAGCAAAGTCCAGGACAGGAAAAGCTACGTTCCAGTGATGTGGCATGTGCTGTTTTTTTTTTAACTCTGTAGGGAAGCTTAAAATATCACGTTAGAACAATGCCTTTTTTGCATTCTGGGAGTTGTAGTTGCGTGTATTGTAGCTACATAGCTTCACAATGCAAGGAAAATACTGGACTGGGTGATTTTCTCATGGAACCGGGAATCTTGAGCACTCACAGAGCAATACTTTCCCTGTTTAATTGTAAGGCATATACCAGAGGCACATTTTACTAAATGGAGCTATGCGGCACTGCTATACTGAGGGAAAAAGAAACACAAGACTGCGCTCACGCAGCTAAATGACAGTCACACGTAGGGTGAACCACTCTCCTAGTTGCTATCTTATGAGAGCCCCGTGTTCACAATGGCACAATAAACTGCATCAACTCCCCGGGTCGTATAACTATGTTAGCACGTGGTAGATAGATCACTCAAAATATAAACAGAAAATATCCGAACATACAGACAGCCTGGTTTGTCCTCATATAATCATCTTATTTATTGATCTACACAATGATATTGTCTGAGGCACAGGAGCGAGTGTAAACATTATCAATGTGGGAAAGCTTTTTGCGGGAAGAAGCAGTTTATACCTGCTATCTTCAAGAATGCCTGGCCTGGTTCTAAACTTTGCTACGCATTTCTCTTGGCCAAAACTACTCATGTAACAGTAGACAAAGACAAACAGTTTCCTGCAAGTGAAATGAAAAACACCAGGGAGTTGGAGCGGGCATGAAGACAGCGAGGTGCACACCTGCACTGTTTGCGCACTTGCAGCCCCGACCACCTGCACTCGCTTTGCACATACCTCGCGACCATGCTCTGCCACATTAAGCAGGGACTCGCTCTCCCACAGAGCATGTCATTCTCAGACTCCCTGGTGCAGCTTTCACACTGGGAAGCAGGGTTACTATCAGAGTGGATCACACATGACTATTCTCAGCTGGAAATGATATACGGGTGTTTGGATTGTGGTTTTACAGCTATGATGGGCCATGCATAGTTCGGAAAGCCCACACAGGAAGTAGCGCAATGGCCATATTTAAATCAGGTATTAACAGATAGAGGAGGGACCGTGAACTATATCAACAGCAAAACCAAAAGGAAGATGCACCCATCAGGCCCGGGGGAGGTTTGAAATAAAAAAAGAAAATCCTACCCGAGCAGGTCCGCCGTCCGCGCCGCCTTGGGTCCGACTCCGTTTGCGCCTATAGCCCCTCTCAGCCAATCCTGGCGCTGCTTGCAGCGCCAGGATTGGCTTAGGGCACGGTTACCTCTCGCCCGCCTGCCCATTAGGAGACCGAGGTTTGAGCCTTTGCTCAGCCCTCGCTCTCCCTAATGGGCATGCGCAAGCCAGTGCAAACACAAGTGCGCATGACTGGGCACGGCGCGAGAATTCGCTGCCCTTCCCCACTCATGCGCACTTGTGCTGCAGTGCTGCCTGCTGCCCCTGGTCCCTCTGACAATCATGTCAGTCAACATGACGCAGGAACGCCCACCCCCTTCAGACTCTGAAGGGGGTGGGCGGTCCGACGTCATGCTGACTGACATGATTGTCAGTTCTCCCTCGGCGTCTTTGAACTTAAGTAAACTGATTCAGTTTACTTAGGTTCAAAGACGCCGAGGGAGCTCGGGCGGGGGGGCTACGCCCCAACGTCCCAATGGACGCACCACCCCTGTTTACTAAGTGATAGTTGATTTTTCCTTTTTTGTGGTTTTTGCCTACTTGCAATTTTTGGTGGAAGCAGGAGTTAAAACCCATTGGCAAACTCAGAAAGTTATGCATTTCTAAAAAGTAGACAATATTCTAAATTCATCGAGGGCTCATTTGTATAAATAATTCATGATTTTCCAAAAGAAAATAATCACTGAAATAAACAAAAAATGTGAAAAATAAATAAATAAATAAATAGGAAAAAATAGAAATGGAGGACAACATTTTCCTCTATAATTTCTTACTCCAATGGCCACTTTATAAAGCAATACATTGTTACATCCATCAGTGGTTGAAGGGATATATAGTGTTTGAGGAATGTCCAAAAAGCATGCTATACCCAGAGCCAACATCTGTGTTGCAGTTTATAATGACATTTAATTGTGTACCAATCATGCAGCAATTCATATGGTAACCTCTAATGATTCAAATATGGGTATGATGGAAACCCAAGTATTTTTTTTAAATAGGCCCAAGAAACTGAGTTTAGGAATAGTAGTGATTTGTACAGCTCTGAATTTATGCGACCCATACTATCATTCGATTCAGGGGGCAAGTTGCAAAATGTGTTTTTTCTTGCACAGTGGCTTATATTTAGATGCCAAAATGGAAAGAAATTCGATTGATAATAACAAATGTTTAACTATTCTGTGTTCAGGTAATTGGCCCACACAAGTAGAGTACTGTTTTCGTCAGGAGAACTGTAGGAGAACTGGGTGGTGGGAATGTTGTAGATAACTGCAGATTCTAGTGGAATCCACACCAACCTGGATTCAATTGGGTCTCTAGGTTTCAGAAATGCCCAAGGTTTGTAGGGTTCACTAGTTGCCGGCTGACCCAGAGCACGAACAGTGCAGCCATCCACCCCTCTCTGCTGCCCATATGAAAAACTACAGCCAAAAGAATCTGTTTAGGGAGAGCAGGAAGACTGTCATGCCCTATTTTGGGCATTGGGGGAGGGAGTTGATGGCATGGTCCGATGACAGATTTGGCTGCCCCACTCAATTTGTTTAAAAACAATTCCTTACCTTGTGCCTAGTGGACTTCCTGCCCCCCCTCTCTGGGAAGGTTTGATTAGAGGTAAACAACCAAAATCAGCCCCCTGATGGAGGGCAGAAAGGCTGATGTGCCTTTGGAGAGGAGAGGGCACGGCTGATGCCAGGTGGACTGCCCCCACCCCATTTGGTTTGGAAAGTAGCTTTCATGGTGTCTAATTGGCTTTCTCCTCCCACCCCTACCTGGGGTTTGGGGGATCACGAATGGGAGTAAACCCCCTTAATCATCTCCCAACCAATTGGGGGCAGACAGACTGATGTCCTCCTTGGAGTGGAGCATTGGACCATTTTCATAGGGGGCCACTACTCCCAAATGAAATCTTGGGGTCTAGTGGATGGATCCCAGCTTGGGGTGATCCCCAAGCAGGGATCCACATGGGAGAGGTACTGCTGGAAAGGGGACATCATACTTTTTCCAGGGGTAACAGTCCCGCTTTTTCAAGGGGTAACAGTCCCGCTTTTTCATCAGTGCTGAGGGGCTGAGCTATGCGCCCCAGGACAATTCAAGCTGAAAGCAGTTTGCACCGAATAGCAACAAATGCTTACAGTTTAGGTTGTGTGACACCAGTGCAGTGACCGTCACAAAAGCAAAAAACTATTACATTCGGGATGTAGTGAAGCTCTTAACTCGCGGCCCGACTTTCTTTGTTAAAAAGAAAATCCTTCTGGTACAGGCAACAGAAGGATTTTCTCCTTCAGTGTGATGGGAAACGATTCGCTGGTGGACATGAACGGTTTTTCCACTACATTAAAGAGGTAACAGAGAAAGTTTCACCACCCACATGCTATCTTTCTTAGGCCTGGGTTTTGACTACAGAGATGTCAAATAGACCTTTAGTTGACAATATACAAAGAGTGGGCTTTGGTTCCACCCCTTTCAAACATTGGCTTTCTTCAATCAGACTACTTTAGCCATTGGTCCCAAACATTGTCAATCATGTCTTGGCTCAGCCTAGCGGAGAATTCATCTATCACATAATGCATACCGGCTGTAACCGTGTATTTGTCTGCATCCACTCAAGTGCTTGCATTGAACTTCATGATGGACTTCTTTACAACTGTAGCTCTCTTTTTCAGGTCCTACTGGCTCCCTTCTGTGCATCTCACGCAAATGACTTAACGCTCTCTGAGTTAGCACACTAAACCTAATATGAAATAATTTTACATTTGTGCAGCTGTAACTTTCTTCAGCCATATATTCCTGCTCAAGTTAACAAAACCCTAAAGGAAGGGTCTATGTCAGACGTTTTGAGCCTCTTTTTCACATCTTGGCACCAGAGACGAAAAATTGTTGATTGGTTTGCTCAGCCGAAATGTTTACATTCTTATTGGAAACTGAAAATTGTCTTCTTCACTTCCTCATAATCTCGGTCTTCGAACACCTCTATGCTCCCTTTGTTTTAATCTAACCGGTATTCCTCATTGCAGAATGATTCGTGAAATGCTCAAAACATGTTCCTTGCCTTTCTTACTGAGCATACTCCATCCTAGCTTTCTGGGGGACACTCTGGCCGGCTGGACCTGTGATACTATTTTTAAATTTGTTAATAACCACTTTGAGACTCCGATTGTGGTGTGAGCAGATTTAGTTTAGCACAAAACCTGCTGGCTTTGTCAATGCTAGTTAGAATTTGGGGCCATATTAACTCAGCAGATTTCAGACACCGGTGTAGGAGATAGTGCTTTAAATGTTCTGTCAAAAAAGGAACGAAAAGGGTGTGTGGTTACAACGTATTCTGGTATTAGGAGGGAAAACATGATGTGACCTATTCAACTCAGAAGAATACTTGCAGCAGCATTGTGAATCCAGCGCAATTTACAGACTACAGTCTTGGGTAAATGACGCTAAATAGAGCAGCAATAGTCAGGATGCTGTATTATGGGCATATAAGGTAGAAAAAAGGGTTAGGATTCTCTTGAGAATGTGAAGCTGGAAGAAGCAGGACTGGGTCACTGTACAGATCAGGTTTGGCCAAGAAGCAGCTTTAAAAGTCAGCCACACTTTTGTAATAAAAAGTATATATCAAATAATACATAGAGGGGACTTTGGGATCAGCGCTCTTCAGTCACTGTTCTGTTGTTGTGTCATGCACATCTTGGTTCAGCCCAAAAGACAGATATGGAGCAGGCAATGGGTCAAGACACTCCAGCCATTGACTTGGTTGACAATATCATTTACATTCTGGGTCAGCCTAAAGGACAGCCATTCATTGTCTGAAGTGTGAGGCATTGCTTTAAGCTGTTTATGTCTGATTGTGCATTGGGTAGGGGGCGAGCACTGAGTGATAACTGACTCTGTCTCCAGCCACACAATGGCACATCAAAGACCAGTCCTCCAGACAGCTGGAAACCTCTGTGCGTGGGAAGAGCTGTGGCTGGAGGCAGTAGCACATCTTCTACCATGCAGAAGCAGGCTTGGCAGTCAACACTGGAGTAGCATCTGAGGCGCTCTTTAGGGTTGAGCACGACTTAGGCTGTACTAGCATCAACACCTGCCGCTCTCAGGAGCTCATTAAATGAATGAGTAATTACCAGTACCTGAGATTAATTCAAGCATTCCTTCCATCACTTTTTGTATACTTCAGTGTGACGCCCTAGGTGGCAAGGGAATGCCCAGATGTGGCTACTGTGCATACCGTGCCTACCCACCAAGCTATGCATTGCTAATGAGCCTTAATAAGTGAGAAACTGATTCTGGGTTGCTTGTGTTCTACTTGAGGGAGGATCTGGCCTGGCAATGAATATGCCTCCTTTTCACACATGCCGTCACCCTGCATGCAATTACAACGCGGTCGTTACAACGACCGCGTTGTAACAACGCATACCATTACCCCGCAAGTCGGTACAACGACTTGCAGAGGGGGGCGCTGGATGTTGCAATAGTATAATTTACTATTCCAACTCCAGTCTATGTGGACAGTAGGGACGGTGTTGGATTTTAAATCCAACACCTTCTCCCCCCTCCGCAAGTCGTTGTTTCAACTTGTGGGGTAATGGTATGAATTGTTACAACGCGGTCGTTGTAACGACCTTGTTGTAATTGCATGCGGGGTGACGGCTTCGTTGTGAGGGCTGTTTACCCCTGGCAATACGGGATGGACCTTTCCCATTGGAGCAGGGTCAAGACTGATTTGCTTATGGCTGGGTCCAAACTGAGGTGGCATGGTGTGCAAGATAACGATGGACTGTGATGCAGCCCATTTAATTACTAGTGGCTGAGATTAATTCAAGCAATCCATCCATCAATTTTTTGTATACTTCAATGTGATGCCCTAAATGGGACTGACATGCTCAGAAGTGGGTCCCATGCACACTGTGCCACTGGAACAAAGCTATACCCGGCTGATGAGCACTAATAAGAGTGAAGCTGGTCCTGAGTTGCTTGTGTTTCAGTTCAGGTAGAACCTGCCCTGGCCTTTCGGGCTGGACTGTTCGCATTGGAGCAGGGTCAAGACTGATTTACATATGACTGGGTCCAAACTGAGGTGGCATGGTATGCAAAATAACGATGGACTGGTTTGCAGCCCGAGTAATTACCAGGGGCTGAGATTCATTCAAGCATTCCATCCATCACCGTTTGTATACTCCAGTGCACTCGATCGTGCACTGAAGTAAAGTAAATTACGAAAGTTGCCTGAGAAAAATATAAATACAGCAATGTTTAGAAGTTACAAATACATTATAGTAAATTACAGTTCTTCACCGACAAGTGCATTAAAATTAACATTTATAGAGTTATCATAGAAACCACAATGGTTACAGGTTTGGAAAAGATTTGTTTTGAATTTACATAAGAAGAGCATGGGGGAGGGGCATTGTGGATGTCTGAGGGACAGATATTCGAGGAACAGGGCGCCCACACTATGAACCTCCTGTTGCCTCTGGCTCTTGGTTCTAGACTAAAATGTTTTCATCTGTAAAGTGGAAGGGATGGGGTGGTTGGTGTTTTTATATTTTATTAAATGCAAGTCAGGTGAGATATTTCACCCCGTAGGTATTGCAGAGTATCTTGAATTTTATTCTAGTATTAGGAGGCAGTGGACACTTTTTAAGTCTCGCCTGACACAGTGCATTCGCTGCTGCTTGCATGACATTTTGTGTACTTACAAGAGGCTTTCAGCCTGCCCATTACTCACCCTTGGTTGGCTTCATTGTCACTCTTATTTCCTAGCCTCTTATAGGTCAGCACATGCCAGTTTCACTTTTTCTTTGTGTGCTTGTCTCTTCCGTGAAGCATAGACCAAATACTGCATCCTGCTTCCAATGGTTACGTGCTTTTCATGTACTTTTTAAAAATTTAAGTTGCAGCGCTCCATAAGAGTGAATGTATTTGCAGGCCATCTCCCCTCCTCCCCCATTCCAGCTCAGCATTGTTGCTTGCCAGTCCTCTTCCGGCATTGTTACTCTGTCGTCATTGCTTGCCCCGTGACCATCACCCTTCCACGTTGTTGCTTGACCCGTTCCTTCCTCCCCCCTTCTGTTGCCTGCCCAGTCCCCCTCCCACATTGTTACCCCATCGTTGTTGCTTACTCTGGCCCCTGCACCCTCCTATGTTGTTGCTTGAGCAGTTCACTCCCACCCCATCCCTCTGTTGCTGCTTCCCCTATATTCTGCACATTCCCCTGTTGTCTGTTCGTACCCCCGCCCCCTCACCTCCATTGTTGCTTGTCCTGTTCCCTACTGCCAGAAAAAAATAAAGCATTATGGCCGTGTCTAGGCGCCTTTTCTCCTTACCAGTGGCAGAACCAATAGGTCGAGCCTGTGTGAGATTTATTGGCTTTGGTAATGGTTTATTTAGCCATGTTGCACAGCAGCGTGGCTGAAAGTTAAAAAAGTAAAAAAGTTGACGGCGCTGTAGCACTTCTTTTTTGTTTTTTACTGTCAGCTATGCTGCTTTACAGCAGGACTAAAGTATTCACAAATCTCAGTTTTTTAGGTCGAGCCTAGTGCAGTGCGCATGCGCTGCACTATGGGAGGCTTCTTGTAACTACTTTAAACTTCTCCGTGTGGGTCTGACTCCCCCCACGCATAGGTTTGGCTTTTGCGTGTGTCTTTCAAGAATGAAAGCATGCAAATGGCTAAAGGCGGGTGCATGTCCCACCTCTTTTTGTAATGTTGACTCCCACGGCGTTTTGCTCTCGGGAGCGAGCAGCGGCGCACAGGGCGGCAGCTGCATTCCTCGTGGGTCAGGTTACTGTTTGCAGACAACGCGCTGTGCTTTCGCTTGTCTAAGTAGAACGAGCACTTCTTCAAAGGGGTCGTATTTTGTTGTTGTCTCAGTGCTGCACCCGTTTCACGAGCGCCTCACTGCTATGGTGAAATTGAACGGCATTCACAGTGCTTGTTTCTTTTTCCATATTGTGCGTGGCGGAGGCAGCTTTATGTCCATCTACCAGAAAGCTTACAGTGACTAAAGGTTAGTACAACAAATTGTGAAGACTTGTTTTTGTTTGCATCAGCTCATGTACAGCTGTTCAGTGTCCGCCACTTCACGGCCACCGCTTTATTCTTTGTTTGCATCAGCAGCATGTTAATTTCTGTGGTACAAAAATGGAGTTAGTTAAGTTTGTATCCGTTTCGTACACACGTACACTCTACATGGAGAGACTGTAACACGGTGGAACGTCCTCCATTTTGTGTTTTAAATGCGTCATTGGGGAAGTAGGTCGGTTGCAAACCTACATTAGGCACCTCGTATTTCGTGTTTAAATGTGGCAGAGGGAGCGCGATTGCTGGCGTGAAAAGAAATGGATGAGTGTGGCACGGTCATAAACATACGGAAAGCTGTTGGGTTGTGGCTGCTTTCATTGCATGACGGGTAGGGTCTTCAGAAGGCAGTGCTGGCTTCGTGGGTATAATTATGAACAACCCAGCTGACTATTAAAATTTATATTTATGTGTCTGTGTTTATGATGATGTGCCCGAGGGCACCGGGCGACCGTAGTACATGGCTATGGTCAGTGCCAGGAGCTTAGTAATATGGTGACCGGATTGCTAAAATGTGCAAGGTCTGTTATCTTGTACGATGCTTGGGGGTGGAAGGTTCCGACATATTCTTTATTTGTATTGGTAGGGTTGTTGGTCGATGTGCCATACTCGAGCGGGGTTTTCCAGCCTACCTCGCACGCCTCCGCCTGTTTTACAATTCCAATAGTCCCAGGTCTTGGGAAGTGGGTTTTCTTTCATTCCTCGCCGAAGCGTTTGCCGTCACAGAGCTGCCAGTCATAACTTTTGTGGCAAACGTTACTGACTGGTGCATTGATAAACACTGCGAGGACCCCGACTGCTTAATAACCAGCAGGCTGCGGACAGCCCATGACGCTTTATTCATTCTCCCTCATATTAGCTATTAATTCTTAAGATGAATTAAGTGCGACCAGCAAGTGTCAGTATAAATTTAATGATTCTGAATATGTCCCGGAATCAGAAAGCACACGCAAGCTGCAGCATTTGTAACATGAAAAATAAATGCCATAGTGCTTTTTGTTGTTGTTGTTTTTTTCTTTTTTTTTCGCCGACACCTCTCCAGATGTACACACTGTTGGCAGAAGAGAGGAGAAAGCCCGGTTGCAGCCAGCGATGGCTGCTTTGAGAGCACCTGGTTTCTTTCATCTCCTCCGGGTGATTTACGGTCTTTCCTCTTGATCTGTGATAAGGCTGTGAGTGACCAGTTTATTGCCATGCGTTTGCCTGTTCTTTCCCCAGCCTGTGTAATCAGTGATTGGGTATGCCCCAGACATGCACAAAAACAGCCTCTGGAAGGGCAGGGTTATTGTTGTGGGCCCTTTGAAATTTAGATAAACAACCCAATTTACAAACATCGGCGAGGCAGGGCAACTTACACCGACTCTGTACCCGTTCGTCCCTCCCGATTGCCGTAATGCTAATAAACTTCCATTTTTTTATTTCACTTTTTCAGTTCGACATGTCTCTGCATTTTTGTTTTAAAACTGGCTTGCGACCGCCCTTTAATTTGTGAATGCTACAAACTCTGTTGCAGGAATACAGTTGGGGAATGCCTCTGCCACCAGAAACAAGGAAAGGAAGTCTGACTACAAAGTCAGAGGATTTCACGGTGTGACTTGTTTTAAAAAGCCACTATCACAAAACTTTGTTTTCAAAAGCTTGTATGAACTCAAGGGCACTTTTAAGAGAACCAGATGGTCACATATTAACAGTTTTTTGGTAGCGCAGAAGGCATTGCTCACATCTGCAGAGCGATAAATAGGGCACATTCTGTCACAGTGACATGAGAAGCCACAGCTTAACAGTCCTGTGTAGAGCAAACTACAATCCCCCCCAACACCCATCTCACCACTTGACAACCTAATGTAACACTTGATGTGTTTGTGGACATACATGAAAAGATTTGTTTCCAACTTAAATATGCAGCCGTCGATTATTTTTTTCTCAGTATTTAGTGAAAAAAATGTGTGTGCAATTTTTGTGCTTCTGATTTCTTTCCCTCCCACTTCCTCAAAAGAGACCCCTCCCCGGTCTTCAACTTGATGACCATTGGGACAATGCTGATGCCTTCTGGGAATGGCATGATGGCCACTTCAGAAGGCCGTGCCCCTTTCATTATTTCTGCACAGCATGGTGGCTGCAGCAGGCCCTCGTACCCTGTTGTACCAGTAAGTATATGTCCTTGGGAGCGAGCTGCTTCTCATGCGCGCCATACTCAAGCCTGTCTTTGCTTGTTTAAGGTTGTCATTTCAATTTTTATGTTTTGATATGCTTTATCACATATTACATAACGTGTCCAGTAAACTGGTGCTTTTAAATATGTAAGAGCTTTGCTAGCGTTGCTTCACCATCGGTTAAGTCAGTTCCTGCTGACTGGCCGAGGCTGGTTGTGGGATCCGTGCCTGTGGACATGAATAAACATATTTATTCAGGAAACATACCTACCACCACACTGGAGTCTCCTTTACCCTGTGCAAAATACCCTGACCCCGTTTTCCCCTGTGGCCCACCAAAGCCCTCCCTACCCTGTCACACCGCCCTCCCCGTGCCACCCACAGCAAGAACGACCTCAGTCTGCCAGGTCACATTTATGTTGTACTTTCACAATTCCAGCTGTTGGCTTCGTAACCTGTTCTGTGGGTCTGTAAGTGTGCGTCACGGATGTGCACCCCCCTTCACCTGCTCTCCCCTCCTCCATGTGCTGATCCCCTCCCTCATTCTTAGAATACCACTATTTGCCATTTCTGAGAAGAGCAGTCCTATGGCGTGTGTTAATGTACAGCTGTGTTGATGTGAAAAATTTCAGCATGCCTTGCGTATGTGCCAGCCTTATGTTTGGTGGAAGAAGTCTCTGGGAGGTCATCGCTGTGCGTCATCCTTCCCAGGTAAAGACAATTGAGGCCACGTTTGCAGTGTGTCCTGTGCAGGTTATCAGGCTGATATGTAATTACATGTGTCTTCAGTGGGGCCTTTATATTGCCCTGGTTATATACTTGGTCTAGTGATTACCCCTTGCAAGTATGTGCTGGTATGTCAATGAGCCCACCCCCATTGTTGCCAATATGCCACTGTGACCCTTCCTTCCGTGTAGCTAATATCTCACAGGGATCCAAAGCCCTTCATATTCTTATCAATAACAGTTATTATCACGTCCGTGTTGGTAATATTGGGCAGTGACATTTCTGCCACATCAGTGACAGAAATGATTTTAAACCATATTTGTGTCGGTATAACTTTGTAAAAGCTGTCAGTCGAACCAGTAACTATATTAGAGCCAATATGATACAGATACCGTGTGCATTGTAGCCACCCCATACATGTGCAAAACGGCATACAGATTTGTTGCAAGGAAAATCCTACTTTCTAAACTGGCTTTGTGAATGGCAAAAATAGTAATTGGCACACCACCCAGGATTATATGCTGCATAGCTAAGCACTTATAAGGTCCCAAAGACGAGCCCTATTGGCTATGCCAATGCTTGTTTTCATTCTGTTGAACAGCTTGTGAACTAACAGACCTCCATTAGCAGTCTCTATGTGGCATATGTGATATTTATTGCAAGCACTAAAATCGGAACCCGTGGTTCTGAACCTAATCCATGCAATAAATGCCCCTTCTTATAATATTTGCCCTGTTAAATGGAAAATAACATGCTGATTTTGGTGCTAAATTTGCATCAAAACCCGCATGCCCCGGTATTTACCAGGAACGGTTGGATCTCCTGAATTTTATGCAGTGGTGATGACTTTGATCGCATCCCGTAGACTCCGACACACTTGTAACAGTACAGGGATTTGTGCAGGAGTTGTTAAATACTGGGGCACTCTTAATTGAGGCCTTAGTATCCAAAACAGATTTGCTGTTTGAAAGAGAACTAGAGAGAAGCTGCGCCAGTCGTTATAACTGAGTAGCAATCATCTAATCAAGGCGAAAATGTCTTCCTCGTGGATGGTTGCAACAAAATCACAGATGAAAACAAGCACTGGCAGAGCCAATAGGTCTGATATTGCCTGGCAGGTATTTGTCTTTGTCAATGCTTGTTTTTCCCCCATGTTTTTTTGTAAAACTTTACGGTTGGAGGAGACATCGTCCTCGCTAAACCTGGGCAAAAAGCAATATATTTTTTTCTCTCAAAAAGCACACACTGCCATAGTAGTCACTGACACTGAAGGGAACTGCTTTGCATGAGAATATGCTCAGAGCAAAATGTTGCCACTCACAGTTAAGTTATCCAATGGCTGAAGTGGGCTGACCCGTTTCCCCACGCCGTATTCACAGAGGGAATAAGAAAGAAATGTGAATGACAACCAAAGACCAACAGATGATGGGGATGGCTGAAAGCCCCAATAAGGAAGTATATTTGATATAATTTTAGTAAAATCACAAGGTCTTGGCTAATGCCAGACTTCATAAAAGAGCTAAAATGAAAACATTAAGAGGTTTAAAAGTCAATCTTGCTGTAACATGAAAACACAGACACATATAAACAGTCTTTGAGACAACAGGTGACAGATTGACAAATCCCAGTTTAAGTATGCCCTGCAAAAGACCCAGTAAAATTAAAGACTGCAAGTGCATAATCCATGACTATGGTACTGCATTTGGGCAGACACACATTTTACAAGTAAACTTGTGAGGACTATTCATTTTCGAATTTTAAAAAAAACAAACATTTATTTCCTAAAAAAATTCGCACTGAAAAGATAATTAATAATCGAATAAAGAAAAGGAAATTACTCTTTTTATACAAAAAACACAAAATTGGTCAATACAGGTGGAATAACAGTGACAGGCAATTGGGCTCTAACACAGAGCCATAGTTATAACAAGCATCAGCAAAGCCAGCAGTAGGTCTGGCATTGGCCACCGGTGCTTTGCCAATGCTTGTTTTGTCACCGTTTTTTCAAAATGTTATTGTTGGGGAAGCTGTTGGGCCCTCATCAATCTTGAAAAAAACACAATGGTTCTAAGCAAAAATATTTTTGGTCTCAAACAGCACGCATTTCCATGGTAGTTGCTGGCACTTAAGTGAACTACTTTGCATGAGTATGTGTTCCTTGTGAAAGATCAGAACGCTGTCACTCCGAATGAGTTAGCCAATGACTGAAGTGGAATGACCCATTACCTCATGCTGCATACAGCAGTCAGCATTAATAGACCAATGGAAAGAGAAGGCTGGCTGAAAGGACCTATTATAGTTAGTATATTATATATATCATTTTAGTAAAATCAAAAGGCCAGACCTAAAAATGAGATAAGGTGATAAATAGGGTGAAAAAGAACAGAAAGAAAAAGACATATAGACCTGTACAGAGAACGATGGGCATCCAGAAAAGCAGGGGTATGGTATCACTCACCTCGGCCATGGACACAGGAACTCGGTCAATGCCCCTGCTGACGGTTTCCCAAGACCTGGAAGTAATCATACAGGCCAAGAGGGGGTACATGTCTCCAGCTCCAAGCTCCTGGCTGTGCTTCTGCACCCCCTTCATGTCAGCATTGATCAGGGCCTGCCAGAGCCGACAGTAATCCATGCGGAACTTTTCAGACAAGACCTAAAAGGGGTCAAGGAAGCAAGGAGTCAAGTTCAAGGCAATGAGAGAGGCAGGGAGGGAAACAAGATGACAGGGAAGCTAGGGAAGGGGTATGACTAGGGGTTAGATAAGGAATGAGACAAGGTACAAGCCAAGGGAAGAGAAAGAGCGTGGGAAGGGGAAAGGATATGAGATAGGTTACAACAGCAGAAAGAAACACAGCAAGAAGCAAAGAAAGAGGCACGGAAGGAGGCAAGTAGAGATACAAAGAACACTTTGAGGTGCAAGGAAAGTCACTGAGCAAGGAGTGAGACAAAGGAGGGGGTCAAGTGAAAGAGGCAAGAAAGAAATAAGGAATGGCAAAATGATGAACGGTTGGGTTAAGGATCTAAGAAAGGGGCAAAACAGAAGTCAGACAAGGAGAGTAGTGGAGGCAAGGAACAAGAGAGAGAGAGGCAGGGCACACTTCGAAAAAGGTAAAGAAAGGGGTCATAAACAATGAAAAAAGTAAGGCAAGGATTGAGGCAAAAGACGAGGCAAGGGCCACAGCAAAAAGGCGTAAGTCGAGTAATGAGAGCAAGGCAAGTTAGAACCTGAGGAGCAAGAGAAGATAGGAACCAAGAAACGACGTAAAGAATGAAGTAAACAGTGAGGCAAAGAGGGAGAGAGGCAAAGAATAGAATAAAACAAGAGGTGAGGCAAGAAACGAAGCAAAGAAAAGAGTAAGGCAAGGAATGAACTAAAAAAAAAAGTGACAATGACTGAGACAAAGAGCGATGCCAAAGGCAAATAATGAGTCTAAGAAAAGGCTGAGGCAAGCAGCGTGCAGGGGAACAAAATAAGAAGAAAGGCAGGGAGATCGCTAGAACTTCTGCTAAGGGTAATGAGAGATGCGAATGGTGAGGCAACAAGTGAGGCAAAGAGTCGAGCAGTGCAGCAACGGAGGGGAAACGATTTAAGAAACCAGCGCAGCAAATAACAAGGAAAGGAATAAAAGTGAATAAGGTGATAAGAACAGGACTGAGGCAATAAGAAAAGCAAGAGGAGAAGCCAGAGGCAAGGAAGGCAAAGAGGCAAAAACTAGGTCAAGGAGCAAAATAAGATATGTGATTAGGAGAAAGGACCAAACAATGGTCGAGCAGGGCTAGACAAGGAATAACTTAATAATTGAAGCAAGGGAGAAAGCGAAGAATTGTGTAATAATCTGGGCAAGGATTAAGGCAAGGGCAAGAGGGAGAATGAATTAAGGAGCAAGGCAAGCAATGAACCACAATGCGGCATAAAGATGGATACATGGCGCAACACAATGAGGCATGGAATAAAGCAAAGTATGATGCAAAGTATGAAACAAGTGTCAGGCAAGGCACAAACCTGGGAGAAAGACATGGAAGAAAGAAAGGAAACAGCTCAGCAGTGAGAGTGGTAATAAATCAAGGAGCGGGCAAACAACAAATAAGACATAATGCTTAGAATAAGCCAAAGAGTGAGTTACAGAATAAGTCAAAGAATAGAAAAAGAGTATGGTAAAGTAAAATGAAGCAAGAAGTAAAATAAAGTGTGAGACAAAGGGCATGGCAAGGAATGAGGGAAGGAATAAGAAGAGGAAGAAGCAAGGCAAAAGACTATGCAAGTAATGATGTAGTGAGAGAAATGCACATCAATGAAAGGAACGAGACAAGTAGAACCAAAGAAATGAGGTAAGAAGAGAAGCAAAAAGGGAGGCAAGAAGGAAGGCAAGAATTCCGACAAAGGAATAAGAGTGAACAGGTGCAGATGATAATTAAAGAAACAGCAGAAAACAATTCACCAAGACAAGATATGAGGCTATTTAAAACCACGTGTCACGGGGGCGTGGCCAAGATGGCGGCAGAGTAGCACCGTTTCTTTGGGGCTCCGCTCGCCGAGGCCGACAACAGGTATCAATAAGCAGCCTTGAGACCCGAGGGGCAGCTGATAAGAGGTCTCAGGGTGTCCAGACTGTTGGAGGACTGCGCAGACCCGAGGGCGACGTTTATTTCCCGCGGTATCCAGTTGCAGCGACCCCAGTGCTGCGAGCGGCAGCGGAGACTGGGACAGCGCGGAGGCCGCCACGAGGAGCCCGTTGTTGGAGGAGGGGCGCGGTGACCGCGATGCGCGCTGCCATAGGCGCCGGCGGAGCCCCGTCGATACCAGGAGGTGAGGCGGCGAAGAGGATAGGCGCCTGACCCGGCTGGAGTGCAGGCCCACGAGGAGTCGGGGGGAGGCCCTCCCGGAACCCGGGACCACGAGGCGGCGGCCGCGGGTGCGGCCTAGAAACAGCGCTCTGAAGCGGTAGCGCGACCCCCTGGGACTTGATCAAGAAGGGGCAGTCAGCGTTACCTCCCCGGGCCACGACCAGAGAATTTGGGGGCCCCGTCATCGGCTTCTCCCAGCAAGGCCAGCGGTACCATAGAGGCTGGTGTCAGGCACGGGGGCCGGGCCTGCGGCGGAGTGGAAGCGGCCCCGAAGAGCCCTGCGCCGAGGGTGGATGCCTGACCAGCACCGGGTTACAGGGAGAAAAGACTCGGAGCGGCGCCAGGGCAACAGCGGAGCCACGGTGAGTGGCGCACAGAAGAGATCTTGCGAGCCTGGACTCGGCCCTAAGCACGATCGGGGGCTCTGGGGCCTGGGGTGAGACATGGGAGTGGATCCTTAGCCCACATTCTGCTGGTCCCTTGCCGGATGTGGTACGCACACCTTGTTGGGCCCGAAAGCGGATTAGACCTGAAGTCCCAGCTCCACCCTCCATCACCTCGGGAGGCGCGATCGGACTCTGCTCCCATCCAGACGACAGGCAGGCCAGGCAAGACACGAGGAGCGTGCTACCAGGGGGGTGGTGCGGAGTGACCGGCCCCACAGCAGAGGTACAGACTGGGCAGCGGGACGGCCCCGGCGGGGTGAATACGGCCTAGGTGGTAAGAGTGGCCCTCTCCCCTGGGCATAGCGCATCGGTCGCTCCTGTAGCACACCAGGGCCAGCTGAGTGACGCGAGGCCCCCTGTGGCAGAGGTTGGTGGCAGGGCCTGGTCCACGCGAGGGCCCGCGGGACCAGGGAGGATTACCACGCCGGCTGAGGAGACGGGGCGCTGGGGGTGCTGCCTTCGGGGACCCCACGCGTGACTGGCTCCACGCAGGAGACACGGACTGGGCATCGGAGGGGGCCTTAACACGTGGGGCCCTCACGCCTGCTACAACGGAGAAAGTAGTGTGCACAGGCCCCTCACAGCTCTAAGCAGACACCCCGGAGCTCTGTGACTGTGCCCTGGCCGGTGGGTGAAGAGCTCGGAACCCAGGCGTGGCAACAGGCCTGTTCGCCTCTCACAACGGCCCTTCAGGAGGGGCGCCAGAACAGGGGACTCACCCTCAGAGAGAGTCAGCGACACCCCCGCGACGGGACCCGGTGGCTGCTGCGGGCGCACCGCCCCCCCCCCCCCCATCTGCGAGCTGCCGATCATGGCTACCCAACGAGCCAAAAAGGATGTCCCGGGCAAGGAATCCTCCATTAAGGACTTACTCCAGAAACCGAGCGGGAAGAAGACTGGGAGGCCCAGTACTGATCCTCACGGGTCCCCTTCAGGCGAGGCAACAACGGGCTCGGCTGCAGGCCATGCTGCTGAGCCCGTCACAAAAGAATTCATGGAGCAGCTCTTTGGAGCGCTGCGAGACGACTTCGCTGGGTTGCGACAAGAAATGGCCTCTGATATTAAGCTGCTCAGGGCGGATCTCGGCGAGGTGGGAGATAGAGTGGACACTCTGGAGCGCAATGGGGACAGGCGAGAGAAAGAGCTCACTGAACAAGCCCGGGAACTAGTCAACCTCCGAGAGCGGCATGAGGAGCTATGTCTTAAACTGGAAGACCTGGAAAACCGCTCGAGGCGCTCCAACATCCGCATCAAAGTCGTACCACTCCAAGCGGATGGCGGCAAGCTAGAGTTCTCCGCCTCTTTAAACACATGGCTCCGGACCTGGGGGACCAGGTGATCAGGCTGGACCGCACGCACCGTGCCGGGCGCCCGGGCCCTGGCCAGCCACAGGATATCCTTACCTGCCTCCACTCCTGCAGGCAGAAAGAGGTTATTATGGCTGCCACACGTGACCGTCCGACAGTGGAGTTCGAGGGCCTCCAGGTGGAGGTGTACCAAGACCTCTCGCCCCTCACCCTTCAGAGACGAAAGGAGCTGCGACCAGTCACGACCTTCCTACGGGAGCAGGGAATACGCTATAGATGGGGGCATCCGTTCCGACTCTCCTTCGTCTGGAACAAAGAAACGCATGGTGTTGGTAACTTGCACGAAGCGAAGGCCGTCCTTGGGAGTGCTGCCTTCGGGGACCCCACGCGTGACTGGCTCCACGCAGGAGACACGGACTGGGCATCGCAGGGGGCCTTAACACGTGGGGCCCTCACGCCTGCTACAACGGAGAAAGTAGTGTGCACAGGCCCCTCACAGCTCTAAGCGGACACCCCGGAGCTCTGTGATTGTGCCCTGGCCAGTGGGTGAAGAGCTCGGAACCCAGGCGTGGCAACAGGCCTGTTCGCCTCTCACAACGGCCCTTCAGGAGGGGCGCCAGAACAGGGGACTCACCCTCAGAGAGAGTCAGCGACACCCCGCGACGGGACCCGGTGGCTGCTGCGGCGACCGCCCCACCGCCCCCCCATCTGCGAGCTGCCGATCATGGCTACCCAACGAGCCAAAAAGGATGTCCCGGGCAAGGAATCCTCCATTAAGGACTTACTCCAGAAACCGAGCGGGAAGAAGACTGGGAGGCCCAGTACTGATCCTCACGGGTCCCCTTCAGGCGAGGCAACAACAGGCTCGGCTGCAGGCCATGCTGCTGAGCCCGTCACAAAGAATTCATGGAGCAGCTCTTTGGAGCGCTGCGAGACGACTTCGCTGGGTTGCGACAAGAAATGGCCTCTGATATTAAGCTGCTCAGGGCGGATCTCGGCGAGGTGGGAGATAGAGTGGACACTCTGGAGCGCAATGGGGACAGGCGAGAGAAAGAGCTCACTGAACAAGCCCGGGAACTAGTCAACCTCCGAGAGCGGCATGAGGAGCTATGTCTTAAACTGGAAGACCTGGAAAACCGCTCGAGGCGCTCCAACATCCGTATCAAAGTCGTACCACTCCAAGCGGATGGCGGCAAGCTAGAGTTCTCCGCCTCTTTAAACACATGGCTCCGGACCTGAGGGACCAGGTGATCAGGCTGGACCGCACGCACCGTGCCGGGCGCCCGGGCCCTGGCCAGTCACAGGATATCCTTACCTGCCTCCACTCCTGCAGGCAGAAAGAGGTTATTATGGCTGCCACACGTGACCGTCCGACAGTGGAGTTCGAGGGCCTCCAGGTGGGGGTGTACCAAGACCTCTCGCCCCTCACCCTTCAGAGACAAAAGGAGCTGCGACCAGTCACGACCTTCCTACGGGAGCAGGGAATACGCTATAGATGGGGGCATCCGTTCCGACTCTCCTTCGTCTGGAACAAAGAAACGCATGGTGTGGGTAACTTGCACGAAGCGAAGGCCGTCCTTGGGAGTGGCCTGACAGTGGCTGAGGATTCGGATATGATGGAGGGAGACCCAGCATTGGGGAGGCCGCGGAGACCGGGCAGGAGAAGGGGCCCTAGGAGGGGTGCCCAGACGAAGCCTTCCAAGGATGAGAGCCGGATGGAAGGGGAAGCTCTGCTGCGACAGATGCAAGACCGGGAGAGTTCTGCTGACCAAGCTGGTGAATGATCCGTTCAGTTGCTGTCCTGAGATCAAATGATGGGAAGAATGGTCCGAGCCCAGTGTTTTGAGACGGCGGTCTTGGGGGGGGTGGGAGGGGGTGGGGGAGCCCCTACCACAGAATGGTGACAACCGACCGTCGGACTCATGGACCCCTACACATCGGTGCGATTTGTTCTAGTTGGAAGACGACTTTGATGTCTCCTTGTGTTCTCTTTTCTCTCGCTTTCTCTTTTCTCTTTTCTTTTTCCTTCTTTTCTCCTTTCTCCCTTATCCACCCACGAGAGAGTTGCAGCCCTCCTGCAGACACCGAGAGCTGCTGCCATCTCACAGACAGGTAGCTTGAATCATCGACTTTGGTGGCTGGGTGTGGTGGGAGGAGGTGGGGGAGGGGACGAATTTGGGGAGGAGGGAGGACCTGGTACACTCACCGGGAGAAGGCGGCTGGAGTGCTTTAATTGCTCTTCCTCTTTTGGGATGCGCTGGATGTTTGACTCGAGGCCCCGGGTCTGTCTCCCCCTACACACTTTGGGCCTGCTCTGTCAGACTAGGGGGACACTGTGAGGAGCTGCTGCGGGAGGGGAGTCTGTCGGTGTCGGAGTCCCATGGCGGGAGGCCGGAGGAGGGGAGTGGGTGCCCCGCTGCGGCGGGTTTCCTCTGTGACAGATTAGGTCAGCGCGCAGTTGAGCCCTGTCATACTCTTACATGACACGACTTAAAGTAATCATTATGAGCTTCAACGTGCGGGGCCTTAATTCACCAGCAAAGCGTTGTGCGCTTCTTGCCTTGTTGAGAGATGCTAAGTGTGATATCTGCCTTCTACAGGAGACCCACCTCCTGCGAGCGGACTGGAAGCGGCTTCGATCCCATTGGTTTGACAGACAATATTTTTCGTCAGGGCCGGGGAAGAAGGCCGGAGTGGCGATTCTCTTGGCTACGCATTTTCAGGGGAAGGTAATGGGAATTCACGCAGAAGTCGCGGGTCGCCTTCTGGCATTGCGAGTGCTAATGGGAGAGAGAGTGCATACGATTGCGACGGTCTATAGCCCCAACGAACACCAAGAGGCCTTTTTACGCGAAGTTATCGGGTCAATTTTGGAGTCTCCTGATGAGGATCTCATAATCGGGGGAGACTTTAATTTGGTCCCTGTGGCAGAGGTGGATAGGTCAATGCTCAGGGTGGGACACACGGGTTCAATCTCCGATACGACGCTTCAGAGACTGAAGGAGGCTGGTCTCATAGACGCCTGGCGCCATCGCTTCCCGACAGCACGGGAGTACACCTTCTTTTCTGCGGCTCATCAGACGTACGCCCGCATTGACCTTTTTTGGACCTCACCTAGGGTCACGGCGTCTACGGACGAGGTATCTATTGGGGTGGCAGCGTTCGCAGACCACTCTCCGGTTGTTTCGACGTTGCTTCTCCCTGGCGGCTCCTCGCGGCAGAGTTCGTGGCGTTTAAATCGCAAGCTACTCACGTACGACGCTAACATTACTGAGCTACGAGATACTATCAAAAACTACCTGGAAGTGAACGATGTAGGCTCGGTGGGGGTTGATATGCTTTGGGACGCCCTGAAAGCTGTACTCCGCGGACGCTGTATCGCTATTGCAGCGGGCCTGAATAAGGACCGCAAGGCCAAGAGAGGGGAATTGGAGGATCAAATTAGGGAGCTGGAGCGGGTGCATCGCCGTACGGGGGCGGTCAAAACAAGACGCCTACTTACACAGGCGAGGAAGCAACTGCGGGCATTAGACCTCGACCGCGCCGAATACGCCTTGCTTCGCACTAAGCAGCGCTATTACGAAGGTGGGAACAAGGCGGGGAGACTCTTGGCTCACGCTCTGCGGGCGGAGACGGCGACGCGTCGGGTCACAGAACTCGCGACCGAACGGGGTGAGATTTTGCGTGCAGATGGTGACATAGCGTCCGCATTTGAGGCCTTCTATAAGACACTCTATTCGGCCGATAGGCTGGACCCTACGGTGGCCCTGGAATATGCGCAAGCGGCACCGGTGACCCCGCTCGTGGAATCGGTCGCGGCCAACCTGGACGCTGACATCAGCCCGGCTGAAGTTCTGCGGGCCATCCAGGGACTTTCGGTTGGTAAAGCCCCGGGGAGGATGGCTTCCCGGCCGACTTCTACAAAACGTTTGCGTCGGACCTCTCCCCCCTCTTGGCACGGCTGTTTAATACCTTTAGTTCCTCTGGGAAACTTACCCCCTCAATGTCCATGGCGGAGGTGGTGGTCTTTCCCAAGCCGGGAAAGGACCCTCGAGAGTGTGCCTCATACCGCCCCATTTCCCTGCTCAACGTGGACCTGAAGATCTTCACCAGTATTTTGGCCTCCAGGCTCGCTCCCCACATGCAGGGCCTGGTGGACCCCGACCAATCGGGTTTTATCCCGGACCGCAATTGCGGGGATGGGACTCGAAGACTCTGCCACTTACTGGATAAGACGCAACAAACCCAGAACCCGGCAGTTCTTCTCTCGGTGGATGCCGAAAAGGCATTCGACCGGGTCCATTGGACTTACCTGCAAAAGGTTCTCAGCCGATTCGGGCTCGGGGACAGATTCCGGAAATGGGTAAATTGCGTGTATCGCGGTCCACAGGCTCGCATCCGGGTCAATGGGGTGGTCTCCCATCCCTTCCAGATCGGCAGGGGCACGCGGCAGGGGTGTCCCCTTTCCCCCCTCCTCTTTGCGATCTATATGGAGCCGTTCGCCGAAAGGGACCGCCAACTCTCTACGGTCACCGGGATCCGGATGGGCGACAGGGAGCATAAGATCTCCGTATACGCGGATGACGTGCTCCTTTTTTTAACACATCCGTCGCTATCTCTTCCCCCTCTGCTGGCGGAGGTTGAGGCTTTCAGTGCGGCGTCGGGATTCAAAATCAACTTGACCAAGACCCAGGCTTTGAGCCTCACACTCCCAGCGGCGGATCGCCACCAACTATCGCTACACTTCCCATTCTCTTGGGCTGCTACCAACATCACCTATCTGGGGCTCCGGGTTTTTTATACCACCGCGAAGACTGCTCAGGTGAACTATACGGCAGCACTGACCAAGGTCCGCCTCGAATTGAACAATTGGAAGAAACACGCCCTCTCCTGGCTGGGCAAGATTGCGGCCGTCAAAATGACAATTCTGCCCCGTCTGCTCTACATCATGCAGACGCTCCCCCTATGTCCGCAACCCACAATACTGGCTCAAATGCAGCAACTCATCAACAACTTCATTTGGGGGGGGGGGGGAGGGAAACCGCGCATGGCCCGTCATCTCACGTACCTGAGGCAGGACGAGGGAGGCCTTGGTGTCCTGCATCTCGGGCGTTACTACGAAGCGGCGCAATTACAATGGATGATCGAATGGTACCAACTAGAGTCGGAAAAACATTGGTGTTTCATGGATAGGGGGGTGACAGGGATCCATATTTGGAAGGTTCCTTGGCTTCCCAGACGTCACCGGCCGCTGGGTGCGTACATCTCCCCGGTCCTGCGTGCCACTATGTAGGTGTGGGACAGAGTCCAAGAGAGGTGTCAGCTGTCCTCGGCTATCTCACCCTTGACCCCCTTCATTGGGAACCCGGACTTCCCTCCGGCTCTCGTGGGAAACCCCTACTTGAAATGGCAAGAGGCAAACTGTAAGCGTGTCGGTGACCTCTTTGACGAGCGGGGAATCTTGGATTTCCCCAGATTGGTGGCTCATTATGGGATCCCCAAGGCAGCGTACTGGCAGTATTTGGCGCTGAGCCATTGGGTCACTCAGCCGCAGATCCGTCCGCATGCTGGTCGGCTCCTCACGAAATTTGAAATTTGGTACATCACCCGCACCTCCAACAAACGTCTTTTATCAGATATTTATGGCTTTCTCAACAGGGCACGAACACAGGCCAAATCCGCAGCGTAGATGGGAGGCGGAGCTGAGTCGGGAGTTCTCCCCCAAGGAGTGGGCTGATATTATTCACAGGGCCCGGGCTTCATCGTGTAGTACCGCAGGGAAAGAAATGCTCCTGAAAATTGCTCACTATTGGTATTACACCCCGGCGAGGGTCGCTAAATGGAAGCCCTGTAGCAGCGATCTCTGCTGGCGCCAGTGCGGGCAGGAGGGTACATTGTCCCATATTCTGTGGCATTGTCCTAAAATACAGGCATTTTGGGGGAATATCCTGCCCATAATTGATCAGATTTATCAGACAGAACTCCGCAGATTTCCTAGCTACATCCTGCTGGGGCTACCCAACCCTCTCACATACCCCCTCCGGTCATGTAGGGGCAGGGCGATCACTCTAGCACTAGGGGCAGCCAAGCAGGTTCTCCTGGCGAAGTGGGGCACAGCCGACATCCCGACTAAGTTAGACTGGCTACACAAACTGTGGGAGGTTGTGGGGATGGAAAGGATTACAGCAGGGATCAACCACACATTGCCTAAATTCGATAAGACCTGGGGTACCACTGTGGCATACTTATCCTCAGAGTTCATAGAGCTTACTTGCCCTCGCTACCTACGAGTCCTGTGATTCCCCACGACGCCACTAACGAACCCGCCGCCTCCACCGAAGGATACTCAGCCCTAGATCCCTACCGTGTCACACCGTACGCCGTGGGTGGATACCTGTCTTCTATCCTTTCTGTTTCTCTCAACCTCATCTTTGCTTTATTTCACTTATTCTCTGCCTCATCCCTTTTCTCTTTAATAAAGTTTGATCTTGAATAAGACTTTACCCGCCGGCCAGTGGTTGTAGGTGGGTGTGCTGTTACTGATTGCATCATATCCAATAAAACGTTTTAAACCATAAAACCACGTGTCACTACATAAGCCTCCTATTCAGATGGTAAGGCATAGTCCCTGTTATAAACATTGGAAAACAGTCATAATTTACATAGTGTATACTATAAACCGAATAATCTCCCGGTGCTTTAATAATATCTGTTAATATTAGCCAACTTAATAGAATTCATATTGCGAGAAGGCCAAAAGAATAAGGGCTGATTTAGAGTTTGGCACATGGGATACTCGGTCACAAACGTGACAAAAAATCCGTCTGCCATATTACAACTACAATAGGTTATACAAATGCACTTGTAATAAGGAAGCAGGGGTGTAATGCAGCCCCCTGCAGCCCCTGTGCTGCAGGGAGGGCCCCAATCCTCCAGGGGCTCCCAATCATTCAAATAGGGCCACATTTAGCCCAAGGCTAATAAATATCTGTGAGATATGGGAGACTTTGGGGCCCTCATCATATTGTGCAGGGGCCCCATCATTTTCTCTTACGCCACTGTACGGAGGACTAGATAGTCGTCACATTTGTCACAGAGATCCCATCTGCCAAACTCTAAATCAGGCCCTAAGATGCTTATTTAGGTCAAATTCTTTCTGACAAATATGACAACTCCCGCAGACCCTTTACTTAAACCCATTCCCAGGAATTACACTGGGTTGAGAAAGGTTTTCTTAGCCAATCTCCATCACCTGTCATGTGATGCTACCCAAATCGAAAGCAGCATCTCATAGCTCCACTGGAAACTATGTGCCTACTGGCATACAATGCACTACATGCACGGTGAGATCAGTTCTGGCCACTTTCCACATCCCCAACAAATCTAAAGATGAATAAAAGACAGAATGGTAACATTAAAAATAGCATAAATATGCTTAAACAAGGGAGAATGGGAGTAACTGAGGTATCTGCAAGTCGTCATATCCATCAGAAAGAATGTTGCAAAAGGTAGGTAAGTTGGTCTTCCAGTAGATAGTAATGCCTTCAGATCCCTTACTTGAAGTTTTCCCAGGAAACACAAAAGGAATGGACTGAGGACAAAGCTTCACTGTAAGTAGGAAAAGAATGCTACACTGCCCTAACAAACTGAGACGAACATGGCTCCCACCTCCAGACAATAATGCTGCATGAAAGAGTGAAGAAAGGCCTAAGTAGCAACATTACTTTCTTTCCCACAAACACAATCCAGCCCTGCCTAAAATATGACATCATAATAAAAAAATAGTGATATAAGCTTTACTTTGGAGGCAGAGCTTGGAGCGAACCAAGATGGCTGCTCCCTGAATCAGCTCCGCACCTCGCCAGCCATCCTGTTCCATTTGCCCGATGCTGGGGCTCCACTGCCCAGCTTCCATCAATGGCAGAGGTCCACAACATTGGCGCCACTGAGCAGAAACATCTCTGCTGCTGAAAGGAGCCATATTGGGCTGGCAGGTGATTGCAGCCATGCGTGGAGCAGCAGCACCGGCCTCTCCTGGACCTCCAGCCAGGCACCTCCCCCCCTGAGGCACGGCTTCCCTGGGCCCTCTCTCAATCCAGCTATGACCATCGGGGGCCCGACACCCACCTACATCGAGGGGCAGCGGCGCCGACACGATGGAACTGTAACACCTTTGACGCTGTGCGTAACTCTGGGCTTGTGGGCGGACCTAGCCTACGTGGAGTGTAGTGGCTAATCCAGGGCCCCGGTGAACCGCCTCTCTCCGAGGTGCAGTTTTTAGACAGCACTCACCCCCTCCAGGGACAGTGGGCTTGGCTGTAGATGACCTCAGCATTTGGCCCTGGGGTACACTTTCGGCCAAAGGCACCATCCAAGCTTACATCATCGCAGTCCCTGAAGAGACAAGGGGCTGCAGAACAACCTGCTCTGGGCTGGCCATCTGGAGACCCTACGGCAGGCTGTGGACCCCACCAGGTGACCCCCCCCTTACCCTCAGAAGACAAGTGACGGGCTGTGGACAAGGCCAATGAGCCTACCTCAGGAAGGCACACCAGAAGGAGTGAGCATTGCTCCCCTGCCCTTGCCCCTGTTACCGTACCGACCCCTTACTACCTCCCCCTGCTCAGGCAACAGCTGTAGTGGAGACGATCCAGAGATAGACTGCCACATCTACAGGGAAGGAGTGTTACTCCCTCACGCCTGCCCCAGCTAACCCGCCGCCCCCTGCTAAAGCATCATAAACAGAAGGTAGAGACTGAGGAGTCATCTCATCTAACACTACTCCACAACTTGGCCCTGCCCCAGATTATAGCCAGGAGGAGACCTGTCCTACTAACTATGACCACCTGACAGCAGGAACTGGCCTTCACCAGCTGCCTATAGCCAGGGGCTGCATCTCTGCCGAGGACGACCTTTCAGTTTTAGCTCCACCAGTCTTCACCCATTACTATGACCAG
This sequence comes from Calotriton arnoldi, assembly GCA_963921515.1. Classification (NCBI taxonomy): domain Eukaryota; kingdom Metazoa; phylum Chordata; class Amphibia; order Caudata; family Salamandridae; genus Calotriton; species Calotriton arnoldi. The sequence continues at coordinate 550,905 of CAWUFW010002645.1, forward strand.
ATGCTGCAAGGCGCGCCCGGGCTGCTGATCACCACGGATATTGGGGGGTTCACTGAACTGTGCTAGCGCTGGCTGGACAACGTCCAGCTTGCTCGCTCCTCTGGGGAGCTGTCGATCGACACTGGAGGAAGACCACTACACCCCCTTACCTGACCATGGAGAGGCCTCCATAGGCCCTCCATTGCATCCTCTGTGAGACTCGTCTTCTCCTCTCCTCGACTCCTCTCTTGGCCAGGGGGCCTGCTCTATTTGCCTTGGGTACCTGAGACCCTGAACCCATGTGTTCTGTCCACACCTGCTCTCCCTGCATGTAGATCCATTGGCAAGCGGCCCCCCAGCTGCTCTTTTGGGAAGCGGTGAGCTCCTCCCAGCCTCCTATGTAAGCAACCCTTACCCGACGACACCTGTACCCACTGGCCCAGACATGAACGTGCTTCTCAAGGAAATTTCATGTATCGGATCCACCCTCACAGCGATGGATGATAAAATGTCTGATCTCATGTCAGAGGTTAAGTCATTGAGGTACGACATGTTGACAATCCATACAAGACTGGATGGGGTGGACAACCCGCTGGACTCCATTGAAGCCCAGTACGATCGTGTCCCCTACTGAGGATGACATATCAAATTTCTCCACCAGAAAGTGACTGACTCGGAGGACAGGGCAACAAGGGATAATTTCCAAGTATATGGAGTGCCTGAAGGTGTGGAAAAATTGGACATGATTGCCTACCTAACATCCATGCTCCCCAGATCACCTTCATGTGTGTCTCCCAGAGGCTCTTGAATTTCAGTGGGCACACTGAGTTGAATCCCGCCGCGCCTCCAACACAAAGACCCCTCTCCCAATTATTGCCTGCGTGGTGCCCCACCAGCACACACGATCAATCCTCCTAGCATCTAGAAAGAAGTCAGAGGTCCTCCTCATTGGCGACAGCAGGATCTCATTCGCAGAAGACTCAGTGGCAACGGACTCCCAGTGCAGGAGGTTCCTGGAGCTCCATCCTAGGTCGAAACACCAGGATTTAAAATATGGACTGCTGGACATGGGTAGGATGATGGTGACTCTCAAGGGATGAACCAGGAATTCTTCGACCCTGGTGATTTAGAAGCCTTCCTGGATTCACTGTTGGGCGCCCCAAATAGATATGGCTTCATCGGTCTCCAAAGACAGCGCCAACCAGGATGACTCGCTCACCACTTGTAAACCCCCTCGCTACCAACCCGGCATCTCTGAGTGGGCGGGGCGCCCAGAAGGGAATCAGACAGAGCTGGGCTCCATCAAGTGGTGGAGGCACTCCATAAAGACAGGGACAGAGACAAATCGCGCTCCCCACTGAAGCAACTTTTAATCGCCTGTTCTTGACGCCAGTTTACTATGAGTGTTTATGAATTCGAAATTCTAAGACTGGGAAAACAGGGAGGGGGAGTCGATTTAGTCACCCCCTCCACATGGCCCCTCCATCCTGCTGGATGAGCCACACCCACCAGGTGCCATCCCACAACACTGGGCTCCCGTCCCCCCTTTCACACCACAACCTGAAACTGAGTGAGCAGGCGGCACCACCTTAGTCTTAGTCTAGCCCCTATCCCTCCTGCAGACATGCCTCTTACCCATGCTGGCTGCACCCCGTAGGGCCCTTCTGATTTTCAAAGCCTGGCAGTCTAGCCACCCCTCATCACTCCATTTCTGCAACACCAATGAAAGCCTAGGGGTTTTCCCACCTCTCCTTCATATCTGGAAGATGGGATGGAATCTGGCTTGGCCCCCGTGCGGCACAGCCACAAGCTCGAGTTTGAAAGTTAATAGTCCGCCCTCTTTTCTTTCCCCCCAGTTCTGCTTTCCCCCTTCTTCCCTTCCCCTGCTCCATCTTCCCTCCCCCCAGGCCCGTCCCTATGCCTCAGCTCCATTGGCCTCTGCGACCTATATCTCTGAGAGACCCTTCCCACCCTCAGTGTCTCCTGCTTCTTCTCTACCCTAGGATTATCCATGCCCCTAGCAGTAGTGTCCCTGAACGTTAATGGCTTGACCCTGTAAAACAAATACAAGACAGTTTGAGACTACTTGCCACTGTAACCGACAAAGCTCATTTTCTTGATAGCCTTTTGCAGTTTCGGCAGGAGTTTGGGAGGACCCCTGCCTTAAAGGGGGCTGACTGGAATCTGGCTCCAGACCCGACCCTGGACAGGTCTGGGTGGATGGACGTCCAACGTAGATGTGACAGGACGCTACTCTCTGACCTCCTTGACGGCCATGCTCTTTGCGATGTTTGCGCCTACTCAACCTGTCCCATAAGGACTACACCTTCCTCTTTTGCACCCACAGGACTCAGTCCTGCATAGACTAGTTCTTACTACATGGAAGATTACTCCCACAGGAGGTACACTGTGATATTTTGGAAGGGGGTATTGATGACAATTGTCCGGTTTGCCTCAATTTGGACCTAGGAGTCACCCACATCAAATCTGATGGAGGCTAAAGGCTTTCACTTACAGAAGCCCGGAGAGCAAGGAGCAGCTCTGCAATCACCTCCCTATGTACTGTACAGATGAGGGCTCTATGGCTCTCACAGAGTCTTATCGGTAGCGTATAAGGTGACACTGACACGACAACTAGTGCGGAACTCTGCGATAGTGAAGTGCGAGACCCAGTCAGACTTTGAGTCCCTAGAGACTGTGGTACGAACTCTCATGGCCTGCTACACGGAGACCTCTATGCAAGCCCTGCAGTCCCGATCAAATCATCGGGCAAAGATTCAGTTAAATTCCTTTTTCTTTACAAGAGCAGCTGAGAAGGCGCTGGTTACACTCTGCTGGTATCGATACGAGCACGGGGAAAAAGGCCAGCAGGCTACTGCGTGCTCAACTGTGGCAGCGAGTATCCCAGTTCGCAATACCTCTGATTCGAAACGCCGCTAGCCAACTTTTGGCGCACCCAAAGGACACTGTGGATTGCTTAGGGGCCTACTATGCGGCCCTATACTCACCAGAAATGGATGACTGCCCCAACTCGATTGAGCGTTTTCTCAAATCTTTACATCTCCCAACCCTGAACAACGAAGGCTTTGCGGTCCTTGAGGGAGCATTCACGGAAGAAGAGGTGGCTGATGCTATAACATAGCTTCCCACCTGTAAATGGGAAGATGGGTTCACAGGTGAGTGCTACAAAATCAGAATAGACACCCTTACACCTCATCTTCCTAGGGCCTTTAATGAGGCGATGGAAGGAGAATCGCTGGGGGCCATATCCAGTAAGGCAGTTATTACCCTTCTCCCCAAAGACAATAGGGACCCTTCAGACTGTGCCTCATGAATGTTGATCTCAAACTGATGGCTAAGATCTTGGTGACCCATTTGGGGAAGGTAAGCCCGCAATCAATCTTTGAATCCCAGGTGGGCTTCGTGCCGGGATGTAGCTCCAGTTACCATCTGCCATCACTGGCACACCTCCTGTGGCGCACTAAGGATGACACATCAGAGATGTTAAGCAAAAGACACACAATCAGAGATGTTGGCACTCCGACTGGCTGCTGAAAAGGCGTTCGACTGGGTTGAATAGCCATACTATTTTCCAGGTAATGTCTTGCATGGGTTTGGGGAATTATTTTATCCGGAGAGGCAGTATCCTCTATGACTCCCCCTCAGCCTAGGTGTCCTACAGTGGATTTCTTCCCGAAGCGCTTCAGGTCGGCAGCGAGAACTGACAAGGCTACCCCCGTCCCTGCTCCTTTTCCTTCTGGAGATCGAACACTTATCAGCTACGATGCGCATATCACAGGGGGTGCAAGTTATCTCCAAGGAAACTGGGGAGGTCAAGATCCTGCTCTACACGGATGACATCCTGCTCCTTCTATCTCAAAAACGATCCAAAATAGCAGTGGTCACATCCATCATGAAAGATTTATCAGAGCTATCGGGTTACAGGGTTAACTAGGCAAAGAGCGAGGCCCTCCTGATGACAAAGAACACCACACCCACATGCATCCACAAATATATCATGACTTTGATGCCAAGCGGGCACCATTATTTGTGCATCCGGGACAATAGGGGCCTTGCAACCGTGGTTGAGGACAATCTCCTCCCCCTCTTGGAACGTACACAAAAGAACTTCCTGAAATGGTCCCATCTTAACCTGTCTCCATGGAGGAAGAGTAAAAACGGTGAAAATGACTACAGTTTCCTATTTCCAATATATTTTTGGTATGCTAATCCTCAGGGTGCCCAAAACACTAATAGCACACATCTAATTCGACATCAGACGTTTATGCCGACATCCGAGTTGGCATAAACCGCGCAACCGGGCTTCCTGAATTTGGGCTGACACAATGACTGGGGGCCTTACACTACCCCATTTCACCTCTTACAGCCTGGCTTTCCATCTCTCCCAGGACGCAGCCCATCTGCACTTTGATCAGGAAGCCCGGTTCTGGGCATGGATGGAATGCCACCATCTTTCGCCAGTGACTGGACTACTGCCTACGTACCTCTCAGCCAAAGATCTGAGAGTCGACCCGCACCAGATAATGGTAGCGACTACTTGAGCGAGAGGCATACCAATTGCTTGGTGTGCCCCTCTACAAACACTGACAGCCCCCACTGCCCCCGGCACAACTCTGCCCTTCGCATAAGAGGGTGCCTGTTTTACTGGGTGACCTGGAAAAGCCACGCCATACAGTGACTCAATTATATCCTTGAAGGTACAGGCTCAAATCATTCGACCAACCAAGAACAGAATTCAGGCTCCGCTCAGAGGAAACATGGCGGTATCGCCAACTGTCTCCAAGCAGCCAGCGACCCACAGACAGAGAAGTAGCCTCACTCTCCCATGCTTCACCATCTCTTGGCCTTCAGCTGGTATAAAGGACCGTTATCCAGGCTCTATGCGGTTCTTATCAAAGAGCAACACTCTCTTACGATCCTCTCGGCTACCAAACTTCACTGATAACCCCCTCCTGGGAAAATCGTACTCCCTGGAAGACCGGGCTTCACTTCTCCTCAATCATGACAGGGCCCTTAGAGAATACCGTTTGAAATTCCTTTACTTTAAAATCCTGCAAGACTGGCACTGGACCCCTGGAAACTCCTTAGGGCCAAACTCCTCCCTCATGACATGTGTTGGCGGTGCAACGCCTCTCACTGTGACCTGCATCACGTCCTGTGGCCCAGCGCAGCTATTGCCTCCTACTGGACTCATGTCTGCTATCAACTATGAGGGTATAGCCTTCTCCAGATTACTCCCTCACCTCACCTTGCTCTCCACCATGACTTCTCAGATCTAACTGACACGACTTCTCATGACTGCAGATGGCTTGTCACCTCACTTGCAACGGCCAAACTCTGCATTCTCTGCCACTGGAGACAGCCCGCCCTTCCCTCATCAACTGAATGACTCCTTGAATTTTATTGCGTAGTAGGAAATGAGAAAACCACTTACAAAATGAATGATCAATCACATTTTTTAAACAGTCTGGAGCCCTTTTATGACCGGTGTTTCAGCATCCCTCACCTACACCCCTCCCAGTCTGAGACACACTCGACCACAACGAACAGAATCTGAGGCTCAGTGGCCCAGAGGACGCCTAGCAGACAGCTGGGAATAGACATGCTGCTAACACCCCAAGGTGCCTTCCCCTCACTGCCACACCACGGTGTCCCTTTCTGTCTGCTAGGAAGGTATAACTACTGAGGCAGGTACTTCCTAAATGACACGGGTACGGTCATACTTGGGTCATGACTGTTGGACCCTGATATCTTACGTAATCATATTGTATTGCATGCATCTTCTGTGAATCGGTTTTGGACTACTGCGATCTGATCATTATTGTACCCTTTCACACCCTCTTTATTGTATTGTATGGTATCGTGTGCCTCTCAAGGCACTCCTGGTCCTTCCGATGGCCCGACGTTGTTGGATCTCCAATAAATAAATGTTGGAAATATATATATATATATATATATATATATATATATAAGCTATACCTAAAAATTCAGCTTGATTTAACAAATTCAATAGTGCACTTTGACAATGATCTGAAATAGTATTTAAACTCATTGTCCATAGCACTGGCCATGCTGTTAGAAGTATGGTTTCACGGACCACAGAAAAAAAGTATTAACGAACCAAAGACAGCACGATACTAACATACTGATTATTTATAGATCTTAAAAAAGAGAAACTATATTGAAAAGAGGAAAAAAGTGAAAAGGTGGCCCTAATCTCATGAATATTTTCTCACAATTATCCGTTATCATTAAAGTTCAAACAATCATTCCATACTTTGTGATATTTTGGGGAAGTTTTAATATTGAATGCAAATTCTCTCTTGAAGTTAGAGTAGACAGCTCTTGTAACTATTGAAAGACATCTATCTTGTTCTTCCAATTTGACAGAATCAATTTTTCCCTATCACTACTGCTCTCATATTCCATGTCCCTTAAGCTGACATCTGCAAATCCTCTCAAGTCATCATCAAATATGAAAAATCTTTTCATAGGCTGCAGGGAAAACCCAGTTGCCAAATTAATTATTTCAAAGATGTCATTCCAAAACTGAACAAATTTACAACTATACAGGACAGTTGACGAGTAAGAGTAAGAGATCCAATTTGAAGCATTACACTTCCAAAAGTAATTATTACCATATATTTGTAAATTATGCATATTTGCTGGAGTTGAGTATGACCTCCAAAGGATGTTTTTGCGTCCTTTCAAAATTAATGTCTCGGTCAAGTTTGCTGATACCTGAGCAATATTTTGCCGTACCATGGAATCTATTTCCGCGCCAATCTCTGTTCTCCAATCAGATTGATATTTCACATTCAATTTCTCATCCTGTTTAAAGTATGCTATATTTTTGAAAATGTCAGCTGCTGAAAGTGGTCGACTGTTGATTTTCAACAGTAGAAAGTCTTATTTCTATTCCTATGGAATTAATCTCTTCCCGGAGGCATTCCATCATTTGGTTATAAAACGTCCATGGTCTGATTTCATCTAGATCACAGGATTATTATTTTACATTGAAAGGATACATCCCCCCATTCAACCACAGGTGACTTAACTTTACAATCCCAGCTTCCCATCATTTTTTCCACATGATGTTTTTTGATTTGTATGCTTCAGCGTGTAAATCAATAATGACTTCTTTTTTTTTTTACTTTGCAAAGTTGCCGATCAGTTGCATTGATAGTTTCACAGTAAAGGGTTAGATATTTGTGCATCTTACAACTTCAAAGCACATGTCATTTAAGTAATTACCAATTTCTCCATTCTGGCTTTCAATGCTGGATTCAGCTTTGCACCTCAGACTCAGTGAAACTTGTAGCATTTTTAAATTGCTTTAGAGAAAATGCTTGATGGATGATACAGCTTCAAGGTTCGGGAATCCAAAACCTCCTCTGCGGTCAGTGGTTCTCAGAATGTAGGCAAACTTAATCTCAACACTTTCTTTGTAAGTTAATGGAAGTCTAAGCTTATCAAATTATTTAAACCAAGTCTTGGGGAACATCGCTGGTAAGTTATGGAACACATACAAACATATTGGAAGAGTTGCCGTTTTGATTATTTTGGCTTTACTCCAGTAACCAAAATACAGTTTTTCCCATCTTGCAATGTCTACCTTGGTTTAGCCCACACGTGGAATCACATTACGCAAAGAGATTTTGTAAGTGTTAAGAGGGGAAAATTCCCTACATCGTTTTGTGAGCGTGCAGGACTGCCACACGTTCCACAGCACCTTGACACATACATGTTTATTTCTATATTGTAAATATGTGCAATGGTGCTACTTATATGTTTGTGGCCTAATTATTGATTGTATTTCGGCCACTGGTTGCAATGTCTGAATTCAGAAACTCACTTTTTAGTTGAATACTGTCACACTTTCATGGTTTCTTTATTCTGATTTAAATAAAACTATAAAATCTATTGGGATTTCTATAACATAGACATCATTGTATTTCTGTGCTAATTTCTATCCATAATTCATGTTGTGAGGGACCATTGTTTCTTTATAAATACTTGTACTCCTTATCCCTTCCAGACCGTTTGGGTTCCCTTGTCTCTTGAAAATACAAGTTCCACGACAGAAAGTCTCTATGGTATGCTGACATTTTAGTGGCCCACATGTGCGATAATAATGCGTGTGTACTGGGACTCCGGTTTAGAGAATAGTACTGAAGACATAGTAAGTGGCTCTGTGGTGTAGGTGGTGCACCATGCATACCATCCTAGGGCGTGGAATAATGTCCTCGTGCAGGCTGAGCCTGGCAGTGGTGTTTTTGGATCATGTTTGTGAATCATGGGTGCAGGACAGGGCTTTTTCTCAGTTTTATGTGCTGGCAAGTAGCCTTTTAACTTCACCCCTAACATTCTGCCCAAATTATGTAGCAGGGTCCTCTTGCTACATTCCGCATGGATCAGAAGTATATGTATATAATAGGTGGATGGTAGTGTGAGCCAGTGGAGCTTGTGGACTGTATGAGTACCTGTCGGCAGAATTCATTTTGAAGTGCTACTGAGGTCTGTACAAAATGGAGGCTGGAGGTAGCCATCTAGACTACCATTACCTATTGCAAACATTCCTGATGTTTTTGTGAATGTGGGAAGATGGAGACAGGGCTCCCAAAAGAAGTCTAGAAGTGACCACTATGCCGGGTCATGCCTTTTGTCCCTTCCTGCAGCACTCCCATGAGTCTGGACGGCGTGTAGGGGGTACTGGAAACAGGGGTCTCTTCTGTAAGACAGGATAAACCTTCCAGGTTAAGGCCTGCTGTTTGTCCCCAAAGAGGAGCTTCTTGCAAAAAGCTGATAACAGTCAGCTGTAAGGGAATCACTCATCTGTGTACTTGTGTCATGAGTGCTCTCCTTGAAGACTTTCCATCATCAGTCCAATTCTGCTGAACCATCACAGGAAGACAGACTATGTCTGCTAAGGGAGGAAAGGATACACAAGGTAAGTGTCCACAACAGAGCATGAGGCATCAACAACCCATGTTTAGAAAAGTAGTGTAAGAAGAGGGCTGAACAAGACACAAATAGTTGTAGGATTTCCCATTGACCAGTGTAGGTGACACTCTACAATGTGTCAGCGAACGTTCAGACAATCAGGGCCTATGCCGCTAGACATGACTACGATTTGTTGATCCTGACACCCTTCTCCCTTCACACATGCTACTGAAAGCCTAGAGTATTCTACGCTCCCAACACATGGCATGGGATTGTTAATGGGCGTGGGATCACAAGTGGAACACTGCAGGGCTAGACTTTTTATCGAAGTGGGCCAGCCTGTATCTCAGAGGCATGCTGCGCCAAGATTGACGTGTCACCTCCTTCCCACAGCCAACCTCAGACGCATTGTGCATCAGTGGTGCGTAGCACGGAGAAGAATCCGCAACCAACACCTGTAGTAAACTCTGCAATCTGTGCTGGCAAAGAAGAGTGCCTGCCTGCAATATCTGACCACCAGAGTCCTGGGACGGGATCTCGGAGCATGGGATCCTGGCACTAGATCTAGTCCCACTAACGACCCATGAATTTGCTCATGGATGGTTGGGTGAACTCTTCACCTTGGTTTCAGTGGTGAGATTTGGTTCGAGCCTGAATTGCTCCAACAACTGCAACCACTTCCACAGGACGACCACAACACCTGGAGAGGACGTGGCGAAACGGCCAGAGCTGCCGACTTTGGAGCTGGGGAACCAGGTTCGAGCCTCGGCGTCGGTTCAACATCCTGTGATTCTGGGCAAATCACTTAATCTCCTCGTGCCTACCAAAAATGAATGTGTGCTTGTGTAACGAACTGGTGTTCATGTAAAGCGCTCCAATACCTTTGGGTCGAGTTCGCGCTATATAAAAACTGCAAGAAACAAAAAACTCGCCACCCACGTTTAGGAAGAGGCAGAGACAACTTCACTGAACAACAACAGCAGCAGCAGAGACTACTAAACTCCTGCTATAATGTGCTGGTAAACTGGCAGTCTCTGACATTGCTTGAGAGCCCGAAGGTATTCTAAAGACCTTGTTCTGATTCTAAAACTATCAAAGGGGTACAAGCGCAAGAGACTGAGCTGGGGATAATAGATACAGTAATCTGCGCAAATCCTCTACTGTGAGCCTGCACCTGTGAATTTCCCTTGCATACCATTATAAATGCCTTTCCTGTATCACTGTACTTTTACTCTTTAATCCTTGTGCTTATTCTTTTTGTATTGCATTGAGTAATTGACATATTGAAGTACTTTTTCCTTTTAATAATTAGAAGCACTGGTTGGGCAATCTTATTATTAAGATGTTACTTTGCGAGTTATTGAGTTCAAAGTCTATGACTCCAAACCACCTCCCAGTGGAAACCTTGGAGTGTTCGCCTCGATAACCTGCCAGTTAAGTGCTAAAGTGGTGCCCTTGGTGCTCAGATATCAGAGGTCATAGTAGCTTGGCCCGGGATATCAGTGGCAGAAGCACTATGCCTTCCACATTTCAGGCCTTTGAACCCTTTTGTTGGTCAGGGCACCTAAATGGGTTCTGACAGTAAGTACATCTCAATTTTGGTTCCTAAGTATCTTACAAAATCATCCATCCAGATTATGTAAAAATGGTCAAACCTATCCTTAAGCATGGATCTTGTCGAAGGGGAGATATAAAACTTACTTCATTTTATTTTATACCTAGAAAACACACCAACTGTAGATTTGAGTTTAAATAGAGGTAGAATTGAATTATGTGGGTCGGATGTCAGTAAAATGTTTTATGTAAGCATGTGGTATTTGTGCAGGGCAAATCTAACCAAAAAGCAGTCTGCATAAAGTACCACAAAGCAGCACGTTGAATTGCAGATGTGCAGATTTGATTCCTAAGATCCTGTCATCATTTCTTGCCTTCCATTGTCAGGTATTCCAATACTAAATCAAGCAGCAGTGGAAAGAGGAGATAACCTTGCTTTATTTCCTTTGATAGAAGGATGGTTTTCACAGCATTCCACTGATGTAGATACTCACTGACTGAACAGAGCATAAAGACTTCAATGCTTCTCTAACATTTTTTCCAAATTTCATGTGTTGAAGGGAGAGCACCACAATGCTCCCATGCTATGCAATCAAAGATCTTTTCAGCATTATTGTCTGCTCAGGAAAAGAAGCGTCACATCACCATTGCAACATGTACATTTAATCAATGCAGGCTCTAGCCAATTTCTTATGATGTTGATTATGCTTAGCATCTGCCTGAAACTGATTTCACATAACTCTTTACAACGCATTCCATCTCCTCTTTGTGAAGCAGCATTTGTAACATTCTCTGTAGTCTGCTCGCCTACATTTTTGTCAATATTTTATAATCTCCCACTATGAGAGATTACACTTGTTATTCTACGGCAAACATCCTTTAGTGCGAAGCCGGAATCACGCTGTGCCTTTACAGCGCCGGCATTAGAACGAACGCGTTGTTGCCACTCATTCGTTTAGCAAGCAAGTCATTACAACGACTTGCTTTAGGGGGGCGCATTGGTGTAGTGGTGTTGGATTTAAAGTCCAACACCATCCCTACTGTTGCGCAGACTGGAGTTGGATTAGTAAATGATAATAATCAAAAGTCCAGTGCCCCCCTAAGGCAAGTTGTTGTAGAGACTTGCGTGCAAAAGAAATGCGTCAAAACAACACGTTCGTTCGAATGCCGGTGTTGAAAAGGCATGCGTGCAAGACTATCAATGTACGCCCTTTGCAGAGCAGGTGTTGCTGCCATACCGCTCATGAAATGAGAACTAAATCTATCACGTAGAGACTTACCAGCTAACTCACAAAACGTTTTCACCATCAAGAAAATCCAATGGGAAATACGTTTGCCTCCATATAGCAACCACACCCCATATAACAAACCATCTTCGAGCACTGGAAGGATACAAATAGGTCATCATCCTCCTCTTTCTGAGACTAGTTGAAAATTATACAACCTTTAGAAAGCTTCTCAAGATCTGACTTTTCTCCTAGTCCTAGTGTGTTATTCTTCTACATCGAGACTGGAATAGCACTTGTAGTCTGCAGATACAGCGCCAAGATGCCCCTTTGGGGGTGATTGCTGCGCTTTATAAATGACTAATTTCATTTCTGAAAGTCACTAGATCTACGTATATAGTGATTCAAATGCATTCTAGGCCAAGATGATAAGGGTCCTGTTCCTCTTAAGGGATGAGGAGGAGGGAAAAAGACTAGTAGAGAAAAGGTCTGAGGCGCACGAAATTCAGACACCACTTTTGATTTCTTTTAAATCTCTTTACATGAAGGATCACACTATCCTTGTGAAATACCTTGAAAGGGAAAGAAGAAGATGAGAATATGGAGTTCGCTTACCCTCCTAGCAGAAGTAACGGCTACCTAAGAAAGTTACCAACCAAGTATGAAACTTTTGGCAATAATGCATTTGTTCAAATGAAGGACCCATCAAAAATGTAGACACAAATCCAGATCACAAGTCTGGGAAAAGGTTTCAAGAGAATCTTATTCTGTAAGTCCTTAAGAAACCTATTAACCACTGGTAACTCAAAAAATACTGATCGAGCAAAAATAAACAAGCAAATTCATGGACAGTCAGAGCTTCTAAAAGCTCAAGAGAATGCTCATAACAATGCCATAAAAAAGACCTGGACCCACACTCCTTTTTAAAGACTAACTGCAAACTTCTACTATTGTAAATCTCTTACTATCAATGGGCAGAGCTAAATGTTATCCTTCAAGGTCCCACACAACTTAATCTATTGAAGGTGCAAAGCCCACTGTAGGAAAAACATTCTCAAAAGCACGAGGCACCAGCATATACTTGGTGCCGTCAAGCCTAAAAGAAGTAAAGCTTCCCCTACCAGTCGAACCAGATTCTTTTCAAATAAGATACCAATTTCGAGAGAGGACAGACACCCTTTCTGGGAAGAAAATACACTAATAAAACTAAAGTCAAGAACTACCTCAATGTAGCAAATCAACTCAGACAGTGTCAAGAATAACTTACAGAAAGGCCTAATTCCTGCAAAAGTGTGGTTGTACTGGTCATGATTTTTAGTACAACAGTCCGATAGCTCACCCCAATCAACCAGTTATCCACATATGGATAAACGGTGACTGATGCAAATGAGCCACCACTTCTGCCATACCATTGTAAAGACTCTGGGTCTAGGAGAGACAATGAGTAGAATACTCAAGTGCAATGGAGGGTGCCCACCTACCGCCCAAACCTGATAAGTATACTAAACAGTGATGGAAGGAATGCTTGAATTAATCTCAGCCACTAGTAATCACTCGAGTCGCATCCCAATGCATTGTTCCTTTGCTCACCATGCCACCTCAGTTTGGACCCAGCTATATATAAATCAGTCTTGACCCTGCTCAGATAGGAACAGTTCACCCCGAACTGCCAAGCCAGGTCCTCCCTGAACCGAACACAAACAACCCAGGACGGGCTTCACCCTAGTTATGGGCTCATCAGTGTAGGAAGCTGGCTCTGTGTATACTATACCAAAGTAAGGTATAGTGTGTACAGAGTCCAGGGGATCCCCAGAGGTATAGCAGAGGCTAAATTAGATAATCACTAACAGCTCTCTTTGTGTTAGTGTGGTCGAGCAGTTAGGCTTATCAGGAGGGTGTGTTAAGCATTTATTGTATTCACTCAATCAAGGACTGATTACACACACTCAGAGACAGAATCCAGACCAGTTAGGTACGTATAAAAAAGGTATACTTATGTTTTATTACTAGAACCTAGCAGGACTTGGTACAGGTAAGTAGAATTTGCTTTCAAATGCAAAACTTTACAAGGAAATGCAGTTGTGGATGAAATTGCAATTGTTTCAGGTTTGTATTTGCTTATAAAACAGTTTAAAATACACAGATTACGTTTAGAATACTTTTAGATTACTTTTGGATTACATCAACTACTCGGGGTGATATGCCTAGATATCACACCGTGGATCCTACAATACACAGGTAAGTAAGACACCTTGGGGTTTGAAGCACAGTTACTTTTCTTTCATATAACAATTCAGCTCAACAACATTTTTGGGAACAAAACATCACAACATTGGTTCCTATGGGAAAAAGAGAGTTAACAATTTACAGGTAAGTACTCGACCTGGTAGCATGGCTTTTAGGGGTTAGGACCAAGGTTCCCCAAGGTCCAGTTAGTCACTCAGATTGCACCACCAGTGGCACTGGGGGGCCGGGTGCAGAGGCCCAATGTTAGCCAATGAGACAAGGTGGCACTTCGGTTGGGGGCTGCTCACAGGCAGGCCACCAGGTCTTGGGAGCCAAGCTCCTAGGGTTAAGGTCAGGGCAAAGGGGGTCCCAGGTTGGCACCAAGTCCACACGACCAGCGGCGCAGGGGCAGCCGAGTGCCTGGTGCTTAGGAAGAGTCGGGCCCAATGCAATCCTATGGAGGTTGCCGGTTTTGGATTTTGGCTGCAGGCTCGGTCCAGGAAGTCTTCTGGGAGGAACCAAAAGCTGGGAAGGTAAGTTGGAGGGCTCAGGGACGTAGGTGCACCTCAGGTCCTCTTCTCCAGGGCGCAGGGCGACCAGATGCAGAGGTTCCTTTTGAGGTCGGATTTCACCTTACCGGCCCACTCACGGTTGGAGGGGTCTCCGTGAAGGCTGCAGGTGACGTTGGGGAGTCCTGGAGGGGTCAATCCACGGTGGAATCGGACTCTGGAGCCCTGGGGGACCTCACTTGGACCAGTGGGCTACTTGGACTCGGGCCGGAGGTGACGGGTGCAGTGGTGGTTCCAGGCGTTGAGCTTCTTCGTCCTCAGGAGGCTCAGAGTCTAGTCTTTGGAGTTTACTTCTGAACAGAGCTGCTGTTCGCAGGAGAGCCAGTCTTTGTTGAGGCAGTCAGTTCTCCCAAGGGTTTTGGAAGTCGCTGGCTGCAGGACAAGTCAACTTTTGGCACAGGATCTCTTAAAACTGCAGATGGGCCGGTAGGACTGGGGCCAAGGCAGTTCTTCTCAACAGTCTCCTCTGCTGTGCAACTTCTTCCATCCTTCTTTGTAAGTTGCAGGAATCTGAGGAGGCAAGGTTAAGGGTCACCCCTAAATACTAAATGTAGGGGCATTTACAGGGGTGTGCAGGTCGGGACCAATAGGACTCTTCCTTGGGGTGAGTACACCCCCTATTATGCCACCCTCCAGTGGGAGGGGGCATGAGCCTCGCTCTAATTGGCTAGCTCCCCTCATCTTCAAGATGTAAGGGACTGAGATGTGTGCTTCACCTTGCGCCCCCACCTGAGGGGTGGAGGTGGCAAAGGTGGGCCCACCTCTCCTCCTAACTTGGGTTTCCTGACGATTCTTCCGCCCAAAGTGGGGGTCAGAACCAGTGGGAGGCAGTTGCTGGGGACAGCAAAAGACAGAGACAGCTTACAAAAGCGGCAGGCTTTTGAAGCTTCCCTTTCGTGGACCCAGCCCATCATAAGGGAGGTGGCACGACACCTCTGCCCAGAATGGGCTTCGTTTCTGGACCCAGAGAGCGAAGGCCCTCACCCCAGGGATCCAGAAACCTGTCTTGTGGTGGAAAATGGCGGGCAGCCATTCAGGAACCACACCAGGGCTGGTCGTTTTTCAGAGGGCATCTCTAAGATGCCCTCTGAGTGCATTTTGCATTAAATCCCACACTGGCATCAGAGTGGATTTAATGTGCTGAGAAGTTTGGTACCAAACCTCCCAGGTTTCAGTAAAGCCATTATGGAGCTGTGGAGTTCGTAATGACCAACTCCCAGACCATATACTCTAAATGGCTTTACTGCACTTACAATGTCTAAAAATAGACTTAGACACTGTAGGGGTACAGTGCTCATGCAACTGTACCCTCACCTGTGGTCTAGTGCACCATGCTAGAGGGGTGACTTACTTAGGCCAAGGGCAGTGGATAGCAGGCATGGCACATAGGGATGTGTGCCATGTCAGCTCTTCACTTTTCTCAGTGCCAAAACACGCAGCCTGCAATGGCAGTGTGTGGGTGTCAATGTGCAGGGTCTCTAAGGGTGGCACAATAGGTGCTGCAGCCCTAAGAGGCCTTCCCTGGTCACCGGTGTCCAGAGATGTGCCAATTGTGGGTACAAAGGTACAGTTTGGGGGAAAGACCACAGGCCCTGGGAACGTGATTGGTAGGGGACACAGGGCACATCAAGTCAAAGTGCATCAGAAACCTGGCAAAAAGTGTGGGGGGGGGGTTACTGCAACAGAAACCCACTTTCCTACAATCAGCCGGGTACAGCTTGGTTCCAGTGACACAGTGTGCAAAGGACCCACTCTGAGCATACCCGCCCCACTTAGAGCGACACATTAAGTATACAAAACAGTGATGGAAGAATGCTTGAATTAATCTCAGCCACTGGTAATCATTCAGGTCGCATCCCATTCCATCGTTGTTTTGCACACCATGCCACCTCAGTTTGGACCCAGCTATATGCAAATCAGTCTTGACCCCGCTCCAATAGGAACAGTCCAGCCTGAACTGCCAAGTCAGGTCCTCCCTGAACTGGAACACAAGCAACCCAGGACCAGCTTCACCCTAGTTATGGGCTCATCAGCCGGATATGGATTGGAATGCGGCCGAAGTGCTTACCAGTGGCTGAGAATAATTCAAGCATTCCATCCATCATTGTTTTGTAAAGCCCCTTGAACCTGAGACACATCCTAAGTGAACTACAAGGATATGGAAATAGGCACACTGGAGCTCCAAAGAAACCATCGAGTCCTGATCTTGTAAAGTTAGAAGAACCTGACAAAAAGTCAACATATTGAACTTCTTTTCCAAGAACATGTTCAAAAGATACTAAATCTGGCTTAGGCCATACACCTACCCCTTTCTTTGGAATAAGCTATTGTGAAAAGAGTCATTACACTCTCTGAGAAAATAGAACCACCTCTATGGCATCTTTTTATAAAAGAGCAGGAATCACATTCATCAAAATGTTTTTGTGAGAGATGAGGAGATCTCTTCAGAAATGGCAGAGAGTAACCATATTTGTCAATCTGCAAAACCCATTGGTCCGAGGTAATCAGCAGTTTGTGACTTAATGCTCCTACACGAACCTTGATAGATGAACAAAACCCTAACAGGAACCGGAATGGTTTTGCAGCAGGAGGGGTGGAAGAAGAGGAAGAGAATCCTTGACCCTGTTGAACCCTGCCTGATCCGTGTCCCTTGTAGGTTTGAAAAAATCTACTGTGGAGTCTGAGGCTGCTGTTGTGTCTGCTGTCATCCAAACCAATGACCATAGCATCTGAAGCTTCTTTAGTGCCTGTGAAATTTATCAGAGGTGTGTACAGGCCTAAAAATCTGGAAGTGGCATAGTTCTCCTTTTAAGTGTGCCTTCTCACGTGAAAGGTGCTGCCATTCAAAGAGCCTGTCAATTAACTAAGCCCAAGCAGAATTTAACAACCCAGTGAATTTCATCAAGGTTTGTCTTCTCAACACTAGAGAAGAACCCATTGATTGAGTCACAGCATCCACTGTATTCAGTTAGTCTGCATCTTGTATCTGGGCGCATTCAAACCATCATCTCCTTAAAATTCCCCTTGGGTTAAAGAGAAAGCGCAGCTAAAGCCACCAACTCGCATAAGGCATGGGAGTCCCTCACCAAAAATAAGTGGTCCTGGAAGACCAAAGGGCCAAATTACCAGTAGGAAACAGCATCTTCCCTATTTAATCCAATGTTTTAAAATCCTTGTCTGTTGTGTTAGCCGGTTTGGAGTTTATCTTCAATTTACTGGCAGAAGTTATACAATTAGACTTTCTTGCGTAGCATCTCAGGTGAGACTAAGAGTATCAGCTGGAGCAGGACAGTTTTTTTGCTGATCTAGAAATTGGTGGAGCAGATTGTGGCTATGGCCAAGGCTCCTTAACTTGATCCATCTAAGCCTTGTTAGAGAGAAGGATCTGGTCAGATATCTGCTTCTCGGTCATTTTCTCCGTAACAGTGAACATTTATGTTGCTGTTTAGTCAACTCAAAATGCTAGGCCTCTGCTGCCTTTTTGCCCATTGAGGCATAATGAGCCTATTCAGCTGAAGCAGAAGAGACTCGGTCTCATCTACCATGACACGTGAAACAATGGCACAGAGTCATGGTCCTTGACAAGGCATCAAATGCAGGAGGGGTGACAATCAGTCCTAGATATACTTCACCTACAAGACTTACATGGCTTGAAGCCAGAAGATTTCACGTGGGTGGGAGGTGACATGATGTCCACATTTTCAGAGATTATGAAGAATAAAGGTAGAAAAATAGTATAGTTCATGAAAATTTGAAATAACTCAGAGGCCCTGGATCTTTCATTTCTGGAGGAATGGAGAAAATGAACTGATGTCAAAGGAGTACTAAGCACCAAATATGGGCTTCAACACATCATTTCCAGTGGAACCATGAGACAACACCTTCAACTACAGTGATTAAGACTACAAAAAAAAAAAATTGGATCCAGGCTGGTGCCTGTGAAGCGATTAAAGTAAGGAATCTGTGGGAGTTAATATCTATTAACATCCTTTGCTTACTAATATAACTTTGAATAACAAAATTAGAATGGTTAGATCGAAAGTAGGCATGTTAATAAACAGTTTTACATGTGTTGAAATAATTATAAAATTAAAGGAGGTACAACAAAATTGGGAATGCTCAATCAATCAGGAGTTTGTATAGTGCAGCTACTCACCCGTGAGGGTCTCAAGGCCAAATGCTAGTTTTAACAGTTTGAAAAATAATTTTGTGCTAAATAAAAACTTTACATTGTAAATAAAAAGGCATTCGGTTTTCCTTGTATTATGATTATGTCTCACCAGAAGCTACTCTATAGATTGAACGAGATAGGTATTCAGGGACTGGCACTAAAATGGCTCCCAAGTTTGCTGGACCAGCGGACCCAAACTGTCAACTTGGGCCCTTTACGGTTACGCACCTTGGAGCTCACTAAGGGGGTACCACAGGGCTCTTGTCTCATCCCTACCCTGTTTAATGTGTACGTCGCCCCTCTCGCAAAGATCATCAGAGACAATGGGTTCAACCCATACTCCTATGCAGATAATACCCAACTTCTCTTATCTTTTGATAACGACAAGGTCTCAACCAAATCTCTCTTCGCTGATGGTATGTGAGCAATCTCCGGATGGATGACAGAAAACTTCCTCCAGCTTAATGCCGCTAAAACTGAAATCTTGCTATTCGGCAGCGCTAAAACCCTGTTGTCCCCCGACTGGTGGCCCGCAGAGTTGGTCTCAGCCGCTACCCCTAACATTGTGGCTAAAAACCTGGGTGTCCGACTGGACCACTCTCTAACTATGAGAGACCAAGTTATGGCCACCTCAGGTACTTGTTTCCACACGTTGAGTCTTCTCCGTAGAGTGTTCCATCTCCTTCCCCTACCTGTCCGGTAATCAGCCGCCTCGATTACTGCAACGCACTTCTGGTGGCCGCTAATGAATCCCTGCTGAATAAACTGCAGGTAATTCAAGACACAGCAGCCCGCCTGCTTTTAATATGCCCCCCAGAACCCCTACCTGGTCACTGTTGTGGCGGCTTCACTGGCTTCCCATCCGTCAGAGAATCAAGTTTAAAATCTGCTGTCTAGTCCACAAAGCATTACATGGCAGAGGCCCAAGCTACCTTGCTGAAAAACTTAAGCACTATCTGCCTGGCAGATCCCTTCGCTTGGGGGTAAAAGCTCTGCTTGTTATCCCCCACTACAGAAAACTTCGGGCGGGGGGCAAAGCTTTTGCATATCTTGCTCCAATGTACTGGAACTCATTGCCCGTTCAACTACGGAAGTGCACTAATCTCCTCCACTTTAGGAAACTTCTAAAGACAGAACTTTTCAGTAACTGACCGCCCTGGCTCTGCATATTCCGCTCCTCTAGCGCGGAGATACCCCTCCGGAGGCGATTCCTGAGCTTTACAAATTCCATCATCCTCACATGATACTCTTTTGGAGAAAAACCTCTGAAGAACTCTCAATGGACAAAAATTAGGAAGGAAGTATGATCTATCCCCACTGGACGTCCAGCAGAAAAATAAAGAAATACAGGATTCTTCCTAGACTTCCACAGCAAAGGAAGTGAATTCTTGCAGACCCAGTTCAAAGCCACAGCCTGCCTGTTGTGCTCACAATGGTCGGTGCTTTGGCACTCAATTGTTAGTGTGCTCATTGCCGGTTTGTTAATCTGAGCACTTTTATGCCTCTACTCTATCAGTGTCCTTTCTAGTTATCCATTCCCTGACCCCCTCTAGGCTTCTCCACAGTACATGTTCTTCCTGCCATTACCTGATACAGCCCATGATCCAGCAGCACAATTTCTGTTCTTTTGGTGTCTGGGCATCGCCTGACCAGCACATTGCCCGGATGAGGATCGCAGTGCACAAACCCATTGACAAAGATCATCTCGCTGTACATCTGGCCCAGGCCACGAGACACCTGAAGGAGGAATATCCAAGATGTTAACTCATGTTGCTTATTCCAACTGCAGAGACCACCATCTTTACATGCCAGCAAAGTGAACAAAAAACAACACAGTGCAAGAACCCCATCAATACTGCTGCAGGTCCTGTCCCAGATAAGAATCCCCAAGATTGAACTTTAAACCTATATTTGCAGAGCAATGCTAAATATTGATACATCTTTACATTTGCTCCTAAAGAATAATTGTATTAAATCCAGTGAGTTAAAGGAGTGTGATTAACTTCAGATACATAAGCACAAACATGCACAGATGCAAAATGTTTAATCCCCTCATTAACAAATGGGTTGTGAATATTCTAGGTGGAAAGTTTTGCTCTCTTTTTTGCTGTTCAGCAAGCCCTCTATTGAACATGCAATACCAAGCCTGTACGCATTACTGACATTAGAACTATGGAAAAGGATCATATCCCTGGATAGGGACAAGTACACAGATTTCAGCACAGGGATATGCAGGGGAAATATGGATTGTATGACCCTGGTACAATGATAAACAATGAAAGGCGGGGGTGGCCATGGATGAAGCTGCACCTAGCACATCCCCAGATAAACCCATGGTCTTGCTACCATATTCGCCAGAGCATGGCAAGCAATGACAGATCTTAATATAGTGAAACATAATAAGTGCATCCGTCTTCACAAGTTAGGTTAGATAATGTAGCTTTAGCTTTATAAACATATAACACAGCTGCATGTACTGACATCTAGTTTCAGTATGTAGACGTGAATGAAAGAGGTTTGTCTCAATTCCAGCTACTTCGTATGTGGTGGTGGTTTAACCAATGGGTCCATCTCAGTCACAACATATAAAAAGAAATCATCACAATAGCATGTTGTGCACATTGACAGCAATTTACAAGAGAACTAATATCGGCAAAACCAATAGGTATGGCCAGGGCAATCTAGTGTGAAGGTTATTGCAAGTCTATGCCAACAAAAAGAAAAAATTCTACCACATACACGTGGAACCAGGTTTCTACTAAAAAAAAAGAAATCTATTTAAAAAACCAAGCATTAACTGATGTGTCTCTGTTTGACTCATGTTTTACCTTAAATCCTCTCAGTTTCACCATGCATTTTATAATTGTTTGTGCAGGAGAACAGATTAAACAAGTATGTTTAAGGTAATGCGAAGCATTACAAGCAAATAGCATGGAAATAGATATGTGTTTGTGCAGAAGCAATGATCTGTAGAATAATATTTGTGGAGGTTAAAAGTTCAGGTGGCAGTTGCTCTGCAAACCAGACGCCCCAAAACGCCTCCACTCTTCTCCACGACGACAGGGCACGGACCCATGCACGCCCCTGGACCTACATCCTTGGCACATGGGAGCCCATCAACTGAGGTGAGGGAGCGCGCCAAAACCCGGGGACCCTCTCCTGACTATCGCTAAGGTCCACGGAGCACGGCGGAAGGCGTAGTCTACCATTGGGGTGCCAACGCCAGGGGAACCGCTGCCCCTCTTATTCTTTCCCCCTTGACCTGGGGAGGCTGCACGAGGGCCCACCCCCCCTACTGCACGCTGGGTGACCGCCCTTATCTTATCTTTGGACAGCTACTTACCCCCCCTGCTGAGACGGATCCTTGTGTGGCACTGGGGCTCCCGAGGGGTGCCATCCGCCCCCTTCCCGCTCCTCTCCTTCAGCGACCCCCCCATAGGTATAAACCACCACGGTCAATGAGAGACGGACAAGGAGGCCTCCCGACTGTCGCCCTGTGGGTTACACCCCGCCACCTTCAGCTTGGCCAGCACATCCAGAGCGGAGGACCTCTCCCCTGGACTCCTCCGGGGCACCCTAAGAGACACCCTCTAACGTGAGCATGGAGAAGGCGGCGCCAACTTTCAATCTAATTGCACGGACCGTTGAGGAACGACCTCCCTGGTTGTCCTACCTGTTGGCCCACCCTGACCCATCACTGTCTCAGCCCTCGGTCAGCGAGTGACTTTATTCAGCAGCATTGGGCCCAGCGTTGAAACACGACGCAAATGTCCACGGCAAATCACGGGAGTAAGTCCTCCAGACAGCTCCTATTTACAGAAGCGCTCAAGCAACCACGCACTATGGCCACAAAGAGCGACGTCCCCTCCATGAGCGGCCCCCCTGCACCTCCAACAGCCCCCGAGTCGGGCGTGACGATGGACCGCATGCTTCAGGAAATCTCCTCAGTCAGCCGACGGCTGGAAGGAATGGATTCCAACATATCCAAGTTAGCGGACGAACCCAAATCGATCAGAGCGGACATAGCTGGGTTTCATGGACGGGCTGAGGGGTTGGACCAGAGACTGACAGCAGTGGAGAGACGTCTCAACACCATGCAAGATAGGGATCAGGAACTCCTCTTCCTCCGTAGTAAACTGGTCGATTTGGAGGACCGCAGCCGAAGGAACAACATCCGCTTTTTTGGCTTTCCTGAGTCAATTGAGGGCCCAAATGCCGGTATATTCCTGAAAGAAACCCTCCCGAAACTCATTGGGGCCACCTTTGACCCACCACTGGAGATACAGCATGCTCATCTTATAGGCCCCCCACGCAAGGACTCCAACACGCGCTCACGACTGCTTTCAACGACATGAACAGACGAGGCAAATACTGGCCGCAGCGCGCACCCAAGGGTCGTTCATTCATGACGGTCACAGCATCCGAATGGCCAAGGATTTATCTAAAGAGACTAATGAACATTGCAGGCCTTCCTCTTCCTAAGGCCCAGACTACGTCAGCTCAACATCAAATACGGCCTTTTCGAACCTGCACGGCTCCGTATAACCAGGGACGGCAACTCCAAGGATTTCTATGATCCAGAAGACCTACGCCCGTTCTTGGACACCATGGGACAAGAAGAAATGGACACTGAACATGGGTACCCTGAACTCTCCCACTCAACCGCCCCCTCTCAATCATCTGATGGCAGGAAACGGACTTCCAGCGGAGCTTGGCACCGAGGCAGGGACCAGGACAGGATAACTCGAACTCACGAGGACAAGGCCTCCGCCCTCAACTGTGGTCGCCTTCATACACGAACACCAGAGAGACAAATCCCGTTCCCCTCTGAAGCCCACAACGGAGGCTGACTAGGGGCGGAGGGGGCCCGGAGAGGACAGTCCAGGCTGATGGTCCCCTCACATATCTGAACATGTACCTGCACGACCATAGGGATGACAGCCAGACGTCGGGCAGCTGAGCATAGTTTACACTGTACTGGCTAATAGAGCTTTGTGCAAGTTATAAGTTATACATGTTGTATGCACCACTTATCGGTGAAATTCCCTCTGCTCTAACTATGTTACCTGTTTGCTGCTTTTCTGGCAACCCTGATTAGCTATAACACCTGCTTGTCTCTGACCATGTGCCCGCACCCCCCGCCCCTCCTTCATACCGGCCGTGAGGCTGATTTTGAATTTGATACCGATACTGTTCCCTTGGAGTGCACCCCATGTGACGTCATATCCATGAGCCCGATAGGGCGCCCCTATGCTCTCCTCCCCCGGGTGCTGCTGTTTCTTCTCCCCCCCAGAACGCTTTATCTCTCTCCATTTCTGAGTGTTATCTTATGCAAAGCCCGCCTCCCCCTCGGTAGACTGGACTCACCCTCAGGGCGGTGCCCCACTGAGTTTAGACCCGCGGTAAGACGTTTAGTGTTCCCGCGCTATTTAGCGCCCGGGAGTCCATTCTCCCATACCACGTGTCCTATTGGTTCTGTCCCCTCCCTCACTCTGCCCTGCCCAGACACAGCGCATTTTCCACGAGACGACCCAGTCCCCTTATCCCTCCCCACTTCCCAATCTGGTTACACAGTATCCACACTAAAACAAGGCCCCCCTCTGACCACCAGAGGTCTTGCCTGCCCCGCAGAGTCCTACCCGACTCGTGTAGTGCCAGGGATTTAGCCGATACCAGTACCCTCTCTTCCCCCCGTACCCTTCCTCCCAGAATCTGCGTTTCTTCTCTTTTCATACCCTTTGTGCATCTCACCCCTAGAAACCATTTATGCACTCTCGTGCACACGCTCTAGAAGGCCAGAGAACACCCCTCGGACGCGCCTGCCCTCTCGCTCGACGCGGAAAAGGCATTTGATCGCATTGAATGGGGCTACCTATTCCAGGTGATGGAACAATTCGGCCTCGGCGACCAATTCATTGCCAAGGTGCGCCTGCTATACGGCAACCCTACCGCACGGGTGAACTGCGGGGAATTCCTATTCGATCCTTTTACAATCCGCAGAGGAACGCGCCAAGGATGCCCCATCTCCCCACTCCTCTTCCTCCTGGCCATGGAGCGACTGGCCGCCACCATGCGTAACTCGGCCAACATCACGGGCATACGCCTCCCGGTTGGCGAATCCAAACCGTACCTCTATGCGGACGACATTTTGCTAACCCTTACGGGCCTCCGCCGATCACTACCGTCTCTGCTCCAAATCATTGACGACTTTTCCTCCCTCTATGGGTATAAAATCAATTGGGATACGAGCGAAGCACTTCCCATTTCAGACGGGACCACGAAGGCAGCTATCCATGGCTTTCCATTCCACTGGCAACACTCGCGCCTTAAATATCTTGGTATCTTAGTGAATAAAGGCCTGGCAGGAATGGTATCGGACAACCTAAACCCACTGATCACCCAGATGCAGTGCGATTTTGAGAAATGGAAGGTGCAGGGACTCTCCATGTGGGGCAGAGTGCAGGCTGTCCGCATGGTAATGCTCCCACGCTTCAACTACACACTTGGGATGCTCCCTATGCAGATACCCCTCACCAACCTGCGCCAGATAGACTCCGGGATCAGATCGTTTGTATGGGGCTCCTCGAAACCCCGTACAGCCGCGTCCAAGCTGCAAGCTTGCCGCACCAGCAGGGGACTGGGCCTCCCCTCGGTAGAACACTACGCCATACATCTCTCCCAGCTTGGGTACCTCCTACCAGATACCCTGGACACGCCACAATGGGTGCCCCTAGAGCGACATCTGCTTTCGGCTGAGACAGGGCTATCCACCCTATATCTGTGGGGGCCCCAGACACGAGACACCTCTCATCCGATACTGTCCGCTATGTGCAAGGCCTGGCACCGAGCATACCGGCTACTGGGCTCGCACCCTCGGCTACATGAGAAAGCTCCCCTGTGGGGGAAAGCCGCTATACCCATAGGCGGAAGGGACCTGTCGTCGTCCACATGGCAGGTGGCGGGCATACATACACTCGATCAGCTCATCAACAATGGTTCCCTGAAAAAGCTCTTCTCCCAACCCCTATTGCAGACGTTGTGTGTCAGGTCAAACAAAGCAAACACAAGGAGATGATGGACAGAGTGCTGAAACTTTTCAAACACTCACCCCCAGTCACAGATCTGGGTTGAATCCATCATCATTCTTTAGCTAAATATGAAAAAAGGGTTTGGATCAGTGCGGTATGCGATGGCGCCTGCTCGTGTGTACGTCAGTGTAAGGAGGTTCTTAGTAAAATACAGTGCTACAGGCGGGGGGGATAACCCTAAACCCCTCAACAGACACAAGGTCAACAAATTTCTATACAGGATGCCTGTGCACACGTTGTAGTGATAGGCAGAGCAATTTCTGCGTCTATGAATTTATGAAATATTGGGAGAACCACGACAAAAAACAGTCAAACAAATAATACATAAGAGGAACACTACAAGTATCACGTGTTCTCTGTGTTTAATGAAGATCGATTGCCCAGCCTTCGTCAGGGTGGAAACCTACGACTTCTTCAGGGCTATTGGGCGAGATAGCTGAAAGTTGATCGATCTCTCCGCCGGTTGTACTTCCGTCCCGGCTGTTATGGGAATGGTGTTTCCAGAAAGCGAGTATCAAAGCGATTAACGGACCCGATTACGTGTCCGGTGAAGTGTCACTACAATCCACGTGGTTTAGGATTCGCAGGGCACGAATGAGAGAGAGCCGGGTGAGGCTCTGTCCAGGGTCAATAATCCCCCTGGGAGTCTGTATGGGACAGCGAGTGCGCTGCTGCTTCTGTCGACCCACGGCGATAACCAGTGGCAAAGTGAGCAAGGGACCAACGTCTGGGCATACCCTGCCAACTTAGGGCAAACAAAGCAAACACAAGGAGATGATGGACGGAGTGCTGAAACTTTTCAAACACTCACCCCCAGTCACAGATCTGGGTTGAATCCATCATCATTCTTTAGCTCACTTTGCCACCCCAGTTCAGACACAGCTATATGCAAATCAGTCTTGACCCTATGCCTCATGGGAACAGTCCAGCCCGAACTGCCAAGCCATGTCTTCCCTGGCCCGGAAACAAGCATCCTGGGACTGATTTGCATATAGCTGTGTCTGAACTGGGGTGGCAAAGTGAGCTAAAGAATTATGATGGATTCAACCCAGATCTGTGACTGGGTGTGAGTGTTTGAAAAGTTTCAGCACTCCGTCCATCATCTCCTTGTGTTTGCTTTGTTCGCCCTAAGTTGGCAGAGTATGCCCAGACGTGGGTCCCTTGCTCACTTTGCCACTGGATTCAAGCTAGCCTGGCTGATGAGGGCTGTTAGCCTGAAACCGGTCCCAGGATGCTTGTTTCCGGTCCAGGGAAGACATGGCTTGGCAGTTCGGGCTGGACTGTTCCCATGAGGCACAGGGTCAAGACTGATTTGCATATAGCTGTGTCTTAACTGGGGTGGCAAAGTGAGCTAAAGAATGATGATGGATTCAACCCAGATCTGTGACTGGGTGTGAGTGTTTGAAAAGTTTCAGCACTCCGTCCATCATCTCCTTGTGTTTGCGTTGTATGTCAGGTGGCAATCGCGGTTATCAGTCTCATATGAGGAAGAAAAATGGGTGGATATTCTAGAAGCCCTGGACAAGGGCACTAGAGAGGCGCGGCTGAAATTTTGCCTTTTCAACGTCCTGCAAGATTGGTACTGGACACCCACGAAACTACACAGAGCGGGCCTACTCCTGCATGCCAACTGCTGGAGATGCACAAACACCCGTTGCGACACAACACATGTCATATGTGAATGCCCCTCAGTGCAGTCCTTCTGGGCGTACGTGGGCCGGACCCTGAGCATCTCCATGCCTCTTCACCTACCGCTCACCCCCGCGATCCTTTTGCACAATATGCGGCAATCGCCAGAACTATCGAGACCCCAACACCGCCTCTACCACACGGCAATGGCCACGGCCAAACTCTGCATATTATGTCAATGGAGGGCATCGGCCCCATCGACGCAGGAGTCGTGGCTGGTAGGCATGATCCAAACCGCCTCCCACGAACGAGTCATCTATAATCTGCAGGACCAATCCAACCTATTCCTGAAGACATGGGCACCCTTCTTGCGCACAGAGGTGAACACTGGAGACCCTCAACACCGCACAGGGGACATGAAGCCTCCCTCCGCCTCAGTGCCTGTGCTATAGCCGCCATTCATCGCTATCACCTACGACATAGCACCTCAGTTATTTATTTCGATGCAGCTTCCCTAACCCTCCCACCCCTCCCTCACGATCCCCCTTACAGAACCTTTACATAGTTGCGGTCCCCTATCTCCCCTTCCACACTCCCCTCACTACTCACCCTCCATGGCAACTGCTCCTGCAAACCCCCCATACACACCAATCCCATCCTCACACTATAGCCTGTGTCACCGGGAGATCTGATCTGATATTTCCCTTCTCTTTCCCCCTTTTTTCCTCCCTACTCCCCACCCCACACCCCCCCCCTCTCCTCCCTCCCCTGGCACCCTGACAGGATACAGTGGGCCCCTACACCCCACCCCTTAAGGGCCTTTGTACCCCGGACGGCGACCCACAGGCCCCCATCCATCTTCTAAGACCGATGGGGACTGTTGAGGTTAGAGAGTTTAGCATAACACCACGGTGGACGAGCACAGCAAAGGAAGACGGGAGAGAAGTGACAGAGACGGGGGGGGTCCACTCCTCCTTCCCCATCCCCGGTGGCCCCCCTCCTGTGGTTGAAGCTCGACCAAGCCCAGCACCAAAAGTACCTAGCCTTTTTAGCGTCTGCCAAAACCTGGATCTGTTCATAGCAGCACCACCACTGCATGCATGGCACCATACTCAGACACACCCCCTAACATACCCATTTATCTTGGGATTTCCCCCCTCTCTTCCCAGATCCTGTTAGGATTCTAGCGGCTCTGAGGGGACCTTCGCGAGTAATACACCCGATGTGACACCATGACCCCCAGGGGACCACGAAGCCCTCAATGACTTCGACACGCGCCCCTCTGCTTGCAGAGAACAATCCCACAGATGAAGGAACCGCGTGGCGCAGAAAGTACAAGAGCATCTTGTACCCACACCCCAGGCGTACCACCGCCCCTCCCCCATTGCCCCTCCCCCCCACCATTAGGCTAGCACTGTTTTCTGTTCATACAATACAATTGCCAACCATATGTGGTTCCTCCTCACTGATGTAGATTGGATGTAATACATTGATGGCAGATGAAACCTATTACCATGTATTCCCTTCCTTTGTGCATATGTTGTGAAAATTTTATAAAGAATTACGACACAAATAAAAAATACATAAGATAAAAAGCGCACTTAGTTACTGAAGAGAAAGGAACTACTTTTAGACACATGTGAACAATGTGCACAGGCTTTGTACCAACACTCAAAGCGAGGGAGCCAGAGGGTAAAGTGTACTGACCCAATGTCGCAGTGCTGTACGCTGTGGTGGGTGGAAACAAAACGTGAATGACAATTTAACAGATCAATGAATGAACCTCTCTGGGCCAAACACCCCTCTATGTATATATAGTCTGCATCATTATTTTTTTAGTCTGTTGTCTGGTGAAACAGCTACAGCTGTCCGAAAACGCAGAACTCAAAATAGAGTCCTGTAAATGGAAACTTCATGGCCCTTAGTACTAGAGATTGATGAACTACAGTTTTAATATTCTATCTTACTGGTCTGATCAAGAAAGTCCCTTAACAATCTATCCATTACCACCCTCTAATATCCTAACAATGTCCTAGAGAGATGGTTTAATGTACTCAGTAAGTTGGGCATCAGTTCTTACTCTGACATCTGACCCTAACGTTGTGAACGCTAATACCGGCCACAGTCTCTGTCTCAACCTTTAACTAAATCTAATTCTAGCTCCAACACTAGGCCTTAGATTTACATTCTGCCACCTGTGAGCCATGAGACAGACCACTTCTCAAGCTTCAAACACGCAGTGAAAAGTGGAAATGGATGTTTACTCAGCTGATCCAAAATATAACCATTATTCTTGGGACATAGATTATCATGAAAACAGGAACCTTAACAACATATTCTCCCCTTTCCGCCCATACGTAGCTTCCATCTTAAACCAAACTTTTGATTCAAAACACAAGGCAGAGAACCTCTGAGCAGGTCATCAGGCCAGCTCCCCCTACAGTAGTTCTCCTGTCCAGCTTGCCCGCAGTCCGCTACCCTCTGCTGCCTGTCTACCTGCTGCCCTCTGTTTGTGCCTCCTCTGCTCATTTTTCTGCCATTTGTTTTGTCTTTTCTGCTCGTTTTTCTAACCTGTTTGCCTTTCTGTTCATTTTTTTGCCCTCTGTTTTGCCTTTTCTGCTCATTTTTCTGCCCTCTGTTTTGCCCTTTTCTGCTTGTTTCTCTGCCCTCCATTTTGCCTTTTCTGGTAGTTTTTCTGCACTCTGTTTTGCCCTCTTCTACTCTGTTTTGCCTTTTCTGCTCGTTTTTCTGACCTCTGTTTTGCCCTTTTCTGCTCGTTTCTCTGCCCTCCATTTTGCCTTTTCTGGTTGTTTTTCTGACCTTCGTTTTACCTTTTCTGCTTGCTCGTTTTTCTGCCCTCTGTTTGCCTTTTTCTGCTCGTTTCTTCCCTCTTACGCCATTTCCCCTAGACTTGCCTTTTTGATGGAGACCCCACACACCGATACCCCTCTAGGGTGACAGTGCCGCCAGGGCCGGACTGGCCGTAGCGGGCACCGGGCAATTCCCCGTGCGCCGCAAGGGTGGGGCCCGGTTTTGGGCCCCTGGGGGCCGTTTTTGTTACAGGGCCGTTTTGCAGCATAGCTGCAAAATCGGCCCTGTAACAAAATCGGCCGAAAACCGGCCGTGGCAAAGAGCTCGGCCGCACTCCCAACATATATGTATATATATATATATATATATATATATATATATATCTTTAAGGGGGGCCGGCCGAGCACTTTGTCAGGGCCGGTTTTGGTTCCCAGTCCGGCCCTGAGTGCCGCGCTTTACAAATACTGATTGATTGAGTTATTCTCGACTCAGACAGGCTTTAGATACCCACACGAGTATATTTAGCTCCTGCTACTACTACACTATTTTGATATTTCACTGACACTTCCCAATTTTCCATGTGATCGATAACCTTTGACTAGCAGGCACATTGTTTGCTCGCTGTAGGTGTAGGCCTACTCTCCGTGTCGGGCTTGCCGCATTCCAATCATTACATCTGCAAGCTGCTCAGACTAGGGCTACTTCAAGCTTATCTGGGAAGAAGACCAGAAAATACAGCTTGTCTGGCTTATGTAGCTGAGTAAACTCCACTGATTGGCAGTGACCTTAAAGGGCTTACATAATATGCAGATTTGTATCAGGCTCAGTCCATTTTTAGAATAAGATGAAACAGTTATCCTTGGGTCTCTCAGGATGAGCCACAAATAACATTTGGGTTCATGTCCCTAAATTCTGATGCAGCAGGAGTAGGTCCTTACCTTACTTTGCAGCTTATAACGCTCTCTTTAGCGCACTCTCTCACCCAAACACTGCACAATCCAGAAATGAAACTACAGCTTCACCGGCCCAACCCACTTCCCCCTGAGTCAGAAAGAATATGGAAGCTGTATAGTTGACAGAGGTGCAGTAATCAAATGTCCTCGTCAACTTCTTCACACCAGTATCCACAGAGTTATGAAGCAGGGTCTCCGCCTTTTCCTTCTTCAGAATGGTGACAGTCAAAGTGTTTTTTATCCAGTGGAGGCAAACTG
The DNA here is from genome assembly GCA_963921515.1 of Calotriton arnoldi. NCBI lineage: Eukaryota > Metazoa > Chordata > Amphibia > Caudata > Salamandridae > Calotriton > Calotriton arnoldi. Next base: position 582,333 of record CAWUFW010002645.1, read on the forward strand.
TCTCATGGTAGCTTAGTAGGTTAAAGTGGAGAGCGTTGTTCGGTACAAAAACGGGAAATATTAAGGCACTGGCACTTTCAGCGCCACCGGCTTCCTGTGCCATGCCTAAGTAACAAACAGAAAGTGCATCCACATTTTCAGATGATGTGCTGAGCTCTAAGACGTAAGAACACCTTTTTTGATATCTGACTACTAGGAAATTACCACAAACTGAGACTGGGGTTGTCTCATTGGAGGACAAAACCCAGAGTGACGGCAATCCTGAAGCTGTTGATTATCATGTCATACGGCTGAGTTAACACAACTTTTCAGAAACTTTGACTACCAGCAGAAAGTTAACAGCGTGACAATAGTTAACTTCTAGATCACATGCAGGTTTCATTTAAAGAGGCTGGTGGGACACAGACTTCTTGAATCAACAAATGCAATCAGCGGGGAGAACCCGGAGGGAAGACGGATAGAGAACGCCTTTTCAGTGCCTATGCCTCAAGGTCAGAGGAAAGGAGTCAGACTTTTGTTTGTGAAAAGTTAGGCCAGTACCCCCACTGTTCTCAGAAGTTGCACAAGGTACCCAGAAACAGCGGCCTGTTTGGCTGCAGAGAGTCTGATGTCATCTCTCGAGCACCATATTCATTCCAACCACCCACCTTTCTGAGTGCACCACAGACCGCAGGCCTGTTAGCGGACACGTCTTCTGTTTCTGTGAAAAGGGTTGGACTGGTTGGTCGAGGACCTGGCCAATGGGCCTTCTTGCTTCATTATGAGGAGCAAGTTAAGGAGCCATGTGAGTGGACTCCGCTGTGTCTGTGCACCAGACAGGAGCCAAGGCCATAGCTCCAGAAAAAAAATAAGTGATCAATGTTTGCTAATGACCTTACACAGTGCCAGCAGACTACATGCGACCCATGATCCGAGTGGAGATGTCCCACAGAGAGCCAGTGTATATGGAAATGCTGATTCCAGGAACTGGACACTGCTTTTTGATGTTGCACAAAGGAGACCATAAAAAGCCGGAGCACTGTTGCCGCGGTCCAGGGGACAAACGCTGTACATAGGTCATATCAAACATTACAGAGAGATATAGGGTTAATCAAGATGTGGGTAAACGAGTCTGGCAGTGCTTGAGGAAACAATACTTGAATGCAAATCGCTAACATGATCCACTAGCTATTTGTGCAGCCAGTGCGGTCTGGATGGGATCTATCTGTGATCGTGCTCCAAAGTTCTGGTACTGCTAAAATGGCTGAGCCTATCTATGCACTGGCCGAATCCTTCCTTCATCCTCCCACTCATAGGTTCGAATCCCGCACCCCGTCCTTTCGTGTTTAATAAAAACGAGAACCACGCTACAAACACCCCACGTATTCGATAGTACTGGCAGTATAAAAAATAGCATGATGGTGGCAACCATCATACTACATATAAAAGGCACTTCGTTGTTTCCTAAATACTCTAGAATATATTTACGGATGCCGCACAGCCTTGGTTGGCAGCTACTAACATCCCTGCCCCTCCCGCGTTTACCAATTTCCCACAAATTAGGCTCTGTTCAAGTCTGCACTTGCGGGCCTGAAATAGGAAAAAACGGAAAAAAGGGAATTAATTACATATGCGATTAAGCTTCAGCAATCAATGTAATTTTTTCTTGGCCCGAGGATCTATATTGAGCAAAGACAAACGAGCTGCAGCCCAACCTTTAGTTTTAACGAGATCAATACGAGTTAGTGTCATCATCGCTTCCAGTAATTGGGCGACAGTACAAACAGATTAGACCGCGGCTCGGGCCCCGCCACAGACTGGGCCAGGAGGAAGATGGCCAGAGCGGACCCGCCAGCTTTCAATGTACTTTTACTGTGTGGTTGGCAGGGTTCTGGCCTGGGGGAGGGGCTTTGAACCCATCTCCCCTTGTCCAAACACGGAGGAGCTGGAGCCAAGAAGGCGGCGTGTCCTACAGGACAGCAGTGCGGAAGCTGACCCTCTCATTTGAACCCCCTCCCCCCCAAAAAAAACTAATAACAAGGGCTTCCGTGGGGAGAAGCCTTTGGACAGTGGTCGAAGTGCATTAAAAAAGAGTATAGGATGATGCTGCGCTCAGTCGGGGCGAGGTGAGTGAGCTAAAAACAAAAAATATTCTGTAACTTTTTCCAGTCTTTCACCTTCAGGTAACTACATATAAAATAACTCACAGCTTAAATGTAAAATAAATGCAAGTTAAGTTAATCAGTGGAAAATGCACTATCGTACATTATGAAACCTCTATTAGTTATTGCACTGCAGAGGTCTGTGTGTAACCAGAGAGCCACAGAATTGAACCCTGGTTGGTGTAGTGGAAAATACTGACTTGTGTATGTTTAGTGCAAAGAGGTCCTAGCCTGTGATGAAAAGCACTGTGAATATGTACATCATTGATTGAAACTTGAATTATACAATGTATACGATAGGCTGCCACAGAATGCACAACGAGGTTTAAGGTAAAAAAGTGCTTTCTAGATATAGATTTTAGTAATACTCAGACTGTATGTGGTGTCATTATTTTTTATAACTGTCTTTTAAAAGTACACACTTCACAGCTTAGCTTGTAGCTCCCTTTCAATACCTCTCAAAAAGAATAAATGTGTGTCATCAGGAATCCTTAAGTGATTCGATCAATTAAAGCCAATACCGGCTTCCAAGCACCATTTACATGTGCAGATTGACCAGTTGAGCTTATTTATATTTCTTTCAGGCAAGCAGGAACCCTGCCAAGGAGGCTTGTTGAGCCGTCGGGGCCCTTCCCTTGGTTTTGTAGCACAGGAGACTCCCTGCCTTACACTCAGAGGACGAAGTGATTTAAAATAAGTAAGGGAACTGTGATACTGTGCACAATGGGGGTGTGGGTGCGGGGTCAAAGGTGTGAATAAAAAAACAAAATATGCTATAACTTTTTTCGGTCTCTTCAGACATGTATACATAAAATAACACACAGCTTAAATGTAAAATAAATGCAAGTTAAGTTCATCAGTGCGAAATGCACTATCACACTTTATGAAACCTCTATTAGTTAATGCACCGCAGAGGTCTGTGCAGCGGCAGCTCCTCCGTTATGGCGGAGGAGCGTCCCCATTCCCCCCGCCCGCAGTCTCAAAACGTAAAAAATAAAACGATAATAAAACAGGTTTATCGTTTTATTTTCTCAGAAGGGCCGAGTCTTGTGGCAGGGCCATCGCGATGACAGTCACGGAGGGGGAGTGGTGGGCACAGCTGTCAGTGCGCATGTCAGTTTGGCCGGCTGTCGTAGAACGGCCAAACTTACATGTGCACTGAGCGGGCAGCAGGTAAGTTCTTTTTTTTTTTTTTTTTCTCCCTGTTTGTCGTCCACCACCCTACCTGCCCCTCTACTTTGCCTTGACACCAGCCGCTACTGGGTCTGTGTCTGTAACTAGACAGTCAAGGAACTGAATACTGGTTGAAGCAGTGGAGAATAGTTAGGGGCTAACACAGGCCCCTGCCCGCATGGGCCTGTGTTACACCCCTTCAAAAAGCACACAATTCACCACTCAGCTCGTAACTCCTTCCATTCAAAAAGAATACATCTGTTTCATCAGGAAGTGTCAAGTGATTCCATTACTCGAAGCCAATACCGGCTTCCAAGCTCCCTTTACAATTGCAGATTAACCCGTTACGCACATTTACATTTCTTTCAGGTGACCAGACACCCCGGAAAGAAGGCTTGTTTAGCTGTCTGCCCGTCTTCGGTTTCACTGCACAGGAGACTCCCTGCCTTACACTGCAGCTGAAGCATTTAAGCTTTCGGAATTAACTGTCCCTGGACGGTTATCTTTTCACAGAAAGTAGGGGAACTGTTTTCCTTAAATTAAGAAAGTATGGGCACATGCTGCCCCTCTGATCCTGCCCACTTCAACCACTTCTTACACTGCTGTTGAAGCATTTCAACTCCCGGAATTAACTGTCCTGGGATGGTTGTCTTTTCACAAAAAGTAAGGGGACCGTTTTTCTTTAATTAAAAAAGTATGAGCACGTTGTGCCCCTCAGATCCCACCCACTTCGACCACTGCCTGTGAAGACTATAAAACCCCTGATAGATGTTAGCTGCGCTGGGCCTTTACAATATGAGCTGACATCCGTTCTCTGCAGGGGTTTCCAGCCTACTCTGTGCAGCGTTTTAAATGGAAATAAAGAAATTTTATTTTTTTATTTATTTTTTATTTTATTTATTTTAATGCAGATTTATATAGCGCGAACTCGACCCGAAGGTATTGGAGCGCTTTACATGAGCACCGGTTACGTTACACAAGGACACATTCAGGCACGGGGAGATTAAGTGATTTGCCCAGAATCACAGGATGTGGACGCGACCCTGAGGTCGAACCTTAGTTTCCGGCACCAAAGTCGGCAATCTAGCTGACGGACCACATCCTCTCCCCACTGCCTGGCACTCACTCTGAAGAATACCTGCTTAGTTCTGCGAAGTGCCGGTACTCTCCCATCAAATGAAAGAAGTGTAAAGTACTCAGAACAGGAAAGTACCTGCCCATTTTAAGCACTGACGTTGTGCACACTGTGTGATATCTGCTCTTCACGGGGATACTGTGTGAAGACAGCCAATATTGTGAGACATCTGGTGGCGCCATGTGAATTGACAGGTCTGCCACATCCGGCCTCGTCACTTCAACAGCCTCTGGGGTCTAGCATGGAGAAGCAAGAGAAGCCCAGAAGGGATGAGTGGAGAAGAGAAGAGGTAGCCAGAGTCAGCCAGGCACCTTTGAGCACTAACAGGGCTGCGCTTGCAAGGACAGAGACAGGGCCAGAAGGAACAAATGGAGAGGACAGAAGGCAGAGCTTTAAAGTTTTGAAAAATTCTTAGGAGAACTAATTAGCCTATCTGATGACATCATAGAAAGTGATGTCACATGTTGAATATCAATGACAATATGATATGTGACATCAGTGATAAAAAAACAAGCATTTGCAATGCAATAGGTCTCGCATTAGTGAAAGTTGGAGCTATTGGCATTGCAAATTATGTACTTTTTTCTGTAAAACTATCCCAGCTATAGCAGAAGTAAGAAAAGCAAATGCACAAAACAAGGAAAGTAAAGGCTGCAGTACCACAGGGTGTTACTAGGTGTTCGTGTGGGTGCAGTGCCTTATGTGACTAATAGAGGTCCGTTTACAACTCCACAGGGACACCTAGTAACAACCTGTGGTACTGCACCCTTTCCTTGTTTTGTGGATGGGGGAGATGCAGCGCCGAAGCTGCAAGTAAAAGCTCGAGAACGTAGCGTTGTGTCAAAGAAAGGAAAGTCCTGGAATGTTATGAGCCTCTGGGTAGGTAGTTTCCCATCTGGCAGTTTTGTGTTTTTTCATTCCTATGTTGCTGCCTTTCCCTCGCCTGCGGCCACAGGTGAAGAAGGGGGAGCCACTGTCTGTCTCATCACTTGCCAGGGTGCCTTACCCCCTTCGGGCCCCAAGTGTGGCACGAATTGGGAATTAACACAGGGCCGCGCCCCCTTGTCGCACAGAGGAGAGGGTGATAACAATGCTGGGTCTGTTCCTTGCCCAGGTATCCAGTGGGGCCAGGCGAACACAAACCTATTCTGGCCCTCTCCGCAGAGCTGTGCAAATGATACACGCTAGCAAGTTAAACAAAGTTTTCCTGGTTCTCTGAAGACGTGGTGGACAATTTGAAAACAACAACAAAAGCAGTGTGTCACGGCGCAGTACCGCCCTGAACTATACCAAACTAAATGGACCGAGTTTATTTTATTGATCTGTGGGGGTGAAAGATGGAGTCAGGTTCTCCCTCGCGTCATTTGCGCTCTACTGGCAAACATTTTGTTTCTATACCACGGGTTAAGAGGGCCCGTGCTGGTGGTCGCTCGTTCCGCGTTCTGGCTGCCAAGCTCTGGAACGATCTTCCGTCTCATATCCGGAGTATGGACAACTACTTATCCTTTCGCAAAGCGCTAAAGACCCATCTGTTCCCTCATTAGACTTCCCCCTCTTTTGTCTTACTTGTCTTTCCTGGCCCTTCCTATCTCCTCTTAGGCTGGGATACTCGCAGTTTGAGCCTCTCTTTTGCTATAGCGCCGGGACGCCCCGTTGCTGGGGCAGCTGTGCGCTCTACAAGTTATCTTAACATAACATAACATAGAAGAGAAGTTGTGGCGTACAGGCTACAGCTATCTGCAGCAAGCACACGAAGCAACTGAGCTATCTTACATAAATTAAAGCTCCGTGTGTACACCGAGTTGGCCCTCGTGAAAAGTACTCTGCTCAAATGCACTAAACGCTGTTAAAAGTGCAGTTTACAGACACGGTTACACCCTGCTGCTGTCACTCAGCTGCAGCCCCGTCCAGACGCTGTGTGGGGACGAGGAATGAGTTTCCACCTGCCATGTCTCCGTTTCGGGCCTGCCAAGCCTCGGTATTCACACTTGCAAGAGGTCACTTCTGCCTCAAAAGCGTTTGCAGCTGCCAGACCTCGACAGTGCTCGCAGCTGCCAGACCATGGTGTCAGTGTCCTCACCGGCTAGAGACCTTTTAGTCAGACTCTTGTGTTCACAAACACCAAACCATGGCTTGAGCACAGCCAGGCCTGAGTGGTCGCACCGGCCAGACCGTGGCATTTTCCCCTTTCAGACCTCGATGGTGTTAGCAGCTGGCACACCTCATCTAGGTTAGCACCTGTCCGCGCTCGGTGATTGCACCAGCCAGGCAGTGCACTCGACAGGGCTCCCCACTGGACCTCGCTCCCTCCCTCGTTGTTTGCACACGTCATGCCTCTGTGCACCAGCCAGTCAGGCCTCGGTGTTTGCCCACATCAGGCCTCGGTGTTTGCACACATCAGGCCTCAGTGTTTGCATATGTCAGGCCTCGGTGTTTGCACATGTCAGTCAGGCCTCAGTGTTTGCATGTCAGGCCTATTTGTCTGCACCAGCCAGTCAGGCCTCGGTGTTTGCACACATCAGGCCTCGGTGTTTGCACATGTCAGTCAGGCCTCAGTGTTTGCATATGTCAGGCCTATTTGTCTGCACCAGCCAGTCAGGGCTCGGTGTTTGCACCAGCCAGTCAGGCCTCGGTGTTTGCACACATCAGGCCTCTGTGTTTGCACACATCAGGCCTCAGTGTTTGCACAGGTCAGTCAGGCCTCAGTGTTTGCATATGTCAGGCCTATTTGTCTGCACCAGCCAGTCAGGGCTCGGTGTTTGCACTAGCCAGTCAGGCCTCGGTGTGGGCACCCACAATGCCTCCGTGTTTTGCAACTGTCAGGCCTCGGTACTTCCAGTGGCCTTCACTACCCCACAGGCTGGCAGATTAAACGCCAGTCCGGCGCAGACCGAGGCTTGATCCATACAGATTAGTGCGCTTTGGGGCAGCTTTAACGATAATCCCGCTGCAGACGGCATCAAGTACATGTCAATAACCCGAGATGAAAGCAGCATCACCCGAGGGAAGAGGCTCACTCACGGAACCTCTCAGGCCGGCTTTCAAGGCCTGGGCAAGGATGCTTGGCGGCGGAGAGGCCGCTGGGCACCGCTGCTCTGTGTCACACACACGAATGAGACGGCGGGAGGTGCGCGTGCATGAGATGGGGCGCAGGGGTAAGGGACGGAGCGCGAAAGACAGAGGGTGAGAGACAAAGCGGCAGAAGTCGTGAGTGACTGTGACCAGGGGCCTCTAGAGACACTAGGGGCGAGACCGAGTGAGACAGTGAGAGAAGCGAGATGGGTCAGAGGGGTAAGAGACAGAGCTGTGACAGACACGGAATGAGTAGTGAGTGACAGAGTCAGGGAGAGTGGGAATAGAGACAGCAGGGAGAGAGCTTAGGTTACTGACAAAGAAAGGAAGAGAGGTGAGAAACTAGTGGCGTGAATGAGACAGTGAGAGAAGCGGGAATAGAGTCAGAGCGTTAAGACACAGAGAGGCGAGAGAGACGGATGAGGGAGAGTGACAGAGAGGTAAGGGAGACGGGGTGATTGAGAGAGGGAGACAGTTGGTGGCAAGAGAGCCTAGTTTAAGTGAGAGAGGCAGGGGATGAATGAGACGTAGTGAGTGAGGTAGGGGGTTTAATTAGTGACACAGACAATGGGGTAAGTGAGAAACATGGAATAGGTGAGAGGGCAGGGTAAGCGGGAGAGGCAGAAGAAAGAGCAATTCAGAGGGGTGAAAGCAGTGGCGTAGTTAGCCCTATGGCCGCCAGTGGCGAATATGACTCATTACAACGCATAGTAATACAACGCGTGCCATTACAACGCGGGTATTACTACGCGTTGTCATTACGACATGCCATTACATCGCATACTTTTACCGCGCATATTCCTTTACCACGCATGCCATTACAACGCAAAGGCATGCGTGGTAAAGGTATACTCATGGTAAAAGTATGAAAGGTAAGTGACACTACACTGCCCTACCCTAAACCATTATTTAGTATCCCTGCACGACACTGCCCCGACTCCCAGTCCTAACACTACCCTGCACGACCCCCCCGACACTACCCTAAACCCTAAAACACTACCCTACACTACACAAACACCACAACACTACCCTAAACCCTAAAACACTACCCCCAGCACGTCCCTCCCCCGACCCCCAGTCCGGTCCCTACACTAAAACACTACCCTGCACGACCCCCCCCCGACACTACCCTAAACCCTAAAACACTACCCTACACTACACAAACACCACACCACAACACTACCCTAAACCCTAAAACACTACCCCAGCACGACCCTCCCCCGCCCCCCAGTCCGGTCCCGACACTGAAACACTACCATGCACGACCCCTGACACTACCCTAAACCCTAAAACACTACCCTACACTACACAAACACCACAACACCTCCTTAAACCCTAAAACACTACCCCCAGCACGTCCCTCCCCCGACCCCCAGTCCGGTCCCTACACTCAAACACTACCCTGCACGACCCCCCGACACTACCCTTAAACACTACCCTACACTACACAAACACCACAACACTACCCTAAACCCTAAAACACTACCCCCATCACAACCCTCTCCCGCCCCCCAGTCCGGTCCCTACACTGAAACACTACCCCCAGCACGACCCTCTCCCTACCCCCAATCCCCCTTACCTCTCTCTCCTCGTGGTTCCTCTCTCCTGGTTCCAGCGTCGTCTAAGGGGTGGTGCATGTCGTTGTGAGGAAACGGAAGAGCCTCAGTGTCCTCACAACGATGTGGATAGCCATTGCATCGCTTGCGTTGTAAAAGCGCATGCGATGTAATGGTATGCGTAGTAATGGTTACGCGTTGTTACATCGCATGCGTTGTAACGCATGCGATTTAATGACTTGCGGAGAAACAGCTGCGTTGTAATGGCTGTTCACCGCCAGTGGCGGTTCCTGCGTTTGCCGCCCTTTGGCGGCCACTTGAAGAGGGGGGAGGGGCTTTTTGGTGGGGATGGGGGGCTAGGCAACATGCCGTCCCGCGATGGGCGTAATATTAGGGGGGGGGGGGATTGCCGCCCACAAGATGGCAGGTAAGACCGGGAGGAGCCTGCCGCCCCCAAAACTCGTGCTGCCCGGGGCGGACCGCATCCCCTCAAATCCCCCCCTTTGCTACGCCACTGGTTGAAAGAGTGAGGAGTGTGAGAGACACGTGAAACAGAAAAACCAGTGAGTAGGGTAGAGAGACTTTGTGTTAAAGAGATGGAGTGGCGAGATTAAAAATATCCGAGTGAGGTTAAATGTGAAATACGCACTCCATTCCTACTCAAAAAAGAACTGCAAGCGTCCTCTCCTAAGGATGGTTGTCCACCAACATTCTGAAACAAGCTCCAAAATTAACATTGGTCCCTTATCCACTGCCTCCAAAAACAGAATAAATGGCGGACCCATCAGACGAGTAAGTTGTAGAACATAATATTGGGTCCCCGGGAGGACTTGGCAAGTACTAGCTCAATACAAGGCTACATTCTGCCCTTTTCCCTTCAGCATGACGAAGGGGGGCGAAGTTCTGCATTTGTCCTGCTCCAACTTACTTGTCTTCCTATTGACAGGTTTGTCACCAGAGCGATAGCCCTAACCACAATTTTGTTTGTTTTGCTGCAGCACCATTGACTCGTCTTGTGGGAATTATTTATGCAGTGCACGCGTTTAAAGTGTGGTTTGTTCACTAACGCCTGTTTTGTGTTCCCAGCTAGCGGCGCTGAGACTAGCCCTTCCCCATCGGCAACTTTGAAGTCGGCTTGCGGCGTCCGGTTCGCCAGCAGGTACTGGGTGGAGGGGGACACACCTAGCGGCATTGGCGGCAGCGTAAAAAGGGTCACCAGGATGCGGGGAATTGGTCCTGGATAGGATTGTAACGATTTATCTAATTTCAGGAGCAGCTCATATTTAAGTGGAGTGATCTGAGACTAGGCGGCGACCACACAGGAGAGTGGAGTACAGTGAACAGGAACAGGTATGAGTTATGGCTCAGGTGAACGAGGGGGGAGGCGAGGGAGTCCATCTTCTGAACTCCAGGAGGGTTAAGCAAGAGGGTGAGGCGTGGGATCCAGGGGATTTGACACACGCAAGGCGCTATTAGGGCATAGGCGTTTGGGTTTAATGGCTAACGTTTCCCCCTTTTTCATCTCCGCACGCAGAATAATATTCGAACCGTCAGTAGGGTGAACCTCAGCTTCAAGTCGTGACAATTTCGATCCACCTAATAAGTAAGTACAGGGAGGAGGGGCGTGGCGCAAGGTCGTGGCGATCACAAAGGACACAGAGAGGTCCAGTCAAGGCAGCATGGGAACAAGTGTGTTGAATTTTCTGACACGTAACTTTTTCTCCTCAGATTGGTCTCCGTGGCCTTCGTGCGCCAAAGAGCGACATGGATAGCCAGGGCTCCCCCCACCCCCCTGTTTTCACAGATGTCCCAGGTGGAGGATTCACAGCCAGGCACCTCTCAGGATGGGCAATGGGAGGCGTTTATCCAGCTGGCCAAGACCAAGGGGTTGGCATGGGCGGCAGGGATCTTGAAGTCGAATGAAACAGAGGATTCCGGTGTCGTCGTCGAGGGCCCTGCCCCAGAGCAACAGCCTAGCGCGGATTCAGGACCTTCAAGGCCAAAGCGGGCTCGCAGGCCGACCAATAAGGACTTTCCCGCAGATCCTCCCGTCCCCAGAGGTAGAGCGCAGTCGGCCCCCCGTGAAGCCGCTCCCCCGCCTGCCACTGCCCCGTGCCCAGTGCTGGGGCCTGTAGTCATGGCGGACAGTAACGCGGCCCCAGCAAATACCGACACCTTGGACAAGATGGGTAAGCTCATGGACACAATGATGAGTTTCATGGCGAATTATAAAGCGGGTATGGCAGGGACTGGCCCCCCGCCGCTGCGCATTAGCCCAAGTACTGGGGAGGGAGGGGGACAAGCAGCTGCCAGGGTGTGGGCGAACCAGGTGAGCGAGCCGCAAGCACAATATGTGGTCCCAGCTGTTACAGCGCCGGCAATTACCATGGAGGTGGCCAGGTTTCCTGGGCCAAGTGCAACAACAATGGCCATAGACGGGGAACGCAGTGCACCAGCTCCCGCCAGCCCTCCCACCGCGACTGCTAGCCCAGTTCCATCGGCGGTTACTGTGGGCATGCCAGCCCCACCCCCCCTGGCGGCACCCCCCGCAATCCTCGCTCAGGGCGCTGCACCCCCGGTCGCCTCCGGGGACTCCCAGAAGGGTCCGCCACCGCCCCCAGTCCCCTTTCAGCCTATAGTTGCAGCCGCCCTGCAACCGAGTCCGCCAACAGCCGCCCCCTGCCCATCTCTGCCGCTCCCTTGCTGTCGGGTCGCAGCTCATTAGCGTGGCAGGTCCCCCAGGAAGCCAAGGAGGGGATCTGGCGGCGGGACTTCATAGACATATTTACCCTTTTAATGCTTGGGCAGGAGGGGCTTGATGCAAGGAAAATGGGTATGAAGGAGGAGGACAAGAAGGTCAAATACCAGACGTGGCCAGACAAAACCATTGACAACTGGCTAGAAGCCTTTTCAATTCTGGCGGCAGTTATCATGGAGAAATATCCAGAGTTGGGTCCGGGGTTGATGCAGTATTCCAGGATAATTCACAATGAGACCATCAAGTGGGGAGGCCTGGGCTGGTTGAATTATGACAGGGAGTTCCGCAAAAAGATGTCCATGTGCCCGGAGATGGGGTGGGACCAGGAGGAGGTCCAATTATGGATGGAACACATGGGCACCCCCACCCCGCAGAGCAAAAGTTATCAGACCAAATTTGAGAGCGGGCAGTCAGCGGGAAGGGGTTCTTTTCAGGGGGGGAAGAGCAGCTTTAAACAGCCCTTTTGGGGTGGGCACAGAAGAGGTAGCCAGCGGGGAGGCTTCATACGTTCGCCTCAAGGGACCTGTAGGTTGTTTAATGCGGGATCATGCTCCTGGGGCAAAACATGCAAGTTTATGCACAACTGCAACAAATGTGGAGGGTCCCACCCGACAGCATCCTGTTACTCCAAGCAGGAGCAGTTGCCACTGGGGAAAAGCAAGCAGGACAGCTGAGGGTTACATAGTCACAACTGAATTGCACCCCCACCCATTCATCTCTATGATCCCCCCTGGTTCTATCAGCCCCCTGCATCTGGCTATGCCCCCGCCCCGTCAGGACAGTGTCCCACCATCCTCGAGCACAGTCATGGGCCAGTCTCCATTAGTCCTAGACAACCTCACGCCACTACTCAGGCGGTATCCCAACAAACATGACAGTCAGCTGCTGCTGGCCGGTTTCTCGGAGGGATTCAAGATCCCCTATGTCGGCCCCCTGGTAAGCAGGGAGGCAGACAACCTCAAATCAGCTAGGGAGCATCCGGCAGTGGTACAGGCCAAGGTCGAAAAAGAACGGGCCCTAGGTAGTGTGGCGGGCTCCTTCCACCGCCCCCGCTAGACAATTTTGTTGTCTCCCCCCTGGGGGTGGTACCCAAGAAGGAACCAGGTTCATTCAGGTTAATTCACCACCTGTCATACCCGGAGGGAGAATTGGTGAATCATGGGCTGGAGGAGGGCACCTGCTCTGTGACATACTGCACCCTGGACGTGGCATTAGACTTGGTCAGGAGGGCGGGTAAAGGGGCGTGGCTAGCCAAAGCAGACATCGAATCCGCTTTCCGCTTGCTACCGGTCCACCCAAGCAGTCAGCACTTGCTAGGATTCAAGCTGGAGGGCAGGTACTATTATGATAGATCCATGCCCATGGGATGCGCAGTCTCCTGTGTGTATTTCGAGGCCTTCAGCTCCTTCCTGCAGTGGGCTCTCCAGGAGACTTACAACGTGAAGGGGGTGACCCATTACTTGGACGACTTTCTTTTCATTGGGGGCGAGGGCACGCAAGACTGCAGGAATGCCCTCTTAGACTTTGAAAATCTATCCAGCCTCCTGTTGTCCCACTTGCCCCAGGGAAGACGGAGGGTCCGGCGCAGGACCTGACATTTCTGGGCATAGAACTGGACACCATTGCGGGGGAATCCAGGCTGCCAGCAGACAAGATTCAGGAACTAGCACAGCACATCCAGATAGCCATGGGACAGGACAAGGCCTCACTGGGTTTCATACAGAGCTTGCTGGGGAAGTTGAATTTTGCCGCTAGAGTGATACCAGCTGGAAGGGTGTTTGCAAGGAGGTTAGCAAGGGCCACTGCCAAGGTCAAGAAGAAGCACCACATGGTGAAACTGAGCAAGGGGATGAGGAAAGACCTGGGCATGTGGGCAGAGTTCTTAGCCAATTTCAATGGCTCTGTCATCTGGAGGGCTCCCTGGGCGGGCAGTCCTGAGCTAGCTCTGTTCACAGATGCGGCAGGCAGTGAGGGCTTTGGTGCTATATTGGACAGCGAATGGTGTGCTGAATGATGGCCCAATTCATGGGACAAAAGAAAGATCACGGCCAACGTAACTGTGTTGGAGTTATTTCCAATTGTGGTAGCTTTTCATCTCTGGCTTAGGTGCTGGCAGCAAAAAGGGTCCTTTTCTGGTCGGACAACATGGCAGTGGTGCAGGCTATCAACTCACAGTCAGCAAGCTGTCCCCATGTCTTGTGTTTGTTGAGGGAATTGGTGCGGGCTTGCTTATATAACAATGTGGAATGTAGGGCACGGCACATTCAAGTGGGTGCAGAATATAGCACCTGATGCTGTCTCTCGTTTTCTGTGGCGCCGTTTCCGGGAGGCGTGGCCGAGAGAGGAGATGACCCCATTTCCAACGCACCTCTGGTTCCTTCTCAAGTGGAACAGCGTCTGAGGGAACTAGGCGAGGTTTCCTTAGCACCCAGGACCAGTAAGCGCAATAGGGCTTGCGTTGCCATGTTTTGCTCGGTGGTGGGAGCCTGGGAGGAAGGGGGGACATCCTTGGAGCACAGGGTGCAAACCTTTATAGTGTGGGCCAAAGATAAAGGGAAAAGCCACTCCTGGATCTCTGGCCACTTGTCGGCAATAAGTCATCATGCTAAATTGAAGGGCCAGGACGATCCTACCAGGTCTTTCCTTATCAGGGCGGCACTAAAGGGCTGGGCGAGGAGTGTGCCTCAGGCACCGGATACTAGGTCCCCCATTGAGTTTAAGACACTGCAGGACATGCTTGACTGTGTGCACAAGGCAACCCATTCAGCTTTTGAAGCCGCCCTGTTTTCAGCTACCTTCAGTCTGGCATTTTTGGGGGCCCTGAGAATCAGCAAGTTAGTGGCAAGGTCCAAAACAGACTCTTCTGGGGTGGCATTAAAGGGACAGGATGCAGTGCTCTCTGGGGCTTCCCTTAGAATTGTGGTAAGAAGATCTAAAACGGACCAGGCCGGGGAAGGGATGGTGATCTGTTTGCACCAACTGTGGGACAGGCGGTATTGCCCAGTGGGCCTGGTCGCCTCCTACCTGGCCCTTCGCCCGGCTGCAGAGGGTTATTTACTGATTCATGCTGACAGCACGCCCCTTACCAAGTTTCAGGTTGAACAGGTAATGAAGGTATGCTTAACTATGTCAGGCAACACGGGTCCGGGCAAGCGTTTTTGCAGTCACTCTTACAGAATAGGGGCAGCAACTACAGCTTTCAGGCCGGGCATGTCAGCGGAGCGCATTATGCAGGTGGGACGATGGGAATCCCAATGTTTTAAAAGGTACATCCGTCCATAAGCCACCCAGGGGAGTGGCCGGAGGAGAGGTTAAGTGACTCATGTACGGGCGAATTTTATATGTACCTGGGGGCAACCCGGTGATGCACCAGATGTTTGGTGGTGTTCAGTGTTATTGTGTAAATTATGTGCAATTTTTTGAGTAGTGTTTATGATGGTTTGCAGTGCTTCAATAAATGTGTTTAGCAACCTTGCATTTCTTTATTTTGCTAGGAGCAAAGGTCTGGGTGATTGGCCATTCGTGTGTCTTGAGAGTTGCACGATGGGCGGAAAGCAGGAAATGGAGGCATGGGTTTTCCGCCACTGAGATAATTTGGTTGGGTTTCCCAGGCATGCGCTGGAACAGCTTGCTGAAGAAGCTGCGGCACAGACTAGGGGGGGTGCCCCCCCTCCCAACATCCTGGTCATACACCTGGGAGGCAATGAGTTACTTGGCACGGGTAGGAGGGCACTGTTGCAAGAAATGAAATCCTCCATGTGCAAGTTAAGCAACCTATTGGGGACATGTGAGTTATGGTGGTCGGAGATAACCCCACGTTTAAGGTGGAGTGGGGCCCGGTCAGGGGAGGCCGTGGCAACCTCACGCAGGAGAGTTAACAGTGCAATGCGCAAATTCACTGAACAGAGGGGGTTTGGCTTTATTAGACACGGTCTGCTGCATGCCAAGTCCACAGGGTGTTTTGAAGAGGAGGGGGTTCACCTTTCTAGAGTGGGCATGGACTTGTTTTTGTTGGACCTGGGCGAGGCCCAGGATGTAGGTAAGAATGCCTGCCTTGGTGGGGGGCCCCGGTTGTGACGGTGGCCGCACCCAGAGCTGTGGCGGAGTTACAGGGCGATCCAGAGGCTGAAAGGTACATAGGGGTACCCTCTTCGGGAGCACAACAAGGGTGCAAAGGCCAAATATCCCCAGGTGGTCCTCGCGTTGGACCCTGGAGGAACGACAGCGCCCCGCTAGTCCTACGGGCGGTTGTAAACCTGAGCAACTGGGGGCTGCCTGGATACGCTCCGCCTCCTCAAGGGGCGTGAGTAGATGGGTGGACTGGCGGTCCACAGGTGGGAAGGGGTAACCCCTCCCCCAGAATTGGTAAGCACCGATTGGTAAGTGCCACAGTGCAATTTGGCTCATCAGGTGGGGAGGCAGCAGAGGGGCTGCCTGCCCTGGGATCGCCCGTAAGCTGACCCACCATGTTGGCATATTTCGGTATGCAAATAAACCTGCAGCAATTTTCTCCACGAAAAAGGTGTCTTGTGTGTTTATTTTATCAGGAGATTGCTATATGTGTGATGGGGAGTGTGTTGCCGATATTGGCACTATGTGTTAAAGAGATGGAGTGGCGAGATTAAAAATATCCGAGTGAGGTTAAATGTGAAATACGCGCTCCATTCCTACTCAAAAAAGAACTGCAAGCGTCCTCTCCTAAGGATGGTTGTCCGCCAACATTCTGAAACAAGCTCCAAAATTAACATTGGTCCCTTATCCACTGCCTCCAAAAACGGAATAAATGGCGGACCCATCAGACGAGTAAGTTGTAGAACATAATATTGGGTCCCCGGGAGGACTTGGCAAGTACTAGCTCAATACAAGGCTACATTCTGCCCTTTTCCCTTCAGCATGACGAAGGGGGGCGAAGCTCTGCATTTGACCTGCTCCAACTTACTTGTCTACCTATTGACAGGTTTGTCACCAGAGCGATGGCCCTAACCTCAAAACTCCAAGCAGAGTAAGGCTTTGGTAGGCACATTCACCTTTCACTGTAAATTCCCCAAAATCCTGTTTATTAATATATATATATATATATATATATATATATATATATATTTTTTTTTTTTTTCAACTCACTCAGCAGCGGCAAACTACGATGCGCACACTCCTTCTGCTCAATGAGAGGCTCAATCCATTAGGTGCATGGGGTGGTTTATTAGAAATTCCAAGCCGAAAACCCAACGCGTTTCGGCGTATGTACGCCTTGATCACGGGTAAAGGAAACAAAGTTTTTGGGCACTTTTTCAATTCAAATTGCGTGCAACGTAAAAACGTGAAAACAGTGACAATAGAGAATGGACTGCTGGAAGTCATGCACAATTCATTACATGAGTCGGCCATTTTATAGTAGCAATCTATGTCATACTGAAATACATATTAATGCAATGTGAAGAGAATATATATGAACATAATGATAATCATAATCTTATAGATGCCACTCATGAATATAAACACACATGCATATTTACAGTTGCATCTGTGAAACAGAAAAATGCACCTCGATGCAGTCTTGATAACCATAAGACAATAAAGCCTTGAACTATTACCATATTCCTACGCATCCAATACGTTCAGTATATCATCACTAACGCAATGGTCTCAATATCCAAATGTACAATGGAATATGCCTGACAACATACTTGTAATTGAAATTATTGAACAGGTAATACCACATATTTAGACCGCTAGCAAATTATAAAGCGATCACTTGGTGATTATCTTTGAGTGTAGGAGCATGCTCTGGGCTTCCACGTACAATGAGGCACACCATTTAGGATTACTCTTTAGTCATAAAACTATGGGGATAGTTATTT
Source organism: Calotriton arnoldi (assembly GCA_963921515.1). Lineage (NCBI taxonomy): Eukaryota > Metazoa > Chordata > Amphibia > Caudata > Salamandridae > Calotriton > Calotriton arnoldi. The sequence goes on from CAWUFW010002645.1 coordinate 600,026, forward strand.
TCAAGTGGTAACATTATCACAATTAAGATATCCAGACACAGACGATATGGAAGAAAATGCAGAAGCACGACGAAGGCTAACAGCCAATACTATGTTCAATAGAGCCAGGAATCCGTACAAATTTCAGAAGGGATGGTCCTTCCTACCTCACTATACCAGAAATTTCAGAAATTAGAAAAAATAATGAAAAAACAAACATCTAAGTGGTGGGAGGCCATAACTCTGGAAAAGTATTTGGAAGAAGGAAGAGTCCCGTGAGGCATGAGGATTCTAATTGCTCCCTCATATGAGGAACCGGATCCTGAGCTAACAAAGGAGTGGGCAACCAATCTGATAGACTGTTCAAACCGTATGATGTCCATTTTGATTAAATTTGCATGGAAGGAACGTGAAATTCTTTTAAAAACAATTGAAGAATTAAAAGAGGAAATCAAGAAAGAAGAAAGCATGGATGTATTTACTACCAAATTAGAGGATATAACCAAAAGAATTGAAAAACATGAGGAGGAGATTATTGCAAAAAAGGAAAGGAAATTTGCAAGAGATCAAATTGATTATCAAGTCGGAAGAGTATTCACCTTCAGTCGCAGATATGACAATGCAAGTAACAATTTGAGAGTCACACCATCTGAAGAACCCACGGCATTGTGTGATCCTGAAAGCGAGGCTAGTGAGAGTGATGTTTCGGAGGATGGTATGCTAGTGGGTGACAAAGCTTTGTCCTATCTGACAAATTTTGGGGAGGAATTTCCCCTGTTGAATAAGAGCAAGAATCAACAAAACTGGCAGAAGGGCCGAGGACGGGGCAGAAGAAGGGCCCCAAGCGGGAGAGGCAGAGGAAGAGGAAAAACAAATGGAGAGAAAACAACATCCACAAAAAGACAAAGAGAGGCCGATGGAGCAAGAGCAGTAGTAACCCCAGTGGGAATGGAAACAAGGGGTCAGAAGCGACGAGGAAAATGAAGAACAACAATGTGGTAAATCTTTCTAAACGTCCGCTAAACAATGTAGAATTGAAAGTTTTACAGTATGGGCTCTCTTTTTGTCCAACAACTCCATTTGGCTACTCCCAAGGTAGAATTGATCTATTTCACTTTGTGAGAAAATTAAAACTGCGTAAGTGGCACAAACTGAAAGCCAAGTCGACCATAGCCCCCAATACCTCTGCACGACCTAGCCCAAACATACTAACTATTAGGGAAGTTGATACTCTAATTGCATTGAATGAACTGAATACGGAAGATCCTGACTATACACTTTCTGATGCACAATCTATGGGCTTTGAAGTAGGTGAGAGTTGCCCCAATGATTTTAAACCGAAATCAACTTTTAATCCCTCTCTCCCCTCTTGTGCCATGGACACATTTGAAACATTGGTGATTAAAGACCTGAAAAATTTGGCCAAAAGAAGAATTGGAAGAATGATAATTTGACCAAGAAAGAAAGTTTGGCCGTGAAAACCTTGCAATCTGATCGCAGTGTGGTTATTCGCCAATCGGACAAAGGGGGATTGTCGTGTTATTAAACATTGAAGACTACTCACAGGAGGGCATGTGTCAATTGAACAATGTGGAATGCTATGAGAGAATTCCTAAAGAAAATATTGAGAGTTCTAATACACTGTATGTTGAAAACATGGCACAAAAAGGGTCTTCTAGAGTGGGATGAGTATGCCTATCTTTTGAACAGATCTCCGAAAACAGCCCTATTATATCTTCTACCAAAACTCCACAAGGATCCACTGAGACCACCAGGGAGACCTATTGCGTCTTCCATGGGGTCATTGGTGGAACACACCTCTAAATATATCGATTATTTTTTACGTCCCTATGTAGAGATGTTACCATCCTACATACAGGACAGTAAAGATTTTCTAAATAAGATCAAGGGTGTAGCTTGGGAAGACAACTTTCTTCTGATAACCTTGGATGTGTGCAGTTTGTACACTTCCATAAAACATGTGGATGGCATTCAGGCTTGCAGATATTTCTTTTAATCTCATTCCATTTCTTTTCTGCAGCATACAGATATGTTAATATCTATGATTAGATTTTGCTTGGAGAACAATTTCTTCATTTTCAATGACACATTCTTTAGACAGAAACAAGGGACTGCCATGGGCACCTGCTTTGCTCCCAGTTATGCCAACCTTCTGATGGGGTGGTGGGAGCAGCAGGTGCCCAAGGTCTTCAAACAGTATAGCGACCATGTTAAACTTTGGTTACGTTATATTGATGACCTTTTTATTATATGGCAAGGAAGTCAGGAACAGGCTACCAATTTTGTTTCCCTACTTAACATTAGTGAATATAATCTGAAATTTGAGGGGAACATCAGCGACAACTGTATAGAGTTTATGGATACACAGATTACTGTAGTTAACAATCAAGTTACTTCTAGATTGTTTCGTAAGAAAACTGCTGGCAACACACTGCTTCATGCAGAAAGTAGCCACCCCAGGAATCTGATAAACAGCATTCCGTATGGTGAGTTCCTTCGGGCTCGGAGGAACTGTAGTTTTGACCCGGACTTCCAGGATGAATGTGACCGCATGGCAGCCAGATTTAAAGATCGTGGCTATACAGAATGTGTCATTGAGAAGGCTCGCTTAAAGGCTATTAATCTTAGCCGTGAGAGTGTGCTCGCCCCAAAATGAAGGATGCTATCTCTAATGAAAATGTCATCAGGTATATTTCCACTTATAATACCACCTCGCAAGACCTTAAAAAATGTCTTACAAAGCATTGGGGGATTTAAAAAAGTGAGCCTACGCTGACTGATGTGTTAGCGGATTATCCCAATATCTCTTTCTAGGAAAGGGAACTCCTTAAGGGATAAATTGTGTGTTAATGAAATATCAGTTGAAAACAAATAGGCTCGAACATACAAGGGTTTTATACTTGCATGTCTTGCAAGGCATGTAGGTATAGCACCAATGTTAAGAAAGTCTTTTTCCCGATTACCAATACTGATAGACAGATTGAAAAACATTTAACATGCTTATCAGATTTTTGCGTTTACGTATTGACATGCCCATGTCCCAAAAGTTACGTGGGTAGCACCATGTTTCCTGCAAAAAAACGGATCCTGGAACACACGCGTGCCATTCAAAATAAAGAAGTTTATCCAGTGGCACGCCATTTTGAGGAAGAGCACAAAAGCAATAGAAACCTTTTGCGCTTCTATGTAATTGATCGCGTTCCTCAAACTATGAGAGGGGGTGATCGAATCCGTAAATTAAGACAATTGGAATCCAAGTCTATACTTGAATTAGATACTAGAGTACCTCAGGGTCTTAACTCTGAAGAGGAATTGGCGTGGTATTTGGGGGAATGATTTACACTTGTTCATTGCAGGTGTATCCCCCTGGTCTATGCACTTGGATTGGGATTTCTGCATTTCTGGTTTTCTATATGATGAAATAGTAGTCTTCTGCTGCTAGTTTTTAATAACTTTATTATTTTTATTTTCAGTTTATAATTTTTTATCATGTTGACATAGTAATTTCTATTGAAATATTGTGAGAAATGTTTCATCTTTATCGTTTTCTTTCACTTGGACTGATGGTCTCAATAGTGATTGTATGTTATTTATGTTTTTCATAGGTTCAACCGTGGAGCTGAATATGCACAAGCACCTTAGTGAGAGATTTTTTATGAGATCATGAAATTTGCCACTTGAAGATTTATTTTGAATTAATGCAGATCTTATTGGTTCTGAAAACTCCTTAATTATTACTGTTTGGGCACTTGCCAGGAGTTTAAGTGAGAAATGTGATGTGAGAATTGACTTAGCCCACTTGGGCAGGATTGTTCTAGACAATTATCTCTTGTTTACATCTTTTCATATCATGTTATAGACATTGTCTCTGAGTATTTTGCATATTATTGTATATCGCATATTAATTGTGCATTTTTGTGAGCCAGACAGTCTGTTAGCATTGCTCCTAAGCTGAAAGATAATCACCAGGTGATCGCTTTATAATTTGCTAGCGGTCTAAATATGTGGTATTACCTGTTCAATAATTTCAATTACAAATATGTTGGCAGGCATATTCCATTGTACATTTGGATATTGAGACCATTGCGTTAGTGATGATATACTGAACGTATTGGATGCGTAGGAATATGGTAATAGTTCATGGCTTTATTGTCTTATGGTTATCAAGACTGCATCGAGGTGCATTTTTCTGTTTCATAGATGCAACTGAATATATATATGTGTGTGTTTATATTCATGAGTGGCATCTGTAAGATTTTTATGATTATCATGATTATTATGTTCATATATATTCTCTTCACATTGCATTAATATGTATTGCAGTATGACATAGATTGCTACTATAAAATGGCCGACTCATGTAATGAATTGTGCATGACTTCCAGCAGTCCATTCTCTATTGTCACTGTTTTCACGTTTTTACGTTGCACGCAATTTGAATTGAAAAAGTGCCCAAAAACATTGTTTCCTTTACCCGTGATCAAGGCGTACATACGCCGAAACGCGTTGGGCTTCCGGCTTGGAATTTCTAATAAACCACCCCATGCACCTAATGGATTGAGCCTCTCATTGAGCGGAAGGAGTGTGCGCATCGTAGCTTTGCCGCTGCTGAGTGAGTTGAAAGAAATACAGGGTGTCCTCGCACGCACCGTTGCTGTTGAGTCCCGGCTTCCACGAGGTGTGGGAATTCAATATATATATATTCAAAAAAGCATGATTATATTATGCACACATATATACATATATATATATATATACACACACACACACACACACACACACACTCACATATATATACATATATACACTCGTATTCTGTTTACTTGAGTAAATATTGGACATTATAGCAGCAGCAGTATCCACTGAAAGGTCTTGGAAATCCTGATTAGAAGTCAAGCGACTGTTGGTCAAGTTATTTTTGCACTTCTAGATTCACTTGTCCCGTTTATGATTTGTATGCTTGTAAACCAAGCAATCTTTTCTTAAAGATCCAAAGCTGTTGCAGGTGGTGTGGGAGGCAGACCTGGGCAAGCTAGAGGATGCCGAATGGGGAAGCCAAGATGGTCATCCGGGTGTTGGTGATCTCCATGCATCTCAGGTTCATCCAGTTCAAATACCTTCATCGTTAGTACTACAGGCCGGCGAGGCTGTGGTGGATGGGTAGGTCTGTTAGCCCGAACTATCTCAGGTGCGCGGCCTCGCCCTGAACATTCTACCACACCGTTTGGGAGTGCTGGTGTCCAAAAGTACTGGCGTACAATAGACATGGCCCTTGGGGGGGGGGGAGGGGGGTCCTTGGCAGACCGCTAGACCTAGACCCAAAGGATATTTGTTAGACCTGACAGGCTTATGGTGGCCTTCTCCCAACTTTTTCCCTACCTCCTTCACTTTTCTGACCTCATTTTTGCTGGCTTTAGAACTCTGTGCACTTTACCACTGCTAACCAGTGCTAAAGTGCTTGTGCTCTCTCTCCTAAACATGGTGACATTGGTTCATCCCCAATAGGCACTGTTATACTTGGCATCTTTGATGTGGTTTCACCTGACTTTTTGCACATTTAATTTACTTATAAGTCCCTAGTAAAGTAGTACTCCCTGACCCAGGGGCTGTAAATTAAATGCTACTAGTGGGCTTGCAGCACTCATTGTGCCACCCACTGAAGTAGCCCTTTAACCATGACGCAGGCCTGCCACTGTAGAGTCTGTGCGTGCAGTTTTACACCTGGCAAAATAAACCTTTTGACAGGCCCAAACCTTCCATTTTTATACATAAAAGTCACTCCCAAGGTAGGTCTTGGACAACCCAGAGGGCAGGGAGCAATGTATTTGAAAGGCAGGACATGTACTTTTGAGTTTTACATGTCCTGGTAGTGAAAAACTCTCAAAGTCGTTTTTCACTACTGCAAGGCCTATCTCTCCCGTAAGATTACATTGGGATTACCTTTTACATTTTATAAGTGAAATTTCCAATTGGGAAGAAATAAGACCCCCAAGTCTGGTGTCTCTGGAATCCCAATTTAAAATCCTAACTTATGGTGTAGACGGATTTTAAATTACAATTCGGAAAATGCCACTTTTAGAAAGTGGGCATTTTATTACTTTAGCCATTTGGTGTCTGCTGCCTGTCTCTGATCACATCTGGGGTGAGTGACAGCTGGGCTTTGTGTATTCCCTCTAGATAGCCACACATAATGGGACATTAGGTGTGACTTGATGAGCTATCCTGGGAGGATGGGACGGAGGAACTGGACCCAGCCTCACTTACACCTAAATAGGCGGTGTCCTGTCCCCACACAAAGGGCTGCATTCCCCCTGTAGTGAGTCTGGAGCCGGGGCAGGAAGAGAGGACCTCTGTGCACTTCAAAGACCTTTCTTTGAAGTCTTCTCCACTTTAAAGGCCCAACTGGGTATAAGTACTGGACCTCTGACACCACCACGTCAGTACACTTCTGGACCTGTGAAGACTCTGCCAGGAAGAAGGACTGCTGTGCTGTTGAAGGACCGCCACGCTGCTTGACTGCTGCTTTGCCTGGCTTCAGCCTTACTGTGCTGCCTGCTGTTCCGCTGCCTGGGAGAGAAGTGGACCTGCATCACTTGAACCCAGAGTGACTGCAAGGGCTAGTTGGTATCCTCATCTTAAGTCTCAGGGACATAAAATACTTCCAATCACCCTGCTTTTGCACCTGGACTCTGCCATCTGTGAGTCTGCCCTGCCAAGTGGTGCCACCCCAGGCCTGGCCCTTTGGAAGTGGGCCTAGAGGAACCGACGCATCAGCTGTCGAACCGACGCATTGTTGCTGCTGCGCAGATCAGAACCGATGCATCGCCTCTGCTGTGTGGATCAGAACTGGTGCTTTGTCTCTGCTGCGTGGATCGGCACCGACGCATCACCGCTGCTGGTGAATCAAACCTTCGGAACCACCACTCTTCCTGGCGCAAGGTCACTGCATCTCCATCGACGGCAGCTTCGACGATAATGCAGAACCTCTGTATCGCAGCTTACTGCTCATCGGAGCGTGCTGTTGCACGGATCAGGACCAGCGCATCATCGCCGCTGCGTGGGTTGGCACCGACCCATCGCCTCAACTGTACCATACATCCTCAATGTCGACGCACCCAGGATTAGGGTACTTTTAGTCAGCGGGCCTCACTAGGTCCCTGTTTCTGGCCTGCACTCAATTGTGGTCTGCCTTAACTTTCGGCTTTGTACCGGTCCGGCACAACCAGATGTCCTGAGTAGCACTTTTTGCTTCTAAGCGCTATTTCTCACTTTAAACTTCAAAATTCAATATCTCAAGTTCTACTTATTGGATTTTTGTCATTTGGTTCTTGTTTTATTTATTAAATTAAGCTCTGTTTTTCTAAACTAGTGTGGACTCTTTTTGTGTGGTGTTTTCACTATTTTACTCTTTGAAGTGTTGCACAAATACTTTACACATTGCCTCTAAAATGAAGCCTGACTGCTCTATGCCAAGCTACCAGAGGGTGAGCACAGGCTAATTTAGGGTTTGCCTGCCTCTTACCCTGACTAAAATTGTGGTTACTGCTTGCCCAGGGCTTGACCCTAATCAACCAATAAACCAATTTCTAACAATATCCTGCTGGGGATCATGGATGACTTCAGTGGCCCGCGCAATGTCTGCACTCTACAGAGATTTAGCGTGTCACTGGAGGACCCCCGCCCCCACAGCTGCCGAATGGACCAGGGGAATAAATCACTGCGCCAAACTGGAAGAACTCATGTACAAAAATAGAGGCGCAAATAAAAAATATGTTTAAATATGGCACCCCTGGCTTCAGTTTATATTCCCTTTCAAACTGCCTACCAACGGAGACTAGCATCCATTAATCAAAACAAAATATGTATGCCCTGGCTCTGTTGTACCAGTGCCGTGTGACATGGTGGGCTGGGACCAGACACAATTATATTTTGTTCTGTATTGTACTTTTGTTTCTGTACAAGTAAAAACCAATCTTTTTTTTTTTTTAAAAAGACCCAAGGCCAGAGAGCTTTTCAGCAACTGCCTATAAAGTTATGTAGCCTACTAAACGTGTAAGTGGTAGACACCATTTGGTTTTTTGTTAGAAGACTATCTAAAGCATATCTGAGTCATATCTCTGGAACTACACTTCTGTTTTTGTCGTGGTTTCTTACGATAAATAGCACAGACTGGACGCTGACCTACACCAAGGGCAGTATCCGAATTTACTTTGCATCTGAAATGAAACATCACACCACCTGATCGCCTGCTCAACCACAGCTACCACTGGAGAATTAAGGAAACCAAGGGAGCCTTCACTAACCTTTAGGAGCAGATAGAACAAGGACAAAAAGTGACAAAAAATCAGCGAGGGAGAAAGATAGGGGAGTGACACCTCTATGGATGATGGTGCAGGGGCTCAAAGTTTAGAAAGATGGGAAACACATAGATGAAAGAGACAGAAGGGAGATAAAATCAGGGGAGGGAGAAGGGAGTGACAGAGTGATGTGAACACGAGAGGACCTGAGAGATATAAAGAGAAGGATGTGAGTGACAAACGAGTTATATATATATATATATATATATATATATCACACAGAGAGGATCTAAGAAGAACAAAAATCCAGGCGAGCCCACTCGGTCGGTCAAGGCAGTTTATTTCTTTAAGACAGACAAGGACGACGCGTTTCGACCACGTCCGTGGTCTTGGTCACATGACCCTCGCCTCCAGTGATTTGCATTTAAAGGTAAGTGCACGTGATATAATAAACATAAAAGAAATGTTAATAGCACATGTCAAAAAACAACGTGAAGGAAATAAACAGTGAAAACAGACGCAGCTGTTTGAGATGAAAATACATTTCAATATTTCATTGATTTTCAAGTCGTAAACCCCACATTTGTAAAGCATTTTAACAGCAACCACCTAATATAGTAATTCAGCATTGGCAAAATATATATATATATATATACATATATTTTTTTTTTTAAACAAGTCATGTGTTTAAACTATCATTACTTTAAATGGCAGGTGCACGAATAATATGAGAAGTAGAGAAATTGAGAGTGAGTGCCCTTCAATAGGATTGAACCACAGAGCTTGGTACTTCGTTACTTACACACACACACACACACACACACACACACACACAAACATTTTGAAAATCACACATCAAGCTCCAAATGGTTAAATGTTAGCACAACTACATTTCATCAAGATGGCGCCAGAGCGGTATTTGAAGTACAGAGGCTCTCCATTAAGATGGTTGAGTGTAGCTCGCCTGCATCCATTCCCCGGTAAAGGAAGGAGTCGCAATAAATAAGTGACAGAGAAAACTGTGAGGTATATTCAATGGAGTGTGCTGTTCGAAACAAGCAAACCATGGAAAAGGAGCCCGGATCAAAGATGGCCGCAGGGAGATTTAGGGATGGCAGGCAAAGAACAACAATGCCAGCAAAACTGCAGGGACTATCAAGAGTTTACTGGAAGCTTGAGAAAACAAATTACAGTCAGTGACCGAGAACGAAGGGGGTCATGGGAAGGTACAACATCAAAAGAGGTAAGCAAATGAAACCAGCAAAAAAGATAGCATGCCAAGCAGTTGCAGCAGCAACCTACGGACATCACACTGTCTGTGCGACAAAAAGCCTAGCTCCAGTGTCACAGTTGTATGTCAGAATATCAATGGCTGACAAACATCGTGGCATAAATACGGTTTACAAAAACCTTGCTACGCTGGATGTAGATTTGCTACTGTTAACTCCAATAAGACAATATTTTTGTCCGTCGGTTTGCAAGGCCACGATATTCTAGTACATTAGTAGTGTATCACCATAGGTGGTTGCAGAAATGACAACAGACTCATGCGTTCCAGGTAGAGATGTTGGTGTACCAGCAGCAGGAACCGAGCGATGAGGGATTCCTACTCCAGTAAACACACAAGAACAGGCGCAAGTTCCTGAGACAGGCGTTGTGAAGGGCACAGCTCAAGTGTTTTATCTGCAGCAATGTGCGCAGGTGGGTGGGACTTGGGTTAGGGTTTTCACTAATGCCTTTTAGTCACCTAACCAGGAAAGAGGGAGAACATACTGTGACGTGTAAAAACTTTTTGTGCCCAGAAAGACTAAGGGAGTCTCGAAGGCGCTTTAGACTCGAATTCCTGGCGGAGACGAGGACTTGTGTGCACACCTACAGAGATGCTGCGCACAATTACACATGCTTTGATTTGTAGTTATTACAGACAGGGTCTTTGCAGATGCACTGGAACTAATCCTAGATGACATATTTTGGAGAGGACATGACAAGGAGAATAAAAGCACCAGAGAGGACACGCCAGGTGCTAAAAAAATCAGGTCTGTTAGAAAGAAAACCAGTTTGATGAGGTTGTCAGGAAGGAGCCAAGGAAAAGCAGGCCGCCTAGTGCCAAAAGGCACCTACACTAATTGTCAGAGCTTTTGCACAAAAGGAGGAACATCAACCCTAGTGGGACACCCACAGAACCTACATTCAACGTGAGTTCACAGTGACACTCATAAGGGAGACACAAACCTCTGGCCAGATATTTGGGGCGGGACTTCCGACACCAGTACAAAAAGACTGGGGATGCAAGTAGTTCAACAGATGCATCCAGTGTTGGACTGGCCTGTAGGGCAAACAGGCACTGCCTGATGTGCTGGTCTGACAGGTCAATTTGTTGGCCTGTTTTATGGTCTGAAGGGCTGATTCTTACTACTGATTTCCCGGATATTGCCACAAACATTGCGTGTATTCCAGACTCTTGTGTTGCGTCCTTTTTTCTATATCTGCTCTATTTTCACAATACTCGTTAACAAGATGGTGCACGTCTGGCGTCTGTCCCTCACTTATGGCAATTGTTGCCGGGTTTACCTGCACGCCACACGGTAAGCGAACCTTGCCGCATTCTGCCTTGCTTGCACCTGTGATTATATTTTTAATCTGTATGCCCTTGAATTCTTTAATTTCTTTAATTTAGATTGCTATGCCTTTCAATTCACAGCTCCTTTCACCATTCATTTAAAATCTGCCTGGACACTCACCATCCCTTCAGGTGCGTGTCTCGCGTATTCCCAGTCCTTCATATATTGACTTTTTCTTAATAATGTAGTCTCAATATGTCATTTTATTCTATTTTAGATTGTATGGTACCGCACCGACATAGACAGCACTTCCGCCCTATCTAGGAACCAAAGTACCCTATATGGTGCTATATATATGGTCTCAATTCAATTTTAAACTACCCAATTTTTTCCTTTAATTGGGATCACAACATTCTCACCAGCATATGATCTACAGTGTGCTGCACGTTTGGTTGACACCTGCCCATGTATGGATTGATTGGTCGTCTTGTTTCTCTATGGCTCAATCAATAATAATCAATTTTAATTTCTTTTTTCCTCTTTTTCACGGTCATCAGACCCTCTTTTTTCCTCCTCTCTCTCCTCTTTCTATTTCATCTCCTCCTTCTATTTCATCTCTCTTACAGGCATTTTTGTCTAAGGCATATTCAATTATGTCCTTATGACGATCCCCCATATTTTATGGAGGGATCGAAACGCCATCGAAATTATGGTACTATGACTATTGGAAATGTTCTGTAAATAAGTTATGATAGCATTGGTATTCTAAACTGATATGTGACATGACCTGCTTATTATTTCTACAGTCACTAAAAAATGTCTGAACTTTGAAATTCTTTTTTCTTGTTTCGTTGTTCCCCACTTCATTATTTTTTTGTGTTATATGGTTGAATAAATACATGAATATATTCATTTAAGATCTTCTGGCATAGAATTCATTTGACTTCTATGGTTTATGCTTGGTAGTATTCTGCAGTAAGGGGCTGCTGGTTCCTTATAAATACTTGTACCCATGGTCCCTTATATACCTTTGGGGTTCCCTTGATTGTTATAAATACGCAAGCACAAATGCATGCAGTCTCTGCTATGTTGCAAAACACCTTTACAAGTTCAAAACTGCCCCGATTTGCAAATGTGGGCCACTTTCTTTGCTATTCGATCATTTAAAGGGGCCACTTTTATTTCGGATCCCAAGCCAATTTTCTGTTCTAGTCCGACCCTGGCTGCATCTTAGGGTGGTTTGCCGGCCAACATGGAGAGTCTTTGTGTTTGCATGTAAGTAGATGGTGGGGAGACTGAATCAACCCATGCGCCAGCAGCATCTCCCTTTCCATAAGTACTGCTGGAGTGGTACAGGAGGTGAAGGGCATCACCCTGCAATGGAAAATGGCTGCTTATCCCTTGGACACCATGAGACCTGGATCTGCACCCCTAGGATGAAATCAGAAGCAAGTGCCTCAATAATGGTTTCAATCCCCACTGCAGAACAAAGCAACTACCCTGACGGCTGACACCTCCCAATATGGTTGACCAACTTCCATTATTTAAGATGCATTGGAAAAAAGGGTGTACAGGCAGCGGATGGGACCCCGATAGCAGCTACTGTTTCAGACAAGTAATAGTTGGAAAGTTAGTGACTGAGGTGCTGATAGGTCCCTCGTAGCAGCTACAATTTCAGAAATGTACACATGCTAAGCCTTGTTAGCTGCAAGGCTATGGCTGATGCCTTGACAGATCTTCATAGAGCATGCATTCTCCCGGAGATTATTTTCAAGCAATGTTTTCTCCAAAGCAAGCATTATTTTCAAAGGCACACTATCACCCCAGCACTAGTTAGCACCCCAAATTCAAAAGGCATCAGCAAGTGCTTTAATGGCAAGTCTAACAGAAAGCCATGGACCTCAGACCTCAAGCAGTGGTTGAAGTGAGAGACATACCTGAGACACTTGGGTTTTACCTACACCATGGCCATACAGAAGGGTGACAGATTTAACCTGTTAAATTTGCAGTATACACTGAGCATTCCGCATACCAGAAATGCATCCATCTGATTAGAACAGGATGGTGAACCAATACAAGCATCACTAAGTTCAAATCCTTTCTTAAAAGCTTGAGTAATAAGACATTGTGAGAACTTGGGTTATTGGGTGGGGGGGGTGAAACACTTTTCAAGCAATAACCACAATCCTATTTAGGGTGAAGCACAAAAAGTCACTAAGTTAATCTGTGCTTAACCCTCTCGGAACTTGCCACAAAAGCAGTCAGGCTTAACTTAGAGGCAATGTATAAAATATTTATGCAGCACAGAAACAGTAATAAAGTGAAAACACAACACAAGAAAAATCCTACACCAATATAGAAAAATAGCATAAACTTCAGTAAATAAAATGATATCAGAACAATAAAAATCCAATCAGTAGAACTGGAGATATGTAATTCCAAAATCTTAAGTAAAAGTAGTGGCAAAAAGTGCAAAGCACCAACTCGGTTTATCTGGTCGCACCAGACAAGGACAAAGACACAAGTTCAAGCAGACATCGATGGAGTGTGGGCTGGGTACAGGACCGAGTTCGGCCCACTGGACAGTGCACCTGGTAGTACTTGGGCTGAGATGTAAGGTCCTGCGTCAGGCTGCATCATGTTGCGTCGATTATGATGGGCATCGAGCTGCATCGCGCTGAGTCAGTCCAATTGAGGCTACCAATCAGGAGCTGCGAGGTGCTGCGAGGCGAAGTCCTGTGTCAAGTTGTGCCACATTGCGTCACTTCCGATGAAGCCACCAACCTGGAGCTGCGAGGTGCTGCGATGGGAGGTCCTGCGTCGAGTTACATTGAGTTGCATCGTGCTGCGTGTGCTCCAATGAAGCGGCTGATCAGGAGCTGCGAAGTGCTGCGAATGTGAGGTTCTGCATCAAGTTGCGTCGTGCTGCTTCAAGTTTGCTTCAACACTCAGTTGGGCAAGGAGGAGCACACTTTGATGCTAGCAAAGGGTCCAGGACCTGGGGGGCACCTCTTGGTGATCAGGACTCACTCCAGCAGCAGGGCACAGGAAGGTCCAGTTGGGACTGGTCACCTGGGCAGATACAGGACAGTTCTCTGGAGCTTGATATGTTTCTGCGGCTCACACGGAGGCCAGCCAGCTAGCCGTTGGATTCATTCTGGTGGTCCCGAGTTCAAGGAGCAGGTCCATGCTTACATCCTCAGGCAACAAAGCAGTCCTTCCAGTAGCAGGGCAGTACTTCCAGCAGCAGAGCAGTCTTTCTTCTGAGTCTTCCACTGGTCCAGAAATGGTCTGATAAGTGGCTCAGGAGGTTCAGTTTTTATACCTGGTGCCAGCCTCTGAAGTGGGGGGCCTACCAATACTACCCACACCTCTGGTTCTGGAAAGTTCTTCCCTTCCCGTCAAGGATCCAAGTAGTCTAGGGTGACAAAAGACTGGTGTCAAGTTTCTTTGTGTGTGTGCTGAATGCAGCCCTGTACAATGTAAGTGGGGCAGGGAACAGCTCTGCCTCAACAATCCTGGCAGTATGGCCCACCCTGCCACCACCTAATCCCCCTTTGTCTCTGTGGGAGGAATACCAAAAAGCCAACAACAGCTAACCAAATCCCAGTCATACGACCCAGGATACTGCAGAAGGTACAAATGGTTAGGAAAAGAAAATGGAAACTTTCTAAAAGTGGAATTTTCAGACTTTGGACTTAAAATCTGATTTTACATTACAATTACAATTCATCTAAATGTAAACATAATTTTCCTATCTGCTCCCAAACTTAAGTTATCACCTATTAGAAGTAATAAGGTACCCCTATGTTATCCTGTGAGAGAGATAGGCCTTGCTGTAGTGAAAAACGACTTCAGGGGTTTTTCACTACCAGGACATGTAAAACATAAACCCACATATCCTACTTTTAAAATACAATGCACCCTGCTCCATGAACCTTTAGGGTCAAACATAGATCTGACATATGTATTAAAACGGAAGGTTTAGGTCTGGCAAAAGTTTTATTTTGCCAGGTCGAAATGGCAGTTTAAAACTGCACTACAGGCTGCTTTAGCGGGCCTGAGACATGTTTAAAATGGCTACTTTGCTGGATGGCAAAATGAGTGCTACAGGCCCACTAGTAGCATTTAACTTCACAGGTACATGGAGTACCATTTACTAAGGATTTACAAGTAAATTAAATGTGGCAATTAGGTGTAGGCCAATTGTACCATGTATTATATAAAGCACACACGTACTTTAGCACTGGTTAACAGTGGTAACGTGCACAGAGTCATAAAACCAACAAAAACGAATTTAGTAAAACAGGACAGGTAAAGACAAAACATGTGGTGGAATACCACCCAAGGGTGTCAGGTCTAACAGACATTAACAGTTCAGAATGACAATTAATTAAATAAAACCTACATTGAAGTGTTGCTGGCTACGCGTTATTGAAGCCAGGAGAATGCTTTGTTATATTTTTTTGCAGTTTTATATAGCGCAAACTCAGGCATTGGAGCGCTGTAAATGAGCACCATTACACAAGGGCAGGTTCATTTTTAAGCTACTGGAAGATTAAGTGATTTGCCCAGAATCACAGGCTCTTCAGCGGACGACGGAATTTAAACCTGGTTCACCAGTTCCAAAGTTGGCAGCTCTAACCATAAGCCACATCCTCTGCCCTAAAGTGTGTAGCACCTGAGGAATGCCCCACTGTGTGCCTAATACGCAGCATGTCTCCCGAGGGCAGCAAATCAATGATAATGGAACATGAGAGCGTCACTAATACCTGGGCTCCCAAGAATGGTATAAGAGATTTTACGTGGTGTGGCATGAGCACAAGCCTCAAAAATAGTTAAGACAACATGAGGAATCCAGCTGCCCCTGCTTTACTACTACTCGCCAGGTGTACAACTTAACAGAGGCAGCACAGGAATGCCAACAGTGAGACTCGTCAAGACAGAGGAAAGGAGCCACCTCTGTCAGTTTACCTGTACCTGAGGGAAATGAAGAATGGATTCATTATTTTCTCCTGTCAGATATCTCTATCCACTTTAATCTCCCTCGATTTCTCACTCAGATTCCTTCCTGTTTCTCTCATGGACAGTGGGTGGTGAAACTCAGAGAGGATTACGTGCTCAGGACTGAGCCAGGTTTGTGCATTAATCGCAGTGTTACTGAATCGCAATTTGAGTTTGATACATGTGAAAAGCCTTTTTTACGTTCACAAACGGGCCGATTCACAGAATCGGCCCGTTTGCGACCTCGAAAGGTTTCATACATGTGGCCCTATGATCCTAAGTCTGACTCAGGGGCGTAGCTAGGCCTTAGGCTGCCCGTGGCAGCCCCTGCGTTTGCCGCCCTCGGCAAAATGATTGAAGAGCGGGGTGGTAGCGGCCGATTCTTACGGCCGCAGGTAAGAGAGGGGGAAGGGGGGCCGGCTGCCGCCCCAAAACTCGTGCCGCCTGGGGCGGTCCACCCCCATCGCCCCCCCCTAGCTACGCCACTGGTCTGACTCCCAGCATCGTCAAGGCAAACGCAACGAGGTTGGGTCTTGCGCGAGGATAGTAGACCCTTGGAAAAAGAAAGGCTGACGTCTTGTCGTTTTCTTTTCTATTTAGACTCAGAAGTCCACGCCGGGATGAAGTACAATGTTTTCAATAGCATGTACACATCAGAGCCTTCTGTACGTAGGGGCACTAGGGGTCCACTGTGCACCGTGCTAGCGGTTCAAGTTCAGATTGAGAAAAGATGAATGAGTATTGGCCTTAGGTTGCTCAGTGCAGTGTCAAGGGCAGGGGCGGCTCCTCCACTATGGTAAAGGAGAGTCGCCCCACTGCTGAAAGGCAGCAGACAAAATAAAAATAAAATGACAATAAAACTATTTTATTTTTCATTTTATGTTTCACTTCCAGCCACGGAGTCTAGGGTGGGGAGGGGCAATGTTGCAGCGTCACACAGCACGGGGAGGAGGAGTGGAAGGCACTGAAAATGCAAATGTCGATTTGGCCGGCCGTCTTAGGAAGGCTACACCTGAAGGAAGTGACCCGATTAGGGCCACCCGGGTCACTCGCGACCTCCTCTCAGCCTTCCAAGAAATGAAGAGTCGGTAACGCAGTAGAGAATACAAACCAAAGTTCTTTATTGTAAATTGCGCTGCAGCGGAGTCCAGTCTGACTAGATTCCTAAGATGCTATCGAGGGACTGACTTCCAAACATTTGGTATCGTAGAATAAACCTTCCAACACCTCTCGAAAATCCCGCCCCTCATGGAAAAGTACTGCTTGGGCACAGAGGCTGACAAAGGAGGCACTGAGAGATGAGCTAACACCTGCAGTATGGGTACATGTTATCAGACTTCCAAGGCCGTCTTACTCGATCTCAGCTCTCTCTAGTGTGGGAGCATGGCTATGTCTGATGATAGGAATGCAGAGCTGAATAGACTATTCTCTTCGTACATCTGGGTTCCGACCTTGGATGAGATATGAGAACCTTTCTGAACAGCAGCTTCTGCTGAGGCAAGCAGAGAGCGGGGGCACAGATGCTGGGGATTGCTCACAGCGTAACATGGCGAGTGCAAGAGAAAAATGGCGTCTCAGATGCTAACTTAGGCCTACCCTACTCTACAGTAGCCGGGCACATGCACAATAGAAATCACGATTATATGACATAGCTACATGAATGCTAACACAGCACAGCATATATCATGGAAGACGGGGGGAAAAACAGTTCAATTCTAACACATCGACATGCACACTTTGATATCTCCAGGCTATACCTTGGAGATATCAGCAGGGCACAGGCTCCCAGTCCCTGCTGTAGTGTAAAACCGGCCCCCTCCGCCCAATCCCAGCGCTTCTCTCATGCTAGCAGTAATAGCATGAGAGCAGCGCTGGGATTGCGTGTGGAGTCTGGGCACCTGTGCTCATGGAGATTGCAGTGCCGGGAGCAGCGAGGAGCAGCGCGGAAGCAGAATATCGGGCCCGGAGCAGTAAGTGTACATTTCTTTATTATTTTTTTCATCCCCCCACGTCGGATTAGCAGCAACCGCAGCTTGTCTAGGGCCATTCTTAGGTTCTTTCTGTAATGACAGGACAAAGAAGAAATGGGATTTTTCACCATCTCACCCTGCTAAAAATGCCAGAGCCGGGGTCAAACTGTTTGTTTAATTTATTTGCCTTATTTCGATTCATTGTATTTCTCGATAAGACAACCCTTTGGGTTTCTGCATGTATACGTTTGATGAATAAGAATTACACACATTCAGATAAATCTCGAGTGTGGGTTAACTTCGTACTTTGATGTGTGGTAGCGGATCTAACCCGCACAAAAACGTAAGTATAAAGGATCAGTGGAAAGGGAGATTATGTCTTCCTCTTAACAGATCAAGCAGCGTTACAAACTGGATTTATAATAATTAAAATGTCAAATGCATTTATTATCGTACCAAAAACAAATATTACCAAATCCATGGGGTTGAACAAATCCAGAATTTGTCTTCATGTTGCCCGTTTGTGGTGGAAGCAGCTGTCTCTATGATGATGACATTTTATGCGCCTTTTCAAAATTTGCATTACTTAATTTGTAGTGACGAGACCCTCCCAAGCTTCCCAGATAGCCTTTCTCGGAATTGACTTGCTTTTTGAGGCACTCTTTGTACAGGTGTCCATTCACCACTTCAGTAGAGCAGAAGCACCCAGAACCCACCTCACCTGGTTGACGTCGATCTGGTTCCGCTCCATGTAACTCCTGTCGTTCACCTGACCCCCGTCTACAAACTCCATCACCAGAACCCGCCGCGTGGAGAGATCCCAGTGAATCCTCGGGATCTGAAGAGGAAGAAAGGGGACATGTGAGTGTCCCTAGCCAGATCACTAGGGTGAGGAGAGGAGTACAGAGCGGAGGCTCGCGTAGGTGAGCACAGAGAGCCGGGCAATCGACTTACACATGGCATTTATAACTATTGCCAAGCACCAGACTGTGTCGATGGTTCAGTATGGACAGATGAATGAGTGTTTGTTGTTGTACATACTCAATATTCTGTGGTGTGTTATGAAGTACTGTTAATCTTTCAAGGTGCAATCGCTTAGATGACAACCTCTTCCACACTAGTAGATAAAATTAAGGAGAAAGAACTTTCTTCTCCATTTAGTCATGCACTCAAAGTTGCTTAGATTCAGGTGTTTATTTGTGTTCAAATTTTAAGTAAAGTAATAACATTCTTTAACAATTTATTATCAATTCATTCTTTTGTTATTCATCTTACTCCAGCTATAATCCCCAATGTATCTAAAGATTTCCCTCTCTTCTCCAGAGGGAACAATAATGTTCCTGAAACAAGGCTTTATTCTCAGGTACGCATTGATAGTGAAGTAATCAGCAAATCAATAACCTCTTTAACCCCATTAACTCCCAGGTGCTAAACCGACCCTCTCACATGCTGAGGCTTTTTTTTTCTTTGATGTTTGGGGCAATTGACACTCAAGACCTCATATCTTTTTCCCCTCTAAAGGTATCTAAGCCAAATGTGCATAGTTCCCCCCCACCCACCCACGTATTAGGGAGCTTAAAGGTACCTAGGGTCTGTAGATTCACCTAGAGGGAACCTAGAAAATAACAAAATACAGCAATTTGTTTAATTTTTTTTTTTTTTTAAAGTGCTGTGCCACAAAGCATATGTTTTTTCCTAAAAAAAAAAAGGGCAACAAGAAAAGGTTTGCGGTGCTACGATCACCATCTTCCCAGTTTTCGGGAACAACCAGATATGTTAAAAAAAAATGTAAAAGTTGACCACATTTTTTTCCATTTTCTAAATGGTAGGTCATTTTCCTATTTTTGAGGTTTCTACTTACCTGCAGTTTTGGTGGAAGCAGGTGTAAAACCCATGGCTGACCTCGGAAAGCCACACATTTTGGAAAAGTATACAAAATTCCGAATTCAGCTAGGGGTCATTTATGTAGATCGCTCATGGTTTTCTCAAAAGGACTAATTGTTGAAATAAAAAAAGAATTAGAATAAGTAGGTGTCAATGTTTTAATCTATAATTTTTGCACTGATCGCCGATTTAAAAAAGTAATAATTGTTGCGTCTATCAGACCCTTCTAATTGCAGGAATATATAGTGTTTGTTGGTTGTACAAAAACATATGGTACCCAGAGGCAACAACTGAGCTACAGCTTATAACAATGTTTTATTGTGTATCTAAAATGCATCAATTCATATGGTAAAATTCAATGAATGAAAAATGGGTATGGAGAAAACCTGAGAAATTTTTTTATGTACCCTTGATACGGAATTTAGGAAGAGTGGTTATTTGTCAGCACTGAATTTGGCGTTACCCATACTATCATGTGAGTCAGAGGGAATATTGCAAAATGTGCTCTTTCTTACACAATGGCTTACACTTGGAAGCCAAAACTGGGGAGAAATGTCCAGGTTATAATACCAAATGTTCTATCATTCAGTGTTTCCCCACTTATCCAGATAAAAACGATACCCGACTTGAGTGAGTGGATCTATTGCCCACAGCAGGAAAGGCTCCAAAATGCAACATTCGAACATCAGGTTTTTGCCTTGAGAATTGATACATTTTGGCAAGGAGTGTAGCTGCAGTACTTCAGCCCAGCTTGGGACACCACACAGGGAAACCAGATAAACCCAGACATTTTCTGAAAACTAGACACCCAGGGAAGTCAAACTTTGGCTAAAATACAGCATTTTCCTCACATTCTCCACAAACTTCCAAGTGGGATTCCTGGTTGGGGATCACAGTCCCAACCACAAAACCCTCTATACTACCCGGTAATGCCTACGGAAGCCGTAAGCTGTTTCTGGGTGCAGGGCACTGATGAGACAAAGATGGCTTCCACCTTTGCCTGCACTGGCTTCAGACTGCCCCAACCCACCATATGCCCCAAATAGGTTACTTCCCCCAGGGCGAACTAGCACTTCTCTACTTTCACAGTCAGTTCTGCTTCTCTAATTCTCCCAAGCGCAGTTTGGATATGCTTCAGGTGAGACTTTCAGTCCTGGATAAAGATGGCAATTTCATCCAGCTATGCTAGGGCAAAGGCTTCCAGACACAGCAGCAATTAGTTAATAAGGCATTAGAAAGTCCCTTGGGCATTCTTCATGCCAAACACCAGGACTGTGTACTGAAACAGTTACAAAAGGCAAGTGAAAACGGCCGTGACTTGTGCTAGAAAGGAGAGCCTGGCCTGCTAGACCCCAGTGTCAAATCCATTATATAGATGAACTGGGATGGTCTCAGCTTGTCTAGGATCTCGCCCAGATAGGGCATGGGATAAGGATCACCCTTGGTGATTTGGTTGAGCAACCTGTAGTTGATACAGAACCTGGTGGTTCCATCTGTCTTGGGAACCAGAATTATAGAGCTCAGGATAACTCCCAGACCAAATTCTCCTAAATTTATCACTTGATGTACATCAGAGCTGCCACTGAAGCACAGTATGGGTGAGAGTGTAGTGGCATAGCATCACTAGTGCATCACTAGTGCCCATGTCATGCTCCACTTGCCCCACTACACCAGGCCGGCTAGAGAAGGTGCCATTGAACTTATGGAGAACCGTCTGCAACTCCCTGCCCAGAGGCTCTGCAGAGTACTCTGGGAACGTCACAGAGTCAGAGATGGAGTCCTGTCAGTAGCTATGCAGGAGGTCAAGGATTTGGTCTCCCTCCTCATCTGGGTTTTCTTGGCCAGAGGCAAACAGGGCCTCCTTAGTTCGCCTGTGGCAGGGCTTCTGAAGTATATGAAAAAAAGTGATGGATGGAATGGTTTAATTAATCTTAGTCACTGGTAATTACTCGGAGCAGGATTGCAGTCCATCATAACTTTACACACCATGCCACCTTTGTTTTGTCCCAGCCATTTGCAAATCACTGTTGACCCTAACAAGAACAGTCCAGCCCAAACTGCCAGGCCAGGTCCTCCCTAAACTGGAATACAAGCAAATCAAGACTGGGGTTTTGTCCTGATTTAGGCTAGTCAGTCGGTGCATCACCTGGCAGTTTGGACAGAGTGTTCTGGCAAGGAGAAGGGCCAGTACTGACTTCCATAAGATGAGCCTGTCTCTAGAGAGGCATGGTGGGTGAAAAACGATGTACTGGAATGCAGCCCCAAGCAATAGCCAGTGGCTAAAATTAATTTGTGCATTCCATCCATCACCTTGTTGTTATTGCAGCTGGAGGCTCTAAGAACGACATGTATACCCAGATGTGGATCCCGTGCTCATTATGCCATATGTCTCCAGCTACACACTACTAACGATCCCAAAGAAGGGTGAAACCGGGTACGGGTTTTTTGTGGTCCTGTCTGGAATGGGCCTCCCCTAGAAGTTTGGGACTGACTGTTACATAAGGAACAAGGTAGGTACTGCTTTGCATAATGTGGGCCTTTGTCTAGAGTGGCATGCTGAGCAAACAGTGGTGAACTGGAATGCGGCCTCGAGAGATTACCAATGACTGAGATTAATTTGAGCATTCCATCCATCACGTTGCTGTGGTAGGATTCCATCATGTTCACATAATAAGTGTTGTGGGCCCCAGGTTTGTCCTCTCATTCTACCACATAATTGGTATCACTTCATTTCTTACCCCCTAATTGCACACTGTCCAATCAGCTTGTATCTTGTCCTGCTGCATAGGAAGCAGCAGCAAGACACCCTCCCCTTCCTCCTAGGAGTCGACAAGTGCATGGAGGTCACACCACAACTTCTGCTTCTCCTGGGCCTCTGCTAGGCACATGGTTGACAATGTCATGCACTTCTGCAGAATATCCTGTATATTTAGGACTTAGGGGCCCAAAGCCTCATTCTGTCTCGTCTTGACCCCCCAGCCAGTTTTTATCATCTGGAGGGTATCCTTTATCCTCTACCCATACAGGATTTCAAAAGAACTGAACCCAATCTATTCTAGTAACACTTCCCAATAAGCGAAGAGAAGAAAGGAAAGATACTTCTCCCACTGCCTTCCATACTTCTCAGCGAAGGCCCTCAATATGCTCTTTAGGGTTCCTCTCAATTTCTCAGAGCCATTGGTCTTTGGACGGTAACATGGCGGGGAGGTGATTCACCCCACTGATGTGCCACAGGTTGTGATGTGCATGGCACTACTCATAAACAGGGTGCTCCTTCTGAAATTACCTCCTCTGGGAACCCAACCCCGGAGAACATCAGTGCTAGTGCCTCCACCACTGATATGGTGGAGAATAGACCACAGGGCCTCTCTAGATTCCTGGTTGCATAATCAATGAGCACTAAGAAAAGGTGCTTGCCACTGCTGCTGGGGTGATCCTAGGGGCCAACAATGTCTATCCCAACCCACTTGAAGCGTACCTCAACAATAGGGAGCAGAACCAAGGGAGCTTTAGACTTCCCTACTGCCTTCCCAGTCAGCTGACAGGCATGGCAAGACCTACCATAGGTCTCTAGGTCATGTGTGATGGTCTACTCACAGCCCCTATTGTTGGCAAGGTGGGCCAGATCTGATGGGGGCACCCAGGCTGAGTGGGACCTCTTGCAGGCGAGTCAGACCAGGTTGCCCCAGGACTGCTCCAACTGCTGTCAGTGGAACTCTGAACCCTCTGAGCAATGGTCCCAAAGGTTGGATGTCCGAATCGTTAGGGGTCTCAGTTCCACCGCATCTGCCTTCAGTTGCAAGAAAGATGGCGAGGGTTGGGAGGCTGCCAGGCCAGTTAATGCTGGCCCTTGAAGACTTCCAGCAGCCTCTGCAACATTTCTGCCAGTGTCCAGGCTCCCTCCTCACTCTCATTGATGTTCTCCAGGCAACAGCCTGCTCTCCCCCTCTGAGCTTTGACTGCTTGTCATCCCTTGCTAGGACGCCCTGGGCGGCCCAAGCCTCTCTTAGCCTGGGCGGCTGGCCTCCTCCCACCTTGTAAGAGTCTTCCTTTACCTTCGTCAGAAGAATATCTTCCTCGAGAGCGGCGCTTGCTTGTTCATAGTGAATTTCCTGCTTCCTGCACCGCTGTCTCCGCTCTTTAAAGTTAGCCCCCATCAGTATCTTGTGGTCTCCTAAATTAAGGCCTCCATCCTGCCAGACCATGTGTGCTTTCAATATAAGTAATCTCTGTTTGACTCTACGGTGCTCGGTCTCCATTGTACCATCGCTGCCACCAGTTGTGAAGCAAACCCACCGAGCAATGGATATCTCCACGGCCCAGCCCTTCCTTCTGATCACTTGACACCCAATTTCTAAGAAGGTTTCCCTAAAAGTGCATTGATCCAGCGCGATATTAGCAAACAGCATTCATACACTAGATACTCTCTTGGGCCCATACATTCATACTATGCTAATACTTACACTGGGTTTTATCAGTTGTTACTCTTTATCAAATCCCTGCTACCAATTACCTTCCGACTGAAGAGTAATGACTTACCAATGAATCCTTTGCTAATTGGGAAGTTTAAAATGAGTGACATTCATTATAGTACATAATCCTGAAATAACCACTGAGTCAGGAAGTTTTAAAATGTTTATCTAAAGATTTAGCAGAGTAAATTACAGAAACACATGGTACTTAATCGCATATCACGGATAAAGTAGAGAAAACAACTATTAATTAATGACGGTCCCTCAGAAAGGAGAAGATAGAGACAGCAGCGCAACTAAAGGTTGCATTTATATTTACCTAAATGCAAGAACCAAACCCTTGACCAAGGAGTTGGAAAGATTTAGGACCCAGGAAGGATGAAAAGCAAAGACCTCCTCCAGAATCAGGACAGGACCGGTGACCTCTCTACAACGACGCCTGCGTCGTTCCCCTCTCTGATACTCGACTTCTCCTTGATTCTCCCGTGCATTTCTTCTAATGGACTCCGCCGCCCCCTCCTCAGGACCTCTTCTGGACAGGGATTCAGTCTGCAAACGATCAGCTTGGCGGTCGGGAGCTCTTCTGTGCTTTAAAAGAGTAAACTCTCTTGCAGCATCACCTTCTCTAACTAATTAGCTAATTCTATATCTATTATACCCTTCTACGCCCATGTACCTCCCCTTAATGTTGCTAAAATATGGGACCACTACTTCTGATTGGACAGAGACAGGGGTTGATCCTCACACCATATTAATTTGGTGCGCATTTCTGAAGACCTTTGTTTTTAAACTACCGCCCATTAAATTTAATACATTGGCTTTATTTCCCACCCGTCTCACGACAAAGTTTATTCAATTTCCATATACATAGTTGCAAGTTTGGCAGGAACACATGAATACATCAATATCGGCCATTAGGTCGTGGACTTGGACGACGTCCAGGTTGACTTCATCTTTTTCCGCTCTGGGCAGTCTTTCATAGAGCATGCGCGGAACCAACGTCATTCGAGTTTTCAGTTCACCAACCCCAGGCCCAAGTTTACGAACTAATAAAAGTCAAAGAAGAGAATATTAAAATCACAAATAATATGTTTCACTGTATACCCACTCTCTCTACTCTATCCCCGTTTACTTATAAATCTATCCCGCATTAGTAGCGTTAAGAAAACGACAATTTAATAATAATGCAAGAGCAAGCTGAAGCATGTGAAAACATCAAGCAGCCATTTTAATGCACATTGCGCAGAAGCAGAAATTTCCCACCAAGCAAAGATTGACGTCACACCATGTGATATGGTTGAGACATGCGCAGTAAAGTTCCGCGCTTTAGCGGCCATTTTAGAAAAAGACAAGCGTTACTTGTTAGTTAGAACACATAGGCAAGCTTCCTTGCTAATTCATGTAGTGTATGCAAAGTTAATATAACAATACAAGATTAATAATTTAATACTGTGAGGAGATTGCATTCGAGCAAGTCTCATTTGTGAGTCCTTGCTCCATCAATCCCTCTCTGATGGCGTTTAAGAGCCATCAAAATACTACCCTCAATCAGGTGCCAACTTCTAGCAAATTGTCTCATTCTCATTTTTACATTTTCTATTTTTAACATCCCCTTTCAATTTCTTGTATAATTCACTTCGCACATCCTCAAATTCAATTTCATCAATTTTTCTCTTCTTTCCTCTTCCTGTCACACTATACGATTCATTCTTTCTACAACATTTGCACCATATTATTATCGTCAGTACTATTATTGCTATTCCTGCTAATGGAACTAGTATTTGACCTATAAGCCCTTTTCCTATATTAGAAAACCAGGTACCAATTGACGCAATACTTACTTGTCAATCGTTCCCATACACTATCAACTTCCAGTGGTTTAAGTTCCTTTTCAAGTTTAGTTATATTCTGTATATACGTTCCAATTTCTGCACTTTTATCAGGAATATAAGTGCAACAATGTTTTGTCTTCAGTAATTTACAGACTCCGCCCTCTTTTGCCAATAAAATATCAAGAGCAAGTCGATTTTGCATAACCATAGATCTAATCGCAACCATCTCCGCATTAATCATTAGAAATCCTCCAGCAGTGTCAGTTGATAAACGATCAACCACTGTAGACAATTTACATATTTTCCTTGAGTTCAGAATTATTCCCACCGAAGGTATCAATGCACCAAATATATCACCTACAATTTCAGAAAAACTAGCTCTTTTACTACGTGTTAATTCGCCATTGTTTTCATTGCTCCCAGTGTTTCTTTTTACGTGGTATATCTTTGAAAATACTATTCCAAAATAACAACTTCCATACCACTGTGCAGGAAGCCTAAAATAAGCCTTATTCCCGCATACATAATAGATTCCAGGAAAGACTGAATCTGTTCCTCCTTTGAGTCCCCAACCTCCAAGAATTAAGAAATTGTGTTCACATTCACTGGTACCAATGAAAACATTGTTATAATCAGTCCTTAATCTATGTAGACAAATTTTCCCCGTCTTTACAAAATCCAGAGCCATAGCAGCTTGAGCCTTGCCAGGTGTGTAACTCCCTTCTTTCTCAGCCCAAGGTGGCAAATGAGCCTTATGCTCAGAAGCTTTCCTTTGAAAATCTTGTCTTCTATCTTCTACTAAATTCAAAAAGATCTTTTCTTCTTCGTGTAAAGAACATGTTAGATTGTGTCTATGTGCATGTATTATGTCTATCGATTTCATTGTTAAGAAAAATTCTCCCATAAACTGTGCGTCTTGACTACTAAGCACTGGGTTCATACTCTTTCGAATCGGAACCTCAGAAAATATCACATCTATGTTTGAATAATAATATTGAAGTCTCCCTGTTCTATAAAATAAACTAGCTAATATACTACATGATATGCCATATGTCAATGGTAAGTGATGATATGTTAATCCTTCTGCTACTGATTCAGGTAACTTCATACAGACATAACAATTACTAACTTCCATGGTATCTACATACTGAAATAATAATTTTGTGAAAACATTTAAACTAGTGTCGATTATCAGTTATTTCATGATGAAATTCTGGTTCGTTTTCTGCCATTAGTTCTACTCTATTTCCTTTTATGTGTGCTGTCTTTCCTTTCGTTTCGTTATTAATCTTTCTATCCATTATCATAAGGTAAGGGACTGCTACGATCAGAACTAACCATACTATAAGCACCATTACTAGACTACATATGCATATTGCACAGCATCTTCTACAACATCTCTGTTTTGGTCTCCCAGCAACTCTATCATCAGACATTTCGACAAGGAAGATTGCTCTTCTTATCTATTTTTCGTTTTTCTTTATATCACTCTTTTGCGTAGTCAAGGTGGTCTTGTTTCTTCTCGTACGTCAATTCTGCACTTGTTCCTTCGTCACCACTTTCACTTGACTCTGAGCTCTCGTAATCTTCAAGAATAATGTAAGTCCAATCAGGACCCTTGAATTTGTTATTTACAAGTTTCAGTCTCTTGCTTCTTCTTTTCTTAGTTCTGTTTTCTTGTTCGGTTTGACTTGTTACTTCATTTACTTGATCTGGATCTTCACTTCTGGTTGTTATGTGGTATTTTACTCTTTTAATGAAACTAGGCCAATGATCACCTTTTCTTTTTTTCTTTGTTTGTACGGTTTCTTTCTTTTCTTCAGCAATCTCTTTATTTTCACTGTTTGACACCTTTTCGTTTTCTGTAATTACTGTTTTTCTTTCTTGCTCCTTTTCGGGCCTTATTTGTTTTTCTTCTGCAGCTTCTCTGTGAGTTTCCAATAATTGACCTTGTTCTTTGTTTAATTCTTCATGCTCATGTTTCTCGAGATCTTTTTCTTCTGTGTGATTTTCTGGATCTAACTGGTTCTGATCAGGGCTTATTGCACTTTGTACTTCTGCAGCCTGACCGGATTCTTCTAAACCTGTCTTTCCCTGCTCAAAACTTGTTGGTTCTTCGTTATTTTGAGCCCAGTTTCCGTTCCCTATCTGGTCCTGCTCAGGTTCTTTTATTGAATGTTCCTCTTTTCCCTGAGCTGCTTCTTCTTCACCTATCTGATCTTCTTCAATTTCTTCCAATTTTGCTTGACTTCTTGTTCTGTAGTAAACTTCAGGAATTTCTACTACCGGTATCCAGTCCTGACTTGTGCTCGGTTGTTCTTCTGCAGCTTCTCTCGAATCTCGAGCCTGAGATTCTTCAGCTGGGCAACCATCAGCTTCCTCAGTGATTGATGCCGACTGAGGATTTTCTTCTTCAGGGTCTGGTACTCTTTTGGTGTGACTTACATGAATCCAATTAGGAAATCCTGCACACTTCACTGCTGTATTGGTAGTCAGTATGACTTGACAAGGTTTTCCCCATCTAGGTGATAGACGCGTCTCTCTGGTGTGATTCTTCACTACCACCCAGTCACCAGGATTCAGATCATGTTCTTGTTCAGGCTGCCTCGAAACTGCGTCTTCTCCGACCTGATGAGAGACAGAACGCACTAGGTCAGCCAATCCTTTGCAATAATCCAGAACCATATCATCAGATATATTCAGCAGTTTGTTTATGGGAACATGTGCTTGTCTCATTGCTCTTCCCATCATTATCTCATGTGGGCTCAATCCCGTATTTCTATCAGGAATGCTTCTGAGTCCCATTAAGACGAGTGGCAATGCATCCGGCCACTCCAATGATGTTGACGCACACATTTTTCCCAGTCTGGATTTTATAGTGCCATTCAATTGTTCAACCACTCCAGAAGCCTCTGGGCGATATGCACAGTGCAATTTTTGTTCAATTTGGAATGCTTCACAGATTATTTGAATCACTTCACTGTTAAAATGTTTTCCTCTATCTGATTCCAAAGTTACTGGGAAACCAAACCTAGGAATGAGTTCTCGTAGTAACAGCTTTGCGACTGTAATGCTGTCACACCTTCTGGTAGGGTAAGCCTCCACCCACTTTGAAAACAGACATACTATTACTAGCACGTATTTCAACCCTCTACATGGTGGTAACTGTATAAAGTCGAACTGTAGTCTTATAAATGGACCTTCTGCTTTTCCAATTTTTCCAAACCCAATTATTGTTTTTCTTCCTGGATTATGCATCTGGCAAGTCAAACATCTCTGGCAAAGGCTCTCTGCTACAGCCCCGAACTTGGGATTGTACCAGTTCTGTCTGAAAAGCCTAATCATTGCATCTCTCCCTATGTGTGTGTCTCCATGATACATCCTGGCCATTTGAGAAAGCAGACAGTCGGGCATGACTGGTCTGCCATCAGCACAAATCCACACTTCATCATCTCCCCTTTGGGAACAACCCACTTTGATCCATGTTTTCTTCTCACTTTCATCAGCACCATCTTGTAATCTTCTAACCTCATTCCATGTTTCAGGTGGCATATACAGCATAAGTTGGCAACTGATTCCCATTCTTTCCACCCCTTTATTGACTGACAATCTATTCCTGGCACAATGTTGAGCCACAAGATCTGCATATCTGTTGCCGACTACCACCCAGTCATCTCCTGACTGATGTGCGGCACATTTCACCACAGCCAATTCTTTTGGTGATTGTATTGCCTCCAGCAATTCCCTTACAAATTTTCCATTTTTAATGGGGGATCCTGAAGAAGTCATGAAATCCCTCTGCATCCATAGTTGGCCAAAATCATGCACAACCCCGTAACCATATTGACTATCTGTGAATATAGTCACTTTTTGATTCCTCCCAATTTTGCAAGCCTTTATCAAAGCAATCAATTCAGCTACTTGTGCAGATTTTACTCCTGGTAAATAGGATGCTTCGACTATTCCAGTTAATTCACATACTGCATATGCTGCAGTCAGTTTACCATCTTCATGCCTCTGGCATGAACCATCAACAAACAGCTCCCTGTCTGGCTTTATAAGGGGCTGTTCTTCAATGTCCGGACGTGGTTTCGTGAATAACTCTGTGACTTGTAAACAACCATGTTCTTCTTCTTCATCATTTTTAATTTCCTCATGATATGGGTCTGGTAGTAAGGTAGCGGGATTTACTATGGTACACCTCACTATGTTCACATTTTCAGCACCCATTATTATTCTCTCATATTTAGTCAGCCGACTAGGAGTAAGATGCTGAGTTCGTGTTCTTGTCAACAGAATCACAACCGCATGTGGAACAAACACTTTTACAGGGTGTCCCATTACAATTGACTCACTTTGTTCAATGCTTAGACAGGTAGCCGCTACTGCTTTTAAGCAGCCTGGCAATGCAGCTGCCACTGGATCCAATGTAGCAGAAAAATATGCTATAGGACGTCTGTCCAAACCATGTCTCTGGGTTAGGACTGAAAGTGCACAATTTTCTCTCTCATGACAGAATAATGCGAAGCTTCTCTTATAATCAGGCATGCCTAGGGCTGGTGCTGAGCACAGAGCATTTCTCAATTTTACAAAAGCTCCTACACTCTCATCATCCCATTCAACTGGGTCTTTTGCTTTCTTTCTTGTCATTTGAATTAGGGGATTCGCTAACGAGGAAAATCCTAGTATCCATTGTCGACAGTAACCTACTATTCCTAGGAACATTCTCACTTCTCTTTGGGTTACAGGCATTTGCATTTTCTTAATCAACTGTACTCTTTCCGATGTTATTCTCCTTCTTCCCCTCTCAATTTGGTGTCCTAGGTACTTTACTGCTGTAGTACAGAACTGCAACTTTTCTGGTGAGACTTTATGTCCTTCCTCAGCCAAATGATTCAATAGTGCTATGGAATCAACAACAAAGTCCTCTCTGGTGTTTGATGCCACCAGTAAGTCGTCAATATATTGGACTAAAACTAAGCTTAATGGCATCACTAGCTTCTCTAGGCACTTTTTCAATAATTGATTAAAAATAGAAGGACTTTCCGTGTACCCCTGAGGAACACGATTCCATACATAGACTTTGTTCTCAAATTTAAATGAAAATAGATACTGGCTGTCTGGGTGCAATGGTATTGAAAAGAACGCTTGACATAAATCAATCACTGTGAACCATCCTGCACTCCAAGGTATTTGATATAGGATTACTGCAGGATTTGGCACTATAGGACAACAAGGTTCCACGATCTTATTTATTTTGCGCAGGTCCTGAACAATCCTATATTTTCCGCTAGGTTTCTTTAAACCCATTATTGGTGAATTACATGGACTACTCATCACTTCTCTTAGTATGTTTTGTTCTACCATTCGATTTATTTCTTCAATGACTCCTATCTTTACTTCTGCACTCATTTTGTACTCTCTGGTATTTGGGAAAATCGCACCTTCTTTTACAGTAATTTTAACTGGGTCTATTTTGGCCATAAGTCCTACTTCCTTTCCTGTGAAATCCCATACTATGGGGTTTACTGTAGTTTTTAATTCTTCTGGTAGCTCATCTTTTGTTATTAATGAAAACATCTCATCTACTTCTGTACCTTGTTTTGCAATCATAAACTTATATACATGATCTTCATCTGGGGTTTGAACTGCCACACCATCCGGTGTGCAGAAAATTGTACAGTTCATCTTACAAAGCAAATCCCTGCCCAATAAATTTACTGGACTGGAATCACATACTACAAATTGATGCATTTCTCTAAAGTTTCCAATTTTAACTTCCATTGGTTCTGTAAGCGGTGTTCTAATCTTTCTATTAGCTACTCCCACTACTTGGATAGCTTCTCCAGAGAGAGGAAGGTCTGGAATGTCTGCTGTTCTCACAGTAGACCGGGTAGCACCAGTGTCCAAAAGAAAAGTAATATCATTACCTTTTACACTCCCTTCAACATATGGACCTGACTGATCTACCGATAAGGATGCGCCAAGTACGCACTCCTTCTTCCCCTCTCCCAGGCACCGTCATGAACTGTATTGACAGAAATCGTCCTGTAAAAGAAACTGTGATGTTACATAATCATTCTTACCACTTTCTCCTCGATATCCGACGTCTGTACCGTGTTTTGCTCTGCTTACATTACCCTGAATTGGTGCAGGTGGCAACTGACTCTGAGGGTTTACACCCTGCTGTGAGTCATTCTGCGTCTGTAGATTTAAATTTTGATTTGGGCCATTATTATTCCGAATCTTCTTACATTCATCCTTCCAATGCCCCAATTTTCCGCATCCATGACAAGGAAATTTCTTTTTAGCTTCTTCTCTACTCATTCGTCCTCTCACTTTTCCACCATTCCCAGTATCGCCATTCGTTCCAGAATCCTTTCCTTGATTTTCACTTGGATTTTCCAAATTAATTCCCTGTTTCTCAGCCATTTTCACTTGTGCCCACATCACTTTTTCCTGCAATTTCTTGTGTCTATCCTCAATATCGTCTCCACAATATTTCGCATATTTCAGAATTTCATCTATGGGTTTCCCCTGCCAACACAACATGTGCTGTTTAATCATCTGACAAATCTCCGGCTTCAGACCATAAACAAATCGATACACAAACTGACTCATGTTCTTGTCTCCAATGTCCTCAAATCCACTATATTGTTTGAATATCTGCAATAAACGCTCATAATAGGCATGTACC
This sequence comes from Calotriton arnoldi, assembly GCA_963921515.1. Classification (NCBI taxonomy): domain Eukaryota; kingdom Metazoa; phylum Chordata; class Amphibia; order Caudata; family Salamandridae; genus Calotriton; species Calotriton arnoldi. The sequence continues at coordinate 632,743 of CAWUFW010002645.1, forward strand.
GATTCACTAGCTTCTTGGGTAGTTCTGTCTATTTTCACCTAATCTGTTTCTTTCGGTGGTATTTTGCCTTTCAGGTAAGTTATCACCTGCTGATACTTTTTCATTACATCATTTGACGGGGCACCTGTCTTTGGATCCCTAGGATACTCATCACTAGGCCAATCAACTGTAATTTTACAATCTGTCCACAAATCGGCAGGTACCACTATGTCAAACAGACAATCTAAATCTTTCAACAATACCTTTGACACCTTCATAAACCTCTCAACCTGCTTGTACCATTCAATTGGTTTTTCTCTCAACTTTGGAAAATCGTTCGTAAATGACTAAATATCTTGTCTACTCCATGGGACATGTACATAGCCCCCTCCGGGAACTTCTCGCATCGGGTTCATTTGATCTGTCTTCCCTGTTTCTTTCATCACATATTCAGAGGCTGTTCTACTGGATCGTGCCTCTTCTTTTTCTTTGCCCATCGAACTCTCCATTTATCTAGGTCTCCCCATTTTTGCAAGACTGTCATTAACTCTTTTACTTGTAACTTTCTTCCAGAAGCGTTCATATTTTCTAAATCTTTGTCTGAGAAATCTGCCCTATAGGGTTTCTGCAACATCTTTGATCTCCCTATTTCAATTCCCATCTGCAGAGCCAAATCTGATAATTTTTCATGAAATATTTTTACATTTCTGGTGATACTTCTGCATATGAACAATAATTCTTCTTCATTGTAAGCATTTAGGCGATCTAGCCCCACATTTCCTGCTATTATTTCTTCTAATTCGACTTTTAATTTATAAATATCCAGAATTTTTGGAGGTGTACACTGCTGATCTGATCCTTGTGCCCACGTTTCTAAGTCTTCTGGACTAACTACAGTGACACTTTTTGCTCCTGATGAAGTTATCAAGTTTACCTCTTTTGAGCACCCAGGTGTAGTTCTTCTGGGAGTACTATTGACAGAATCCCGAATTGGTAAATCCATTAATGATATCGTAGATTCACAATCACTAAAATGATCCTCAACCATTACTGTTGCTTCAGGTTTTGGAATATTCACAGGAGTAGGCATAACTAACGATGGAGGACAGTTTCCCTGGCTACCATATAATGGAACTACTGGACCAATTGTTACAGGTATGGTCAAAGAATCAGGATGCACCTTTATCTGTGTTATCTTCTGTATTAATTCTGCTCTTGTCTTTTCTAGGGCTTCTTTTTCTTTGTCGTGAAGTATCCTACTGGGAGTAAATTCATGCACTACCTGCGGTACTAATGGAGTTTTTAACAATGGGGCACTTGGGGTACATCCACTTGTCCCTTCCTGATATGGTGGGGGATTCCTTAATATTTCTTCTATAAATTCATCTTCGGAATCTCCATTTCTCATTAAATGTTTTGTCTTTTCTGTGCATTTGCTTCCTAATTTCTCTTCTGCTGTTAACAATGGATATAAGCCTTCTGTAAGCATTACCCTCCTCCATTGTTTCATCTGACCGTCCCTAGACTCATGTTGATATCTGGGGAAAAATCCTCGATAACCCCTATTACTCCTTGATCGGTCACGCTCAAATGCCTCGGTTTCCCATTCCTCTAAGGCTTCGTATTGAGTTAATCTAGGTCTGGGTTCTAGGTCATTCATTCTCAATCTCAAATTTTGAGGAATTCTTCCATTAAAGGTACCATTCTTGGGAAATGTTAATATCCCATCATTTTTGGTATATTCTATCCAATTCTCTATCCATACACAAGTATGATAACCTCTCTCCATCATCATGAATGAAGCGGGTGTTTTAGCTGGTGGAATGATAATTCCTTCCCTAGTTTTGATTGGTTTATCCTTTTTAAAATAGTTCTTAATCTTTTGCTGAAAGGACATTTTTCTCTTTTCTCCGTACATTTTGGGCAAATCTCGATGTATAAAATTATATTCTGCAAAACCCAGGAATCTCCTATCTGGACGGGTTCCTGTTAAAGTTGGATCGCGTTCTAACATGCAATCTCTATCCACTAAGATTTTAGCTTCTAAAATATCATCCAATCAAGTGTCTGCTAACTTTTATTTCTGAACCAATCCTAACGCGGCTTTTCGGTGACGTTTGTCTGTCAACCCCTCCTTTACAATCTGCGCTTCTCTGTCCCTCGCTGTTTCAACCAATCCCAGCGCGGCACCTGTGACGTCAGTACTGCTCCTGACTACTGACCCCTCCTTTACAAGAGTCGTTCCACACCCGCTGTTTCAACCAATCCCAGCGCGGCGTTTGTGTCGTCAGCTCCCTCTCCGGTAGATGACCCTCCCTTTACAAAATCTTACGCAAACTTTATTTTCTCTATAAATCATAATTAAATTTCAGTAACGACATAAAGCACAAGTTACTAACTTGTGTAACGATATATCTGTAAGAGACAGTAGTTAGTGACAGATTCCTTACCTTAGAATATCCCCAGGCGTCAGGCTGGATCCGGAAAGTTTTTGCGTAGCAGTACCCTTGCGCGTCGGTAGGCGGCGTCGTGCGGCTCCGCGTCCGTCGTCGGCGTCGTGATCGCCGGGATGACGTCGCGGGCAGTACTTAGACGCCGCCCCTGCGCGCTGACGTCAGTTCTGTACACGACTTTCCGCGCCAGGAACGCAGAGCCATGCAAGAAGCTGACATAGGTGTCTGAAAAATACTAGGGCCCTGAAAGGGATGTCCTTAACCCTAGAAATCAGTTCGCAGAACGGGGAGGATGGGTGGGGCGGTAGGAATCTGTCACTAACTACTGTCTCTTACAGATATATCGTTACACAAGTTAGTAACTTGTGCATCTGAAAGAGACACGTTAGTGACAGATTCCTTACCTTAGAATAGATACCCCAGCAATACCAACCCCGGTGGTGGGTCTGCGAACAAAGATCAGACAAGGAAGTCCTGGAGGACAGAACGGCCAAAGAAGCCGTCCCTCCGGACCTCACTGTCAAGGCAGTAATGCTTTGTAAACGTGTGCAGCGAGGCCCACGTAGCTGCCTGACAAATAACCGGCAGCGGAACACCGCGGCCCAAGGCCGTGGTAGCAGCCGTTGCCCTTGTGGAATGGGCACGCAGCCCAACAGGAGGCTCCTTCTTCGCCAAAGAATAGCAGGTCTTGATGCACAAGGTAACCCAGCGGGAGATGGTCCTCTTGTGCACCGCCCGACCTTTTGGCGCCCACGTAGCCAACAAAGAGCTGGTCATCCACCCGGAAGTGTTTTGTGCGGTCAATATAGAAGGAGAGCGCACGTTTTGGGTCCAGACGGTGGAGCCTCTCTTCCTCTCTGGAAGGATGCGGAGGCGGAAAGAAGGTGGGCAAAGTGATGGTCTGCCCAATATGGAAAGCAGTAACCACCTTTGGCAAGAAGGACGGACGCGTCCGAAGAACAACCTTGTCTGGATGAACAGACAGAAAGGGAGGTTTGCAAGATAGAGCCTGGAGCTCACTCACCCGCCGAGCGGAGGTGATGGCCACCAGAAAGGCTGTCTTCAGAGTCAGAAGACGAAGAGGACAGTTATGTAGAGGCTCAAAGGGAGCGCACATTAAAAAGGTAAGAACCAAGTTCAAGTCCCACTGAGGCATCACAAACGGAACAGGAGGAAAGAGGTGAGTAATGCCTTTTAAGAACCTGTTAATAACAGGGGACTTGAAAAGGGAGGGCTGATCAGGGAGCCTGAGGAATGCCGAGATAGCACAAAGATAACCCTTGATGGTACCCAGGGCAGAACCCTGTTGGGCCAGAGAGAGAAGGAACAGAAGGACCTCAGAAAGAGGGGCAGAAAGGGGATTCACAGCCTTTGCTGTGCACCATGCCACAAATTTGTTCCACCTGCAGGCGTATACCACCTTAGTGGAGGGACGCCTGGCTGCCAGAATCACATCACAAACTTCGGGAGGCAAGTTGAAAGGAATCAACTGCCGCCGCTCAATCTCCACGCAAGCAGGTGTAGACTGGACAGGTTCGGGTGGAGGACCGTCCCCTGCTGCTGCGACAGAAGATCCTCCCGAAGAGGCAGACGGATTGGGGGATCTACGCTCATATTGAGTAGCTCGGGATACCAAACTCTTCGAGCCCAGTCCGGAGCCACAAGAATGACTTGGGCCCGGTCGTGCCGAATCTTCTTCAACACTCTGGGTAGAAGTGGTATAGGCGGAAAGGCGTACAACAGACCGCAACTCCACTCGCGACGAAAAGCGTCGCCGAGCGAGTGCCGCCTTGGAAATTCCAACGCGCAGAACTGATGACATTGCGCGTTCTCTTCGGTGGCGAATAGATCTAACCAAGGCTCTCCCCACTGTAGAAAGAGTCCTTGCGCCACTTCCGAGTGAAGACGCCATTCGTGATCCATGATGCACCTGCGGCTGAGTTCGTCCACCCTGGCGTTCAGGGAACCTGCCAGGTGTTGAACCATCAGGAACATGCCCTGATGTTCCAGCCATGTCCAGAGGCGCAGAGCCTCCTGACAAAGGGTCCAAGACCCCACCCCGCCCTGTTTGTTGCAGTACCACATGGCGGTGGTGTTGTCTGTGAACACCTGCACTACCTTCCCTTTGACAGAGGGAAGGAATGCCTTGAGTGCAAGTCGGATCGCCCGGAGCTCCAGAAGGTTGATATGGAGCCGGGACTCCGCCGGAGACCAGAGGCCTCTGATCTCCGCCTCTCCCATGTGACCGCCCCATCCCAGAAGGGACGCGTCCGTCACAACTGTGTGCTCTGGCTGGGGAAGGGAGAGGGATCTGCCCATGACCCATTGCCGGTTCGAGAGCCACCACTGCAACTGTCTTGCAGTCCCCTCCGAGATCTGGACGTGATCGGACAGGTTGCCCTGGTGCTGCACCCACTGGAACTTCAGGTCCCACTGCAGAGCCCGCATATGCCATCTGGCATTATTGACCAGCAGGATGCAGGAGGCCATGAGGCCCAGCAGCCTCAGGGTCATCCGTACCGAAACCCAGGATAAAGGCTGAAAGATCGGAATCATAGCCTGAATATCCCGGACTCGCCGTTCGGGAGGATAGGCCCGAAACTGCGTCGTGTCCAGAACCGCTCCGATGAAAAGGAGCTGTGGAGAAGGAATCAGATGCGACTTCGGCACATTGATGGAGAACCCCAGCGAGTGCAGGAGTTCGGCCGTAGTCTGGAGGTGGGAGACGACTGCCTGGGACGAGCCCGCCTTCAGCAGCCAGTCGTCGAGGTAGGGGAAGACTGAAACCCCCTGCCCGGCGCAGATGAGCTGCGACCACCGCCATCACTTTCGTGAACACCCGAGGAGCACTTGTAAGGCCAAAGGGGAGCACGGTGAACTGAAAATGCTCGGGGCCTACCGTGAACCGAAGGGTAACGCCGGTGGGCCGGCAGGACGGGGATGTGGAAATATGCGTCCTGCAAGTCCAACGCTACCAACCAGTCTCCAGGGTCGAGGGCAGTCAAGACCTGAGCTAGGGTGAGCATCTTGAACTTCTCCTTCCGGAGGAAGCGATTGACGTTCCGGAGGTCCAAGATAGGACGCATGTCCTCCTTGTCCTTTTGGGCACCAGGAAGTAGTGGGAGTAGCAACCACGTCCTACTTCTGGGGTCGGAACATGCTCGATGGCCCTCTTGGCCAAGAGGGCCGTGTCTTCCTTCTGCAGAAGTACCAAGTGATCCCCTGACATGCGGTGGAATTGAGGTGGCATGGCTGGGGGGTGGTCTCGAAGGGGAGGGAGTAGCCCCTTCGGACAATGTCCAAGACCCACCTGTCCGAGGTGATGGTACGCCAGTGGGGAAGGTGATGGCGGACCCTGCCCCCTACTGGCGTGCTGTGCACCTGAAAGGAGGGACTAGGAGGGCTTGGAAGCCGCGGACGGGTTGGAGGTGGTGGCCTGACCCGCACGCTGGTTGCCCGATCCGCCACGGCGGAATCCACGTCCTCGGCCACGCGAAGACGCCTGCTGCGCGGGCCGGTGGCTGGGCTGCTGACGTGAAGGGCGCCCCTACCGTGGCCACGATAGGGGCGAAAAGCAGAAGTCAGCGGAGGGCGTGTAGCAGAAAGGCCCAGGGACTTGGCAGTAGCCCGTGAGTCCTTAAAGCGCTCCAACGCATGGTCTGCTTTGGACCCAAAAGACCGACTCCATCAAAGGGCATGTCCATGAGAGTATTCTGGACATCCCCTGAAAACCAGTGGTTCTCAGCCAGGCGTGGCGTCTGAGCGCCACCGTCGTTGCAATAGACCTGCCCAGCGAGTCGGCGGTGTCAAGGCCACAACGTATTGTGTATTTAGCCGCATCCCTTCCTTCCGCAATGGCGCGGGAAAGCAGTGTCTGGACCTCCTCAGGACACTGGGGCAAAACATCCGCCACCGAATCCCACAGGGAGTGGGTATATCGGCCCAAAAGACAAGCGGTGTTAACGGACCGCAAGCCAGCACTGGAGGAAGAAAAACCTTTCTTCCCAAACTGATCCAGGCGTTTGGATTCCCTATCCGGAGGAGCGGTAGGGAAGGCGGTTTGGGAAGCGGAGGCTTGGACAACCAAGCTCTCAGGAGTGGGGTGGACAGAGAGAAACAGGGGGTCGCCCGGAGCTGGGCGATGGCGTCGTGACACGTTCCGATCCACAGGAGCCCCTGTGTTGGGCTTGGACCAGGCGCCCAAAGAACGTCAGTGAGGGCGTCGTTAAACGGCAGCACAGTCTCCGCAGAGGAGGCTGCCGGCTGAAGCACCTCTGTCAAGATGTTAGGCTTGACCGTCAAAGTAGGAAGTTGGAGACGTAAGGCCCCAGCTGCCCTACGCAACACCGTACCAAAATTGGCTCCCTCCTCCGTAGCCACGGGAGGAGACAGCATGCCAGTGTCAGGGGAAGTATCCAGACCACTGGCCTCCCCTAGACTCTCTGTCCAGTCCTCATCGTACTGACAGTGTCGTGTCAGAGGGTCATCAGACCCCTCCCAGTCCAACTGGTCCTCCTCTGGTTCAAAATAAGGAGGAGGAGGGACAGTTGGGACCCAAGGTCCCATCGGCGCCGGAGCCGGCGCCGAGCGGCGTCGGTCCGGATCCATGTCCGGAGCCGGAAGGAACTGGGGACGCCGCCGCCCGGAGCCCAGGGCGGCGCCGAGAACGGCACCGGAGACATCGGCGCCGGCGGAGGTGTCGTTAGGTCGACCGGCGTCGATGGGGGTTGTGGAGCCGGGATCGAGTCCGGGGCCGAAGCCGGAGCCGGGATCGAGGCTGGAGGCACGGGCGACGCCGGGGACGGAGCCGTCGGCGACGCCGGAGCAACCCCATCAGGGCCCGCGGGGCCCGAAGGCGCACCGGAGGGGCCTGAAGGCCCGAAGAGGCGGGCCATGGCCGACAGGAATTCCTGCACTTTGGCCGGATCCGCCCCCGAACCCGGGAAGGGCGGGTATGGCGGGGGCGACTCCACAGGCATGTCCGGGGCCGCGGGGCGGGGACGGTGCCGGGAGGGGCCTCAGCCGAGTTGCGAGACCGGCGAGGCGAAGTCCTAGAGCGATGATGCTTTTGGACTTTTTGTGTTTCGACTTACCGGACGAAGAAGACTTCGACGCCGACGACCGGTGTGGACTCCGCGATCGACCCCTGGACGTCTCACGCGACCGGGGCTTCCGCGGAGCAGAATGCCGGGCCTCGAGGAGCTTTCGAGACCGCTCTCGCAAAGCTTTCGGGTGGAGGGCCTGGCAGTCGGTACAAGACTCCGTGTCGTGGCCTCGGCCGAGGCAGAAGAGACACTCCCAATGCGGGTCGGTGACGGACATCATCCGCGCACAGGCGCCGCATCGCTTGAAGCCGGGCATCCCTACGACACCTTGAAAGATGGAAAAACAGTGAAAAAATTCACCAAAAAGTATGGTCAAAAAATGACCAGGGCACTGCTCTTCCCGGATCTGCGCTTGCTGGCGCGGAAAAAGAAGAACTGACGTCAGCGCGCAGGGGCGGCGTCTAAGTACTGCCCGCGACGTCATCCCGGCGATCACGACGCCGACGACGGACGCGGAGCCGCACGACGCCGCCTACCGACGCGCAAGGGTACTGCTACGCAAAAACTTTCCGGATCCAGCCTGACGCCTGGGGATATTCTAAGGTAAGGAATCTGTCACTAACGTGTCTCTTTCAGATACATTCGCTATCGTGCCAGTTTCTCTAAAAGTAGAAAAGATAATTTTCTCTCACACTTAGTAAAACCTTTCCGTTTACTAAACATACACTACGAGTAAAACCCTTCCGCTTACTCTTACACGAGGTCCAGAAGTACCTGTTACTTCTCCAATGTTACCCTTTCTAGGTGATATAACATCAAATTTTCACCAGCGTACTCCTTTGCTATCACTCACGCATAGATTCCCTAACCAGTACTGATAGTCCTGCTTAACTTTTCAGTACTATTTCTGCCTGACAGATAACCTCACTGCAGTATGGCTTCCACTTACCATCTGCTATTCTTTCCCGGGGATTCTGAACAACATAAACCAAACTTTGAATACACAGATGTTAGTTCATAAAAATAAAATTCTCATTACCCAATTAACAAAGAGTAACCATCCTCTGATTACCAGAAAACTGATCCAGCGCGATATTAGCAAACAGCATTCATACACTAGACACTCACTTGGGCCCATACATTCATACTACGCTAATACTTACACTGGGTTTTATCAGTTGTTACTCTTTATCAAATCCCTGCTACCAATTACCTTCCGATTGAAGAGTAATGACTTACCAATGAATCCTTTGCTAATTGGGAAGTTTAAAATGAGTGACATTCATTATAGTACATAATCCTGAAATAACCACTGAGTCAGGAAGTTTTAAAATGTTTATCTAAAGATTTAGCAGAGTAATTTACAGAAAACATGGCACTTAATCGCATATCACGGATAAAGTAGAGAAAAACAACTATTAATTAATGACGGTCCCTCAGAAAGGAGAAGATAGAGACAGCAGCGCAACTAAAGGTTGCATTTATATTTACCTAAATGCGAGAACCAAACCCTTGACCAAGGAGTTGGAAAGATTTAGGACCCAGGAAGGATGAAAAGCAAAGACCTCCTCCAGAATCAGGACAGGACCGGTGACCTCTCTACAACGACGCCTGCGTCGTTCCCCTCTCTGATACTCTACTTCTCCTCGATTCTTCCGTGCCTTTCTTCTAATGGACTCCGCCGCCCCCTCCTCAGGACCTCTTCTGGACAGGGATTCAGTCTGCAAACGATCAGCTTGGCGGTCTGGAGCTCTTCTGTGCTTTCTAAGAGTAAACTCTCTTGCAGCATCACCTTCTCTAACTAATTAGCTAATTCTATATCTATTATTCCCTTCTACGCCCATGTACCTCCCCTTAATGTTGCTAAAATATGGGACCACTACTTCTGATTGGACAGAGACAGGGGGTTGATCCTCACACCATATTAATTTGGTGCGCATTTCTGAAGACCTTTGTTTTTAAACTACCGCCCCTTAAATTTAATACATTGGCTTTATTTCCCACCCGTCTCACGACAAAGTTTATTCAATTTTCATATACATAGTTGCAAGTTTGGCAGGAACACATGAATACATCAATATCGGCCATTAGGTCGTGGCCTTGGACGACGTCCAGGTTGACTTCATCTTTTTCCGCTCTGGGCAGTCTTTCATAGAGCATGCGCGGAACCAACGTCATTCGAGTTTTCAGTTCACCAACCCCAGGCCCACGTTTACGAACTAATAAAAGTCAAAGAAGAGAATATTAAAATCACAAATAATATGTTTCACTGTATACCCACTCTTTCTACTCTATCCCCGTTTACTTATAAATCTATCCCGCATTAGTAGCGTTAAGAAAACGACAATTTAATAATAATGCAAGAGCAAGCTGAAGCATGTGAAAACATCAAGCAGCCATTTTAATGCACATTGCGCAGAAGCAGAAATTTCCCACCAAGCAAAGATTGACGTCACACCATGTGATATGGTTGAGACATGCGCAGTAAAGTTCCCGCGTTTAGCGGCCATTTTAGAAAAAGACAAGCGTTACTTGTTAGTTAGAACACATAGGCAAGCTTCCTTGCTAATTCATGTAGTGTATGCAAAGTTAATATAACAATACAAGATTAATAATTTAATACTGTGAGGAGATTGCATTCGAGCAAGTCTCATTGGGGAGTCCTTGCTCCATCAGCATCAGTAAGCGTAAATCGACTAAAGGACAATAAACAGAGACAATGGGTCTCTGGAAGAGTATATTCTTTATTTCTGAACCCAACACGTGTAAAGGACACACATCAGTGAATAATACTAAATCAACTAACCAAACACATGAATAAAAAGCAAAGCACTGACTACCGCCCCAATACAGGCAGTGCTACCTTGAAAGCACATGTGGGATCCAGGACAGCCAAGACCTGGTCCTGTGAGCAAGTGCAGACAACACAGTTCCCTCTTCAGATAAGAGCCCAGGACCAAGAGAGCCTCAGCCTGCCTTGCGGACTAAGTTATTTCCCTAGCAGATTCCTCAGGATTTTGCGGTCTAGGATGGCAAATTTTGTAGCAAAAAAAGTAAAAATGTGGGGTCCCAAACTCCAAAGTTTGTGATAATTTTGCAGCAGGTAGAACACATGCATCATAAAAATACCGCTGGGTCCTTGGTCTGTCACTGCTAGAAATTCTAATAAATCACTATCTGTGACAGTGGTTAATTTGAACCAGTGGTTTCCGGTGCTCAGCACCCGCACTTAAATGTCAACACCACACTTAGGACAGTCTGCCACATGGTGGCGCTGCTCATCTAATATAGGGATGAGCAGAACAACGATTTTTCATGAATACAATATACACTAAAAATTCCTATTACCTGCCTCCCCAGCCATTCCTTTAGCTTTGATGACTTAGAATAATCGGAACTGTCTCCCTTGCAGGCGAGACAGATGGTTAGTAGTTGTATTGGTACCGTCATTGGCAGCGATGACAGGGGCAACGGGTGGTGCAAGCTGCAGTGGCCTCCTGGTCGGGGTCCTGGCACTTATTATTTTACAAACTAAGCACTGGTGACCTGACAGAGTGTCCGGCAGCACTGCGCCTCGGAACAGGAGGATGTCTGATGCCAGTGTGCATTTTTAAATGTGAAAACTCTGCTCTCTCTAGTATCCGACAACCACTATTCCAAATGCGCATAAGGCAGCAGGGGCGAATGAAGCTCCAGGGACAAAAGAGACTCAGAGTGAGCAGCAACGAGGGTGGGGAGAGAGGAACTTTGAGTGTCCTGGGTTTGTTGAGGGGGGAATGGTGTTTCGGCCAAGGAAGAAAGGAGGCACAGGAGGTGGGGGTGAAAAAGAGAGGTGTGGTGTTGCAGCCAGAGCTGCGCACTGGGGAACTAGGTTTGAGTCCAGGCGGCGGATCAACATCCTGTGATTCTGGGCAAATCACCTAATCTACTTGTGCCTAAAAAAAGAATGTGGCCTTCTGTAACAGGTGCTCCCGAAAAGCGCTCCAACATTGGTTGAGTTCACTCTGCATAAAATTGTCCAAAAAAAGAGAGTCAAGGGGCAGGGGGTTTGCCACAAAATTAAAAGAGGGGGAGTCTGGCAAGACACGTAGATAAGCAGAGCACAAGAGGACCTGCGCATTTTCAAGGGACTAACACAGAGGCGACAGAGGAATTCAACACCTCTGCCACCAGGTAGCCTGTTGTTCACCCTCCATTTTATTGGCACAGCCAATAAAAGGAAGATCAGCCTTAATTTTTTTTAATGAGGCAGGCACGTTTGTAAAAATCGCAGGATTTTTACAAAAGTGCAGATTTTGCTATTATTTTGCTACATGCAAAATCACAATATCCTGGGGATCTGGCCTTGGAAACCCACTCACACCCCTCCGTAATCATACCCTGAGGGAGTTACCACACCATAAACTATGTTGTCCAAGGGGATAGGTGATGAGGTATGAGATGTGCTTATTGTTCAGGGGGATCTGCGAGGGTGACCTCCGTCTCTGCCAGCTACCATTGAGCATGATGGCCATAGAGCTACCCCTGGGTAGAGAGTCACCTCTACTAATCACAGCACGGCAGGGAGTTTCAGCCCACACCCGTCTTGCGTGGCCTCCATTTTGTTACCTCAGTGGAGAAAATATTTTTTTCAGACCCAAATGGAGACTGGTCCACTACACAGAAAGACCTCAACTAACCCCAAACATCCATCCATTTATACATAATCTAGAAAAACATTTCAGCACTTTGTCTCTCACGGTCTATACACGCGCACTTGGAGAGATAGGACCAATAATCTGTTCCCAGGATTCCACACATACCAAGAGAGAAACACGGACAATACAAAGTAGACGCACCCAAAACACATAAAGCACCTTCTGGAGGGAGCTCAGATCTACCAACCAGATAGAGTCTGACATGATACCTGTGATGCCAGGAAACGTTCATGTGCATGTTATTGTTTTTCAGTGTAATGTGTTGTATCACAGATAAGGAAAAATATCTGATGTCTTTGTTATTCTAAACTGAGAAAAAATGTTGTCCACCGTCTTAATAAAGGGGTTTTGAACATATTATTAAATCCTTTATTAAACAATTCTTGAACGTTTAAATTTGCCATAGTCTGTATATAGTAAAGAGCTTTTTCTCTATTAAAACCGATCATTAACTCCTAATGTATTAATAAACATTTTAATATGTGTTCCAACCTTTCAGTGTCTTCACATCCATTTTATACACCCTCACTAACAATCAATGTACGACTTTTAATATAGTGCTCTTAATTTTTTATATGGAGCTATCATCTATTTCTCTACAATAAAAATGTTCTCCTTCAAATCGTTTTTAATTAATCATTTCACTGATGCACAATCTCTTCCTTGGGCTGCTATATCGAGGTGTTGCATATATATATGAAATAACTTACATTTGGTTGATCGTTCATACCCCTAGTGTCTAGGTTTTTTTTTAGTAATTCCACCCATTGAATTCCTCTTTGTTGGAGTCTATATGATTGCCCTCCGGGTGTCTGTCGTTACTGTCTCTAACACTTGAAATTAAAATTGCATTGGCCACTGCGAGCGATATTTGCGGTTCTTTAATCTCAAATTTGATCTAAATTCATTCCATCTAATGCTGATGGGTTTTTCTGTCAGTCCCACATAGTAATAACAACATGCCATTTAATTCCCTACATGCAACCTTTATTTCACATGTTGTGTGATATTTAGTTGGATATACTTTCCAGTATGAGGAAGATTGCCTATTCTTTTAAATATAGTCTCACAATTTGTGAAATTTTAGGTTCCGTGTTTGTGTTTCAGATACTTCTGTTGCAGCTCTAATGATTTCTGCTCCTATGCTGCTAGCTTTTTCAAAAGCCCCCCACTGGCTTTTCATTGAACAATTCTCTTAGCTCCTCATCAAATTCAATTATCTTCCAGTTTCTGCAAATTGCTTTCACAATATGTCTTGACTGCTGCGAATATTTTGGCACTTAAATTAATCGATTGTTTTTTATCTTCTTTTTATAGATAACAAGATCCCCTACGTCTACGCATGTCACCTGTTTGTGTCTTCTTTAATATGTTCATAGTGTATCCTCTTTTTTTTAAATTTATTTCAATCAGCTCATATGCTTGTTTTTTAAACTGTTTCCACTCCAGAATCAATTCTTTTTACTCTTAAAAATTGACTATATGGTATAATGTTCTTCGGATTTTTAGAATGGAAGCTTGAAGCCGACATTTTTTTTTAATCTTGTCACTTTTGTGTGATCATTTGTTTCCCATTGTCCCTGACTTTTAGGGATTTGAACAGCCAGGAATGTTGTGTGCTCTTTGCGTAAAGCTAGAGTGAAGCTCATTTTTGATGAAGTTTCATTCAATCTCTTTAGGTTTTCACCAGTGACTCCTGTGTAATTGTCCACACCTAGGTGTCACCAATGTACCGTTCAGAGTGAATTAAAACTTTATTTCTTACTCATTTTGCAGAATATTGTGTTTTTCATCACACGTCACATAGACATCGGCTCTTGGTGTGACTCCATTAGAACCCACTGAAAAATAAGTAAATTCCGAGTCGTATTTATTGCCATTTGAAAACTCTTCAAGTCAATGTTATCTCCAGGAACCGCACTAGAAGAATTGTATTTACTTCCAATCATCCCTATATTGGAATGTGTGCAAAATATTATATATATATATATATATATATATATATATATATTACCTACTGGCGGTCGCCAGTAGGTAGTTATAGTTAGAACCTAGGTTCCATAGGAAAAGCGTTTTTTGATTTGCCAATAACTTTGGCGCCGTTTGACGAATCTTGACGAAATTTTCAAAACTAATTGTTCACTCAGGTCAGCTCCTGTCTTGAAAGTTTGGGGGTGATTCGTCAAGGGGGGGCCGAGAAAAAAGGGGGTCCCAAAACGTGTTTTCTCCATATTAATTTCCATAGGAAACTTTAGACACGACTATAGCCTGAACTGCTGAACGGAATTACACCAAATTTGGCAGAGAGATAGCTCTTGGTCTGGAAAGCACGTTTTTTTAAAAATGGTGTAAATCCGTTCAGTAGTTTTTGAGATATTTAAAGATTTACAAATATCGATATTTGAAAATTGTGAGATCTGATTGAATGAGCCCTCCCGAGCACGAGCTTGCCTCTGATTGGCTGCCAACACTTCAAACCAGGAAGTGTTTGCAACCATCTTGTGACTCGGTACGGAGGGAGAAGGGAAAAGGTGAGAGATGCATTCAAAACAAGAAAAGGGGGGAGGGTAAAAACACCCTGACCCCCCCAGGCCTGCTCAGGGGGTCCCACAAGGACACCCAGGCCCAAAAAAAAGCATTTTTGGGGGTAATTTTCGGGCGGGGTCTCGCCGGTGCGCGAATCCGTCCGAAAATTCTAAAAAACAAAGCGCGGGCTCCCGCGCTTCATTTTTCAAAGCCCCCGGGTGGGCCACGTCCCAGGGGCAATTTCATTTATGTAGCGGGGGCCCGCAGGGGCCCCCGCAGCCCCGGGGACTGCCACCTCCCCGGGGCTTGATAATTTACTCGCGGGGGAACACGGCCCCCCGTAGCCTCGGGGACCACCACCTCCCCCGGGCTTCATTTAAATAAGGGTGGGGGGGCCTCGTGGGCCACCCCAAGCCCTGGGGACCGCCACCTCACCGGGGCTTCATTTAAATAAGGGCAGGGGGCCTCGCGGGCCCCCCCCCAAGCCCCGGGGACCGCCACCTCCCCGGGGCTGTAATAAATAATTAGTGTGGGGGGGCTCGAGCCCCCCCACACTGCCCCGGGAACCACCACCTCCCCGGGGCACTCTATATTTAAATACGGGGACCACCACCTCCCCGGGGCTTTACAAACGTTGGGAGGGGGGCCGCGCGGACCCCCTCCTGGAGCCCTTGATGGTCCTGGGGACCGCCACCCCCCAGGGCCGGCTCCTGCAATGTCCCGGGGTGCCCACCCCCGGGACATTGCCGTTTGCAATGACAGGGCAGGAGCCGCGCGGCTCCCGCCCTGTCATTGCAAACTCTGCTTTGCTTCGTTGAAGCGAGAGCAGGAAACCTGCTCTCGCTTCAACGAAGCATAGCAGGATTGCTTTTGAGCAAGGGGAGCTGCATGTCAGCAGCTCCCTTGCTCAAAAGCAATGCCGGCTCCCGCAGGGACCGTGGGGGCATTGGGGCTCCCCATGGTCCCCAACGTTAAGGGCCAGCCCCGGGGGATGGGGTCCCCGGAAGTGACCCGGGAGGGGGGCCACACGGCCCCCCTCCCATAGAAATAAATTTTAAAATTGAGGCCATGCCCCGGGGGATGGGGCCCCCGGGGCCAAAATTGGTCCAGGGAAGGGGGGCCACGCGGCCCCCCTTCCCTATAAATAAAATAAAAAAAAGGAGGCCATGCCCCGGGGGATGGTGTCTCCGGGGCCGAAATTGGCCTCGGGAGGGGGGCCGCGCGGCCCCTTCCCGTTTTTTTTTACTTTTTTTTTTTTAAAAGGGGTCAGGCCCTGGGGGATGGGGTCCCCAGGGCCCCAAAAAAACTAAAAGAAGGGGGCAAAAAAAAAAAAAAAAAAAGCTGACATCTCCCTGGAGGCCTTGCCCCCTCCCTGCACCACTCTGCAAACGCGCCCCCTGGCGCGTTGTAAGTTGGGGAATTAATTCCCTTTGAATACTGAGGGTCCCTGGGGGCCAACTAGCCCACCAGGTACCTCCAAGTAAGCGCCACAGAGCTGGATTGCAGAGAGGTGGTCCGAGGCCACGCCCCTTTTTCCACCACTCTGCAAACGTGCCTCTTGGTGCACTGCTGGTGGGGGCATGAGGTCCTCTTGTGTCCTCAGGACCTCAGGACACAAGTGGACTTCATCCTCCGAGCAGCAGTGCGCCAGGAGCCGCCTTTGCAGAGTAGTGGAAAAGGGGCGTGGCCTCGGACCACCTCTCTGCAATCCAGCTCTGTGGCGCTTACTGGAGGTACCGAGTGGGCTAGTTGGCCCCAGGGACCCTCAAGATTCAAGGGGACTTAATCCCCCAACCCAGAACGCGCCAGGAGGTGCGTCTGCAGAGTGGTGGAGAAAGGGGGCGTGGTCTGGTATAAGAAATTAGCAATCCTGCTGTGTGGGACTTACTGGAGGCAATAGGAGGGGTAGTTGGCCCCCAAGGTTGACGTTGGGGGCTAACTACCCCTCCTGGTACCTCCAGTAAATCCCACACAGTGGGATTGCTTAGAGGTGTTCGGAGGCCACGCTCACCTTTCTCCACCACTCTGCAAATGCAACTGCTATGTTATAGTTAGAAATTAGCATTTAAAAAACCTTAGAAATTCACTGAAAAAACCATAGGTTTCAGGGACGTTATAGTTAGAAATTAGCATTTAAAAAACCTTAGAAATTCACTGAAAAAAACATAGGTTTCAGGGAGGTTATAGTTAGTTGGACATTTCACTCATATAAAACCAGAGAAATTGGGCTGTTATAGTTAGTAGAGCTAACTATAACTCGCGCCCCCGCAATGCACTGCTGATGACGTCACATATTACATCACTCATGACATGCTCAGTGGCATCACTGATGACATCACTGATGGCATCTCAAATGACATCACTGATGACATCATCCACGTGATCATCTGGTGCACCTCCTTACAGCCTAATAAAACCTTTCATACACCCACTCTAAAATACAGACTACCAATATCGAAAGCATAGACACACCAATAGCAGTTAGTACATACCCGCTCAGTGATTAATACGTCTACACACACATCCACCCACTAACCCATACAGTCACTCATACACGCAGTCATTCATCAATACAGCCACTGATATATCCACTCATACAGCCATATAGACACTCTCACACTACCACTCACCCAAAGAGTTACTCAAAAACCTAGTCAGTCACCCAAAGAATTAATTACACTGTCATTTACTCACCTATACAGTTATACACACACCACGTCACTTATTCATACAGATATGTACTATCTTCAACAATTACTGACATAAGCACACACTTATCCATGCAGCCACTGTCACAATCACTCACTGTCACATATACTCACTTATATACTCCAACACTCACAAATACTGCCTTTCACATATGTAGTTACTTACAGATATACCACTAACACATCCATACGTACACTCACTTACCCATACACTCCCTAACACACGCATTCATAAACGCATACACCCAGTGAATCACCCACTCACACATCCATGCAGGGAATCACACACACACACCACCCACACAGACACTCAAGCACCCATACAGGTTCTCAGACAACCAATCATTCTTCAATATACCTTGGCATATATAGATATAACATTGTTGAAATTTTTAGAAACACTCAGTCACTGGATGATGTCATCAGTGATGTCATCAGTGATGTCATTTGAGATGTCATCAGTGATGTCACTGAGCATGTCATGAGTGATGTAATATGTGACATCATCAGCTGTGCATTGCGGGGGTGCGAGTTATAGTTAGCTCTACTAACTATAACAGCCGAATTTCTCTGGTTTTATATGAGTGAAATGTCCAACTAACTATAACGTCCCTGAAACCTATGGTTTTTTCAGTGAATATATATTTATACTTTTCCAATTAAAGGCTTTCTCTTGTGAAAACCCCGTGTGGCCCCTTCCTTCTGCTTCACTGGAGGTTCCTGTGTATATTTTCGCGTCAACCAGAGACGCGTTAAGGGGCCCCGCTCTACAAAGTTGGCTGGAGACTTCACTGGTGTCTGCGCAAGCAGTTTTGGTTTCTTTCCCGAGGTATCGGATTGCCCACCTCTCTAGGCACTGGCTAAGCAAGGGACACTGTCAGTAGGCAGCTCGTGATTTCACGAGGTGGTTGGGTTCATTGAAGTCAGCCCATGACCCGGCTGAGCTGTGCCACTGAGGTTGGAGCATTTGCGGGGACTTGAGGAGGCCGGAGGAAATTATTTACACAAGAGACAGCGCGCCCTGTTCTGCAGCACACTATTTCCACATGGATTTTATTTTATCAAGCTTCCCCTCGTACCATCGGCCCAGAGAAGATGCATTCTGGGAGCTGTAGGACTTATCGTAATGCAGCAGGTGAATGAGCACATGACAGGGGAGATGTGACCTTCCAATTAAGGGAGGACTGCAGACTGATTTAAAAACGGAGGCGTGGGGCTGTTTTTAGTGTGGCAGCGGCATCTGAGGAAGACGATTCTGTCGAAATGCATTATGCCCAAATCCGCTTTTCCAATTAAAGGCTTTCTCTTGTGAAAACCCCGTGAGGCCCCTTCCTTCTGCTTCGCTGGAGGTTCCTGTGTGTGTATATATATATATATATATATATATACACACACACACACACATATATACACAATCCCTTCCAATCCTCCAAAGATCGGGCGCGGACACCAGTTTTGCTGTTCACAGATTTTATTGAAAAATGCTGATATGTCGCGTTTCGGCCAGTCCTGGCCTTGATCACATACATTATTCTATATATGTTTGTATAAAGACTGTTTACACCCATCATACACAACAGAACATTTTCTTCACAATTGGCTAACCTTAGCTTCCTAAACATGGTCACTTACATCTAGTATATATGATTACATACTTCGTACCAGAGTTTGCAGATCATACAGTAAGTATATTGCCAATGGATGAATCATAAATTTATTTTGCCACTATTGGGCGAAAAGGAGGGTCAGTTGTATTTTTATGTGTATTTGGAACCATTAAAAAAAGAACTGGTGACTAACAGATGAATGAGCCAATATCCCTCAACAGGCAATTATAGGGCACTATCTCGGAGCCTGGATTGATGAATCTCTGTTGCTCAAGAGCCACCAGCGCATCACAATGTTCAGGATTCCAGTGAATCATTGCTCAGCACATAAGACCTCAGGCATTACCTACAAGGTGATTCACATGAACAAACATTGATACTTATCACAAAGGCCTCAGCTTTCTGGAAGGAAAGAGAACCTGAAGAAGCCAAGCCCATCTCTATGTTTACACTCCTAGATTCAGTAAGTCATACAACCTCAAAAAAAGGTATACTGGCAACTCTCAAAAGATTTGGAATGCTTTCCTGGTGCATTTCCAACTGGCCATACATGACAGCCTCTACCTTTAAAAGAGACATTAAACAGTACTATCCAAAATACCTTACTTAATATGCACCCTCTTCTCATTCCTGGTCTCCACAAACCTGTACTATCAGAATGTCCCCATCACCCTGAATTACCTGAATTCTGGTTTTATGGATATTCTTGTTCGTTGTTGCACTATGTCACACTCTAAATCCCTCTGTAACCAGAGTCGTAATGTGCTAGGTCGAAAACCTAAAATGTTATGGCTCTGGTCTGCTTTCCTTCCGTGATATCTTCAACCTTCCTGGATTCAATTGCCATAGACTCCATATATTCACCAGGCCCACCCTGACAGCCACAACTTCTCTTACAGGTTCCTAAACTCTAGAATGAACTGCCCCTCCTTTTTAGACATTAATGTAATCTGGATTTTTTCAGGAAGCTTCTTAAAGCCTGGCTTTTTTTCTGCTCAACTTGCTTACAGTCTCTTCTTGGACGACACTTTTGATAAATGCTTTGCCAACTATGATGAAAAATAAATGAATTAATTGTAAAAATGGCTATGAAGGAGCAGAACGATCCAACCACCTTGTTGCTGGAGCACGTGGACTAGAAAGCGGTTAGTGGTGCAAAACGTGATGCCCGGTGTAAAGAGGTGGGCGAGCCACTGAAAGCACGAGTGGAACTTGAGCCAGATGTCTGGCTCTGACGCAGCTCGAGCTCCTCTTCGAACCTCGAGCCCAAAATAAGACAACTTTTCATGGGAAACAAAGTGGCCTAATAGCTACTGCTGCCTAACATGTAACATGGGCAGGGCCACTGGAATTATGGGATTGTGCGGCTACGACAATTTTCGTATCATTATAGATTTGCCACATAATCCATCATGTGCTGCATAATCTACAGATTTTAACAACAAAAATGTTTCTAACTCGAACGGTTCAAAAGTTACTAAAAACGCAGCGATATGTGTTGCCGCGCAGTGGAAGGGCCTTTGCAAAGGCGGACTGGTCACCTTTCTGTTCCTTATTGCTATATTTAGGTGTTAAACTGGTACTAATGTGGTGCAATTAATCGCCAGACAATGTTAACAAGTTTAAAAATGACAAAATATTGAAGTAATACTGTCACAAAATGTACAGCATTACACCACATAATTATCCCTTCCTTGCAGCATAATTTTCTCATCCTTGCCGCATAATTTGTTGCTCCCCTACCGCATAATTCCACTGGCCCTGAACATGGGCAACAGTGATCGAATTCTGGCCTAGGCTGCACATCCTGTGAATCCCTGCAAATCTACCTGGGCGGAAAAAAAGCAGGTAAATTAGTCTGTTAAATGCGCTTGAATGCCTTTGGGCAAAGTTCACGCTATGTTAAAGTGCCAAAAATATAATGCGGGTTCAGCCTGTCACCCACGATCTAATCTCATCATAAAAGAATAAAGGACGAAGCATTCATCTTTGTTGTGTGAAACAGAAACCCCTCTAGTGTCTGAACTGCTTAATAGGAAATCTGGGACCAATGCAGCTTTCCTGTTTGACCGAATTGTGTGATCCCAGACAAATTGTTTCTCTCACGAGCCTCCTTTTTGTTCGCGCCTTCAGAATGTGAGCTGCAGTAGTGCTCTGTACAAAATCCGCTCTTGTGTTTGTTGAAATAGATTATAATGTTGCTTCATCTATAACAAGAATCTAAGCCAAATATCGGTAGACATGACAACGGACTCTCCTCCAAGATCACGAATAGCATTGTCATCAGGGCGAGGGCAGAAATGGTTCTCAGTTCATGTTAAAAAAAACTGACTTTTTAATACATACTCCTCAATGCAAAGATATAATCTGACAAACTAAAGTGAAATGCTTCAGCATTTGGAAGAAATACACATTTTTTGGGATTTTGAAGACACGGAATCATAAATTAACATTATGTTTGTTGCCTGATTAATGTGATTTGCGTGGGGAGAGGATGTGCTGCCAGCTTTGGAGCTCGGCGTCGGCTCTCAACATCCTGTGATTCTGGACAAATCACTTCATCTCCCCCTGCCTACCAAAAATAAAAAATGAATGTGTCTATGTGTAATGTAACTGCTGCTCATGTAAAGCGCTCCAATACCTTCGGGTCGAGTTCCCGGTATATAAAACTGAAAAGAAAAGAATAAAGCAATACGTTCAAGGCTAGGCTCGGCTCGCGCACGGGCTCCTAGAGCCGGCCTGTGGCTCGGCTCCAGTTAATTTATTGGCTCTCCCATCTCTACCGGTCTGGTCAAACTACAGCTTTGGCTGAGGTCATTAAAGTTGAAAAGGATGGCACCTTGGCATCAGCGAACCCCCGTGGACAATAAAGATGGGGTTGGATGAGACCCTGAAAGAGATCGGGTGCTGATACCGGTGCAGCAGTGACACCCAGAGGCCAGTCATGATATGGCATTGACTGAGGCCTATATTACCTCTGCACTCGGTCTCCTAAATGTATGCTGTGCCTGTCCCGGCTATAAATAAATAAAAAGTTTGCCTTTGATGCAACATTGACACCTGGTGGTCACTCAGAATATAGCAATGGGGGAGAGTCGGCCAACAACGAACGCACTTCTATTGCAGAGGATCACTGCACACGGGGAGGCTGGGGCGACATAATAGGATGGAGCGGGAGGCTGCGGAGGCAGGTCATGCAGAACAGAGCAATAGTAGCAAGATACAGTGGATTCAGGAAAAATGAGTTTAAAGACAAAGGAGGTGTACTATTCATGAAGCAGGGATTAGGTGCTTGGAAATTAATAGGAATGAGGCGCAAGGGTTTATGGGAGAAACAGAAGCAAGCAGGTGTGTGCATTTTCGACTGACCAAAAAATCGTGGCATATAGAATTATGACTCAAATCAAATCAAAATATCTTTATTCGATTCAGACAAAGTGAATCATAAAAGAGTACATGCACTTAAAATTTCTTAAAACAAATACATACATATAAAATTCATTGGTATCAGAGAATGAAATAGTGCAGTTCACATTTCAGCCAAGAGATCATAAATCAACACTTTGCTACTATTGTTTTCCTTCTTGCTTGGGTCCCCCTAAGAAATCTTGCAAATTAATAGGAATGAGGCGCAAGGGTTTATGGGAGAAACAGAAGCAAGCAGGTGTGTGCATTTTCGACTGACAAAAAAATCGTGGCATATAGAATTATGACTCAATCAATGCGTTGAACTGCGAAGACATGAGAAAATAGAAAATAAAAGAACCCCGTTAAATTGCAAATCTATTTTGGAAAGCCAATCTGTGTCTTCTGCAGCGTGGCCCGGGACGCGATTAAAAACAGAAACTACTGCCGCTCCCGCCGGCCCAAAACGAGGTCATTCTTGGGCAGAGACTTTATGCAGAAAAAGGAAAAAAACCCGTCACCGAACACGCTGGGAGCAATTTAAAAAACAACAGTGAACAGATATACCCTAGTAGGAGCGAGGGCGTTTTTATGGAGCCGATACTACAAGGTATACACCGTGCCCTTAATAATATATGTTATTACACGAATCAAAGGGATCTACCTGAACAAACGCGAAAACAAGGGGCGCTCAGGAGGCCCCGTCAGACTCAACTCGTGACCTTCAGGTTACACTACAATGTCTGCAGCAGGCGCATTCATCCAATGATGTCTCATGCTGTTCTGAGGGATTATAAACACCTGATGTGTAATCCTATAATGTCCCGCACACTGAGGGAAAGTATAGCGTGGTTTACAATTGGGTGGGGGGGGAGGGAGCGGGGGCAGGCATTTTGTGGGATTAAGGGAATGCGGGGACAACCTCGAACCGACAGAAATAGCACTTCATCCGTTCCTAGAGAGCGCTCCTCTTCACAGATAAGATGAAAGGAGGAGCCTGAGGTCAATGAATCTAGACAAGAATCTGTAACATTGTTATTGCAGGGCCGAGGAGGACTGGTCTATAGCATAACGGGAGTCTTTAGAGAGAGTACATTCACCCCAAGGGGGTCTCTCGTGCAACTGACTGATAAGACATGTTAATAATACCCAAATCAACGGCACTTATTATCGACATTCACAGGATGAAAGGCAGAGCGGCCAGCCAGGATTTTAACTTGTTGTTAACAGGGGTCATTAGATGTGTAAGGTCTGCCAGAGCACAGGGAGACCCTTACACAGGCTAAGTGCCTCTAAAAGCTAGCAGAGCTCAAGTCAGTCACATGTCAAGCACAATAATAGTGTACATCCAAGTACGGCATTTATACAAAAGAGACCGACAAGACGCTTTTTGGGGCAAATTGTACCTTTTTACTTTCCTGCACGCTTGCACCTTCACTTTAATACCGTTTCTTCCCGTTGAAATCTTTCATCCATCTAAAGTTCTCTCCCTCCACACTCACAACCTTTGTTCTAAATCCTTCTCGTCTACTTTAAGTACTCGGATGATAATTTTAACGTTTGTACACTAAGGTGCGAATTTGACCAAATGTAATTTAATATTGAAAAACTATATAAATTGACTACACGCGAGCAAGGGTCGTATAGTTATGCGCAAAAGTGAAAGGATTGCCCACAGAAGAAGCATTACATTGTAGTAATAAGTGCCAGGGCCCAAATTCTTCCTTAGGACGTTGCTGATGATAGCTTCACTATTGTTAGTACGCAGTTGCGCTGCAGGAAACGAGGGCGCAGCCGTAGGTGATCCCAACACCGTAGAACACTTAGAAAGGCTCTGCTTGGCCACCAGAGCTCGAGAGAGTGACTCTGTTGGTGCATTAACCGACTGAGCACTCTAAAGGTGTTTGCATGGTGGGGTAACACAACGCGCACCTTCTTCCCCCGGTGACCAGTTCAGGGTCTTGGGTTAGTCCACTGCACAGGCACCACTGGACGGTAAACCCTCAGCTGTCAGCGTCATGGATCAAGGTGCCTTTCAGCCATCCCTGGTTTTCACCATAAAGCCCGAGGATGCTGGGGCTTGTATGCCCATGATAATAAAAGGTCAAGCTAATAACGGGGGCATTTCGATCCCAGACCGCGTAGGGCTGTTGCCTGTAAAGCCAGGGTGGAGAATGGCTGAGTAGATGGTGTACACCCAGGGCTTTAAGTGGGCCGGGTAATGCCGGTGCTCAGCACCGGCAGTTCTTAAAGCAGGTGCTGAAACGGGTCCCTATCGGGCTCTCCATTTTTCGAACCTGCTTTCTCAGCTCGAAAGTCAGCAGCTCTAGCCTTGCGCCACAACCTCGCACACATGAACTAAAGCATTTTCAATACTATATACAACGAAGTAATAGTTGTTGCTTTTTTATCTTATGCAATTTACAACCATTGACAAAGCCAATAGTCCTGGCTTGTTGTAGGTGTAATGTTACTTGCTATGTTAAATAGCTGGATAAATGGACAGAAACAGCAAACTACCAGTGGAGCGGCACGCTATGCTAAGTACAGATTTTTAGCTTAAGTGTGTCAGGCCACACCCTTATTTACATCGGCCATGCCCCTTTGAGAGACCCCCAGTTTTTTCATCCCACTTAAAGCCCTGTGTACACCTATTGGTGAGACACTCTGCACTGAGTCCAGGCAACCCTTAGTGATAGTGTAAGAGTTCCCTGACAACCAAAGCTCTCAAGGGGTAGCTGTGAAGAGCAGCTAAGGCTCATCTAGAAGAGTGTAAAGTGGGTGTATTTACCACACAAGTCAGTCAGTGAGAGTCACACAGAAAAGAACCACACCAGTGTTAGAAAAATAGGTACTATTTATTAAAACACCAGTCACTGAACTACTTTGGTATATCTCTACTTGGAGATATGCATACACAACAAATGTCACGCTCATGACGCAGGGACAGCTGACCTCTTCACAAGCACACCAGCCCCTTGGAGTAGGGGACTCCCTAAGAGGTCCCCATTAAATCAATTACATTAAAATAGGTAACTTCCCCTGTTATTTGTAACATTTTCAATGCTGTGAAGTGCTATAAAACAAGTTAATACTAATATGTTCGAAAAATTATTGCTATGAGAACAGCTTCATCTGCAGCTCCTTCCTTGTGAGCAGATATCTGGCTCAGGCACAGGACAGTAAAATATCATGGAAAAGGAGTCCGGAGCATCACCAGTGAGATAGGTTAAGTTAAAGTGCCTTGAAGATCCTCCTGTCCTTCAGTGAAAGTCAGTGCAGAGACATCAGGTTTCTGAGGAATTATCAAACTTCAGCCCAGTTACCAGTTTCTGAACTTCCAAGATCATACATTTTCATAGACCTCCACACACTGTGCAGCAATGCTCAAACTGTGAGTTGCTCATGGAGTCTGTTTATTGCACAAGCACAATCATGGTGCACGTGAAAGGAAAGATCCTGCTAAGTTTTCTTATAGTAGGGATTCAATTTCTCACAACATGGCTAATTTGACGTCTTGTCTAATGTCAATCCTAGCCTTTTGTCTTTTTCCTTAGGGGAGACCCATTCCACAAAGATAATGAGAGAGATGTTGTTCTTCCCAGATATTTGTCTTATCACTGATTGAAGTCATGTACCTGTGCAGTTGCCAACATACTGTTTATATAAATAACACTACCAGGTGTAGTGTAAAAGTATCTGATTTCACGTCTACTCTGGTATGACTGGGATTTACTTTCATGTTAGTGAGATGTACCTGGCTTTGTGCTGGTTGCTCCTCATCTTCCATGTACTACTGTACTAAATTCTTCCTCACATTCAAATTTAGGAGTTGCGAACTCTGCTGACTTATAGAGACCAACACTGACATATATCTATCCTCAGTTATTCTGATGGAGTTGCACTTCCCCATCACTGAATGCGCTGCTTCTGGCTGTCACGGAAGGCACATGGATTGATGAACCTTCAAACCCTCACAAAAGAAACATGAATCTAGTAGTTAAGTCAACTCCACGAAACAGTATAGGATCAACTTTGGAAAACCAAACCATCAGGAAGGAATTTTGTCAGTTCATCAAGCAGGAAAAGGGAATGGTGGAGGAAACTGCTGGGTATGGATAATGCTCAACATTGTAGAGTCATTCTCTAAAAAAAGTTCTTATGGAGTGCCTATGTGCTTTGGAGTCCAATGGCGACTCCCTAAGCGTGTGGAAAACACATGCCACATCTTTACAATAATGGTTCTTAACATAGTTGTAAACAACCGCTAAAGAAATAATCGTGCACATTTTGTTAGCTTTCAGATTCTTCCTTCAATGCTTGTTGAGTAGTTTCGTCACGAGTAGGATAAGCAATTGATCTCACCAAATTTCTAGCAGGAACTTCACATGTTTTATCATGGAGAGTTCAATATTTTCCCATAAACGCTCTGTTAATCCTTGAGTGCACCTAGGGATGGTTCATTGTGGTTAGTTCTACTAAGATGCAAGAAAGTACCACAAACCAGTTTCATAAAAAAGAAGTAAATCTACACCAATAGTAGCACTCCTATAAACGGGAGAGGTGTGGTGCAGCGGCCAGGGCAGCTGACTTCGGAGCACAGGGCTCACGGTTCGATCCCCGGCTCCGGCGGCAGCTCAGCTCAGCACCATGTGACTCTGGGCAATAGCTCACTTAATTTCCACGACGGCCCCCAGCGCCTTGAGACCCGTAAGGGTGAGTAGTTCGCGCTTTACAAATACAGATTTAGATTTTAGATTTAGATACAGATTTATACTCTTGGGAACTCTCAAAGGTTGTATGACAGAGGCACGCATGGCTGAACCACGCATCCCTCTACAACGCCGTCCTAACCACAAATGTGTCTAAACCATGCATTCCTTTAACCTGCATGCCTTTACCATACATGCCTTTACCATGCAATTATGTGGTAAAGCCTTGATTTGTAAAGGGATATGCGTGGTAAAGATTACCACTAACCAGACCCTCCCTCCCGCCCCAAGTCCTAAAATCCTATTCCTCTACCTCGCTCTCCCCCCCCGCCCTGAGGCCTAAAGCCTACCCCGCCCTGTCCTTAAAACTGCCCCTTCTCCTCCCCCCGTCCTGAGGCCTAAAACCCTGCCCCCTACCAAAAACTACCCCAGTCCCCCTGCCCTGAGCCCTAAAACTTACCCCCACACTGTCCTTAAAACTACCCCTTCCACTGCCCTGAGGCCTAAAACCCTGCCCCCCCATTAAATAAAAAACCCAGACCCTCCTGCCCGAGTCCTAAAACAGACCCCCACCCCTAAAAACTCCCCCCAAATCCAGCACCAGCCCTTAAAACTACCCCAACCCCCTCACTTCGCCCTGACCACTAAAACCCTGCCCCTTCCAAAAACTACCCCTAAAATTGACCCCCACCCCTAAAAAGTCCCCCCAAACCCCGCCTCAGGCCTTAAAACTACCTCTACCCCCTTCCACCCTGGCCTGAGCCCTAAAACCCTGCCCCTTCCAATAAGGCCCCAGCCCCACTTACCTGTCGACATCTGGAGCTTCCTGTTCTGATGCTTCCTCTTCTTCTCCCCGCCCATCTGAACATTAGACCGCTATCTGCCTTAACTACGCATATGCATTGTTAAGACAAACGTGGTTATGCTTGTGGGGAACAGCACGCGTGGCTCAGCCCAAGTTGTAAAGGCCGTTTCTCACTCTCAAACATTCCCACTAGTGTGCCTGGAATGCCGAGCCAGCCACATATCATATGACATATTCCCTAGGCTCCCATCCCTCCAATGTGGAATGGTACATAGAGCATAATTCGGCACTTGGAAAATGCAGCTCAATGTGCAATTGCATATCTTTTTGTCTGCTTTTAATTTCTGCAGAAGGTAAATATATTTCCCAGTGGAGAAATCCCTTCCTCTGCAACTCTCCCCCATCCCGCCTTCTAAGTTTAAAGTAATCCGTTCCACCATCTACCCAATAAAAACAGTTAATCCAGCATTTTGCTGGAATATAACTTTGATCATTCGTCGGGCCTTAACCACGACTTGGTCTGCCTACTCCTCGCACATTTGCATAGGGATTAATACTTCAAATTTCTCCATACTCGCGGCGGAGAAAAACGTAGTAATAAAACCATTTACACCTGTCAGGAACCCTCTCAATTTCAGACATACATCCGGGAAGAATTTGTCATCCGTAAACGTATGTTTGGGGATGAAAATGGCTTTCGGAATCGGGTCCAAAGCCTCTTGTACTTGCTACGATGCAGTGCCTATTGCCTGTGTTGAAGGCCCGCTCAGCCTGGACTTGAAGGGGACATCATGTTGTTTCTGGGCACATGCAGCTGTAAATAACTGAGAGGTGTTTGTGATCTAATAAAGGTACTTTTAAGGGTGCGACTGGTCTGGGTGTTTCATCGGCTATAGGAGGGGAGACTTGGGTCGGACTGGCCCATAGATCAATCAGGCAGTATCTGGCGGACTGGTCTGACAGGTCAGTGTGTGGGCAGTTTTTTGGCTGCTTCTGGGTCTGTCTTTGGTCTGCTGGGCCGGTTTTTACTGTTGAATTCCCTGATATTAGAACAAACATCGTCTGCACCAAACTCAAATCCATGCAGTCTTCCATACCTTGCAATCACTTATACAGCGTGCCTTTACAAGTTCAAAACGGCCCCAAATTGCAAACATGGACCACTTTTTTGCTATCTAATGGGGACCACATTTATTTTCGTCCCCGGACCTACTTTCGGTACTAATCTGACCCTGGTGAGAATGAGTGTCAAAGGTATCAAGTTCAGTACAGGGTATCTCAGTCAGTTTGTATTTTGTTTGCATGCTAGCATGCTGTGCTTTGGGTCACCTTCTGAAGAATTTAAGACATTGAACCGAACTAAGTGAACTTACTGCTTCTTTACTATGTGAAGACTTCCATAACATCCAACAAGGAAAATTGCAGACTCTCCCACATTCCTCTTTTTCAAGATGACAGCAAGAGAGTTTGGGAAGGAGAAAAAATTATAAGGTCACAACACAAGTTTTGCTTGTGGGGCTAGCTTCACTAATGGCAGGTAGAAAAGTTTGTTAATGCACTGTCTAGAAGCTGGGGCATAAGCAGGACAACTGAAATTATGCAATTGTGGTGATTTTTGCATGATTATAGATTTGCCGCATTTGCCACATAATCCATCATCTGCTGCATAATCTGCAGATTTTAGCACCAAAAAATTGTTTCTAGCTCAAATTGATCAAAAGTTACTATAAACGCAGCGACACACGTTTCCGCACAGTGGAAGGCCCTTTGCAAAGTTGGACTGGTCACCTTTCTGTTGCTTATTGCTATATCTGGCTGTTAAACTGGCCCAAACAGTGTTAACAAGTTTAAAACTGACAAAATAATGAAGCCATACTATCAAAAAAAATGTGCTGCATAATTTGCCTTTTCTTGCAGCATAATTTACTCAACCCTGCCACATAATTTGGTCCTCCACTGCCGCATAATTCCAGTGGCCCTGGGCATAGGCCATCATTATACCTGCAATCGTTGAATGATACCAGTGCGCTTGCCTGTGAGAGCCTGGTTAGTAACCCAGGCACGCTATTTAAAGTATTGTTAAAAAATGCAGCCAGTGTTAGGGCCATGCAAACTGATAGGGAGAGCAAGGGGGTGTTATAAGTGATTCCTCCATTAAATAATGCTAGAGGAGAACTGGCGCCACACATCCAGAAACTCCCCAAAAAACGCCCCAGGTGCAGCATAGAAGTGTAGCAAAAGACATGTAGGTACACGCTAACAGGATTATGGGAAAATAAAAACTCACAGACTGATGAATTAGAATAAGCTTAGATTTAGGAGCTGAACGAGAATGTCTTGCCCACTGTTCTGAAGCTTAGAACATGAGCGGGCTTACGTTTAGTATGCTCTGGCAGACAGTCCCTTATCTGTTAAGATGTCACACATGAGCGTGAGAGGCATTGTTTTAAAAGGAGCAAGAAAATAGATTTCTGTACACAAAAAAAATGACAAATCCAGAATGAATAATGGATATGAGGTGTGCAAGGGGGTGCCTTTGGAAACCATTCTTTGAGAGCTGAAAACACCCCTCAAACAGAAGTGACAAAATGGGTGTCTCCAGAGGCCACTGTGAGGAGGCCTGTTAATGCGTCACCAGGGCATGCCATGCTGGGAATGTGGGACAAAATATTTTTTACTACCACTGAACCTGTTAATCACCCTACAACGTACAACCTCAGAGCTACATATAAACAGGGGTCCCCCAGATTGGGAAGCCCCACCCCTCACGTACACAAACACAATCTATCACATGCCGCGTGCACTCGGAGGGACATGAGGTGGCATATTTAGGGCCGACTACGCAGATTTAAACAGAGAGAGAGAGCAAGCTCTTGGGAGGACGCAGAAAGACTTCTACCTCACAACTCTACGGACCAACTGCCACCAACCACTAGTCGTGTCACAGACTGGTCACAGGGACGGAAGCTACCCATGACCATGTGTCCACTTTTAGTGGACCTGATGCTTGCAGGACTACCAGGCAGCTACTTATAAAATATGCAGAGACGTAAAGGAACGCGTGGCATGCGCCAACGCCACGGAAAACGTACCAAGTTTGTTAGAGTGGTAAAACGAGAAGCGAAAACGAGTGCTTTAGAGGCACTATGGGCGTGCCAGCACCTTACCTTTTAAATCAGAAAGCTGAGGTAAGGTTAATGCAAATTCAGTCTACTCTGCTCCTTAAGGAGCGTAGAGCAAAATCGATCCGTAGCTCGTTTCCCTTGTCACAAATTTGTATGCAATGCCATACATTTTGAAGCTGAACCTCTGTAAAATTCCCTAATGAGCAGCAAAATATGGTTCAAAAAGTATTACCGCCATTTTGCCCTTGAACCGTAAGTCTGTAAGAATACTGTTTTCAACTTCTAGGTATGTCAAGTAACTCAGATGCCCTCAAACCCAATCCCGGGGGCTCTGCCTGCACTCTGTACCCCCCGTTTCAAACCATCAAGCCCCCGTGTACAGAGCGGCTCTGTCAGCCCCTCAGAGTACCCCCGTACCTCCAGGCTACTTAAAGGGTCTCATCTGAGCACCGAGCAGGCCTCTTGTCTCTAACTCGCAGCTTCCACCGCGCGCGCGAGCTGATTACAACCCCCCAAATAAGCACTGCAATCGGCTGACGGGAGCGTTGCGAGGCCTTCATTTAGAGCCGTAATTACGCACAGATGTTTAGATGCAGTGTCAGGCAATGAAAGAATTTATCTGGGGCTTTAAACGCTGAAATGAAATCAGAGAGAGACGGCGAGGGCCGCCCCTCCTCGTCCTTCTGGCCCACCCCTCCGCGCGCCCTCCCCAGCAGCACTTATCACTGGTGATGTGAGGGAGAGGATTAATTGCAAAGGAAGGGCTCATTTAGCCGGATATTGTTCTTGGCGGCTTTGACTAGGCCGAACGGCAGGCAGCAAAGAAGTCAATGCTCTCTGCTAGGGTAGCGGGCACGTCACGCGCGCCTCGATGAGGGGGTAGAATGTGCAGCGTCCCCAAGTTTTCAGAGTAAGCGCAGGGTACTTTATTGGCCCAACCGTGCACCTTTATCGTATTACGTAACCAGGTGCCCAGCTGACAGGAGGTCGCCATTACCTCACGTGCTTAAAGTCTTCGGCGTCGGCCTGCGCATGCTCACTAGCGCGACTGGAGGGCTGCGTGGAGCGAGGGAGACATTATTGCAGCCAGGTCATTATTTGATGGATCGACGTCGACGATTCAATCATGAGCAAAGCACGTCTTACGCAATACAAAGAAACGAGGTGGCAGCCGGCATCGCTCTGCGTGCACAAAAATGGACTCTGGAATATGTGTTTGTTTTCCAGACTGCGCATCCCTGTGAGGGATAGGACGATGCAAAAGCCAGCAATATAAGAGTGGAATTGGCGCTCGCTGCACATAATTGTGTACAAACAATCCAACAGACGCAAATCAGTCGGGAAACTCACGATGTTTAAAGCCAAAACATGGCCTTATTTTAGCTGTCTCCCGCCTAAAATTACCTCTACTTCAATATAAATCAATTGGAAAAATATATTCCCAGATTTTTTTTTTTTTTAATCTCCCACTTGACAGTTTTACAATGTTGCCATGTATGATGCATTTCAACTAAATATATATGTCTGGTATGGAAGAAACTCTTGGAAAATCTAAGGAAATACCTGAAGAATTGGTTGACTTGTGTATATTATTCCAAATTCCCCATTTCTCATAACAGTAAGGGTCACCTTGTGTTCTAGCATTGTCTCCCTCACCCCAGAGTTACCAATGTCAACAGTATTCACAACTCCAGGGAGGAAGGAATATTGGGTCAATTTACCGCTATATATTGGTAATGGGCATCTGAGTTTTTTTTTAAAAACGCTTGATAAAATGACCAGCGTAACAGCTAAACGAAATAAAATGTTTAGTGACAATTCAGTTTGTGCTGCGAAGCAGGGTCGTAGGTAGAATAAGTGGCACCAGGCCTGTGAGGGGCCCTCTGTGCCTGTATTATGGCTGTTTTGACATATTCATTTGCGTGCATAAAGGCCCGTGACTCCCTTGCTACGCCACTGGTGCAAGCTGTACAAAATGATAACTATTACAAAAAAGCATGACAAAACAGAATAGCTCATAGTTATTCAGCATGCCACCAATTAGATTCTCTCGTTGTGGCACACAGTACGGTGCAGACACACAAGAGAGAGAAGCAACAGCAGTCCTTAAATTTGTAAAAGTTAAGTGTCAGGGCCAATGATTTTGACGGGAGGCCACTCTGCTTACACACCCCAATGCCCCTGTTAGCTGTGTCTAAAACCCATGAAACTGTTACTTACTAGCCATAATACACCAACAAATGTGACAATTTGGACTATTTCATGTCACCCAAAGCTGTAAGAATGGCCTGGACAAAGTATAATTATTGTAATTTTAACATACATTGAATTTCTGTATACTCGGCTGAAGTGCCCTGCTAAAAATTGATAGCCATCTCTACATTGTGGTGTACTGTCGGAAATAAGAGCGGGTGTTGTGAAATAATTGGCGGTGCTGAGCACCAGCAAACATTAGCACAAATTAAGAACGGACAACAGTCCACTTCCACTCTCAGAAACCAGCTACCCCTCCAATCACTTGCTGACTGTATCTTTGCCTTTGACACCGTACAGTGCTCTGCTAATGTTTAGCTGGGTTTTCACTCTACTAATACCAGATACATACATACGTACAGCATGCTTGTGCTGACAGAAGAGTGCAAGGCACAGTGCCAGCATGGATTACAGAGTGCTTCATCCGCAGACATCTTTCGAGATACTGAAGTAGCCACTTGCCTCACAGATTGAGTGAAAGAAGATTCTTCCGCCTAGAGGGTCTTCGCAGGCCCCCAAATCTGTCTCTAGTTACCTGGCTGGAGGAGGTTAGAATGTTTTTGATCGAGAAACAGCAAAGTTCTACCCATGCCAGCAAGAGAGTTGAAGACCAGGATAAATGTATCACCACCCCAAGGTCGTAGCTGTAAATTTGAAGATGGGCCGTTTTGAAAGAAGTTATGAGGAATCATCAACTTATGAATGTAGATCTGCTGTTTAAAAAAGCTGCAACAATTGCCAAACCCGCAGAGTACTTATTTGGAACATGGAGCTGCGGAATGAAACCAGGTGAGACTCATGGCGATGCTAGGAGTCTGCAGCTGCTGTGGGAGGGTGTGCTTTCTTCCTGCATCTTTAGAGTCCATTATTACAAGTGTGTCTTAAGACTGCTGCATAGGTGAACAGGTGAAGTATGTGTCTTAAGCAGGAGCATGGGGAAAGAAAAGGAGAGAGGGGGTGAGAGAAAGATTGCCAGAGTGAGGCGTGTCCAGTCAGCCCCATGATCCCATAGGCCGCAGAGTATGCAGAGAACCCAGAGGAGCGGGTGAAGGTGGCATGTGCTTGGTGCATGAAGGATATTAAGGGCTTCGCCACCTGGCCAAAGGTCTGAGGGGCTAGAGATGCTGCCCAAGAAGCACCAGGTTGAGGGAAAAGGTTCCTGAGTTAAGGATATGTATCTTTATGGCCTTTATAAATGAGGCACGCTCAGAGAAAAACAAGATCTTCACTAATTAGGACCAGTCAAAACAAACCCAACGTGTCATAGATGAGGACATGCAAGATGACATTTGTAAACTTTTGCAGCTATTGGTCAATATCAGGGTTCTCAAAGTCGGTCCTAGAGGCCGGATCCATGCCAGATTTTTTAGGTAACTACATTTATTTAAATGGGGATATGCTAAAAATCAGGCATGGCTTCCCTCCAGGACTGACTTTGGAGACCCAAATGATTACTTCATATTGTAGTCCATTTAAGAACTTCGCTCAGCAGACGGTAAGGAAGTCGGTGAACTGGTCATAGCCTCCGAAGCAGAACACAAGTCTAACTCATCTACCAATTGAACACACTCCTCATTTCCAGCAGTCCTTGAATAATATTGATCTTAAGGTCTACATCTACTCTTTTGATCAGGGCGACTGGGCCAGAATATACCAAAGTCATGGAAAGGCTCCATTCTGCGTCGGGTACACAGAAAAGAGAATCCAGTCTCTGTATCAAACTATCGCCTAAATGCTAAACTATAGATGGATTAGTACAAAGGACAGTGGTCCCTGAGTAAGAAAAACTCATTAAACAATAAATATAGTCTCAATCAGTACTATATTTGAGCGCATGTCCAGCCGGACAGAGGCAAGTTTAATATACACAATAGTTTGAATAAAATTGAAGAAATGTGAGAGAAATAACAGTGGGATACAAGCCTGTATCCAGAGTCTCACAGATCAAAACACACAAACAACATAGAAAAGCTCAGGCAGTTTACATGTGTTTCAATGAATTTGCACGGATAATGAAACAACAATCATAAAAGGTCACCTTTACACATATTACAAATTAACATTCAGTGTATAAGGTTGACAACTGTGTCGACGACGTTTCGATCCTTATCAGTGAGATATTGGATCATCTTCAGGACTGTGGATTAAAGTGCCTGAGAGCATATGCCTATTTCAGGGTCGGATAAACTCTGTGCAATTTAGATGTTTAGCGATGAGCCTGCAGCGTTCACCTCTTTTGCCTGCATGTTCCACTGGCACTACACCAGGCTCATCGCTAAACATCTAAATTGCACAGAGTTTATCCGACCCTGAAATAGGCATATGCTCTCAGGCACTTTAATCCACAGTCCTGAAGATGATCCAATATCTCACTGATAAGGATCGAAACGTCGTCGACACAGTTGTCAACCTTATACACAATGTTAATTTGTAATATGTGTAAAGGTGACCTTTTATGATTGTTGTTTCATTATCCGTGCAAATTCATTGAAACACATGTAAACTGCCTGAGCTTTTCTATGTTGTTTGTGTGTTTTGATCTGTGAGACTCTGGATACAGGCTTGTATCCCATTGTTATTTCTCTCACATTTCTTCAATTTTATTCAAACTATTGTGTATATTAAACTTGCCTCTGTCCGGCTGGACATGCGCTCAAATATAGTACTGATTGAGACTATATTTATTGTTTAATTAGTTTTTCTTACTCAGGGACCACTGTCCTTTGTACTAATCTAGCTCCCAAGGTCCCTGACCTATTCTCTTTGGGTTCCCTTGTTTGTTATACAAACTATAGATGGAGGCAAAATTTTATGCCCACAATTTATTAAAAGAACTTCACGCCAGAAGAAAGAAAGAAAAGCGGATTCTTTGCAATGAGAAAAATATTTATGCTACCCTTCCGAGATAGTCACTGTCTGTCAGTCAGAATACTTTCTTTAAACTACTGTGTAAGAGAGGATGTTCCCGGATTATTAAAAACTCACATTTAGCAGGAATTATGGGAGCAAGTATGATTACGAATAACTTATACACCTCTAGTCCGAATACGAGTATCCATAAATTATATCTTATTGACCGGTGGGAAAATGGGGGAGCTTATAATGCCTTAAAAGTCTTTTTTCAGGCCAATCTAAGAATCAGATCTGATTATGCAGAATGTGAAGGTTTCTCTGCAAGGAAACTCCCACAAATGTCTATAGAAGCCTCACTTTTTGGAAGATACTGAAATGTCTGTATGGCACCACTGTGAAAACGGAGAAACAAATTTCTTTGCCGATGGTTCCTGCTAATTCCACTCAATGTGATCAGAGAATGTTGGAAATCATTCAATAATTCGAATGGCACTTGTAGATTGCGTGATCTTTGGCAAGAAAATGTAACACATATTGTTAGTTTATGCTCAGTTTGGGCTAATAGCCCAGGCTCTGGTTAAAACCAATGTTCTTGGAACTTGGTGTACAACGCTACCGGAGTGTCTTTGTTAAGTCATTTGTTTGAAGGTACCTGCAAAAGGCGGTAATATATCAAATTTATGGATCAGGCATAGAAACATCTAGCCTGTGTTAAACTAGTTGGCAACAAATCGGTGACCTCTTATAAATGGTTGGGTGGTGATGGCTGATGGAGTACCTGCAGTGTGATGTTAATTTATCCCTCATTTAGATACGAGGAATGTTCATAACTGAGAATAAATTGGCTTTATAAATTGTCAAATTAATTCACGAGTTAACTAAACTGATTTTAGTTCTTCGTATCTAAACAGTCACTTAAATATCACAGAATATTAATTTTGTCGGACTTTAATTAAATCAGTAGAACAATTGTACGATGATGACAATGGTTTTTCTTCTTTGGTATAAATTATGTTTTTGTTTATCGTATTTGATCGCATATGTATTGTGATTTGTTTTTAACTTACTATCAATTATATACCTATATATTCACTGAATAAAACAAAGGTTAAAGTGAAGTTATGGCGAACTGTGTATGTAACACATTAACCTGCTTTATAAAAAAAAACTTTAGAAATTCACTGAACAAAAACAGTTAAATTGCAGCTATGGTTACAAATTAAAACCAAAAAACACCAAACGTAACAAGTAATGATTAAGACCACAATCAATATATCACACAATAACTATGCGAACCGTTACTTGCACACCAAATACATTGCTAGGCGCAACATGGGTTAGCAGCAGGGGCTTTACTGTAGCCATGCCCAACTCCCATCCCTCCGCAGGCCCAAGGTAGGTCCAGGATTCGCAAATAAAGTGTAAGATTTGTGAATTCCAAAATGTATTTTTAAAAAATATTTATTTTATTTGCTAGCCGGAGTCTTTGTGAGGCTCCACAGCACTGGCCTGGGGGTGGAAGGCATCAGTGTAGGTTCACTCTGCCTACTATGTCATTTCTAATTTTCCCATCATGGTGCTCGATACACAATGTTAGGTAATGGGAGCCACAGCAGAAATTTTTCTGCAACGGGCAGTCAATCAGTGCACAGCAAATTTGTGAATCTGCTTCTGGATGTGCAAATCTGCAATGACCAATGGGAGAAAAAGCTTGCTTAACCATTGGTGTACTTTAAGTTTTAATTTATATTTGTGAATTATCAGTCCAGCAATTTCTAAAATGTAACCTATTCATGCCCAGATGGAATACTTTTGAAGTGCTAATTTGTCAAAAACTGCAGAACAGATTTACACCAAACCAAGCAAAGGCACTTCCTTGTGAAAAGTTTTATTTACATGCTATTTTTGGTATAATTCTGTTGAGCTGTTTTTTCCATATCAAGGAGCAACGAACATAATGAGAATTAAAATGGTAAATGTCGCTTTTGGAGTCCCTCTATTGTTAGGCTGGCTTGACATATCTGCACGAAACTTACCGCAAATAATCTAATATATATATATATATATATATATATATATATATATATATATATATACACACACACCGCTCCTGCTTCCTTTCCAAGAAACAGGCCTGACACAGCTGGGATCGTAGTTTTGCAGGGCTTTAATTCCGCCATAAAACACAAATATTAGGCATATCTTCAATAAGTCTTGCACCTGGGACGCGTTTCGGCGATTGCCTTCTTCTTGCCAGTACTGTGCGTGACTAAAATGTTTGAAATTTCGCGGGGTTTTTTGTATTCATCACGGAGGCTTTTCATTGGAGCAGCGTTGTCGTCACAGATAGAGGACGTGGATAGTTCCAAAAGTGAGTACTTTCCCTCTATCTCTCCTCCGTTATGACCCATTGTGTCCATCCTGCCTTTAAGTGAAACCCATGCAGTCTACATTTGTGGGCTAAGGTGCGTACCTTGCCCCAGCGTCTAATAGCGCTACGACTCCGTCGTCCATGGAGTGCTTGTTCCTCTTCCAGGCAGGAATATAGGCGGACTGCCCTGCTAATCACCGACCCTCTCAGCGGTAAATCCACTGCTCTCTCCCCGATACCTAAACAGATTCAGAACGGGGGGGCGCCGCGTATATGCTATTTTTGGTATAATTCTGTTCAGCTGTTTTTTCCATATCAAGGAGCAACGAACATAATGAGAATTAAAATGGTAAATGTCACTTTTGGAGTACCTCTATTGTTAGGCTGGCTTGACATATCTGCACGAAACTTACCGCAAATAATCTAATATATATATATATATATATATATATATATATATATATATATATATATATAAATTCACTGAAAAAACCATAGGTTTCAGATAAGTTATAGTTAGAAATTAGCATTTAAAAAACCTTTGAAATTCACTGAAAAAACCATAGGTTTTAGGGACAGTTATAGTTAGTTGGACATTGCACTCGTACAAAACCCGTGAAATTCTCCCGTTATAGTTAGTTCAGCTAACTATAACTCGCGCCCCGCAATGCACTGCTGATGACGTCACATATTACATCACTCATGACATGGTAAGTGACATCACTGATGACATCACTGATGACATCTCAAATGACATCACTGATGACATCATCCAGTGACTGTGTGTTTCTGTAAAGTTTAAATATTTTTAATATATATAGGGAAAGGCGTATTGAAGAATGAGTGGGTGTATAAGTGTGTGTATGGATGATTTAGTAGGTGCGTGACTAATTCTATAAGTGAGTGATTAAACGTATCTTACTGAATGCATGGGTTAGTGACTATTTATTTTTTATTTATTTTATTTTATTTTAAAGGTTTTATATAGCGCTGGCTAGACCCGGAGGTATCAGAGCGCTTTACATGAGTATCAGACCATAGCTGTAGGTTACATCGTTATAAAGGTTACACAGTTATTAGAGCATGGCAACATAGTTACATGTAAGGTCGAGACAAACAATAAGGACGTATATGTAAGGGAAAAAAGCAGGCAAGGGGAGAGATTCAGGGGAGGGGGTGTAGGAGTAGGGGAAGTAGAAAGAGAATGGAGGAGGGGAGGGTGAGAGACACAGCCTGGAAGGAGGAGGGGGAGGGTGATGGGGACACAAACCGGTAGACGAGTCAAAGCTGCGTCCAAAGTCCAGTAAGCTGTGATCCCAGGGGAAGTGGTATCATTTCCCCATCTCTGTTGCGAGAGGTTCCCTTTACGCAGTGGACTCTCTCAGAGGGGTCTCTGAGACTCCAAGGCCTACAAACTGGATCCTTCCCCAAAAAGGGGAGAGGGAGTGCTTTGGCAAGGGGCACCATACCATACCTCAACTGTGAGTGGCTCCCTTGGTACTGTGGACTCTCTCAGAGGGATCACTGAGACCCCAGAGAATACTTATTGGATCTTTCCCCAACAAGGGGAGAAGGAGTGCTTAGTCAAAGGGCGCAAGGGACAGGGAGCAAGGCGGTGTCGCAGGCAAGGGGAGAGATTCAGGGGAGAAGGGATAGGAGCAGAGGGAGTAGACAAAGAATGAGAGAGGGAGATAGGACATTGCATAAGAAAATTTATACATAGTTACATCTGTTATAGTTACAGTTAACAGTAAATGCTAGGAAGGAAAACGCTTAACAGGATAAAAAGATATTAGGGCATAGCATAACCAGGACACACGTCATAGGAGTGGTGGAGGGTAGAGGGGAAAGGAAAGCAGGAGAGAGGTAAGCGGACAGGGTCGGGTAGATCAGAAGGGGGAAGGTACTCAGGGAAAGCAGGCAGTAGAAGTAGATTGAAGAGACAGATAGAGCCGTGAAAATCAATGTCCGATGTCCGGTTGGGTAGGTGACGGCCAATGGGGTGAACCAGAGCCCGACTCCGCTTTAGCTGCATAGGACAGCTCCACCGGGCAGGATGGTGATCAGGGTTTATTTAAAGAAGGTCAAGTTCAAATGGGGAGTAGGAGAGATGAGAGCCGCAGTCAGATCAGAACCCAGGTGTGGGTGGGGGTAAATGTTTTGATGTTATCAAGGCGCAGTCCAATCGGGGGCTCGACGTCTGGTGGTGGCAGCCGCCTGAGAACCGGTGAAGGCTGCGGGCAGAACGGAGTTAAAAAGGCGAAGGCACCATCTTAAGGTCAGGCGTTGTCCAGGCCCGTCCTAAAAGATGATACCCAGGTCATAAAATGCCCCCAGAATAGAGCGCCATCGCAAGGGGTATCAGCTGGAGAGCCCCTACTGCTAGGTTTGGGAGTGCCCCGAAGTCTCAGGAGCCCTTCGCGGTGGTAATCAGGGATGGCCCTAGCCGCCATCTTGAGGCACTGCCCAGAGAGGGCTTCTCGGTGAGAAAATCGGCCTCAAACAAAGTCCCCAGGCCAGATCACTAAGTTAGGAGGGATTCCCTATACAGCCCCCGTTGCTCCGATACAGAGGAGCTCCGGAGCCATGCTCACCTCCCAAAACTGCTGGCAGTGCCGGGGCTGTCAGTCACTGCGGTGGTTGTCTCCCCGGGGCAATTATCACGTCTGAGGCTCCTGCTGGGTCCTAGAAAACACTGTGCAATCTCCTTGGCAGCAAAACGAGTCCGTTTTGCAGGGGCCTCTTCGGGGGCGGCCGCCATCTTAAGGTCAGGCATTGTGAAATCAGTGCCTCACATCAGACCTCTTTGTTTTCAGCATTGCACAGTTCTTATGTGGAGCTGATCATTAGGGCCTTCAATAACGCTTGCGGGCGGCAAAGACGTACCCCGCCCCCCTTCTCACCGGTCTCGTTCCAGTGATCGTCCCGGGATCGATCGTGGCATCGCCGACAGCGGAGTCTGGAAAGGCAGCCAGCTGTGTTGTCAGCGTATCGCCGTACCTCTCTGCCAGCTAGTTCCAAGTGCCTCGATGTCTTTCTGGGCTCTTCTTTAGTCCTTACGTGGAGGCGCTGCTCCTTCAATTATCACCGCCATCTTGACTAAACTGGGTTAATGTCTGTATCTGTCTGTTGCTGTGTAAGTGGCTGCATGGGTTTGTGAATAGCTACATGAGTGTCTATAAGAGTTATTGATTTGTTGTCTGAGTATCTGTATGGGTGCCTGAGTGTTTGTGTGGATGGGGTGTGTGCGACTGTGCATAGATGTGTGAGTGGGTGATTCACTGGGTGGATGGTTTCAAGAGTGCATCTGTGATAGACTGTATGGGTGGGTAAGTGTGTGTAAGAGTGTGTTAGTGAGTGAATGTATGTCCCAGTGGTACATGTGTGAGTAACTACATATGTGAAAGGCAGTATATATGTGTATTGGAGTATATAAATAGCTATAAACAAGAGTGAGTGATTGTGATAGTGGCTGTATGGATGAGTGTGTGCTTGTATCAGTGATTGTATAAGAGCGTAACAATGTGCTAGTATTTGTATGATTAAGTGAGCTGGTGTGTGTATAACTGTATAGGTGAGTAAATGGCAGTGTGTTTAATTATTTGCATGACTGACTAGGTG
The DNA here is from genome assembly GCA_963921515.1 of Calotriton arnoldi. Taxonomy (NCBI): domain Eukaryota; kingdom Metazoa; phylum Chordata; class Amphibia; order Caudata; family Salamandridae; genus Calotriton; species Calotriton arnoldi. The sequence goes on from CAWUFW010002645.1 coordinate 674,903, forward strand.
TGTGAGTACCTCTATGGATGAGTGGCGGTGTGTGAGTGTTTATATAGGTGTATGAGTGCATATGATAGTCCTGTACTGAGTGACCGTAAGTATGAGTGACTGTACGGGTGAGTGAGTGGATGTGTGTGTGTAGACCTAAGAATCAGTGAGTGGGTATGTAGTTATTGGTGTTGGAGTGTCTATGGTTTTGCGAATGGCAGTCTGTAATTTAGATTGGGTGTATCAAAGGTTATATTAGGGTGTGAGGAGGTGCATCAGATTATCACGTGGATGATGTCATCAGTGATGTCATTTGAGATGTCATCAGTGATGTCATCAGTGATGTCACTGACCATGTCATGAGTGATGTAATATGTGACGTCATCAGCAGTGCATTATGGGGCACGAGTTATAGTTAGCTGAACTAACTATAACGGGGAATTTCACGGGTTTTGTACGAGTGCAATGTCCAACTAACTATAACTGTCCCTAAAACCTATGGTTTTTTCAGTGAATTTCAAAGGTTTTTTAAATGCTAATTTCTAACTATAACTTATCTGAAACCTATGGTTTTTTCAGTGAATTTCAAAGGTTTTTTAAATGCTAATTCCTAACTATAACATGTCTGAAACCTACGGTTTTTTCAGTGAATTTCAAAGGTTTTGTAAATGACAATTTTTAAATGTATTAATTGTTATATTAATTTTTTTCATACTGATTTATTACATTTTTAGATTTTTTTTTTTACATATTTTATTTTTTAAATTACATTGTAATTACATTATACATTACATTACAAAAAAATACTTTCTCAGAATGAATTACTTTAGTTTAAATACTTTGCACATAGGCAATAGACTTTTAAGTACAGTAGTTACAGTTGTTGCAATGGGCACCACATTTTCAAACACAATGCAACATTCAGCTCAATGTGAATTTCTAGTTAAATGCAATTAGTTACTTTATGGATTACTTTTCTAACCACAGGACTGGATCCTAGATTCAGTCCTGGTACATCTCCTGTAAACAGTTGAGTAAAAGCGTTTTGGTTACAGTCGTGATTTTTAAGGAATATTATTGTATTTTAAAAGTTGACACTTAGAAACTTTTTCTCATAGAATCACCAATGTTATCCTATGGAAGGAAATTCACTTAGCAGGTAAAAACTGTTATCGTTACTTTTTCTTACTCAGTGTTGGATCCTGGATCCAGCACTGGTGCATCTCCTGTAAACAGTTGAAAGAATGCGTTTAAGTCATACAGGCGATTTTTAAGGAATATTTGTAGTTTGTGAAAATCGACACTTTGAAACTTTTCTGCTGAAAACCAGACAATGGATTCCTATGGAAGAAAATATAAGTTACTGGTAAGTACGGTTAAAATTACTTTTCAGGACCAGTACTGGGCTGAAAGATGCAGCACTGAGGTCTCTCCTGATAACAGGTGAGTAAATCGAAATTCGTATTTCGGCTGATTTTAGAGGAATATTTGTATGTTTCAAAATCAACACTTAGAAACTTTTTCAGCAAAAAGCAGGCAATGATATCCTATGGAAGGAAATTCAAGTTACTGGTAAGTACGGTTAAAATTACTTTTGAGGATCAGTAATGGGCTGAAAGATGCAGCACTGAGGTCTCTCCTGATAACAGGTGAGTAAATCGGAATTCGTATTTCGGCTGATTTTAGAGGAATATTTTAAAGTTCCAAAACTCCACACTTAGAAGAATTTCCAAGTGAAACCAGTCAATGTTAGCCTATGGAAGGAAATTCAAGTTACTGGTAAGTACGGTTAAAATTACTTTTCAGGACCAGTACTGGGCTGAAAGATACAGCACTGAGGTCTCTCCTGATAACAGGTGAGTAAATCGGAATTCGTATTTCGGCTGATTTTAGAGGAATATTTTAAAGTTCCAAAACTCCACACTTAGAAGAATTTCCAAGTGAAACCAGTCAATGTTAGCCTAAGGAAGGAAATTCAAGTTACTGGTAAGTACGGTTAAAATTACTTTTCAGGATTAGTACTGGGCTGAAAGATGCAGCACTGAGGTCTCTCCTGATAACAGGTGAGTAAATCAGAATTCGTATTTCGGCTGATTTTAGAGGAATATTTGCACAATGGTGATGGGCGGGGGCGGGGCCTGAGGTGACATCTGTGCAAACGCGCCCCGTGGCGCGTTTTAAGTTGGGGGATTAAGTCCCCTTGAATCATGAGGGTCCCTACGGGCCAACTAGCCCACCAGGAACCTCCAGTATGCGCCAGGGGCTGCGTTGCAGAGACATGTACAGAGGCCACACCCCTTTTACACCTCTCTGCAACGCAGCTCTGTGGCGCTTTCTGGACGTACCTGTTGGGCTAGTTGGCCCTCAGGGACCCTCAGGATTGAAGGGGATTTAATTCCCCATCTTAAAACGCGCCACGGGGCCTGTTTGCACACATGTCACCTGAGCCTCGCCCCTCCCTTCACCACTGTGCAAACGCGCCCGTGGCGCGTTTTAAGTCGGGGGATTAACTCCCTTGAATCCTGAGGGTCCCTGGGGTGCAACTAGCCCACCATATACCTCCAAAAGCGCCACAGAGCTGCGTTGCAGAGAGGTGTAAAAGGGGCGTGGCCTCTGTACACCTCTCTGCAAGGCAGCTCCCTGGCGCATACTGGAGGTTCCTGGTGGGCTAGTTGGCCCCCAGGGACCCCCAGTATTCAAGGGGAATTCGTTCTCCTGTGCAAACGCGCCAGGGGCGCGCTTGCAGAGTGGTGAAGGAAGGGGCGGGGCCTGCGGGCCCGATCGTTTTTTTGTTGTTTTTTTTTCCTGAAGGGGGCTGTGTGGCCCCCCTTCCTTTTTCCTATTTTTAGGCCCTGGGGACCCCATCCCCAGGGCCTTACCCCTTTTTTAAAATTAAAATAAAAAACGGGAAGGGGGCCGCGTAGCCCCCTTCCCTGGGCCTGTATTGGCCCCGGGGACCCCATCCCCCGGGGCATGGCCTCTTTTTTTTTATTTGGAGGGGGGCTGCGTGGCCCCCTCCTCAGGCCATTTAAGGCCCCGGGGACCCCATCCCCGGGGCCGGCCTTGCACTTTTTTTTTTTTAACTTTTTTACCTTTGGGGAGGGGGCTGCGTGGCCCCTCCGTGGCCACTTATGGCCCCGGGGACCCCATCCCCCGGGCCTGGCCTCTCGTTGGGACTGTGGGGGTCCCCAAACCCCCACAGTCCCGCCGGCTCCCCGTGTCCTACGGGAGCCGGCATTGCTTACACATGGGGAGCAGCTAACATGCTGCTCCCCATGTGGAAAGCAATCAGCTTTGGATATTGGAAGAGAGAGCAGGTTTCCTGCCTCTCTTCCAATATCCAAAGCAGTTTGCAATGACAGGACGGGAGCCGCGAGGCTCCCGTCCTGTCATTGCAAACAGCAGTATCCCGGGGGTAGGCACCCCGGGACACTGCAGGAGCCGGCCCTGGGGGTGGCGGTCCCCAGGGCCACCACAGGTCTCCAGGAGGGGGCCGCGCGGCCCCCTCCTCACATTTTGAAAGCCCCGGGAGGTGGTGGTCCTCGGGGCTTGGGGGTCCAAAACGGACCCCCATTGTAATTTTTCTTAGTGCCCCGGGAGGTGGTGGTCCTCGGGCGTGTGGGGGCTGGAGCCCCCCACACAGGTTTTTCAAAAATAAAAAAGAAGCCCCGGGGAGGTGGCGGTCCTCGGGGCTGCGGGAGGGCTCAGAGCCCTCCCGCACCATTATACATAAAGCCCCGGGGGTGGTGGTCCCCTGGGCTTGGGGGCCCTTAGAGGCCCCCACACAAAATTAACCCCCCCAGCATGCCCCCGGGACTTGGCCCACCCGGGGCCACTCAACATCGAGCGCGGGAGACCACGGCTCGATTTTTTTCGGCAGGATTCGCGCACCCTGAGCGCATCCTGCCGATTTAAAAAAAAAAAAAAAATTTTTGCCCAGGGGGTCCTTGTGGGATCCCCTTAGCAGACCTAGGGGGTCAGGGTGTTTCTACCCTGCTCCCTTTGTGCGCTTTGCGCACTTATTTCTGTCCCTCGGTTCTACCGAGGGATAAAATGGCTGCCAACACTTCCTGATTTGGAGTGTTGACAGCCAATTAGCATGCAGCTCGTGATCGGGAGGGTGCGCGAATCCGACGCGGCCATAGATATATATATACTTTTACTTTTGATTTTCTCAGCAACTACTGAACGGATTTACACCATTTAACAAAAAGGGTTCTTTCTGAACCAAGAACTACCTCTTTGCCAAATTTGGTGTAATTCCGTTCAGCAGTTCGGGCTGTAGCCGTGTCTAAAGTTTCCTATGGGAAATTGCATGGGGAAAACACGTTTTGGGACCCCCTTTTTCTCGGCCCCCGCTGACGAATCCCCCGAGACTTTCAGGGTAGGAGCGGACTGGAGCGCCCCACAAAGTTTGAAAATTTTGCGAAGATACGTCAACCGGCAAGAGAGTTATTTCAAATAGAATGTTGCGGATTTCCTATGGATAATAGGTTGTAACTATAACTATCTACTGGCGACCGCCAGTAGATAATATATATATATATATATATATATATATATATATATATATATATATATATATATATGATGTCACTTACCCAGTAAGCATCTGTTTGTGGTATGTAGTGCTGTAGATTCACATGCTTAGCATAAGTCCACCATCTAGTGTTGGGCTCGGATGTGTGCAAGTTGTTTTTCTTCAAAGAAATCATTTGCGTAGCGAAGTATTTTGACTCCTCCTGTTGCTGGTAATGCACATGGTCATCGACTCCATTGTTAGTTTGTTTTCCTGCATGACGGGTGTGTATAGAAAATGACGTAAAGTGTAGTATAAGGCGATTTTCATGCGAAAGGAGTTTTATGAAGGAATTGTAAAAAATAACTAACAAGCACAGGTGTTCGGGGAGGAGGCTTTACACATGTGAATCTACAGCACTACATGCCACAAACAGATGCTTACTGGGCAAGTAACATTTTCCGTTTGGGGCATGTATGTCTGTAGATAGACATGCTTAGCACAGACTGTAAAGCAGTTCCTTTCCATTAGCAGTGGTTAACCTGTGGGAGTTACATTTGTTTGAAATAGTGTCCGTAGGACTGCTTGGTCAACATTTGCTTATTGGCAGGCCAGTGCATCTATCAAGTAATGTTTTGTAAATATATGTAGGGTAGACCATGTAGCTGCTTTACAAATGTCAGTTATATGCATGTTTCCTAGGAAGGCCATTGAAACTCCTTTTATACTAGTGGAATGAGCTCTCAGAGGAACGCGTAATGTTATTTTATCTTAGCATGTTTGGCTGTATTTAACAATCCATCATACAATGCCTGATTTAGAGATGGCCCTTTGTGAGGTTTTAAGAAAGCGACAAATAGTTGTGTTTTTTTGAATGAATTAGTCCTGTCCATGTAATACATGAGAGCTCTTTTTACGTCTAAGGTATGGAGCGTCCTTTCTGCAATAGAGTCAGGTTGTAGAAAAAAGACAGGCAGTTCAATAGATTGATTAAGATGGAATTGTGAGACTACCGTAGGAAGAAATTTGAGGTAGGTGCAAAGTACAACCCTATCTTTATGTATTTGGAAGAAAGGTTCCTCTAAGGTTAATGACTGAAGCTCACTGACACGTCTGAGTGAAGTGATAGCAATTAAGAATGTTAACTTGCAGGATAAAAACCTGGAGGGGGCAGGAGTGGAGGGGTTCAAATGGAGGGCCTATTATTCTTATCAATACAATATTTAGATTCCATGGGGGAGCTATTGGAGCTCTAGGAGGAATAATTCTTTTAAGCCCCCTAGGAATGTTTTGACAACTGGAATCCTGAATAGGGAAGTGGGTTGCCTATTTTGAAGATCTGCATCTGCCGCTGTTAGGTGTAACCTTTTAGATGTAAACACTAAACCTGATGTATGTAAATGAAATAAGTAGCAGACAGTGCCCTGCACTTTAGGTGCTAAGGGATCAATGTATTTGGATTGACAATAGTGAACAAATCTTTTCCATTTGGCAGCATAACAGGTCCGAGTAGTAGGCCTATGTGCCTCTTTATGAATATTCATACATTGTTGTGGGAGAATGAGGTATCCAAACTGTAAGACATGAGGAGCCCGATTGCAAGGTTGAGTGATCTGGGTTTAGGATGTCTGATTTGTCCATGGTTCTGCGTCGGAAGGCCCTGATTGTTCGGTAGTGCCTCATGGGGACTACCGACATTTATAGAAGTGTGGTGAACCATTGTTGCCATGCCCAAGTGGGAGCCACTAGGATGTGGGTGAGAGATGTCTGCTGAAGTTTGCAAACCAGAAATGGAAGCAGCGGGAGAGGTGGAGAAAGGGTAAGCAAATATCCTGGAACAACTCATCCATAGTGCATTGCCCCTGGCCTGTGGGTGTGAGAACCAGTTGGCGAAGTGTGGGCATTTTGTGTTTTCTGTTGTGGCGAAGAGGTCTCTCTGTGATTGGCCCCAAGGCTGGAAGTATTGGTGGAGGACTTGTGGGTGGAGTTCCCACTAGTGGACTTGTTGGTGTCTCCTGCTGAGGAGATCCGCAAAGTTGTTGCCCACCCCTAGGAGATACTCCGCTTACAGGTGAATGTTGTATCGAAGTGCCCACTTCCAAATAGTTTATGCTAAATGGGAAAACTGTGAGGACTTGGTGCCCCTGTGCTTTTGGAGATAATACATTGATGCCATGTAGTCCATCTTGATGAGGACTATCTTGCCAATTACGTGAGGAAGGAAGGCTTTTAACGCTATGCGAACAGCTAGTAACTCCAGGTAATTTATGTGGAGATCTCTCTGACTGGGTGTCCAGTGGCCCTGCACAGTGAGATGTTGGGAATGTACTCTCCATCCTGTAAGGGAAGCCTCGTTGTTACTGTCCTTTTCAGAGCTGGGTCTAGGAAAGCCCGTCCCTTAAACAGGTTGTTGGTGTTCCACCACTGCAGAGAGTGGAAAGCTTGACGGCTGATCAACACAAGATTTTCTAATTGACCCTCAGCATGAGTCCATTGGTGGGATAAGAACTCTTGCAACTGACACCTGTTCAGTCTGATGTATTTTGGCTATACATGAAGCCATCATGCCGAGGAGACGGTTGTATGATGGAACAACTACCACATGAACAACTACAGTCTAAACCACTACTCCTCAACCACTACTTAGTCTAAACCACTAAACTTTACCAACTACAATTTTTTACAACTACTATGCCTTTACCATGATTGCCTTTACCCCATTAATGTATCTATTTTCCAGGTAAGTATAAACCCATATGCGTGTGTATATATATATATATATATATATATATATATATATATATATATTCCAACTATCCTTACTGCATAAGGAAATGACGACGCCGTGTTAAATTTGCGATCTTAGCTCAATTTCCTCCATAATTTTCTGGCGATCAATGTCAGCATATTTTATCAGTATGGCTAGCATTCTCCTCGAGGATTCCTGATTATTCTCGGCCCATTCGTGAAGCATATTAGGGTTGGGATCTTCATAAGTTGGAGCCACCAAGATTCTTAACCCTCTCGGGATACGCTTGACTTCTAAGTAGCGTTGGAGAGACTTTGATTCCCACCATTTTGAAAGTTCTCCACGTTTCAATTTCTCTAGCCTTTTAAGCCTGGCCATGACATCCGATACCTTTTCATTGCCAGTAACAGCTGCCACTTTCTTTGCCGTTGTTTGTGTATCGTTAAATATCGAAAGCGCCGCTTCCTCCCTCTCCTTCATTTCTGCAGCCGACATATTCGTTAGGTTTATGGTAGTTACCTCCTACCGGCCAGAAACCACTAGGGATGAATTGTACAGTAAATTCGAGCTGAATGTATTTTACGTGGATATGAATTTTCCCACTTGGGCTTCATGAGATTGAAAGAGCAATAAATTATTACTCAAATAGAGATGGAGGGCAAATGAGATTTGCCTCGAGTCTCTGGGTACAATATTGTGGTTTTAATTTTTAATTATAAAACATTTGCTCTATTGAATATAATTTTATAGTTTTGCTAAGATCGCAAATTTAAAAGCTCTAAAACTGAAGTTTGACAATAACGGAAATTTGGTGTTTATTGTTAAAAATTGAAAGAGTTTTAACAAACTACGAGTCTGTTTTCTAATGCACCTTGTTTGTAGTTTGTCACGTGACATGTCGCACAATCACCGCATTTAAAAATGGTTGAAACTTTATGTATTTTGTTGGTGAGCAAGCCTGCGGGACAGGCGAAACGCGTCCAATTTAGCCGACAATAAAGGATATATTTTGGCCAGAACACGGCGTCGTCATTTCCTTATGCAGTAAGGATAGTTGGAATTTAATCGGACTGGGCTTGGTGGGTCCGTAGCGATGACGCGCCCTCTGTTTAGGCGAGCGACGGACTGCAGCAAGCAACGAGTGGGCAATATATATATATATATGTATATATATATATATATCCTTCTATCAGCAATAACACGTGCTCTCAGAGTCCCGTAAAAGGAAAGTTTATTCTAGGTACAAGGTTACGCGTTTCGGAAGCAAACTTCCTTGATCACACAAGGAACCAAGTGTCAGTGAAGTGATTACATAGTCTCAGTACAGGTAATCGAGAAAGGACCACACAATGCGGAACCCTAAACCCTAAAAATTCCCTTTCCACCCAAAAACCCACACCCACCCTAAACCCTGTAAATACCCTTGCAATCCCAAAAACCCATACCTACCTTAAACCCTAAAATTACCCTTGCCACCCAAAAACCCACACCGACCCTAAAATTACCCTTGCCACCCCAAAACCCATACCCACCCTTAACCCTAAAAATACACTTGCCGCCCAAAAACCCATACCCACCCTAAAATTACCCTTGCCACCCAAAAACCCATACCCACCCAAAACCCTAAAATTACCCTTGCCACCCAAAAACCCACACCCACCCTAAACCCTAAAAATCCCCTTTCCCCCAAAACCCATACCCACCCTAAACCCTAAAAATACCCCTGCAATCCCAAAAACCCATACCCACCCGAAATCCTAAAATTACCCTTGCCACCCAAAAACCATACCCACCCTAAACCCTCAAATTACCCTTTCCACCCAAAAACCCATACCCACCCTTAACCCTAAAAATACACTTGCCACCCAAAACCCATACCCACCCTAAAATTACCCTTGCCACCCAAAACCCATTCCCACCCAAAATGTAAAATGCCCTTGCCACCCAAAACCCACACCCACCATAAACCCTAAAAATACCCTTGCCACCCAAAAACTCATACTCATGATACACTTGCCACTATATATATATATATATATTCACAGAAAAAAACCATAGGTTTCAGACACGTTATAGTTAGAAATTAGCATTTAAAAACCTTTGAAATTCACTGAAAAAACCATAGGTTTTAGGGACAGTTATAGTTAGTTGGACATTGCACTCGTACAAAACCCGTGAAATTCCCCCGTTATAGTTAGTTCAACTAACTATAACTCGCGCCCCCGCAATGCACTGCTGATGACGTCACATATTACATCACTCATGACATGGTCAGTGACATCACTGATGACATCACTGATGACATCTCAAATGACATCACTGATGACATCATGCAGTGACTGTGTGTTTCTGTAAAGTTTAAATATTTTTTAATATATATAGGGAAAGGAGTATTGAAGAATGAGTGGGTGTATAAGTGTCTGTATGGATGATTTAGTAGGTGCGTGACTGACTCTATAAGTGAGTGATTTAACGTATCTTACTGAATGCATGGGTTAGTGACTAAACTGGGTGAATGTCTGTATCCGTCTGTCTGTTGCTGTGTAAGTGGCTGCATGTGTTTGTGAATAGCTACATGAGTGTCTATATGAGTTATTGAATGGTTGTCTGAGTATCTGTATGGGTGCCTGAGTGTTTGTGTGGGAGGGGTGTGTGCGACTCTGTGCATAGATGTGTGAGTGGGTGATTCACTGGGTGGATGGTTTCAAGAGTGCATCTGTGATAGACTATGGGTGGGTAAGTGTGTGCAAGAGTGTGTTAGTGAGTGAATGTATGTCCCAGTGGTACACGTGTGAGTAACTACATATGTGAAAGGCAGTATATATGTGTGTTGGAGTATATAAATAGCTATAAGCGAGAGTGAGTGATTGTGATAGTGGCTGTATGGATGAGTGTATGCTTGTATCAGTGATTGTATAAGAGCGTAACAATGTGCTAGTATTTGTATGAATAAGTGAGCTGGTGTGTGTATAAGTGTATAGGTGAGTAAATGGCAGTGTGTTTAATTATTTGCATGACTGACTTGGTGTGTGAGTACCTCTATGGATGAGTGGCGGTGTTTGAGTGTCTATATAGGAGTAAGAGTGCATATGATAGTCCTGTACTGAGTGACCATAAGTATGAGTGACTGTACGGGTGAGTGAGTGGATGTGTGTGTGTAGACCTAAGAATCAGTGAGTGGGTATGTAGTTATTGGTGTTGGAGTGTCTATGGTTTTGCGAATGGCAGTCTGTAATTTAGAGTGGGTGTATCAAAGGTTATATTAGGGTGTGAGGAGGTGCATCAGATTATCACGTGGATGATGTCATCAGTGATGTCATCAGTGATGTCACTTGAGATGTCATCAGTGATGTCACTGACCATGTCATGAGTGATGTAATATGTGACGTCATCAGCAGTGCATTGTGGGCGCGAGTTATAGTTAGCTGAACTAACTATAACGGGGGAATTTCACGGGTTTTGTACGAGTGCAATGTCCAACTAACTATAACTGTCCCTAAAACCTATGGTTTTTTCAGTGAATTTCAAAGGTTTTTTAAATGCTAATTTCTAACTATAATGTGTCTGAAACCTATGGTTTTTTCTGTGAATTTCAAAGGTTTTTTAAATGCTAATTTCTAACTATAACGTGCCTGAAACCTATGGTTTTTTCAGTGAATTTCAAAGGTTTTTTAAATGCTAATTTCTAACTATAACGCCTCTAAAACCTATGGTTTTTTCAGTGAATTTCAAAGGTATTGTAAATGACAATTTTTAAATGTATTAATTGTTATATTTATTTTTTTGATACTGATTTACTACATTTTTTAAAACTATTTATTTTTAGATATTTTATTTATTAAATTACATTGTAATTACATTATACATTACATTACAAAATATACTTTCTCAGAATGAATTACTTTAGTTTAAATAGTTTGCAAATAGGCAATAGAGTTTTAAGTACAGTAGTTACAGTTGTTGCAATGGGCAACACAATTTCAAACACAATGCAACATTGAGCTCAATGTGAATTTCTAGTTAAATGCAATTAGTTACTTTATGGATTACTTTTCTAACCACAGGACTGGATCCTAGATTCAGTCCTGGGACATCTCCTGTAAACAGTTGAGTAAAAGCGTTTTGGTTACAGTAGTGATTTTTAAGGAATATTATTGTATTTTAAAAGTTGACCCTTAGAAACTTTTTCACATAGAATCACCAATGTTATCCTATGGGAGGAAATTCACTTAGCAGGTAAGTAGTGTTATCGTTACTTTTTCTTACTCAGTGTTGGATCCTGGATCCAGCACTGGTGCATCTCCTGTAAACAGTTGAAAGAATGCGTTTAAGTCATACATGCGATTTTTAAGGAATATTTGTAGTTTGTAAAAATCGACACTTTGAAACTTTTCTGCTGAAAACCAGACAATGGATTCCTATGGAAGGAAATATAAGTTACTGGTAAGTACGGTTAGAATTACTTTTCAGGGTCAGTGCTGGGCTAAAAGATGCAGCACTGGGTTCTCGCCTGATAACAGGTGAGTAAATCGGAATTCGTAGTTCGGCTGATTTTAGAGGAATATTATAAAGTTCCAAAACTCCACACTTAGAAGAATTTCCAAGTGAAACCAGTCAATGTTAGCCTATGGAAGGAAATTCAAGTTACTGGTAAGTACGGTTAGAATTACTTTTCAGGATCAGTACTGGGCTGAAAGATGCAGCACTGAGGTCTCTCCTGATAACAGGTGAGTAAATTGTAATTCGTAGTTCGGCTGATTTTAGAGGAATATTATAAAGTTTCAAAAACGACACTTAGAAGAATTTCCAAGTGAAACCAGTCAATGATATCCTATGGAAGGAAATTCAAGTTACTGGTAAGTACGGTTAAAATTACTTTTCAGGATCAGTACTGGGCTGAAAGATGCAGCACTGAGGTCTCTCCTGATAACAGGTGAGTAAATCGGAATTCGTATTTCGGCTGATTTTAGAGGAATATTATAAAGTTCCAAAACTCCACACTTAGAAGAATTTCCAAGTGAATCCAGTCAATGATATCCTATGGAAGGAAATTCAAGTTACTGGTAAGTACGGTTAAAATTACTTTTCAGGATCAGTACTGGGCTGAAAGATGCAGCACTGAGGTCTCTCCTGATAACAGGTGAGTAAATAGGAATTCGTAGTTCGGCTGATTTTAGAGGAATATTTGCACAATGGTGAAGGGAGGGGGCGGGGCCTGAGGTGACATGTCTGCAAACGCGCCCCGTGGCGCGTTTTCAGTTGGGGGATTAAGGCCCCTTGAATCATGAGGGTCCCTGGGGTCCAACTAGCCCACCCTATACCTCCAGTATGTGCCAGGAGCTGCGTTGCAGAGAGGTGTTCAGAGGCCACGCCCCTTTTACACCTCTCTGCAACGCAGCTCTGTGGCGCTTTTAGAAGTACATGGTGGGCTAGTTGGCCCCCAGAGACCCTCAGGATTGAAGGGGATTTAATTCCCCATCTTAAAACGCGCCACGGGGCCTGTTTGCACACATGTCACCTGAAGCCCCGCCCCCTCCCTTCACCACTTGCAAACGCGCCCCGTGGCGCGTTTTAAGTTGGGGGATTAAGTCCCCTTCAATTCTGAGGGTCCCTGGAGTCCAACTAGCCCACCATGTACTTCTAAAAAGCGCCCCCACACGCTTTTCCCCATCGGATGGTAGGACCAGAAGGTTTTGCCGCACTTCAGGTTTAAAACCTGAGATCAGAAGCCAAGCATGCCTTCAAAATAGTACGCTGGAATGTATTCCTCTAGCTGCGGTATCGGCAGCATTGAGTGAACACCAACTTGTAGGGTTTAATATTAAATTTCCCTCTGAGGCAATTTGGTATGGCCTTTTTTATGTGCATCTGGGAGATACTGGAGTATCTCCTCCATCTCGTCCCAGTGAGCTCTATCAAATCTTGAGAGGTGGGCGATAGAATTCGCCATGCGCCAATGATTGGCATATTGGGCGGCCACCCTCTTTCCTGCTGCGTCAACTTCTTTTTTTTTTTTTACTTTCCCTATCTGGAGGAGGTGCTTTGCTAGATGTTTGCAATGTGGCCCTTTTACGTGCCGTTGCCACAATCAAAGTGTGTGTATTTATGTATGTATATATATATATATATACATATATATATATATATACACACATATATATACACACATATATATACACACATATATATATACACATATTACCTACTGGCGGTCGCCAGTAGGTAGTTATAGTTAGGACCTCGTTTCTATTCAAAAAGCGTTTTTTCTTTTGGCAATATCTTTGGCGTCGTTTGACGAATCTTCGCGAAATTTTCAAAACTAATGGGGCGCTCCTGTCTTAAAAGTTTCAGGGTGATTTGTGAAGCGGGGGCTGAGAAAAATGGGGTGTCCCAAAACGCGTTTTCTCCATGTTAATTTCTATAGGAATTTTGAAACAGGTTACAGCCCAAACTGCTGAACGGAATTACACCAAATTTGGCAAAAAGGTAGCCCTTGGTTCAGAAAGCGACCTTTTTTTTAAATGGTGTAAATCCGTTCAGTAGTTCCTGAGAAATTAAAAAAGAAAAATATCGATATCTGAGCACCGAGGAGGGTTCGCGAACCCTCCCGGGCACGAGCTTCACTCTGATTGGCTGCCAACACTCCAAACCAGAATGTGTTGGCAGCCATCTTGTGACTCGGTAACCGAGTGACAACAAAACAGTGGAAAAAACATTAAAAACAAGAAAAGGGGGCAGGGTAGAAACATCCTGACCCCCTATGTTTGCTGAGGGGGTCCCACAGGGACCCCCAGGGCCAAAAAAGGATTATTATTTTTTTTAAACGGCAGTAGTCGCGCTGGGTTCGCGAATCCAGACGAGAGGGTATGCCTCGGGGGATGGGGTCCCCGAGGCAGAATTAAACAATATAGAATAGAGGGCATTTTTTTTAAATTTTGCGCGCTTGGAGTCGCTATTCCATCACGGCCCCCAGTGTAAACGCGATGGGTTCGCGAATTCAGACGAGAAAAAAAAAAAAAAGGAGCGCTTTGTTTTCTATAAGCCCCCGGGAGGGCCAGGTCCCGGGGGTAATCAGTTTCTAATTTGCGGGGGCCCGTGGGGGCCCCCACAGCCCGTGGACCGCCACCTCCCCGGGGCATTTTTAATTGAAAGAGGGGGGCTCGCTGCCCCCCCCAAGCCCCGGGGACCACCACCTCCCCGGGGCTTTAGTAAATAATGAGGGGAGCCTCGCGGGCCCCCCCAAGCCCCGGGGACCACCACCTCCCCGGGGCTATGTAAATGAAGTATTGGGGGGCCGCGTGGCCCCCCTCGTGGAGCCATCGATGGCCCTGTAATGTCCCGGGGTGCCCACCCCCGGGACATTGCTGTTTGCAATGACAGAGCGATCCCCTTTTGTATCGCTTTGTTCGCCCTAAGTTGGCGGGGGTATGCCCAGACGTGGGTCCCTTGCTCACTTTGCCACTGGATTCAAGCAAGCCTGGCTGATGACGGCTGGAATGCCAGAAACCGGTCCTAGGATGCTTGTTTCCGGTCCAGGGAAGACATGGCTTGGCAGTTCGGGCTGGACTGTTCCCATGAGGCACAGGGTCAGACTGATTTGCATATGGCCATGTCTGAACTGGGGTGGTGGAGGGAGCTAAAGAATGATGATGGATTAAACCCAGATCAGTTGACTGGGGGTGAGTGTTTGATTGGCTCAAACGTTCCGTCCATCATCCCCTTTTGTATCGCTTTGTTCGCCCTAAGTTGGCGGGGGTATGCCCAGACGTGGGTCCCTTGCTCACTTTGCCACTGGATTCAAGCAAGCCTGGCTGATGACGGCTGGAATGCCAGAAACCGGTCCTAGGATGCTTGTTTCCGGTCCAGGGAAGACATGGCTTGGCAGTTCGGGCTGGACTGTTCCCATGAGGCACAGGGTCAGACTGATTTGCATATGGCCATGTCTGAACTGGGGTGGTGGAGTGAGCTAAAGAATGATGATGGATTAAACCCAGATCAGTTGACTGGGGGTGAGTGTTTGATTGGCTCAAACGTTCCGTCCATCATCCCCTTTTGTATCGCTTTGTTCGCCCTAAGTTGGCGGGGGTATGCCCAGACGTGGGTCCCTTGCTCACTTTGCCACTGGATTCAAGCAAGCCTGGCTGATGACGGCTGGAATGCCAGAAACCGGTCCTATGATGCTTGTTTCCGGTCCAGGGAAGACATGGCTTGGCAGTTCGGGCTGGACTGTTCCCATGAGGCACAGGGTCAGACTGATTTGCATATGGCCATGTCTGAACTGGGGTGGTGGAGTGAGCTAAAGAATGATGATGGATTAAACCCAGATCAGTTGACTGGGGGTGAGTGTTTGATTGGCTCAAACATTCCCTCCATCATCCCCTTTTGTATCGCTTTGTTCGCCCTAAGTTGGCGGGGGTATGCCCAGACGTGGGTCCCTTGCTCACTTTGCCACTGGATTCAAGCAAGCCTGGCTGATGACGGCTGGAATGCCAGAAACCGGTCCTAGGATGCTTGTTTCCGGTCCAGGGAAGACATGGCTTGGCAGTTCGGGCTGGACTGTTCCCATGAGGCACAGGGTCAGACTGATTTGCATATGGCCATGTCTGAACTGGGGTGGTGGAGTGAGCTAAAGAATGATGATGGATTAAACCCAGATCAGTTGACTGGGGGTGAGTGTTTGATTGGCTCAAACGCTCCGTCCATCATCCCCTTTTGTATCGCTTTGTTCGCCCTAAGTTGGCGGGGGTATGCCCAGACGTGGGTCCCTTGCTCACTTTGCCACTGGATTCAAGCAAGCCTGGCTGATGACGGCTGGAATGCCAGAAACCGGTCCTAGGATGCTTGTTTCCGGTCCAGGGAAGACATGGCTTGGCAGTTCGGGCTGGACTGTTCCCATGAGGCACAGGGTCAGACTGATTTGCATATGGCCATGTCTGAACTGGGGTGGTGGAGTGAGCTAAAGAATGATGATGGATTAAACCCAGATCAGTTGACTGGGGGTGAGTGTTTGATTGGCTCAAACGTTCCGTCCATCATCCCCTTTTGTATCGCTTTGTTCGCCCTAAGTTGGCGGGGGTATGCCCAGACGTGGGTCCCTTGCTCACTTTGCCACTGGATTCAAGCAAGCCTGGCTGATGACGGCTGGAATGCCAGAAACCGGTCCTAGGATGCTTGTTTCCGGTCCAGGGAAGACATGGCTTGGCAGTTCGGGCTGGACTGTTCCCATGAGGCACAGGGTCAGACTGATTTGCATATGGCCATGTCTGAACTGGGGTGGTGGAGTGAGCTAAAGAATGATGATGGATTAAACCCAGATCAGTTGACTGGGGGTGAGTGTTTGATTGGCTCAAACGCTCCGTCCATCATCCCCTTTTGTATCGCTTTGTTCGCCCTAAGTTGGCGGGGGTATGCCCAGACGTGGGTCCCTTGCTCACTTTGCCACTGGATTCAAGCAAGCCTGGCTGATGACGGCTGGAATGCCAGAAACCGGTCCTAGGATGCTTGTTTCCGGTCCAGGGAAGACATGGCTTGGCAGTTCGGGCTGGACTGTTCCCATGAGGCACAGGGTCAGACTGATTTGCATATGGCCATGTCTGAACTGGGGTGGTGGAGTGAGCTAAAGAATGATGATGGATTAAACCCAGATCAGTTGACTGGGGGTGAGTGTTTGATTGGCTCAAACGTTCCGTCCATCATCCCCTTTTGTATCGCTTTGTTCGCCCTAAGTTGGCGGGGGTATGCCCAGACGTGGGTCCCTTGCTCACTTTGCCACTGGATTCAAGCAAGCCTGGCTGATGACGGCTGGAATGCCAGAAACTGGTCCTAGGATGCTTGTTTCCGGTCCAGGGAAGACATGGCTTGGCAGTTCGGGCTGGACTGTTCCCATGAGGCACAGGGTCAGACTGATTTGCATATGGCCATGTCTGAACTGGGGTGGTGGAGTGAGCTAAAGAATGATGATGGATTAAACCCAGATCAGTTGACTGGGGGTGAGTGTTTGATTGGCTCAAACGCTCCGTCCATCATCCCCTTTTGTATCGCTTTGTTCGCCCTAAGTTGGCGGGGGTATGCCCAGACGTGGGTCCCTTGCTCACTTTGCCACTGGATTCAAGCAAGCCTGGCTGATGACGGCTGGAATGCCAGAAACCGGTCCTAGGATGCTTGTTTCCGGTCCAGGGAAGACATGGCTTGGCAGTTCGGGCTGGACTGTTCCCATGAGGCACAGGGTCAGACTGATTTGCATATGGCCATGTCTGAACTGGGGTGGTGGAGTGAGCTAAAGAATGATGATGGATTAAACCCAGATCAGTTGACTGGGGGTGAGTGTTTGATTGGCTCAAACGTTCCGTCCATCATCCCCTTTTGTATCGCTTTGTTCGCCCTAAGTTGGCGGGGGTATGCCCAGACGTGGGTCCCTTGCTCACTTTGCCACTGGATTCAAGCAAGCCTGGCTGATGACGGCTGGAATGCCAGAAACCGGTCCTAGGATGCTTGTTTCCGGTCCAGGGAAGACATGGCTTGGCAGTTCGGGCTGGACTGTTCCCATGAGGCACAGGGTCAGACTGATTTGCATATGGCCATGTCTGAACTGGGGTGGTGGAGTGAGCTAAAGAATGATGATGGATTAAACCCAGATCAGTTGACTGGGGGTGAGTGTTTGATTGGCTCAAACGTTCCGTCCATCATCCCCTTTTGTATCCCCTTTTGTATCGGTTTGCAATGACAGGGCAGGAGCCGTGTGGCTCCCGCCCTGTCATTGCAAACACTGCTTTTCTTCTTGGAAGCGAGAGCAGGAAACCTGCTCTCGCTTCCAAGAAGCAAAGCAGTATTGGTTTTGGGCAAGGGGAGCTGCATGTTAGCAGCTCCCCGTGCCCAAAAGCAATGCCGGCTCCCGCAGGAGGCGGGGAGCCGGCTGGGACCGTGGGGGCATTGGGGCTCCCCCCACGGTACCCAAGGGTATGCCTCGGGGGATGGGGTCCCCGAGGCAGAATGAAACAATATAGAATAAAGGGCATTTTTTTTTTCGCGCGCTTGGAGTCGCGATTCCATTGCGTCCAGCCGTGTAAAAGCGATGGGTTCGCGACTCCAAGCAAAGTTGTACAAAAAAGAATATGTATGTTTTTAATATGTAAGATTCACTGTTGGGTTATAGGGTGGCTCTAAAAAGGGCCCTAGTGTTTATTATGAGTTTCTTGTAGCTACATGTAAGTGTGGATGCAGAGCTTTAGGTTGTTGAGAAAGACTCTGTTTCCGTCATCTGTAAAGTGCACTCCGTCACTCCTGTATTCCCATATGAAAACGTAGATTGTTGTTATATATGGAGCCCATTCTATGGTCTCTAAGATAAGCAGAAACAGCTTTATTGACATTTTTTCTAGCTTTCTCAATCTGTGGACAGAATTGATTTGACCTCTTCCATTTTTGTCTTTGGCATATGTTAGAGTATACAAAGACAGTTTGAGGTAAAAGCAACATCAATTGTGCAAAGGTGTCCTTCATTAGCATTTCCAGACCTACCCCAGTGAATGTGCCTAGGTCATTGCCACCACAGTGCACAATCATGAGGTCAGGGGGTTGAAGATGCAAAGAGGTTTTAACCAAAGGCATCAATTGGTGCCACTTTAATCCTCTCTGTGCAATCCATTTAATGTCCACATTTTGCAAAGCTAGGTCTTTGTCAAATCAAATCAAATCCAGCTTTATTCGGTGTAGTATTTACATCCATAAAAGCATACTATAACACAATAAATTCAACACACCTAATAAAAATAACGAAGTTATTCATACTTTCATTGTTATCAATACAGACAAAATAACTTAAAACTGTTCTGCAAAAAATATCACATGTGCAAAATTAATGCTTTATATGCAAGACTACAAAGATCTCCATAGTGCAATTGGTTGCGCGTTGTGTAAATCAAATTCAAATTTCACAACTTTTATCGGTTTACAGACAGGAAAACCATAAAAGCATATAAAAGTTTCAATTCCATATAACCATATAAAACTTTTAAAAAAAATCTAAAAAGAGATCTTATGGATCAACTATAAGAAGAATACAGTACCAGGGCAGTGATAGTATCAGTTACGGGTAGCAACTACCATATTCATTGTACGAAGGCTCAAAATATCGTTTTACTATCCGAAAACGAGCCATCTTATTACAATTCAGATTCTTCATATAAGAGGGCCTCTTTATGCGACAGGCTCTTTCGTACTTTTATAGCTTTTTGGATATAAAGTGCCACTGCATTACAGACTTTCACGTCCTCAACGCGCATATATATTTAAAGGCAGATTTATAGGAATATAGCCTTTCTTTTTGAAACAGAGGGCGTAAAAAATGTTTCCTAATCTGTTTACAAAAATCGCAAAAAAGAACAAAATGCAAGGATGATTGTTTCATAATGCCGTTGCATGGGCATTTTGGCAGGTTTCGATTCCACTTTCCTGCAATCGGGAAAGCTATTAGAAAATGAGCCAAGCCCATGCGCACTCTAGTAAGATAGAATCTATGTGTAATATTGGTGACTTGTACTAGAGAACATTGAGTACCCAGCCCTATAGTTATATCCAAGTATTCCCTAGTAAGTGGTTTTGAAATGGCTTCTACTTCACGCCGTTGTGTGCGTAGTTCAATCAAGTCGGTCTTTGTCAATACCTCTGCGTTCAGCATACCTTTTGCACCAGAAAATATAGCTGTGCCCAACAATCCACACTGTAAGCATTTTGAAGGGATGTCTGGAATGAATGAAATGATGTCTGTAGCTGAGGTAGTCAGTTGGTAGAATGAGAGGTATCTAAAATGGTGGACAAGATGCTGTTTTTTAAAAAGTAGAGAATTGATTAGGTGTTTAAGAACATTGTACATTCAAAAATAGGGTGCATTTAACTTTTTTTTTAAAGCATATTTCTTATTGGTTAGTAAAAAATGTTGGAAAGGTACAGTAGAAAGGATAAGCTCATATTTTGGAAATGTCAACCACACCTGCTGTTTGCATTTGCAACATTGTGTGGTGAACTTGAAAATATGGTGAACTTGTGACCTGTCAGTTCAGTTGAGTGTTCCATGAACTGTTACTATGGAAACTGGGATTAAGCAGAATGGGGGTAGGGTTAAAAGTTAACTGTGGCATTAAAATGTGAATTTGTAATTTATATAAAAGTAATATGTTATTACAGTGACATTTCCCAAGTCAGTGCTATCTTTAAAAGTGGTGTATTATTAAAAAATAGTGGTAAGTTTATGTGTGATATATTTTTGAACTCCTGTATAAATTTGCGGTCCATCGCTGTGCTGCACGGTGGAGTCGCTACTCCCAAAAAAATCCAGAAGCAGTTTGGGTACTTTCAGAAGTCAGTTGGTAAGGGTTGATATGTCTAACCAATAGAAATGTGTTTTAGAATTTGAAATAATCTGGGAAGCAATGTGATTTGTTACTTACATGTATATGTGTGGAGAAAGAGAGGGAAACTTTGCCATTACTGGTTTTGCCTTGCTGAGAGCAGTGCATTACATTGATTGTGTGCATAAGAAAATCCATTCTGAGTTTCTGATATTTCATATTCTACAAATCAATTTGGAAGGTGAGTTATAAATTTGTGAGGTGTATTATGTGTTACCTTTATCTTTAAAGGTAAAAAATTATTCATAAACTTTGATGTTTGAAATATATTATTAAATGTAGAGATGTTTATTATAGTTTGTTGTAATGTAGTTAAATGTTGTTTGAAATAGATTTTGTATAGTATTATGTGTATATTGGAATATGGATTACTGATTATGGTAGTTTGTTTTAGTGTGTGGATATGTATTTTTGTAGTATACCGCATAATTTTAGCTGTTCCTTTAAGTTTGGAGGTGGACTCTGTCAAATATTAAGGTGTGCATGGAGTTCTGTCTCATGTATGTTTCTACTTGTATATGTATTTTCATATGTCTTATACATTTTATGGTGCATGATGTATAAGAGCTGTTGTTGCTTTTTATGTGGTAGGGTCAAGAGTGTGAGTACTAGTAGAATGGTGAAGATGCAGCACAAAACTGTGCTTTGAAGGATGCACACATAAGGTATTATTAATTAGGCTTCTTTTTTGTAGTTTGTACAAAGGTATAGTTGAATGATGGAGCATAATTTTAGATAGATGGTGAAGATGCTGCACAAATGTGTGCTTTGAAAAATGCTCATATAAGGTGTTATTAATTAGGCTTCTTTTTTAGGTCTCGGGCCTAGCGTTGCAGTGCGCGGGCCTAGCGTTGCAGTGCGCAGCCCTGCTCGCGCAGCGCGAGACCTCTTGTAGGGGGTTTAGAAAGTAACCTAGGAATCGCACATGCTCGTGCGTGTGCTTTTCGTTTTTCCCCCGGCTATTGGGCTTTGCGTGCGTCTTTATAAGAAAGACAGCACGCAATTGGGCAAAGGCGGGCGCATGTCCCGCCTTTGCTCCGCCCATTCCAGTCCGTGTCTAGGACGCGCATCAGCGCGCGGCACAGACGACAGGCTCCCTCGCCCCCCTGCTCCTCTGTGGTGCGCGCGCACCACTGGTTTCAAAGGCAGCTGACTTTTTCGATGTCCGGAATTTGGTGCGCATCAGATGCGCGTGCAGGTTTACACAGGCATGCATGCATTAATCAGCTACTTAAAACAAAACAGGCATTATTGGTAAGGTCAGTAGGTCCGCTATAATGTGATAACTCAGGCATGTACACATGTTGTTTGTGGACTGTTGTAAAGACCTCAGTCTTCGAGCTGTGCGGAACTTGGATCCCTTTCCCTGGCACTTTTATTATTCTGAAAATGATCTGCAGGTTATGCCTTTTGTTCTGCTCGTTCTTCCCGTACTTTTGGAAATGGTGTGTAAAAAGAGCAGCGCCAGAAGGAAGGAATGAAAGAGCAGCGACAGAAGGAAGGAAAGGCTATGTGAATGAAAGCCCTTGGTTGATTAGAGCCGGGTCCGTGGCCGCAGCCTCCACTGATTGGTTTCTTCAGCAGGTCAGTGTTGTTTTTGTCTGAGGTAGAGCAGCCATTGTGGCGGGAGGGAAGGGTGGGGGAGGTTTGGGATGCAGGACGGAGGAGGAGGGCGGGCTCGCGCGGTGTCATGTGACCGCGCTCCAGACTCATAAACAACCGTCACATGGTGCCGCCAGGCCTGCAGAGCCACTGTTTGCGAAAACAGCATCCCCCTTGGAAGTACCCTCTCTTCCGGTCACCAAGCGAGGCTGCCGTCATCCGGAGACGCAGCCAGGGCCATGAATTGTGCTCCCCCGGTGCCCTCCCTGCCCAGACTTCTCGTGTTTTCTCCCAGACGTGTGCTTCTCTCTCTCAAACCCCGCACTGTCTGGCAAGGGACGGCTTATCTGCTTAGATATATATGGCAAGCCGAGCCATATTACAGCTGCTTTCCTTGCTTGTAGTAATTTTTGGTGTGCATGCGCCGCCCTTTTCTTATTTACTGCAGTTTACGAAGAGCTCAGGTGTGTACACAGAAAAGCTTTTAAGAAGCTCCGACTCGCGATCAGAAAGAAACCAAAGCGCGCGGGGTCGGGTGTCGCACGGTGATGAACGGAGAAACTGACGAATGTTATCGCATCCAAACATTGCCTTCGAATTGAAAAAAGTAATACGAGCAGAAGTGGAAATAGTAACTGTTGAAAGTTAAACTCACTCTATTAGCCATTGAAAAGCTTTTAGCCACTATTAAATTGTGTAACGATGTATCTGTATAGTACACCGTTCATCAATTACTTAGCCTTTTGGCTATTTATGCAGATGTCATCCTGCAGTTGTAACCCATTCAGCAAAGATTCTCACACAATGTATTTCTTTCACAGATGTCTTTTGTAAAGGCAGTGGGTAGAACCTTCCAACCTACCCTGTGTCATTGTCAGGTGTGCGGACTGTGTCTCATGCTGGTTTGCAATGGCAGTCCGGATCTTTAGGCCGTCTATCTAACGTGTCTTCTGTGTCAGTATTGATGTGAACAGCAATGACTGTAGCCTCTTCCAACAGCAGTTGGTGGATCTTGGATTTCTCATCTGTGGTGTGCTGTTGTTGCCCAGTGCTCTAGTGTGGAGTGACAACATATTTAAAACCCAAAACCAGGATATTTAGCAAAAAATGAAAGGAGGACTACAATTTTACATCAAAGCCGGCGCTTATCAGCAGAGAACTACAGAAGAGGCACTAAAAAAAAAAAAAACTGCAATTTTTAAAGCCAGTATCATACCTGTCAATTAAATTGCTTTGTTATAACGGCTGCTAACTATTCCTTCTGTGGAAATCATAAAAATGCACCTCACACAGTTTTCAGTCGACTATCTCTAAAAACCGGGACATAAGTTACCTTTCCCGAAATCAGTTGGGACAGCTGGTGGAAAACAAAGCATTGGCATAGTCAATAGGTTCTAAAAATAACAGCAACTCCCAGCCTCAGGAACTGGACATGGCCCAGGGACGTTTGGTTTCAGTATGCCTACTCGGTCTTCTGCTGGCTAAGAGCTAGTTTCAAACTCTGTGTTTAATATGCACGCTGTGCAACATGTACAGTACACCAGGACAGAACCAAAACATCTGTTCCTGGTGGAAGCGAAACATATTCAAATGTCATCAGCTATGTAAAGCTTCTGAGTTGAAGCTTTTAAAGTCAATGGTATTATAGAACTCGACTTTCATGTATTGATTAAAATGAAGTTGCATTTCAAAGTGCAATACATTTAACATTTTCCTACAATGATAGCTGTTTTACAACTGAATGTCCGCTATATTTCAATGCCTGAGTTTACAATTTTAACTATTCTCATGTCGATGAGGGCTACAGGTAAGAAAACCCAAAATCAACACATTTTTTAGCAGTTCTAACTTCAAACATTATGGAAGAATAGACAGTCGATATAACCGTGGATTTAAGTGACAGTATATGCAACTGCTTCATATCACTAGGGAACACATTATGACTGTGAAACTTAAATCAAAATCTCACTGTAACTACTAAAATGAGCTATTATCTGTACAAACTTGTTAAAAAATATTTTGAATGCTCTGAACACCAAATGCAGCTGTGGCCACAACTCCTCTTAGCCCACAACTAGTAGTACAGGACATAAGGCAATCGCATGGACAGCTTGATTCTGCAGCAATAGAGCACTCATTCCAACCTCTTCCCAGGCAGAAGCTTGAGGCAGGGCAGCAGGGAGCACAGAGCAAACAATTGTTCACTACCCTATAAGCGACGAGGTCTTTATATAAGAAATGTCCCACAAGATTCTAGGTTAGGGTTGGAGGGGAGAACAATGCTTTCTTTCTTCACTTCATTTTAAACAGAAGCCCAAACAACAAGCATTTGCAATGCAATAGGTCTCGCATTTACGCGAGTTTGAGCTATTGGCATTGTAAATGACAATGCCTTTTATTTATGTTTTGGTTTTTAAACCATAAATAAAGGCATTGTCATTTACAATACTAATAGCTTAAACTCTCGCAAATGCGAGACCTATTGCATTGTAAATGCTTGTTCTAGTCTGTAGAAAGGTATAGTTGAATGATGCCGCATAATTTTAGATAGATTTGTGAAGATGAAGCACAAATGTGTGCTTTGAAAGATGCTCATATAAGGTGTTATTAATTAAGCTTTTTTTTTTCAAGTCTGTACAAAGGTATAGTTGAATAATGCTGCATACTTTTAGATAGAATGGTGAAGATGCTGCACAAATGTGTGCTTTGAAAGATGCTTTTATAAGGTGTTATTAATTAGGCTTCTTTT
The DNA here is from genome assembly GCA_963921515.1 of Calotriton arnoldi. NCBI lineage: Eukaryota > Metazoa > Chordata > Amphibia > Caudata > Salamandridae > Calotriton > Calotriton arnoldi. The sequence goes on from CAWUFW010002645.1 coordinate 699,907, forward strand.
TTCTAGTCTGTAGAAAGGTATAGTTGAATGATGCCGCATAATTTTAGATAGATTTGTGAAGATGAAGCACAAATGTGTGGTTTCAAAGATGATCATATAAGGTGTTATTAATTAGGCTTCTTTTTTCTACTCTGTACAAAAGTATAGTTGAATGATGCCGCATAATTTTAGATAGAAAGGTGAAGATGCAGTATAAAAGTGTGGTTTCAAAGATGCTCATATAAAGTGTTATTAATTAGGCTTCTTTTTTTTTTAGTCTGTTGAAAGGTATAGTTGAAAGATGCAGCATATTTTTAGATGTTTGGTTGAAATTGTAAGTTTGTTCTTTGAATTTTTAAGGTTTGGATAGTGTTATGACACAGATATATTTATGTATGCTTTTAGTAAGATGTTGAAACTTTTACTACAGATATGGGAAGAATTCCTTATTTGTGTTTGGGTATATTGTACCTCAGTAGTCCTGCAATCACGCAAGAAGTACACATGCACTTATAAAATCACCCAGTCACTTGCTATGTAGTCATGTAAATCCCCAGACATTATCCCTGCAGTCATGCAATCGCCGACGTGTTACTAATGTAGTCCTTTAATTCACTTGTACTGTTTCAATCACATACCCCTTTTTCTTGAACTTATGTAATCATTCAGCCAGTACTCATGCACTTTTAAAATCACCCATTCACTACTTTTGCACTCCTGTAATCAGTCAGGCAGTATCTTAGTAGTTCACCCATGCCCTTCTCTTGTATTCATCTATTCACCTAGGCAGTACTCAATGACTTATCGATCACATCAGGTGTTATTTATACACTTATGCATGCTGTCAATGTGTATGTTTGCACTCATGTAATTAGCTAGTCACTATCTATCTTCTCCTGCAATTATCCAGTGACTACCCTTGCACTCATACAATCACCCAAGCACTACTCACAGAGAGTTTTGGAATCACTCACGCAGATCTAGTACATGTGTCAGTTTCTAGGTTTTACTATATTTCAGAAATATTGTATACATATTTGTTTTCGAGATCATGATGATTTGGAAAGGTAGACACATATTTATGCGTGCTTTTAACAATATGGAGAGACTTATAGTTGGGTTATGTAATAGTGTGTTGCTTTATATTTGGCTAGGCCCAACTGTCATGCAGGTATAAAAACACCCAAGTAGTCGCCATGCAGTCTTACAATGATGCAGGCAATACATATGAAGTGCTGTAATCACTCAGGCATTACTTCAGCACTGATGCAATAATTTAGGCACTATCTATGCACTTATGCAATCACTAAGGTATAACTCATGTAGTTATATAATCACCCAGGCACTACTGTTGCACTCCTTCAATCACGGAGGCACCACTTTTGTACTTTTGTAATCACTCAGCCAGTAGTCATGCTGTTATGAAATCACCCCGGCACTACTTTTGCAGTCTTATTTACTCAGGCTCCACCTCAGTAGTCCTGCAATCACCCAAGAAGTACCCATGTACTTCTAAAATCACCCAGTTACTTGCTATGTAGTCATGTAAATTCCCACTAGTCATGTAGTTTTAAATTCATCCAGTCACTACCTTTCCACACCAGTAATCACTCAGGCAGTATCTTACTAGTTCGGTAATCACCCAGGCGGTTCTGATGAACTTATAAAATCACCCACTCACTTGCTATCTACTTCAGTAATCCCCCAGATATTACCCTTGCAGGCTAGGAATCACTCGGGGTCTAGTTACGTACTACCCCTACAGTTATGCAATGATGCAGGCTGTTGCTGTGTAGTCATCTCATTACCTACACACTACCCTTGCAGTCGTCAAATCACGCATGCCTTTCTGTTGCATTCATGTATTCACGTAGGCAGTACTCAATGACTGATGAATCCCTTCAACTGCTATTTATACAGTTATCCATGCACTGAATGTGTATGTTTGCACTCATGAAATTTGCCAGTCACTTTTCATGTTGTCCTGTACTTACCCAGTGACTTATAGTTGCCTTATGTAATAGTGTGCTGCTTTATTTTGGAGTAGGCCGAACTCTCATGCACTTATAAAAACACCCAAATACTCACCATGCAGTCTTACAGTGATGCAGACGCTACATATGCAGTGCTGTAATCACTTAGGCATTACTTCAGCACTGATGCAATCATTTAGGCACTATCTATGCACTTATGCAAACACTAAGGTATAACTCATGTAGTTATATAATCACCCAGGCACTACTGTTGCACTCCTTGAATCATGGAGGCACCACTTTTGTACTCTTATAATCACTCAGCCAGTAGTCATGCTGTAATGAAATCACCCAGGCACTACTTTTGCAGTCTTTTATTTAGTCAGGCTCTACCTCAGTAGTCCTGCAATCACCCAAGAAGTACCCATGCACTTATAAAATCACCCAGTCACTTGCTATGTAGTCATGTAACTCTCCAGACATTAACCCTGCAGTCATGAAATCGCCGACGTGTTACCCATGTAGTCCTTTAATCCCCTTGTACTCTTTCAACCACATACGCACTTTTCTTGTACTTATGTAATCACTCAGCCACTACTCGTGTAGTTTTAAAACCACCCAGTCACTACCTTTCCACACCAGTAATCACTCAGGCAGTATCTTACTAGTTTGGTAATCACCCAGGCGGTACTGATGAACTTATAAAATCAACCACTCTCTTGCTATCTACTTCAGTAATCCCCCAGATATTACCCTTGCAGGCATGTAATCATCCAGGGTCTAGTTATGTTCTTTCCCTACAGTCATGCAATCATGCAGGCTGGACCTATGCAGTCATGTAATAACCTACACACTACCCTTGCAGTCGTAGAATCACCCATGCCCTTCTATTGTATTCATCTATTCACCTAGGCAGTACTCAATGACTTATCGATCCCATCAGGTGCTATTTATACACTTATGCATGCTGTCAATGTGTATGTTTGCACTCATGTAATTAGCTAGTCACTATCCATCTTCTCCTGCAATTATCCAGTGACTATCCTTCCACTCATACAATCACCCAAGCACTACTCACAGAGAGTTTTGGAATCACTCACGCAGATCTAGTACATGTGTCAGTTTCTAGGTTTTACTATATTTCAGAAATATTGTATACATAGTTGTTTTCGAGATCATGATGATTTGGAAAGGTAGACACATATTTATGCGTGCTTTTAACAATATGGAGAGACTTATAGTTGGGTTATGTAATAATGTGTTGCTTTATATTTGGCTAGGCCCAACTGTCATGCAGTTATAAAAACACCCAAGTAGTCGCCATGCAGTCTTACAATGATGCAGGCAATACATATGAAGTGCTGTAATCACTCAGGCATTACTTCAGCACTGATGCAATAATTTAGGCACTATCTATGCACTTATGCAATCACTAAGGTATAACTCATGTAGTTATATAATCACCCAGGCACTACTGTTGCACTCCTTGAATCACAGAGGCACCACTTTTGTACTCTTGTAATCACTCAGCCAGTAGTCATGCTGTTATGAAATCACCCAGACACTACTTTTGCAGTCTTTTATTTACTCAGGCTCCACCTCAGTAGTCCTGCAATCACCCAAGAAGTACCCATGCACTTATAAAATCACACAGTTACTTGCTATGTAGTCATGTAAAATCTCAGACATTATCCCTGCAGTCATGCAATCGCCGATGTGTTACCTATGTAGTTCTTTAATTCCCTTGTACTGTTTCAATCACATACGCACTTTTCTTGTACGTATGTAATCACTCAGCCACTAGTCATGTAGTTTTAAATTCACCCAGTCACTACCTTTCACACCAGTAATCACTCAGGCGGTATCTTACTAGTTCGGTAATCACCCAGGCGGTTCTGATGAACTTATAAAATCACCCACTCACTTGCTACCTCAGGGATGTGGAATTTCTATAGCCCGACGCCCAGGACATATTGTTTGGGGTCAAGGGCAACAAGTTTTCATGTGTATTTTGTCCTTGGGACAAGTAGGCCCAACCCCCTGATGCACAAACCCTTGGGCTGTCAGGTTGCAGTACCACATTATGGATCAGGGACGGGCACCGTCTGCAGTTAAGGTAATATTTTTGTCTATATGTTAATGCTTTTCAAACTTGTATTTATGGTTCATTAATTGAAAGCCTTTATTATTAGGGTGAGCGCTCTAAGTAAATGTTGTAAGCTCTGACTGCACAGCTGACAGTGGTTACTGTATAAAAATGTGTACACACGTTTGCAAAGTTTAGCAATATGAGGCTATGTCTAATGCCCCCAGAATGCTCTCTGATTTGATACAAATATTTGCAGAAGCTTGAAAGCAAGATTGATGATTTTTTGCTTTCAAAATAAAATGTTCATTAAAAAATGAAAGTAGGAAAAAAAACATTTAGCTAAACTACTCTAAAATTTCAGGTATTATTTCTTTGCAGCATTATTTAGTAACGTGTTGATGCATGCTAGTATTTCCCAAAAATATTCATAATGGAAAATCAGTGTAACCAGTTTCAATAAAATTATGGGAAACAAAAATAAACAAGCATTGGCAAAGCCAGTAGGTCTGAAATTAGTGGTCAGCTTTTAAGTTATGTCAATGTGTGACTTGTTTTGGTATTGGTTTTGTAAAACCTTATTGGTGTGGGAGCTGCTGGGCCTTAACCATTATAACAAACATTGGCAAAAGCAAGAATTGTTTTTGGTCTCAAAAAGCACACAATGCCACAGTAGTTACTGACACTGAACAAAACTACTTTGTGTGCTCCTAGTGAAAGAGCAGAATGCTGTCACTCACAGGGAAGGAAGGAGAGAGAGAGCGAGAGAGAGAATGCATTTTAATAAACGCAAAAGGTCATAGTCAACACCAGACCAAATTAGGGGCCCAATTAATTATTAAAGAAAGTCTCAAAAGTGCAGCTACACAGCTTTTGTTAATTCCCAAGAATTTACAGAAGTAGGACAAGAAATAGTACTCCTAGAAAATATTTGTGAACTGCATTTTAGCATGAGCAAATCTTCAAGTGTTTATTTGCTCATGCGAAAATCTGAGTGTTTGCAAGTTCACTTTCCCTCCAACCACTTTTTGCCCAACTCTGGAACAAGGTTTACGTCTGCCATTGTCAGGAGTAAATTTCCAACATTTCTCAGTATGGGAAAAGATTAAGAGAAGAGTTGTTGAAAACCCTTAAAACAAGCAAGTTAGTAGGTTTGCACAGACTCAAAAGGGCATTCTAACCCTGGAACTATTGCTTACCACTACCTTCAGCCCCAGTATGTAGATCTGCGGAAACGTGGCAATATAAGGGGATTGCAAGTATTCAAACACTACTATGGTATGAGCCTTTGGCATAATCAGAGAGGCTATATCAGAGCTCTTAGATAATAAGATTGTTGCCATAATTTGTCACCGCACTACACGGTACCAAAGGGACAAGTGGATTTTGTTACAGGACAAGTAGATTTATGAAGCAACCTGCCCCATGGACAAGTAGATATTTTATTAAATTCCACATCCCTGTACCTACTTCAGTAATCCCCCAGATATTACTCTTGCAGGCTAGGAATCACTCAGTGTCTAGTTACGTACTACTCCTACAGTTATGCAATCATGCAGGCTGTTGCTGTGCAGTCATCTCATTACCTACACACTACCCTTGCAGTAGTCAAATCACCCATGCCTTTCTGTTGCATTCATGTATTCACGTAGGCAGTACTCAATGACTGATGAATCCCTTCAACTAATATTTATACAGTTATCCATGCACTGAATGTGTATGTTTGCACTCATGAAATTAGCCAATCACTTTTCATGTGGTCCTGTACTTACCCAGTGACTACCCTTGCACTCATACAATTACCCAAGGAGCACCCATTGAGTGTTGCAATTACTTAGTGAGATCTATTACCGTGTCTTAGTTTCTAGGTTTCAACTTATTTCAGAAATATTGTATACATATTACTTTTATATATATCATGATGATTTGATAACGTAGAGAGATATGTATGTGTGGTTTTAACAATATGGAGAGGCTTATAGTTGACTTATGTAATAGTGTGCTGCTTTATTTTTGGGTAGGCCGAACTGTCATGCACTTATAAAAACACCAAAATACTCACCATGCAGTCTTACAATGATGCAGGGGCTACATATGCAGTGCTGTAATCACTCAGGCATTACTTCAGCACTGATACAATCATTTAGACACTATCTATGCACATATGAAATCACTAAGGTATAACTCATGTAGTTATATAATCACCCAGGCACTACAGTTGCACTACTTGAATCACGGAGGCACCACTTTTGTACTCTTGTAATCACTCAGCCAGTAGTCATGCTGTTATGAAATCACCCAGGCACTACTTTTGCAGTCTTTTATTTACTCAGGCTCTACCTCAGTAGTCCTGCAATCATTAAAGAAGTACCCATGCACTTATAAAATCACCCAGTCACTTGCTATGTAGTCATGTAAATCCCCAGACATTATCCCTGCAGTCATGAAATCGCTGACGTGTTACCCATGTAGTCCTTTAATCCCCTTGTACTCTTTCAACCACATACGCACTTTTCTTGTACTTATGTAATCACTCAGCCACTAGTCATGTAGTTTTAAAATCACCCAGTCACTACCTTTCCACACCAGTAACCACTCAGACAGTATCTTACTAGTTCGGTAATCACCCAGGCGGTACTGATGAACTTATAAAATCACCCACTCACTTGCTATCTACTTCAGTAATCCCCAGATATTAGCCTTGCAGGCAAGGAATCACTCGGGGTCTAGTTACGTACTACCCCTACAGTTATGCAATCATGCAGGCTGTTGCTGTGCAATCATCTCATTACCTACACACTACCCTTGCAGTCGTCAAATCACCCATGCCTTTCTGTTGCATTCATGTATTCACATAGGCAGTACTCAATGACTGATGAATCCCTTCAACTGCTATTTATACAGTTATCCATGCACTGAATGTGTATGTTTGCACTCATGAAATTAGCCAGTCACTTTTCATGTTGTCCTGTACTTACCCAGTGACTTATAGTTGCCTTATGTAATAGTGTGCTGCTTTATTTTTGAGTAGGCCGAACTCTCATGCACTTATAAAAACACCCAAATACTCACCGTGCAGTCTTACAGTGATGCAGGCGCTACATATGCAGTGCTGTAATCACTTAGGCATTATTTCAGCACTGATGCAATCATTTAGGCACTATCTATGCACTTATGCAATCACTAAGGTATAACTCATGTAGTTATATAATCACCCAGGCACTACTGTTGCACTCCTTGAATCACGGAGGCACCACTTTTGTACTCTTGTAATCACTCAGCCAGTAGTCATGCTGTTATGAAATCACCCAGGCACTACTTTTGCAGTCTTTTATTTAGTCAGGCTCTACCTCAGTAGTCCTGCAATCACCCAAGAAGTACCCATGCACTTATAAAATCACCCAGTCACTTGCTATGTAGTCATGTAAATCTCCAGACATTAACCCTGCAGTCATTAAATCGCCGACGTGTTACCCATGTAGTCCTTTAATCCCCTTGTACTCTTTCAACCACATACGCACTTTTCTTGTACTTATGTAATCACTCAGCCACTACTCATGTAGTTTTAAAACCACCCAGTCACTACCTTTATACACCAGTAATCACTCAGGCAGTATCTTACTAGTTTGGTAATCACCCAGGCGGTACTGATGAACTTATAAAATCAACCACTCTCTTGCTATCTACTTCAGTAATCCCCCAGATATTACCCTTGCAGGCATGTAATCATCCAGGGTCTAGTTATGTTCTTTCCCTACAGTCATGCAAACATGCAGGCTGGACCTATGCAGTCATGTAATAACCTACACACTACCCTTGCAGTCGTAGAATCACCCATGCCCTTCTATTGTATTCATCTATTCACCTAGGCAGTACTCAATGACTTATCGATCCCATCAAGTGCTATTTATACACTTATGCATGCTGTCAATGTGTATGTTTGCACTCATGTAATTAGCTAGTCACTATCCATCTTCTCCTGCAATTATCCAGTGACTATCCTTGCACTCATACAATCACCCAAGCACTACTCACAGAGAGTTTTGGAATCACTCACGCAGATCTAGTACATGTGTCAGTTTCTAGGTTTTACTATATTTCAGAAATATTGTATACATATTTGTTTTCGAGATCATGATGATTTGGAAAGGTAGACACATATTTATGCGTGCTTTTAACAATATGGAGAGACTTGTAGTTGGGTTATGTAATAGTGTGTTGCTTTATATTTGGCTAGGCCCAACTGTCATGCAGTTATAAAAACACCCAAGTAGTCGCCATGCAGTCTTACAATGATGCAGGCAATACATATGAAGTGCTGTAATCACTCAGGCATTACTTCAGCACTGATGCAATAATTTAGGCACTATCTATGCACTTATGCAATCACTAAGGTATAACTCATGTAGTTATATAATCACCCAGGCACTACTGTTGCACTCCTTGAATCACGGAGACACCACTTTTGTACTCTTGTAATCACTCAGCCAGTAGTCATGCTGTTATGAAATCACCCAGACACTACTTTTGCAGTCTTTTATTTACTCAGGCTCCACCTCAGTAGTCCTGCAATCACCCAAGAAGTACCCATGCACTTATAAAATCACACAGTTACTTGCTATGTAGTCATGTAAATTCTCAGACATTATCCCTGCAGTCATGCAATCGCCGATGTGTTACCTATGTAGTTCTTTAATTCCCTTGTACTGTTTCAATCACATACGCACTTTTCTTGTACTTATGTAATCACTCAGCCACTAGTCATGTAGTTTTAAATTCACCCAGTCACTACCTTTCACACCAGTAATCACTCAGGCAGTATCTTACTAGTTCGGTAATCACCCAGGCGGTTCTGATGAACTTATAAAATCACCCACTCACTTGCTATCTACTTCAGTAATCCCCCAGATATTACTCTTGCAGGCTAGGAATCACTCGGTGTCTAGTTACGTACTACTCCTACAGTTATGCAATCATGCAGGCTGTTGCTGTGCAGTCATCTCATTACCTACACACTACCCTTGCAGTAGTCAAATCACCCATGCCTTTCTGTTGCATTCATGTATTCACGTAGGCAGTACTCAATGACTGGTGAATCCCTTCAACTACTATTTATACAGTTATCCATGCACTGAATGTGTATGTTTGCACTCATGAAATTAGCCAATCACTTTTCATGTGGTCCTGTACTTACCCAGTGACTACCCTTGCACTCATACAATTACCCAAGGAGCACCCATTGAGTGTTGCAATTACTTAGTGAGATCTATTACGTGTCTTAGTTTCTAGGTTTCAACATATTTCAGAAATATTGTATACATATTACTTTTATATATATCATGATGATTTGATAACGTAGAGAGATATGTATGTGTGGTTTTAACAATATGGAGAGGCTTATAGTTGACTTATGTAATAGTGTGCTGCTTTATTTTTGGGTAGGCCGAACTGTCATGCACCTATAAAAACACCAAAATACTCACCATGCAGTCTTACAATGATGCAGGGGCTACATATGCAGTGCTGTAATCACTCAGGCATTACTTCAGCACTGATACAATCATTTAGACACTATCTATGCACATATGAAATCACTAAGGTATAACTCATGTAGTTATATAATCACCCAGGCACTACTGTTGCACTCCTTGAATCACGGAGGCACCACTTTTGTACTCTTGTAATCACTCAGCCAGTAGTCATGCTGTTATGAAATCACCCAGGCACTACTTTTGCAGTCTTTTATTTACTCAGGCTCTACCTCAGTAGTCCTGCAATCATTAAAGAAGTACCCATGCACTTATAAAATCACCCAGTCACTTGCTACGTAGTCATGTAAATCCCCAGACATTATCCCTGCAGTCATGAAATCGCTGACGTGTTACCCATGTAGTCCTTTAATCCCCTTGTACTCTTTCAACCACATACGCACTTTTCTTGTACTTATGTAATCACTCTGCCACTAGTCATGTAGTTTTAAAATCACCCAGTCACTACCTTTCCACACCAGTAACCACTCAGGCAGTATCTTACTAGTTCGGTAATCACCCAGGCGGTACTGATGAACTTATAAAATCACCCACTCACTTGCTATTTACTTCAGTAATCCCCCAGATATTACCCTTGCAGGCAAGGAATCACTCGGGGTCTAGTTACGTACTACCCCTACAGTTATGCAATCATGCAGGCTGTTGCTGTGCAATCATCTCATTACCTACACACTACCCTTGCAGTCGTCAAATCACCCATGCCTTTCTGTTGCATTCATGTATTCACATAGGCAGTACTCAATGACTGATGAATCCCTTCAACTGCTATTTATACACTTATCCATGCACTGAATGTGTATGTTTGCACTCATGAAATTAGCCAGTTACTTTTCATCTTGTCCTGTACTTATCCAGTGACTACCCTTGCACTCATACAATTACCCAAGGAGCACCCATTTAGTGTTGCAATTACTTAGTTAGATCTATTACGTGTCTCAGTTTCTAGGGTTCAACATATTTCAGAAATATTGAATACATATTAGTTTTATATACATCATCATGGTTTGATAACAGAGAGATATGTATGCGTTCTTTTAACAATTTGGAGACACTTATAGTTGAGTTATGTAATAGTGTGCTGCTTCATTTTTGACTAGGCCCAACTCTCATGCAGTTATAAAAACACCCAAATACTCACCATGCAGTACCTTACTTGCCTCTTTTCCACCTATATTGTCTGTTTCTGCAGTTCTCTTGTATCCTTCTGCACTTCACTTGCCTCTTTCTGTAACTGTCTTGCCTTTTTCTGCTCCTCTCCTACCCCTTTCTGTAGTGCTGTTACCTACTTTCCACCTCTGATACGTCTTTCTGCACCTCTTTTGCTTCATTCTGCTCTTCACTTGCCTTTTTCTGTACCGCTCTTGCCTGTTTGTGCACCTATGTTGGTTCTTTCTGCACTGATCTGCCTTCTTCCTGCACCTCTGTTTCAAATTTCTTCAGTTCTTTTTCCTTTTTTCTGCACCTGTCTTCCCTCTTTCTGCACCTCTCTTGCCTCACTCTGCCCACCTGTTCCTCCTTTCTGTAAGTCTTTTGCCTGCTTCTGCAACTTTCTTGCCTCTTTCTGCACCTCTGTTGGTTCTTTCTGCACTGATCTGCCTTCTTCCTGCACCTCTGTTTCAAATTTCTTCATCTCTCTTGCCTTTTTTTGCCCCTCTTCCCTCTTTCTGCACCTCTCTTGCCTTACTCTGCTCACCAGTTTCCTCTTTCTGTACCTTATTTGCCTCTTTTTGCACCTCTGTTGATTCTTTTGCACTACTGTTGCTTCTTTCTATCACCTCTCTTGCAAATTTCTGCACCCCTCTCATACAGTTATAAAAACACCAAAGTAGTCGCCATGCACTAGATATGTAATGCTGTAATCATTCAGATATTACTGTTGTATTTTTTTTCTGCACCTCTTTTCACTTATTGTGCAGCTCAGGTGTAATTGTTACCATATTCAGAAAACCATATATGCATTTCTTTGTAGCTTTTAAAATAGAAAGTGTTTCTTTAGTAATAGATAAGTATATATGTATAAAATTATTTTAATAATATAAAATTATTTTTAAAATTATTTTTTTCAGATATTCTGCATTATTATTAAGAAAGAATAACCATGACAAAAAATGCGCAAAGGAAAAAACAACAAAGAGAACAGTACTATTTAAAACAGAAAGAAACGCAGGAATTAGATGAACTACAACATGTGGCAAAAAAGAAAAACTCTTGTGGTAAGAGAACAAAGGAATTTATTAAAATAATTTCAAGGAGAGGAAAGGATTTTGGAAATGATGAAAATAGAAAGAATACTTGTAGAATGAAAAAGAATGAAATGAAAAAAAGACAAATTAATAGAAATTCAGGAAATGAGAAAAAATCTATGTTGAAAGAAGAATGAAACAATTTTATGATATTAGGAAACGTACGTATAAAAGTAGAGTACTACAAAATTTGTTGAAACATGGCAAGAAATATAAAAGATCTGCATTTTATAAAAAGAAAAAAAGATTGAAAGTATAGTCGAAAAGAAGATTGTTCATTTTAGTTTTAAAGAGAATGCGAACATTAGATAAACCAATGCATTCTATGAAGAACAAAACTAAAAGGAAAAGACTAATCAACAGAACTAACTTTTGTTAAAAAAAATTGGGTGAATGGAAGCATACAACTAGTTCAGAACCTTTTTTTAATGACGAGAGCTATTTTCAAAACAATAGATTAGTTCACGCAGTTGATACCAGTGGTCGTGCTTATGAAGTGAAGAACGGTTGTGCAATTGACAAAGAAAAGATGGTTCCTAGAAATGTGGAAGAAGTGATAGCTGAAGAAGTTCAAGGGAGACATACACAAGCTCCAGTGTATACGTGGGATTGTAGTAGTATTTGTAGTATACGACAGGAGTCTATTGATATTTTATGAAATTTCTTACGAGAGTATACTAAAAAAAAGTATTAAACAAAAGATTAAGATGTTGCAAGGACTAGTTCCTTGTAAAGTGAGAAAAAATACTGGCTTGCAAGGTCATTCTCTGGCTTGTCTTTCTACAAAAGTGTGTCAAAGTGTTTTTCATCATTTGAGAATGTTAGCAGTACATCACTCTGCAATGCGGAAGTTAGTAAGAAGATTGTACTATGTAAAAAGTCCTGCATTATTTTTAATGGGACAGTATCGGATGTAAAAAAAAGTTTGTGATGATATAGAGTTTAGTTTCTTTAGTACTGGAGAAGATTGTACACAAAGTGAGAATTTGATAAGTGTAGGTGTTGAAGAGGAGGTGGAAGATAGTACTACTGAGAAGTTTGTAGAAGAAATTAGAAAGTTTAAGGTAATTTGTTCTGAAAAACCAAACTATGTTTGTATTTGTTGTCGACGTACTCACTATAGAAATCAAACAAGGAATGTTGATCTGTATTTAAAAAGTGAAAAGGAAAACAATGATAAGTGGCAGGAATTTGGTGCTTATTTGTTAGTGGAAGGTCGTTTTGAGTTGGTTAGTGATCAACGTATTTGTAAATATTGTTACAGCAAACTAGAAGAGAACAAAATGCCAGCTAGAGCTGTACATAATAACCTAGAGTTGGTAGCTATTCCTGTGGAACTGGTAGATTTAAATACATATGAGTCCATTCTGATTCAATCTGTGCATCCGTTTCAGGCTATTGTTCGTATGGAGCCTAAAACAGGTAAGCTGCCTCCATCAGATTTACAAAGAGGCTTAAAAGGAAGAGTTGTGTATTTACCTTTAGATTTAAGATAAATATTGAAACTATTGGTGTAGAGAAAGAGGAAACTGAACCTGTAGTTATTCTAGTTAATGGTGTTCCTACGAAGAGTCGGAAAATATGGCAAGAATTAGTAGATGTCACCAAAGTGCAAAAGGCTACGTTAAATCTCATAAAAAACAATCTTTATTACAAAAATGTGTATGTGGAAGAAGAAGAAATTGTTTTAGGAGATGATAGCGAAATTTCAAGTGGCCAAATTGAAAAAGTGGACATCTCCAAAAGTGAAGAAATTTATGAACATTATAGTGTACATCCTTTACATTCAAAGGAAGTGATTGGAAATACTATTGAATTATTCCAAATGAAGAAAGCGAAGGGAATTCCCATGAGTGTTTGGGAAAGAAGTTTGGAAGATCGTTCTTTTCCACAGCTCTTCCCCACTGGAAAAGGTGGACGATATGACGAACGACCAGTACAGATTCCAGCGTCAGAATATCGTACAACAAGATTGTACTCAGAAGATCCAAGATTTCGACAATGTATTCCATATATATTTAATCTTTTGTTTGAAAGTGACTTGTCTGGACTTTCATATGCAGTGAACCACATATTAAAAACAGGAGTTCATCTTCAACATGTTTCTGCAAAGGAATTCATGGACAAAGTTCAACAGAGAGACGATCATTTAGAATCTCAATTGATTAATTTGATGGTGTGTCAACGTGGTACTAATGAGTATTGGTATCGTCGTCACGGAGAACTTAAATGTATGTTTAGGAACTCCTACATGGTTTGTTACACTAAGCTGTGCTGAATACGCATGGGACGATTTACTTGAATTTCTACGAGAAGCAAATTCAAATATTAAAAACATTGAATTCAAGACAGCTGGAGAACTGTGTTCCTTGGATCCTGTAAACGTGTGCAGATATTTTAATCATAGGTTTCAAGCTATGATGTCTTTTATCTGCAATAAAAACAACCCACCTCTTGGAGAAGTTATTGATTTCTTTTGGAGAAAGGAGTACCAAGCAAGAGGTGCTCCTCATATACATATGCTTTTATGGATCAAGGATGCACCTAAATTTGGAACTGATTCTGATGAGACTGTTTTATCTTTCATTGAAGACTATGTTACATGTGGAATTCCAAAAACAGGAGAAGAAAATACCTTAAGAGAACAAGTTTTACGGTTTCAAACTCATCGATGTGGGAAATATTGTCGATGGAAATACAAGCCAAAGGAAAAATTTTATACAAAATGTCGTTTTGGATTCCCACGTCCAGTAATTTCCAAAGGAAGAGTCAACAGTTTCATGTCAGCAGTGAGGCATACTAGAACTCGAAAATCTCCAAAGAATACTTACAATATAAAAAGAAGTGAAAATTCAAAGTATATTAATGATTATAATCCAGTAATTTTGACGATGTGGAATGCAAATATGGATATCCAGTATGTTGCAGATAATTCGATTGCTGTTGCTCGCTATGTGACGTCATACATAACAAAATCTGAAAAGACGGACTTGAAAGAAATGTGGGAAGAAATTTCACAAGAGAAGATGCTTTCCCATCGAGAGATTGGATCCTACGATTGTTCGAAGATCGGTTGACATCTACAGATTGGATCCTACGAATGTTCGGATCGGTTGACATCTACAAGTTTATATTCAAAGTCAAGAGGAATAATTTGGGTAAGTCTAGGTCTTGCTGCAACACGAAATCGAGTATTGAAATCTGTACAAGAAATTGAATACTTAGAACTGAATGAACCGGAAAGTACAGATATTGTTAAAACAAATATGTTGCATACGTACTATCCTAAAAGAAGTCCGCATCTTGAAAACATATGTCTCTATGAAATACTGCAATATTACAGCTTTAAGAGAAATATTACAGAGAACATAAATGAAGAAAAATATGAAGTCATTGGCTGTGATGGATGTTTGGTGAAACATACCAAAGGAAATCTCATTAATCACAGGAAACTCAGTTGCGAAACTCCAGATAAAAGGGAATTTTACTATTTAGCACTTCTGCAACTGTTCAAGCCTTGGCGTACTGAAATGGAATTACTTGGAGATTTTCAGTGCTATGAAGATTCTTTTAATGCACGTAAAGATAGCATTGAATGCACAGTTTTTACAAATTATCTACAAATGTTGAATGAAGAGATTTAACAAGAAGCTACTATTGCAGCTGAAATTGCTAGAGACAGTTCTCAAGATAGTCAAAGTTCTGCTCCACTGAGTCAAGATCCACTAGGAGAACCAATTCTTGAAAATGAAGCAGCAATCGCCATGAATGAAGTAGAAACGGCAATGCATCAAGCTCAACAGGATATTATGGAGTTGGGAAACTTGGAAGAACAACTAAATATTGAGCAGAAAGAAATATATCAGCAAGTTACACAACAGATAGACCATGGTTTACTTCATGAAAAAAAAGAATGCAACTGCACATCATTTAAAGCTATTCGAATGTATATCAGTGGTCAAGCTGGTACAGGAAAAAGTTTCTTAATTAAAGTTTTGACCAGTTATCTACAGAAAACCACTGAATCACATTTATCTTGTGTTGTAACCGCTCCAACTGGGTTAGCAGCACACAACATTAAAGGGATTACATTACATCGTTTACTGATGCTACCTGTTGAACATGAAAACAAGTTGGAATATCACAAGCTATCTGGAGAAGCTTATTATGAAGTTTCAAGAGTACTAAAGAAAATGAAACTTCTGATCATTGATGAGGTGAGCATGGTCTCAAACTTAATGCTTGCCTTTGTACATTTAAGAATGCAGCAGATTTTAAAAACAGATTATGATGTTTTATTTGGAGGAAAACATCTAATTGTATTCGGCGACCTACTACAACTTACTCCTGTAAAAGGACAACCAGTTTTTAAAACACTTGTGCATGAAGACACCAGGAAATCTTTGGGAAGTATTGGAAATGTCAACATTTGGAATTATTTTGAATATAAAGAACTTAATAAAATATGAGACAAGCAAGTGATGAACATTATGGAAGCATTCTTCAAGATATAAGAATTGGTGTTTTGTCGAAACATGGTAAAGAAGCTTTGCAAAGTCGACTACTTAGAAACTTGTTTCCAAATGAAAATGTTGCTCCTGAAATAATATATAAAAAAATTGGAGAAAAGAAATCTATAATTTGCCTAATGCCAACACTGCAAGAGTGTTCTACATTCAATGAAGAACTTTTAAAGCTAGAAAAACAACAAATAATAAAAATGGAAGCCATTGATAAAATAGAACACGAAGGAATTACTATTATATTGTCAGAAAAATTTAAATCAAAATTGGATTCTTTGGAAAAATCTATATCTAAGACTGCTGGTTTAGAAAAGAATTTATATGTATGTGAAAACTGTCGGGTAATTTTACGGCGTAATTTGGATGTAGAAAAAGGTTTAGTAAATGGAGCAATGGGGAAAGTTGTTGATTTTGTTAGTTATCCAAATAGAGATGGAATTGAATTTTTGAAGATTACATTTGATCAGATTGACGAGGTAAAACTGATTGGACGTTGTGCTGTTCGTTTTTTGCTTGTTAAAGACTTGTATGTTTGTAGAAAACAGTTTCCTCTGTCTTTGGCATATGCAGTGACCAATCATAAATCTCAAGGTTTAAGTGTAGATAATGCTTTAGTAAATATTGGAAGTACAGTGTTTAAAGAGGGAATGGCATATGTTGCATTGTCTCGAGTAAAAACATTATCTGGACTGTATTTGATTGATTTTGATGAGAGAAAGATTAGTGCAGATGCAAATTGTGTAAGATAGTATAATCGGTTAAGAAGACTATATGCTACCAATTTAGGTGAATATCCTGTATGTGAAAAACGTGTAGTATGTCCAAAACGAACAGATGAGAAACACTGTAGTGAGGTTGGAAAGAAAAAAAAATAATCAAGAGAATGGCGAGACTCCAAAGAAAATGAAAATGGACACTGTTGATGATATTGTAGGATACCAGTTAGAAAATAGTTCAGGTATCAACTGCTATGCTAATGTAATTCTGAATGTCGTGTTTTTTCTAGAAAATTTACATCATCAAATTATGGAGAATCAAGAAAAAAGATTTTGTTCTTTGTTGCATAATATTTTTGAAAAGTTTACAACTGATAAAACTAAAATCCAAACTGCTTCTGGCATTCGGCATCTTTTGGACATATGTTCTGGTTCTTCACAATTTACACTTAATGTACAACAAGATGCTCAAGAAATTCTTATGTTTATGCTTGCAGTATTAGAAGATGAAGGAATACAAATTGAAAATCTGTTTGGACTATGTTACAGATGGGATCATAAATGTGATAGCTGTTCTTATTCTTCTATCACTGAAATAGACACTGAACAATTCATATATTTGACAATACCAGATTGCAAAACAGTGTCTTTTAACAAATTAGTAAAAACAGCTAATCAAGATATGAAATGTACTCACTGCAAATCAGAAATGTTGTCAACATTATTTATAGAAAGATTTGGACAATATGTCATTTTAATGCTACAACGTTGTAGAGCAGATGGAACAAAATTGGAAACAAGAATTACAAATTTTGTCGCAAGTCAAGTGTCAATTTCAGGAAGAACTTTTAAAGCAGTGGCTATTATTTTCCATGATGGACCTAGTACAACATCTGGACACTATACTGTGTATTTAAGATGCAATAAAGGATGGACACATTGTAATGATGCCCATTTAGAATTCAAATACCAGTTGCCTTATGAATTACCAAATTCATATCTAATATTTTTGATGCCAAAGTTCTGAAAACATCCTTTGGCCTATTGGGAAGATGTCAACATGAATAAATTAGTTTATTTTGGATATTTTCAATACAAACGAATTCGGTAACATCATTCGGCCTATTGGG
This sequence comes from Calotriton arnoldi, assembly GCA_963921515.1. NCBI lineage: Eukaryota > Metazoa > Chordata > Amphibia > Caudata > Salamandridae > Calotriton > Calotriton arnoldi. The sequence continues at coordinate 718,106 of CAWUFW010002645.1, forward strand.
AAGATGTCAATATGAATTAAGAAGTTTATTTTGGATATTTTTAATGCAAATGATTTCGGAAACATAATTCGGCCTATAGGGAAAATGTCAACAATTACTGTTTCAATTATCGTTTCTCTTCTTTGATATTGTATTTAGAACATTGTGTTTGAAAGAAGCACTTCATCTATTTGATCTTTGTATTATATGCAATGTTAATGTGTGTTTATTTTTGAAAATGTAAGATGATAGTTGAGTTTCTTGTAAATATTTTGAACACAGATTTTTTTTTTAACAATCTTATTGATTGTATTTTTTTGCCCGCTGTTACATGATGATCAACATTGAAATCACTGTGTATGGTGAAATTCAACAGAATCTGAAAACAGCAAAAAAGGCAAACTGAATATGTTATGTAATTCTAAAATTATGTTGTGTTCTTAAAACTATAATATTATATGCAATAACAGTATTTTTTCTTCTCTTTTACAGAAACTAATTCTAAAGTTTGAAAATATTTTAAATTTAGATTATAATAAAAAAACTGAAAAAATTGTTTAAATGAGTTTCATATCTACTTCAATAAAGAAGGTAAGATAAAGTAATGTAATAAGGATAATGTTATGAATTTATATTTAGAGTCACTTTTATTGCAGTCATTCATTTAAAAAAAAAATGAATTATCTCACTCATCAAATTACTTTACAGGAACATATGGTCTTCTTCAATCTCTGAAATATAACCTCTGTAGTTACAAGATCACCTATGCATTACCAATATACAGCTTTGTTCACTGTGGTAGTACCTGTACAGCTCTGTAATCACCCAAGGAATACCTGTGCACTTACAAAATTACTCAGGCACAACTGATGTATTCCTGCAATCACACAGGCACTAGTTATCCACTCATGCAATAACTCAGGCATTATCCATGCACTGTTCCAATCATCTATCAACTACCCATGCAGTTCTGTAATCATCTAGACACTACTCATTTACTCTTTCGAATACACAGGCACTACTGATGCACTCATCTAATCCCCCAATCACTAGCCATGCACTTATCCAATCACTCTGCCAATACCCAAGCACTTATAAAATCACCATGAACTATCCTTGCATTCCTCTAATCATCCAGTCAGTACCCATGTACTCATGCAATGACCTAGGTACTAACCATGTATTCAAGCAATCGTCCAGACATTACCTATAAAGTCATGTAATTACCCAGGCATTAAGCATACACTTGTAAAATGAACCAAGCAATACCCATGCACTAAGAAAATCATGCAGGTACAACACATGTACTCCTGCTATCACCCAGGCACTACTCATGCAGTTATGCAATAACCCAAGCACTACCCATGCACTGCTCCAATCACCCTTGCACTACCCTATTCAGTCCTCTAATCACCTAGACACTACTCATTCACTTCTTCAATTATGCAGGCACTTCCTATGCACTCCAGCAATCACCCTGTCACTACTCATGCACTCCTCCAATCCCCCAGCCAGTACCATGTACTTATCCAATTACTCCACCAATGCCAAAGCACTTTAGAGATCACCATGCAGTATCCCTCCACTCCTTGAATCATCCAGGCAGTACCCATGTACTCATGCAATGACCCAGACACTAACCATGTATTCAATCAATCATCCAGATATTACCTATAAAGTCATGTAATTACCTAGGCATTAAGCATACATTTGTAAAATCAACCAAGCATTACCCATACACTTAGAAAATCATGCAGGAACTACACATGTACTCCTGCTATCACCCAGGCACTACTCATGCACTTATGCAATAACCCAGGCACTACCCATGCACAGCTCCAATCACCCGTGCACTACCCCATGCACTCCTACAATCACCCTACCAGTACCATGTACTTAACCAATCACTCCACCAATACCCAAGCACTTATAAAATCACCATGCACTATCCTTGCATTCCTCTAATCATCCAGGCAGAACCCATGTACTCATGCAATAACCCAGACATTAACCTTGTATTCAAGCAATCATCCAAACATTACCTATAAACTCATGTAATTACCCAGGCATTAAGAATGCACTTGTAAAATCAACCAAGCAATACCCATGCACTTAGAAAATCATGCAGGCACTACACATGTACTCCTGCTATCACCCAGGCACTACTCATGTACTTATGCAATAACCCAAGCACTACCCATGCACTGCTACAATCACCTGTGCACTACCCTATGCACTCCTTCAATCACCCAGCCAGTACCATGTACTTAAGCAATCACTCCGCCAATACCCAAGCACTTATAAAATCACCATGCACTATCCTTGCTCTCTTACAACCACCCAGGCACTACCCATGCACTCATGCAATCATCCAGGCATTACCCATAAACTAATGCAATCACCCAGGCAGTAGCCATGCACTCCTCCAATCACTCGGGCACTACTGATTCACTCTTTCGATTACCCACACATTACCTCTCCACTCATACAATCACTCAAGCACTACCTATGCACACCTGCAATCATCCAGACATTACTCCTGCACTCTAGCAATCACCCAGACACTACCCATGCACTCATGCAATCAGTCAGGCACTAGCCATGCACTTATACATGTACTTATACACTTCTGCTGCACTTGTGCAATCACTAAACCACTCCCCATACAGTGTTCCAATCATCCAGACACTACACGTACATTCATGCAATCAACCAGGTACTTCTTATGCAGTCATCCAATCACACAGAAAGTACCCATGCACTCCTCCAAGCACCAAGGCACTACCCATGCACACTTCCATGCACCCAAGCATTACCCATGCACTCCTTCAATCACCCAGACATTACCCCCACATTGATGCAATCACGCAGACACTATCTATACACTCCTGCAATCACCTAGATACTACCCATGTACTCTTCCATGCACCCTGGCATTACTCATGCACTCCTTCAATCACTCAGACACTACCGCTGCAGTCATGAAATCAATTATGCACCCACTACCCATGCACTCTTACAATCTCCCAATATTAGCCACATAATCATGTAATCACTCAGATAGTACACTTGTACATCTCCAGTCACCGAGGCACTATACATGCATTCATACAATCACACATGTAGTACCCATTCATTTCTCCATACATTACACTTACCACAATTCATACAACAGTTACAAATTTGTCTATTTTTAAACCAAATAGGCGGTTCTGAAAAGAACCATTTTTTTCTTCTTTTCTCTTTTATATTTGTTTTGTGTTTTTTTCAACTCTTTTTTGAATTGTTTTTGTGTTTTTTTAAAAGAAGGAAAAAATTAACAGAACCAACGGTGAAGGGCTACAAAACAATATGCAATTTCAAAGTCATTGCAAAAAACAAAAAAACAAAAAATTAACAATGATGGTTATCAATTGCAGCCACTACAGCATTCAGTGATTGCTCGCCACGGCACAAGATTGCTTTGCATTTGATGCAAGTCTGCTGCACTCTAGCAAATTGAGGTACAATCTGCGGTGTTGATGATGCAGACGAACCAGATGAAGTGCTTGGTTGGCCACTGTTGTCCTGTCTAGCTTGTTTTTCCAGGTCACGTCTGTGCTGCTCTCTCGCAAGATGTCGCGGATGCATAGTCTGCAAATGCGTAAGCATTGAGGAGGTGCCACAGGAGTACTTCTTGTCAGATCCTCGTGACAAGACACTGTTACATAAGGTGCACGTAACCTTACGGGCATTAACTTTCTTCTCGCCAGGTGGAAATGTGAAGAAAGCCCATAAAATACTTTTGTATCTCACCTTCACTGGTTCTTCCAACTCATCTTCATCTTCAGGTGGAAGCCACCCTGCTGGATTTAAAGCAGCCATTTTTTGATGAAGAAAACACCCAAAAAAAACAAAGAAGAAGAGCAAAACAGAAGACCTGTCACTCCTGAGATGCAGTTGAAAGAATAAAAAAATAGGGTGGGGTCCTTCAAGTTCTAGAATCAAGAGCTTCTTAACCAATCAAATACTTTCTTTTGAAGTCACATGGGATTCGCCCACCAGGCGCGCACCCGGCTCGAATTCCGAAAAATATATTTAACAATAATATATCTTTTTTACAACTACAAATAAATGATATTTACAGTTATATTAAGTAATCTCTTGGTATAATATATATAATAAAGTTATATATATATATATATATATATATATATATATATATACTTTTAAAACTTAAAGATTTGCGATGGAACGGAACATACATTTCGCAAATCACAATGAAATGATAATAGAAATGATTGAGTTATGTTTGACCCAAAATGTGTTTATGTTTGGAGACGAAATTTATTTACAGAAGGATGGAACAGCGATGGGATTTTCTTTCAGTGCCAGTTACGCGTGCCTCACAATGGGTTGGTGGGAACAAAAGGTGGCTTGGAATGCGGACAACGACCAATATGTGGAGAAGGTAATATCTTGGATAAGATACATAGACGATCTTCTCATAATTTGGGATGGGTCTGAAGAAGAGTTTGACTCATATTTCAACATATTAAACAATACCAACACCAACCTACACTTTACATACAACATAAGTGACAACCGAGTGGTATTCTTGGACACGGAGATCTATATAATGGAAAACATGGTACAATCTACATTACACCGTAAGAGTACAGCAAGTAATGCGACGTTACATGCGGAGAGTTTCCATCAAGCCACGTTAGTCAATAATATCCCATATGGTGAACTATTGAGGATACGACGAATTTGCTCGGAGGAACATGAATGGCGAAAACATAGTAAACAATCAATGATGAGATTCAGAAAAAGAAAATATAACCAAAAGGTTTTATTATCCTGTTTAGAAAGAACTGAAACACAGTCAAGAATTGACATTATAAAGAACAAAAACCACAGCAAGACAAAGAGGAAGAGGCAATCCGATTGATCACAACTCTTTCCACAGAATCAAAACAAATTGAAAAAATTCTACGAAAAAACTGGAATATATTGTGCTTAGATCCGACTATGGTTAAAATTGTGGGAAACCATCCGAAGATCACATACAGGAGAGCAAAAACCTCAAAGATGAACTAGTACACAGTCACTTTGAAATCAAAAAACAGAAGACATGGCTAGATGTGAAGGGTTTTTACAGATGTTCCACTTGCAAAGTCTGTCAAATTGCACAAAATATGAAGGAGATCATAATGGCAAACCAAAAGAAGTGGAAAATCAATCAACTTATCAACTGTAAAAGCCAATATGTCGTCTATATAATTGAGTGTCCCTGCAAACTCAAATATGTGGGGAGCACGGTGTGCGAATTAAAAAGCGCATTCTTGAGCATGTGAGGGCAACAGCAAACAGGGACCGGAGTTATGCTGTTGCAGAACATATGGAAAAATGTCATGATAGTGACTGGAAGAAACTAAGGTTCTATGCTGTGGAGATGGTTGAACGCCATGTGAGAGGTGGCAATCGGGAAAAACTTTGAGACAGAAGGAATCGCGTCACATACTGTCTTTCAGAACTTTAACACCCTACGGTCTTAATAAGGACGAGGAAATGTACTCACACCTGTAGGGAGTGGACAAATCAACAGTCCCCTTGAATTGTATTAACACCATGTTAGATGAATATGATACCACATACAATTGTATAGTTTACCCAAACTTATAATAGTTTTGAATTGGTCTCTCTTTTCCATACAGATATTTGGCAGCTACATACTAAAATTTACAATGTAACTGATTAAATATATGATTTTAAACACATGTCACTAATTAGATCCTTGTTTCACCTGAATGTTATCGGCTAAATTGGACACAGGCCTTAATAATTGGAATAAAGGGCCCACTAGTGGGCTAGTAATGGGAAAAAGGATAAAATAGGGAAAAAAAGAGAAAAAAAGAAAAAAATAATGCACAATGTATTGTAATTTCAATCTATTAATACTATGATTCAATAGAGAGGGGAGATGGTAGATAGGGGGGGTAGAGAGAGGAGAAACAGGATAAGGAAATATGAAATATAATTTAAGTCAAATAGGGAAACCTGATAATGGGCGGGATAACTGTGGAAGATAGCCCACTAGAGGGCATGCACCGCAAAACGTAATACGCAATATAAAATGAAAGGAAGACTAATCTTCACTGAATTGCATATGCACAATGTGAGACCCATTGTAGGGGGAATATAAAATGTAACAATTGGTGACGAAATAAATAGTTTTTTCCCCATCCCCCATTCTCTAATATTAAATATAGTCTAAATACATATATATAATTTTCTCAATAAATATATATCCCTATATATATTCTTATAATGAGTACAATTCTTTAATTAATTATTCCATATATCGTGAGTGTTCCAATTATCACAAGCTAAAAGGTGAACAAAATCACACTGCACCACCATAGCACAAATTGTATATATTTGTTTTAAATTCACTATTGTCACTTTTTATTTATCTGCACAATAATCACTGCACTACAAGTACCAGAATGCAAAGCGTTATTAAATCAGGAAGTGATGTAACATCATGTGACATATTCAAATAGAAGCAATGTCTGTAACGTTTTACTACCCGTGAGCAAGGTCTGTGAACAGACTGAAACGCGTAGGGTTTTCGAACTTGTCGGAATAATGCTGTTGCCCAAATAAAAACTGAAGATTGCAACAATCACTTACCAGTGAGTGCGTGTGGAACATTTCTGTGAAGGAATATTGGTTTGAATTGAATAACGGCTGGCTCCGCCGTTTCCACTGTTCGCACCATGGAAGAGCACCGAATGCTGAGAAAAGAGCCGCTGTGTGGAACATATATATATATATATATATATATATATATATATATACTTTTAAAACTTAAAGATTTGCGATGAATTCGCGTAGCCGGCGCGACCCCTCCCCGGAAATACGTACGTGACGTTACGCGAGGTCAAGATTCGCGCAGCCAGCATGCAACCGGCTCGCACCCAGCGCGATTTCCGAAAAATATATTTAACAATAATATATCTTTATTCCAGTTACAAAAATATGCTATTTACAGTTATCTTAAATAATGTCTTGGTATAATATATATAATAAAGTTATATACATATACTTTTGAAACTTGAAGATTTGCGATGGATTCGCGCACCCGGCGCGACCCCCTGAACTACGTACGTGACGTTACGCGGGGCCACGATCCGCGCACCCAACGCGCATCCTACACGACTTAACCAATATGGCGGCTTGAAATCGCACACCCACCGAGACAGGTACACGATCGGTACGCAAATCCACTTTTTTTTATAAAAAAAAGAAATACAAATCTGTATTTATTTTTTATAAAATAGAAAATTACATTATTTTTTATAAGAAATAGAAAACTAAGAAAAAAAAATTGGGGGACATTATACTTAGAAATGAGCATTTAAAAAACCTTTGAAATTCACTGAAAAAACCATAGGTTTCAGGGACGTTATAGTTACAAATTAGCATTTAAAAAACCTTTGAAATTCACTGAAAAAACCACAGGTTTCAGGGACGTTATAGTTAGTTGGACATTTCACTCGTACAAAACCAGAGAAATTCGGCCGTTATAGTTAGTTGAGCTAACTATAACTCGCGCCCCCGCAATGCACTGATGATGACGTCACATATTACATCATTCATGACATGGTCAGTGACATCACTGATGACATCTCAAATGACATCACTGATGACATCACTGATGACATCACTGATGACATCATCCACGTGGTAATCTGATGCACCTCCTCACACCCTAATATAACCTTTGATACACCTACTATAAAATACAGACTACCATTTTCTAAACCATAGGCACACCAATACCACTTACTACATACCCACTCCCTGATTCCTAGGTCTACACACATGTCCACTCATTCACCAACACAGTCACTCATCCATGCAGTCACTCATCAATACAGCACTATGATATGCACTCATACACCTATATAGACACTCATACACCACCACTCACCCATAGAGTTACTCACACACCTAGTCAGTCATGCAAAGAATCCATCACACTCCCAATTTACTCACCTATACAGTTATACACACACCACTTCACTTATTCATACAGATACTAACACATACTTTCTTTCTTCTACAATCACTGATACAAGCACACACTCATCCATACAGGCACTCTCACATATAGTTATTTATATACTCCAACACTCACATATACTGCCTTTCACATATGTAGTTACTCACAAATGTACCACTGAGACATCCATTCACTCACCAACACACCCATACACACACTCACCCACCCATACAGCCCTTCACAGATGCACTCTTGAACCCATACACCCAGTGAATCACCTACTCAGACATCTATGCACAGTCACACACCCCCACCCACCCACAGAGCCACTCAAGCACCCATACAGATACTCAGACAACCAATCAACCCATATAGACACTCATGTAGCTACTCACCAACCCATGCAGCCGCTTACACACCAACTGACAGACTAATACAGACATTCATACAGTTTAGTCACTAACCCATGCATTCAGTAAGACACGATTAATCACTCACTTATACAGTCAGTCATGCACCTACTAAATTATCCATTCAGACAGTCATACACCCACTCATTCTTCAATACACCTTGGCCTTTATATATAAACAACATATTTAAACTTTACAGAAACACACAGTCACTAGATGATGTCATCAGTGATGTCATTTGCGATGTCATCAGTGATGTCATCACTGATGTCACTGACCATGTCGTGAATGATGTAATATGTGACGTCATCAGCAGTGCATTGCGGGGGTGCGAGTCATAATTAGCTCAACTAACTATAACGGCCAAATTTCTCTGGTTTTGTACGAGTGAAATGTCCAACTAACTATAACGTCCCTGAAACCTGTGGTTTTTTCAGTGAATATATATATGTATATATATATACATATATTACTCCCTCCTGGCTCGATTTCGTACGGACCCCTGGCGCTCTTGATCCGGTGCAGGTTTCAAGGCAGAGCCCCGCCGTATTAATTTATCCACATTAATCCTTTCAGATTATAGAAACCGCACTCGCAAAGTGTAACCTTCTCCAATTAATTTATTCTTCACAAAGTATCCAGTTAGAGGAACAACCGACGTGTTTCGTAAACACAGTTTACTTGATCACGGTTAACATATTACTTTTGAATCCTCCAATTAATTCACTTTTCCAACAACATGTGATCTCTGACATCATCATTTTCGATCAAACCCTCCATGTTGGATTATGGGATATGTAGTTAGTTGTTTAAACTAAAAGTGAGAACGTTTGTGATTATCCATGTTTTAATGTACCTATAAACCGCCCTATTTGTGTACATTACTTTAACTAATCTTACAAAATTATTCTTCGTTTTTTATATATATTTATCGTTTTTTATTTATTATTTCTTACGTGCCGTTATGTGTATTTTTGTGACTGTCTACTATCTACTCAGCTAAACCTCCTTAGTTCTGGAGCAATTTGCTTGCTCGCATGTACTTTTACCGCTACTTCATAAGGGAATGATTTTATTGTATTTTATATCACCAAGGATTGTATCCTATGTTTGCGAGTCTTAATGTATAACTTCCGCCCCCCAGTGGGCCTTCATATTTTTTCTGACTATTTCCCTTTGGGCAGTTTCTATTATATTTTCTGACAAGATGGTTTTTATACGGGGTACACAGCCCGTGCATCGATGATCATTATTTTAAACAAGGAGTTGTTTACCCCTGTTTGCCCTAGGCCATATATTTTGTCACACTTCTTTATTAGAGCCCCCAGTGGGCCTACATCATTTGTTCATTTTTTACATATATGTATCTCTATTTGGTGATTTAATTCCCTTATTTAAGTGGGGCAATTATTCCTAGAAGGACGATATTTATGAGAATCTGTTAATGTGTGGTGTTTCTTCACAATTATTATTTTTCAAACATTCTCACATTATTTATGTTCTTATTACAGTTCTTTTCCATCCATCAACTACAAAACTCAAAACCAGTTCATCTCCTTAAAGATGGACATGTAAGTCCTCACTTTGATTCAGTCCATATGGCATCAGTGTTCTGAAGTTCAGAATCTGTCTTGATTCTCTTCTTCTTAACTTTTTACCCGATCCCCTCCTCTTACATGTAGTGGGATCGATTCCAAAGCATAAAAAGTTAATTGTTTCCAATCTCCTTTGTGCTCCACTTCCATGTGTTTGGCGATGGCATTGCTGCGATCATTATTTATCGTCGCACGGACGTGTTCTAATATTCTCTTCTTTAACTCACATATCGTACTGCCAATGTACATTAACGGGCAAGGACATTCCACGACATATACAACGAATTGGCTCTTGCATGTTATTAGATCTCTGATCTGCCACATGGTGTTGTCTGGAAGTTTCACCTCTGTTTTATTCTGTGCGATTTGGCAAACTTTACAGTTGTAACATTTTAAGAAGCCTTTCGTTTTTAGCCATTGTATCCCTTTTGATTTCCCACTTCCTTGGTGGTGACTGTGAATTAATTTGTCTTTTAGATTTTTTGCCCGGCGAAATGTGATATTTGGATGGGTACCCATGATTTTTCCCACTGTTGAATCTAATTGCAGTAGTTTCCAATTCTTTCGTAGGATCTTCACAATTTGTTTGGATTCATTTGAAAAATCTAGGATCAATCTTACTGGATCCTTTTTGGCTTGCGAGCTTTCTATGGGTTTCCTTTTTATTGTATCTTCTCTTGATGTCTGATCTGCTCTTCTCCAGCTTTTTGCCACTATATGGGATTTATATCCTCGTTGTTTAAATCTTCTGGCAGTGTTCATACTCTGTTTTTCCCATTCTGTATTTTCCGAGCAGATCTGCCGGATCCTAAGGAACTCTCCATAGGGTATGTTGTCAATTACTGTTGCTTTGTGGAAGCTTTCGGCATGTAATATTGCATTGGTCGATGTTACTTTACGATGTAAAGTTGTATGCAATTTATTATCATGGACATAGATCTCAGTGTCCAGAAATATGACTCTTTCTTTACTTATGGTATACGTGAATTTGATGTTTGCACTCGTTGAGTTTAAAATTTTGAAATATTCTTCAAATTCTGCTGCTGTTCCGTCCCACACTATTAGCAAATCATCAATATACCGCAGCCACTTTGCTATCTTATTTACGTATTGGTCATTATTCGGATGCCACGCCAGTTGTTGCTCCCACCATCCCATTGTAAGACACGCATATCCGGGACTGAAAGAAAAACCCATAGCGCATCCTTTGATCTGTTGGAATATTTCTTCCCCAAAGAGGAAGACATTTTGACTTAAGCACATTTCGACCATGTCCATTAGCATTTGATTGTGTTGATTGTATTGGATATTTCTTTCCTTTAAGAAGAAGCTGCATGCCATCATCCCAATATCGTTTTCAATATTTGTATAAAGGGACGTTACGTCCATTGTTACCAGTTGATAGGTTTCCTGCCAAGTAAGATCTTGTAGATGTCTCAACAGATCTGTGGTGTCTTGAATATAGGAACTCAGATTTAATACAAATGGCATTAAGAAATGATCTATGTAACTAGCAATTGGTTCGAACAGTGATCCCTTTGCAGACACGATTGGTCTGCCTGGTAATTTGAGTGGATTCTTATGTAATTTTGGTAAGAAGTAGATTGTCGCTGTGACAGGATGATCGGTGGTTAGGAATTTTTTCTCATCTTCATCGATTACATTTTTCAAATGCCATTGTTGTATTTTTGTGTCCAAGGTTTCTTTATATGCCTGAGTGGGATTTGTGTCTAGCTTCCAATAATATTCCTTATTTTTTAACTGGGAGTGGGCTTCTGCTTCATAATCACAAGTGTTCCAGACCACGATGTTACCTCCCTTGTCAGCCATTTTTATTGTTATCGTGTTGTCCTCCATCAGGTTTTTTAGGGCCTTTCTTTCTTCCTTAGATAAGTTATCACGAAATTTGTTTTTTTGATTTTGTAGAGATCTTGAACCACTACCTCTTGGAAGAGGTCAATCTTGTTTCCTTGAGTTAATTGAGGATAAAAACGAGATTTAGGTCTTTTGCCACTCAAGCCTGCTCCTTCTGGGGGCAAGCCGTTTCTTCTGAGATAACTTCACTTTCATCCATCACATCGAGATTGACCAATGTCAATAACGCATCCATGTTTGTGGTTGTTAATGTTGTTTCAGATGTTATCGCATTTTGTTGGATCTTTCCCTTATTTGCATGTTTGGCCATCTCTTTGTTTTCTTCGAAGATTTTTGCAAGCTTGATTTTCCGGACATATTTATAAATGTCAATTCTCGTTTGAGCGAGGTCCATTTGTTGGATTGGACAGTAGTTGATTCCTCGTTTTAATAAAGATATTTCTATTTCCGTTAACATACGTGTTGAGAGATTTGCAATTACCATTGTGTTAATTGCTTCTTCCTCCCTCATGCTGGGATTCATTTCTGTTGTTTGCGCATACTCCTTGTTTTTGTGCCTACTCTCTCTTCTGAGCCACTTTCTCCTTTTTCCCCTTCTTGTTGCCTTTTGGATTCCCAAAGCGGCCTCTCCCTTGCTCTTGGGTTTTGTTGGAAATTGCGATTTTGTTCCCAGTGTCTTTGTTGAAGGACCAATCTCATGTCCCCTAAAAATTCCGATTTGCCAAATCTCCAACTGTCTCCTGTTCTCCCTCGCTTGCTTCCGTCGAAGTTAGGGATGTCAAACTACTTGAACTTGGAGTCACTGTATCCATTCGTCCTTGCTGTTTAAACATGTCAAATTTCCTCGCATATGTGAATATGCATCCCTGTGAATAGTCATCTTTATCGCGTTGAAATTTTACCTGTTTCCTCGTTTTCACCACTTCCTCATGTTTGTCCACATATCCTTCCAGATCTTCTTTTAATTTTTTCATTTCAGGGCTCAAGTCTAATGTGGCTAATTCTTTCTCTAATTCTTGTAATTCCTCCTTAATTTTTCCCAATGCCACTTCAATATGTTTTACCAAAATTTTGATTAAGCCCAATGATGATTCGAGTACATACTCCCCCCATTCTTGGAGTAGCTCATTTGTCGCATCCTGTTGGCTTGGCATTATAGCTATGCGCAATCCCCTCGGGACTCTCCGGACCTCTAGATATTTTTTCAATGTCAGTAACTCCCACCATTTGTTTATTTCCTTCTTACTGAGCTTTTCCCACTGTTTTAATTTGCTCCTCGTATCTGATTTTTTGGAGGCTACTGTTGTTTTGTTTAAGGATGGATTTTGTCTTTCTCCTTCTTGATCAAAAAATGAGTCTACCAACTCACTTCGTTTAGCATCCCGTTTTTCCATATTTGTTCCTCAATTTCCTGGATTACTACAATGTCATTTGTGTTTTACACTGCGATTTGTAAAGGTTTATTTACTCTGTCCATAGACTTCAAAGAAAATAGTACTGTATTCCCTTTCGCGCTCGTTTCTCATTAAAACCTTATTGCGCCCATGGATTCAGTATTCTTTTATCGTGTACGAGAACAACCAGCTTCCTGCACAGATGCAACCTTGTAATTTACTTTTTCTCTCACCCGCTGCTAAATTTGTCAGTTTCCCCGCTCACCTCCACCTTCTGGTGTTCGGGCAGCGATTCTCCGACAAGTCGATGATTTGCAGCTATTAACTTCTGTGTTGTGCTGGCGGTCACCGGGTCCGACTTGCAATCTTACTCCCTCCTGGCTCGATTTCGTACGGACCCCTGGCGCTCTTGATCCAGTGCAGGGTTCAAGGCAGAGCCCCGCCGTATTAATTTATCCACATTAATCCTTTCAGATTATAGAAACCGCACTCACAAAGTGTAACCTTCTCCAATTAATTTGGTTGTTCCTCTAACTGGATACTTTGTGAAGAATAAATTAATTGGAGAAGGTTACACTTTGTGAGTGCGGGGCTCTGCCTTGAAACCTGCACCGGATCAAGAGCGCCAGGGGTCCGTACGAAATCGAGCCAGGAGGGAGTAAGATTGCAAGTCAGACCCGGTGACCGCCAGCACAACACAGAAGTTAATAGCTGCAAATCATCGACTTGTCGGAGAATCGCTGCCCGAACACCAGAAGGTGGAGGTGAGCGGGGAAACTGACAAATTTAGCAGCGGGTGAGAGAAAAAGTAAATTACAAGGTTGAATCTGTGCAAGAAGCTGGTTGTTCTCGTACACGATAAAAGAATACTGAATCCATGGGCGCAATAAGGTTTTAATGAGAAACGAGCGCGAAAGGGAATACAGTACTATTTTCTTTGAAGTCTATGGACAGAGTAAATAAACCTCTACAAATCGCAGTGTAAAACACAAATGACATTGTAGTAATCCAGGAAATTGAGGAACAAATATGGAAAAACGGGATGCTAAACGAAGTGAGTTGGTAGACTCATTTTTTGATCAAGAAGGAGAAAGACAAAATCCATCCTTAAACAAAACAACAGTAGCCTCCAAAAAATCAGATACGCGGAGCAAATTAAAACAGTGGGAAAAGCTCAGTAAGAAGGAAATAAACAAATGGTGGGAGTTACTGACATTGAAAAAATATCTAGAGGTCCGGAGAGTCCCGAGGGATTGCGCATAGCTATAATGCCAAGCCAACAGGATGCGACAAATGAGCTACTCCAAGAATGGGGGGAGTATGTACTCGAATCATCATTGGGCTTAATCAAAATTTTGGTAAAACATATTGAAGTGGCATTGGAAAAAATTATGGAGGAATTACAAGAATTAGAGAAAGAATTAGCCACATTAGACTTGAGCCCTGAAATGAAAAATTTAAAAGAAGATCTGGAAGGATATGTGGACAAACATGAGGAAGTGGTGAAAACGAGGAAACAGGTAAAATTTCAACGCGATAAAGATGACTATTCACAGGGATGCATATTCACATATGCGAGGAAATTTGACATGTTTAAACAGCAAGGACGAATGGATACAGTGACTCCAAGTTCAAGTAGTTTGACATCCCTAACTTCGACGGAAGCAAGCGAGGGAGAACAGGAGACAGTTGGAGATTTGGCAAATCGGAATTTTTTAGGGGACATGAGATTGGTCCTTCAACAAAGACACTGGGAACAAAATCGCAATTTCCAACAAAACCCAAGAGCAAGGGGGAGAGGCCGCTTTTGGGAATCCAAAAGGCAACAAGAAGGGGAAAAAGGAGAAAGTGGCTCAGAAGAGAGAGTAGGCACAAAAACAAGGAGTATGCGCAAACAACAGAAATGAATCCCAGCATGAGGGAGGAAGAAGCAATTAACACAATGGTAATTGCAAATCTCTCAACACGTATGTTAACGGAAATAGAAATATCTTTATTAAAACGAGGAATCAACTACTGTCCAATCCAACAAATGGACCTCGCTCAAACGAGAATTGACATTTATAAATATGTCCGGAAAATCAAGCTTGCAAAAATCTTCGAAGAAAACAAAGAGATGGCCAAACATGCAAATAAGGGAAAGATCCAACAAAATGCGATAACATCTGAAACAACATTAACAACCACAAACATGGATGCGTTATTGACATTGGTCAATCTCGATGTGATGGATGAAAGTGAAGTTATCTCAGAAGAAACGGCTTGCCCCCAGAAGGGAGCAGGCTTGAGTGGCAAAAGACCTAAATCTCGTTTTTATCCTCAATTAACTCAAGGAAACAAGATTGACCTCTTCCAAGAGGTAGTGGTTCAAGATCTCTACAAAATCAAAAAAAACAAATTTCGTGATAACTTATCTAAGGAAGAAAGAAAGGCCCTAAAAAACCTGATGGAGGACAACACGATAACAATAAAAATGGCTGACAAGGGAGGTAACATCGTGGTCTGGAACACTTGTGATTATGAAGCAGAAGCCCACTCCCAGTTAAAAAATAAGGAATATTATTGGAAGCTAGACAAAAATCCCACTCAGGCATATAAAGAAACCTTGGACACAAAAATACAACAATGGCATTTGAAAAATTTAATCGATGAAGATGAGAAAAAATTCCTAACCACCGATCATCCTGTCTCAGCGACAATCTACTTCTTACCAAAATTACATAAGAATCCACTCAAATTACCAGGCAGACCAATCGTGTCTGCAAAGGGATCACTGTTCGAACCAATTGCTAGTTACATAGATCATTTCTTAATGCCATTTGTATTAAATCTGAGTTCCTATATTCAAGACACCACAGATCTGTTGAGACATCTACAAGATCTTACTTGGCAGGAAACCTATCAACTGGTAACAATGGACGTAACGTCCCTTTATACAAATATTGAAAACGATATTGGGATGATGGCATGCAGCTTCTTCTTAAAGGAAAGAAATATCCAATACAATCAACACAATCAAATGCTAATGGACATGGTCGAAATGTGCTTAAGTCAAAATGTCTTCCTCTTTGGGGAAGAAATATTCCAACAGATCAAAGGATGCGCTATGGGTTTTTCTTTCAGTCCCGGATATGCGTGTCTTACAATGGGATGGTGGGAGCAACAACTGGCGTGGCATCCGAATAATGACCAATACGTAAATAAGATAGCAAAGTGGCTGCGGTATATTGATGATTTGCTAATAGTGTGGGACGGAACAGCAGCAGAATTTGAAGAATATTTCAAAATTTTAAACTCAACGAGTGCAAACATCAAATTCACGTATACCATAAGTAAAGAAAGAGTCATATTTCTGGACACTGAGATCTATGTCCATGATAATAAATTGCATACAACTTTACATCGTAAAGTAACATCGACCAATGCAATATTACATGCCGAAAGCTTCCACAAAGCAACAGTAATTGACAACATACCCTATGGAGAGTTCCTTAGGATCCGGCAGATCTGTTTGGAAAATACAGAATGGGAAAAACAGAGTATGAACACTGCCAGAAGATTTAAACAACGAGGATATAAATCCCTTATAGTGGAAAAAGCTGGAGAAGAGCAGATCAGACATCAAGAGAAGATACAATAAAAGGAAACCCATAGAAAGCTCGCAAGCCAAAAAGGATCCAGTAAGATTGATCCTAGATTTTTCAAATGAATCCAAACAAATTGTGAAGATCCTACGAAAGAATTGGAAACTACTGCAATTAGATTCAACAGTGGGAAAAATCATGGGTACCCATCCAAATATCACATTTCGCCGGGCAAAAAATCTAAAAGACAAATTAATTCACAGTCACCACCAAGGAAGTGGGAAATCAAAAGGGATACAATGGCTAAAAACGAAAGGCTTCTTAAAATGTTACAACTGTAAAGTTTGCCAAATCGCACGGAATAAAACAGAGGTGAAACTTCCAGACAACACCATGTGGCAGATCAGAGATCTAATAACATGCAAGAGCCAATTCATTGTATATGTCGTGGAATGTCCTTGCCCGTTAATGTACATTGGCAGTACGATATGTGAGTTAAAGAAGAGAATATTAGAACATGTCCGTGCGACGATAAATAATGATCGCAGCAATGCCATCGCCAAACACATGGAAGTGGAGCACAAAGGAGATTGGAAACAATTAACTTGTTATGCTTTGGAATCGATCCCACTACATGTAAGAGGAGGGGATCGGGTAAAAAAGTTAAGAAGAAGAGAATCAAGACAGATTCTGAACTTCAGAACACTGATGCCATATGGACTGAATCAAAGTGAGGACTTACATGGCCATCTTTAAGGAGATGAACTGGTTTTGAGTTTTGTAGTTGATGGATGGAAAAGAACTGTAATAAGAACATAAATAATGTGAGAATGTTTGAAAAATAATAATTGTGAAGAAACACCACACATTAACAGATTCTCATAAATATCGTCCTTCTAGGAATAATTGCCCCACTTAAATAAGGGAATTAAATCACCAAATAGAGATACATATATGTAAAAAATGAACAAATGATGTAGGCCCACTGGGGGGCTCTAATAAAGAAGTGTGACAAAATATATGGCCTAGGGCAAACAGGGGTAAACAACTCCTTGTTTAAAATAATGATCATCGATGCACGGGCCGTGTACCCCGTATAAAAACCATCTTGTCAGAAAATATAATAGAAACTGCCCAAAGGGAAATAGTCAGAAAAAATATGAAGGCCCACCGGGAGGCGGAAGTTACACATTAAGACTCGCAAACATAGGATACAATCCTTGGTGATATAAAATACAATAAAATCATTCCCTTATGAAGTTGCGGTAAAAGTACATGCGAGCAAGCAAATTGCTCCAGAACTAAGGAGGTTTAGCTGAGTAGATAGTAGACAGTCACAAAAATACACATAACGGCACGTAAGAAATAATAAATAAAAAACGATAAATATATATAAAAAAACGAAGAATAATTTTGTAAGATTAGTTAAAGTAATGTACACAAATAGGGCGGTTTATAGGTACATTAAAACATGGATAATCACAAACGTTCTCACTTTTAGTTTAAACAACTAACTACATATCCCATAATCCAACATGGAGGGTTTGATATATACATATACATATACATATTCACAGAAAAAACCATAGGATTTAGGGAAAGTTATAGTTGGACATTTCACTCGTACAAAACCAGAGAAATTCCCCCGTTATAGTTAATTCAGCTAACTATAACTCGCGCCCCCGCAATGCATTGCTGATGACGTCACATATTACATCACTCATGACATGGTCAGTGACATCACTGATGACATCTCAAATGACATCACTGATGACATCACTGACGACATCATCCAGTGACTGTGTGTTTCTGTAAAGTTTAAATATGTTTAATATATATAGGGAAAGGCGTATTGAAGAATGAGTGGGTGTATAAGTGTCTGAATGGATGATTTAGTAGGCGCGTGACTGACTCTATAAGTGAGTGATTAAACGTATCTTACTGAATGCATGGGTTAGTGACTAAACTGTGTGAATGTCTGTATCCGTCTGTCTGTTGGTGTGTAAGCGGCTGCATGGGTTTGTGAATAGCTACCTGAGTGTCTATATGGGTTATTGATTGGTTGTCTGAGTATCTGTATGGGTGCCTGAGTGTTTGTGTGGGTGGGGTGTGTGTGTGACTCTGTGCATAGATGTGTGAGTGGATGATTCACTGGGTGCAAGGTTTCAAGAGTGCATCTGTGATGGACTGTATGGGTGGGTGAGTGTGTATATAGGTGTGTTAGTGAGTGAATGTATATCTCAGTGGTACATGTGTGAGTAACTGCATACGTGAAAGGCAATATATATGTGTGTTGGAGTATATAAATGGCTATAAGTGAGTGTGTGATTGTGAGAGTGGCTGTATGGATGAGTGTATGCTTGTATCAGTGATTGTATAAGAGCGTAAGAATGTGCTAGTATTTGTATGAGTAAGTGAGCTGGTGTGTGTATAACTGTATAGGTGAGTAAATTGAAGTGTGATTAATTATTTGCATGACTGACTAGGTGTGTGAGTACCTCTATGGATGAGTGGCGGTGTGTGAGTGTCTATATAGGTGTATGAGTGCATATGATAGTCCTGTACTGAGTGACCGTAAGTATGAGTGACTGTACGGGTGAGTGAGTGGATATGTGTGTAGACCTAAGAATCAGTGAGTGGGTATGTAGTTATTGGTGTTGGAGTGTCTATGGTTTTGAGAATGGTAGTCTGTAATTTAGAGTGGGTGTATCAAAGGTTGTATTAGGGTGTGAGAAGATGCATCAAATTATCACATGGATGATGTCATCAGTGATGTCATTTGAGATGTCATCAGTGATGTCATCTGTGATGTCACTGACCATGTCATGAGTGATGTAATATGTGACGTCATCAGCAGTGCATTGCGGGGGCGCGAGTTATAGTTAGCTGAACTAACTATAACGGGGGAATTTCTCTGGTTTTGTACGAGTGAAATGTCCAACTAACTATAACTTTCCCAAAAACCTATGGTTTTTTCAGTGAATTTCAAAGGTTTTTTAAATGCTAATTTCTAACTATAACGTGTCTGAAACCTATGGTTTTTTCAGTGAATTTCAAAGGTTTCTTAAATGCTAATTTCTAACTATAACGTGCCTGAAACCTATGGTTTTCTAAGTGAATTTCAAAGGTTTTTTAAATGCTAGTTTCTAACTATGTCTACAGAGGTAGGACATGTGAAGAAAGAAGAAAAAACGCACAGAAAGAAGCAAAAGAAATGCAGAAAGAAGCAACAGAAGTCCACAAAGACGAACAAAAGTGCAGAAAGAACCAACAGAGGAGCAGAAAGAGGCCTTGTTGCAAAATCATCCTGTGCCCACAACTTTTTTAGACGGGTACTGGTGGTAACTGACTCTGACTAACCAGGCCTAGAGCCAGTGCTATGCTAAAAGACACTTAGAATACAGTGAAAACACCTACATACACTAGGGAACACTATGCGTTGGGGTACCCCTGTGATTAGCATGACCTCCTCTGTAAGGCCCTAGTACATAATAGGGCAGGGGATTAAAACTACCTCTAAGTCAGAGGTGCAGAAATATGCTACTTTAACTAGTAGTCACGTTTGCAGAGTGGTGGAGAAAGGGTGCTGGGCGTCCAATCAACGCTCAGGAATTCCGCTGCGTAGGACTTACAGGAGGTACCAGGAGGGATTCTTGGCCCCCAAACTCCCTCAGGACTAAATTGGACTTCATCCCCCATCCCGTAGTTTGCCACGAGGCACGTTTGCAGAGTGGTAGAGAAAGGGGGCCATGGCCTCCGAAGACGTCTTAGCAATCCCACTGTGTGGGACTTACTAGAGGTAACAAGAGGGGTAGTTGGCCCCCTAGCACATCCTTGGGGGCCAACTTCCCAAACTATTACCTCCAGTCAGTCCCACACAGCAGCACTGGTAAGTACTCGTAACAGGCCACGCCCACTTTGCCCACCACTCTACAAACGCGCTCCCTGGCACGCTCTTGGATGGGGATTGAAGTCCCCTTCACTGCTGGGGGTCCTTTAGGGGCCAACTAGCCTACCTTTTACCTCCAGTAAGTCCCACGCAGTGGGATTGGTGAGAGGTAGACAAAGGCCATGCCCCCTTTCTCCACCACTCTGCAAACACGCCCCCTGGCGCGTTGTAAGTTGGGGGATTAAGTCCACTTGAGTCCTGAGGGTCCCTGGGGTCCAACTAGCCCACCAGGTACCTCCAGTAAGCGCCACAGAGCTGCATTGCAAAGAGGTGTAAAAAGGGGCGTGGCCTGGACCACCTCTCTACAACGCAGGCCTGTGGCGCTTACTGGAGGTACCTGGTGGGCTAGTTGGCCCCCAGGGACCCCCAGTATTGAAGGGGAATTAATTCCCCAAT
Source organism: Calotriton arnoldi (assembly GCA_963921515.1). Lineage (NCBI taxonomy): Eukaryota > Metazoa > Chordata > Amphibia > Caudata > Salamandridae > Calotriton > Calotriton arnoldi. The sequence continues at coordinate 739,342 of CAWUFW010002645.1, forward strand.
TTAAAACGCGCCACAGGGCGCGTTTGCAGAGTGTTGCTGGGCGGGGCCTCCGGCACGATCGCAGTCTTTTTTTTTTTTTTTAGAAGGGGGCTGTGTGGCACCCCTTCTTTTTCCATTTTTTGGGCCCTGGGGACCCCATCCCCCAGGGCCTGACCCCTTTTTAAAAAAAAAAATATCTGAACGGGAAGGGGGCCGCGTGGGCCCCCCTCCCGTGGCCAATTCCGGCCCCAGGGACCCCATCCCCCGGGGCCGGCCTTTTTTTTAAAAAAAAATTGGGGGGAGGGGGGCCACTTCTAGCCCCGGGGACCCCATCCCCCGGGGCAGGCCCTATCCATTGGGGACCATGGGGGGAGCCCCAATGCCCCCACGGTCCCGCCGGCTCCCCGCGTCCTGCAGGAGCCGGCATTGCTTTTCCACATGGGGAGCTGCTGACATGCAGCTCCCCGTGTGGAAAAGCAATCTGCTTTGCATTTTGGAAGCGAGAGCAGGAAAACCTGCTCTCGCTTCCAAAATCCAAAGCAAGTTTGCTATGGCAGGGCGGGAGCTGGCCCTGGCGGGTGGCGATCCCCAGGGCCATCACGGGCTCCAGGAGGGGGGCCGCGCGGCCCCCCTCCCTATGTGATTAAAGCCCCGGGGAGGTGGTGGTCCCCGGGGCTCGGGGGTCCGTAACGGACCCCCGCATTTCCATTTTAGTGCCCCGGGGAGGTGGCGGTCCCCGGGGCGTGTGGGGGGGCTCGAGCCCCCCCACACAGGATTGTTTTATTTTTTAATACTAGCCCCGGGGGGTGGCGGTCCCCGGGGCTTGGGGGGCCTTGGAGGCCCCCCACACATTTAAAAAGAAGCCCCGGGGGGTGGAGGTCCCCGGGGCTGCGGGAGGGCCGAGTGCCCTCCCGCACATCATTTTAACCAAGCCCCCGGGGGTGGCGGTCCCCGGGGCTGGCCCACCCGGGGGCCTCAATTAAATGAGGCGCGGGAGCCCGCGCTTCATTTTTAAAAAAATTTCGGCGGGATTCGCGGCCCCAGCGCGAATTTCGCCGAATTTTATTTTTTTAAATGCTTTTTTTGGCCCTGAGCAGGCCTAGGGGGTCAGGGTGTTTCTACCCTGCCCCCTTTTCTTGTTTTTCGCGTTTGTTTCCCTGTTTTCTTGTGACTCGGTTCTACCGAGTCACAAGATGGCTGCCAACACTTCCTGGTTTGGAGTGTTGACAGCCAATTAGAATAAAGCTCGTGGTCGGGCGGGTCCGCGGATCCACCGCGCCTCTAGATATCAAAACCTTTATTTTTTGATTTTCTCGCCAACTACTGAACGGATTTACACCATTTAAAAAAAAGGGCTCTTTCTGAACCAAGGGCTACCTTTTTGCCAAATTTTGTGTAATTCCGTTCAGCAGTTCGAGCTGTAGCCGTGTCTAAAGTTTCCTATGGGAAATTGATTTTCCGACCTCTTTTTTTTAAATTTATCAGGAACTACTAAACGGATTTACACCATTTAACAAAAAGGGCTCTTTCTGAACCAAGGGCTACCTTTTTGCCACATTTGGTGTAATTCCGTTCAGCAGTTCGAGCTGTAGCCGTGTCTAAAGTTTCCTATGGAAAATAACATGGAGAAAACACGTTTTGGGACCCCCCTTTTTTCTCGGCCCCCGCTTTGCGAATCACCCCGAAACTTTCAGAATAGGAGCTGACCGGAGCGGGCCACAAGTTTTGAAAATTTCGCCAAGATTCGTCAACCGGCGCCAACGTTATTGGGAAAAGAAAAAACGCTTTTCCTATGGAAACTAGGTCCTAACTAGAACTATCTACTGGCGACCGCCAGTAGATAATATATATATATATCTCAGAAAGATTTTAAAGATTTTGTGAAACTGACATGCTGTGTGCAGGTTGCTAATCTTGGGACACTACGAGATTCGCCTTCTTTCTGATTCAAAGCGGGGTCCACCCCCTGTGTATGAATGCAGTGACCCGCTCCGGTAAATATGTTGCAGGAGCAACTGGTGAAGCCAGTGGCGAGGGCGTATGTTGTGGTGCGGGTGTAGGTGGTGGGCTGATATGTACAGGGCATGTGGCCTAGTCCATCTTCCTTCTGTGCTTGGTTGGAATTGGAGCATCCAATGCCTCTTGAAAAGAAAGTTGTCTTTTGAAGGGTTGGGCAGTGGTGTCGGGGGTCTTGTAATGAAAATGTATTCCTTAGGCACTAACATTTCATTTCATTATTTTTTATTTCAGGAGGAAAGGAAGGGACCCACCTTACTTCGGATTGAGTATCTACACAGGTTCCCTACCCTTTTCTTCGGAGGCACTGTTGGGTGGCAGTATCACAGATAAGATTGCTTTTCACTATGTTTATGAAAGTTTCATCAATTTGTTGGTTTCAGAACGCTGTTTGTATATGATCCAATAATTATTCGATACTGTTTCAGCAGCGCTATTAACAAGGGCATTTATCCCTTCATGATATACCTGGTTCCCTTTGGGAAATACTTTATTCTTTACCTGACACTCTTATATATTCATGAGTTGGTTACATGACCGGGTTGACATGTACTTACTGGGACAGTTAAGTCAATTCTACAATTTGCTATGACACAGGTCTTGCAGAAGAATCCCCGACTCAAATGGTGGGACATGTTTTATACTTTGGACAAGGAATAGAGTCATTGATGGCTTGCTGCACTGGAACATTTTTATGCTTAAATAACAGCAGGATCCCTGACATTGCACATTACACGTTCCTCTATCCGACTTTTGCATTAGACCCTTTTGGGAGTATACTATTTATGCACAGTACACCGGTTACTCCAACATGGCCGACATTTATCTAGACACAGACTACAATGTGTGACAAGAATATATAGGTATGATTATTTGTATTTATCATGCACCATTTATTTACATTTGTGGAGATACTGCATTTCAGGTGCGTTATTGTACTTGTATATGAGATACAATTGATCTGAGTATTACACACAATCTAGGATGGATCTATGAATTGCAATACCCGCTTTCATTGTGTAAGATGGCCGACACGTGGGACTTCGTATTTTGCAAAATAGTCCTTTGTTGATGTTTGAAACTCTTCATTAGACAACTCTCACTGTGGAGACTTTAACGAGTGACCAAGGCTGCAGGACAGCCGAAACGCGTTATGTGAAGCTCATTAAATCTGAGAATTGAATTATCTCCGTGTGTCCTGAGAGTGCGTTTACTTGGAAAAGATTGTGGCATTTAATTTGTCGGTGCGCTTCGCCGACGCACACACCACCTTCCATGGGTCTGTGGGTAAAGTAGAAGCAACGGCATTGGTGATATATATATATATATATATATACATATATACATATACACCTAGATTGTATTCAATGTGCATTGAAGCTGCTGGACCCTAATCACCTCCCCTAAAGCAGAATAAATGGTAGAGCACTTGGACAAGTCATTTGTAGCTAAACACCCAAGTAAGAAATAAACCCAATGAATACTACCCGAGCAGAGGCTTGCATTCTGCATATTTGTTTCCAGCTTGGACCAAGCTCAGAGAATGTTTCCCTGGTCCTAACCTCACTTGCTTGTGGACTCGAAGCATTCTTATGCTGTAGGAGGACGTCAGCCTCTAGCCTCAGGGGCAACTTTCCTGCAGTACCTCAGAAACAGTAATATGAGTTTAACGGAGGACCAGTAGAACCACAGTGGATTCAGCAGGACAGACTGATGACAGTGAAGCCCATGGTGTACTTGTGACTAGCAAGGCAAGCATACAGCAAAAACATACGCACCAACAATAGTACCCTTATTGCCTAACTATAGTTGTAGGAGGCTGGCTTAGTATATGTGCTCACTTATGTAAGTGTAGCACCCTGCACTAATCCAGACAACCCTTAAGGTAATTTTAGTGGTCTTACACAACCTTAGAATGCTCTCTAAGTGGTAGCTGTGGACAGCAGCCTTCAGGCTTAGTCCAGAAGGAGTGTAAAGCAGGTTGTTTCACCAGAACGTAATCTTATTGGTATAGATTAAGTGAAAAAGAATCACACAGTGCATTTATAAAAATAGGTATTTATTATAAGACACTCACTAACACATACAGATATCTCCTACCCGGAGATATACACAATGCACACAATACTTTGTAAAGAAAACAGGTAAGTAGCACGATATACACAGTGGTCACCAGGGGGGGACCAAACCATATGCTAAAATAGTGGTATGCAAACCACGACCCAAGTCAAGGCTATCCCAGAAGACGTAGAAGTGCTGGGGACCTTGGAGCGGCAGCTGTGTGGACCAGGCGACGCTGTGGAAGACCAGGAGCCGTTCACGAGCTGTCCCACGTCGGATGTCAAAAGTTGAGGGGTCGGTGTCCGTCTGGAGCACCAACAAGCATTGGCAACTGCAAACAACGTGGCAAGCGAAAAAGGTGCAGTGTTGGGACCAGCAGGGTCCAAGGGACTCACCACAAACAGGGGAGTCAGAGTAGGCCCCGAGCAATCAGGGGAGAGCACTGAAGCAAAAGAAGACCCTTGAGAGGATCCACCGGCTGGAGGCACTGGAGTCGCAAGAGGACCTCGAGCAGCTCACCAAACATGCAGGCCCAAGATGCACGAGATGCAGGGAGGACGAAGATCTTGGTCACAGGAGATGCTTAAGGATGGGGCTACTTCGAACCCGAAGATTGTTGAGGAAGAGAGCCAACAAGCCTTTGCAACGGCAAGTCGACACGGTGCACAGGGGGTTTGGTTCATGCGGTTCTGACGAGGGATACTGGCCTCAAACTCGGTGAGAAGACAGTGCAGGCCTCAAGGGAGTTGTAGAACCACCACATGTGTTGCTGAGCCTTTCGGAGTCCGTGGGAGCCCAGGAGCAGCAGACCGGTCAGCTTGGTTGCAGTGCCTTCAGATGCAGGGAAGTAACTCCTTCACTTCGAGGGAGATTCCTTCAGGTGTCTTGGATGCCCACAGGCCTTGGAAGGATATTGTATGGAGCATATGCACAGACGTTGCAGCGGACGCGCAGGACGACGAGACCAGGAGCAGGAGGAGTCTTCCCAGTCGCAGTGCCCAGAGCAAAGTCCAGAGAAGTCCAGAGTGCCCGGACAATCGAAGATGAAGTGGTGTCTTGATATGAATCTTGTCCCACGATGAATCTAGGGACCCACCCACAGGTAATCCCTTAAGTACCCTAAGGAGAGGGTTGGGATGATTCAGCGGTCCCTCCCAGAGGAGGGGCTGGACAGTGAGGAAGATACTCCCATGTCCTTTGTCCAGTTTTGCGCCAGAGCGGGAGCCAATGACTCCCTGAACTGGATTGAACCGGAGTATGCAACGAGGGCAGCACATGTTTATTTATTTGGTGTTTTATATAGCGCGAACATGACCCTGAGTAGGGTATCAGAGCACTTTACATTTACATATCTTTAACTTAGAACAACATGAACGCCATGTAGATTTACTAACAAAAAGTAATGTACAGCAAGTTTCGAGAAACAGTTATGCTACAAGGTCCTGAGTAATTGTACAATGATTTGTGAAAGAAACATTTGAGCTTTAACATTCATATATACAATACCAAAATTAGGTTAGTGTTCGATAAGAGGTAGCATGTGTAATGACGCATGCCCCCTCTATATATCGTTATGGCTGATGCACTTACAACCCGGGAGAATGGACTCCGAAGGTTGTAGGGGTGTCCTGCTCATGCAGGGGCACCCTCACACTTAGAACCGAGCACCCTGCCTAAGGATTGAAAGGCCTGCCTTAGGGGTGACATAGAGGTTTTAAGTGCAGTGACCTCAGATATAAGCAAACTTAAATTCGTCGAAAGTGGTGCTCGCACCAGCTTACAAAGGCTGCAATGGCAGGCCTGTAGTCAAAGTTTGAGTGGTCTCCAATGGGTGGCATAATACATGCTTCAGCCCATGGGGGACCCCTGGTGTACCCATGCCCTGGGTACCTCATTACCATATACTAAATACTTATAAGGGTACAGCAGTAGCCAATATGGGATGTACCAGAGTACTCACCATTACCAATTTAGGGGAGAAAGCACAGAGACTGGAGTCCTCATTAGCAGGATCCCAGTCAGACTATTCAGAAACAGCATAACACCAGGCGAACAAAGTGGGGGTAACCCAGCAGATCCTACTTTCCTACAATAAGGCACATTCTATTTCTGGCTCGCATAATGGTGGCCCATACTGCTCACTATATGGTTTCCTGTGAGAGTGTATGAGGCCTCATTTGACACCCCTGCGTGTGGCAATGAAGGGGGGTCCAAACTACAAACATCCTAGGTCCTTAAAAGACCCCCTGGCGCGCACCCAAACCTTCTCCAAAAGCTTCCCCAGGCCCATAGGGACCCACCAGTGAAACAATGTTCCCTCCTGGGACTAATGGATCCCCAAACATATCCACCTCTAGTTTTCCGGATGGCCCTAAGCTTGAGCTAAGGTAGCCTAGGAAATAGAACAATCTTGATAGCAATCACCCATTTATGAGATAAAGGACTCTTAAATCAGTCTGGTATTCAGCACCGTGAGCATGAGGCACAGTAACTCAAGAGGCACCATGAATTTTAGAGTGACAGGACATAGTTCTAACAAGAATCTATAAGTGGTGCTGTATCAACCACAGATACCACTGGAGTGTTGAGGAAAATAAAGGAGTTCTGACAAACCCCTGTGACCCATCTACTCGGCTGTGAAAACAGTCAGGTTCATCTACATTAATGCCCCATATTTCCTGCAAGACAGAGGACATGGAGAAACAGAGTTTGAAAGCCTGACATTTTGGTTAATCTTTACCCATTAGGGATATGACTTTCATGGGTATGACTAAATAACACGCCACGTTGCGATTGCAGACACACTATGACACAGAGAGCCGACGTGTGTCAAAGAGAACGTGACTCGCGTAGGCGGCAGTTGGCTGTTCTAAGATGGTGACTGGGGTTAGCAGTTTAGTTCCTGTAGATAGCAGAGAGATTAAGAGATGTCGACTTCCGGGTGCATCCGACCGAACAGTTCTATATCAGCAGAGCATGGCGATGGAGTCTTGACACATGGCATCCGTACTTTTCAGTAAGTGTGGACATATCTTTAAGATGGAATAAAGCACGACTAAGTTTAGTTGACCGAGTTTGACAATGATATCCTGTCATCTAATTTCAGATTGATCTTAACAGACGCCGAACTGTTCCGACTTAGCCAGTACTTAAAAGTGAAGGTAAAGTTTGTGTGCATGAAAAAACTTTTTTTTTTTGATAGATTGGGATCGCTCACTTTGTAACCGCATGCCGCTGATTTAATTATGTCACCCCCAGTACGTGATTGCATGCACGTAACACGTCGTCCATGGTGATACAGAACGGGCACTTCGCGCCGTGATTAAATACTCACCAGCACTCATCTTCCGTGGTTATGCAAGACGTGCTTAGTTTACAGATAGATTGGTAGACGCACGGATTATAGTGGCACATTTGGCCAGACATATCGACCATTGATTGGTTTTGTAGGTAGACCAAGGACGTAGTTTTGGATTATAAATAGGCTTTCCTGTTTTCAGTTTCTATTTTTGGTAAATTCTGGTGTTTTTTTTTCCAGTGTTTTCAAGTGATTTCAATACCTTAAAAAAACAGTGGTTATCAGTGGTTACACATTTACGCGCCATTAAAAACAACAGAAACAGTGTTTTTCCGGTGTTTATGGAACTTTTTGCTTTTATTATTGCTTGCTTTCTGCACTGATAGTGCATGGTATATAGACAGTGTACGTACAGTGTATATGAGGTCCAAATTCATTTTTACAAATCAAACTTATTGTAGTACACCATACAATACTTCTTCAGTGAGTCTTTGGTCATGCACGCTCGCTCTTTCCTTCCCATGTAAACTTTTATCTGTGAAAAGGCCCTCTCAACATTGGCATTTGAGACAGGCAACGCCAAAATAGCCAGTACACAATTTGCTAACTCTGGCCACTGACATAGCTTTCCATGCCAATACTGGTGCACCTTAAGATTGTGATTCTCTGCAACAGGTTCTGCAACATATAAGTTGAACTGAGGGCATATGCCCTCAGAGTTATTGAAGTGGTCAAAAATGAAGCAGTACTTTTGAAACTCCGGCGAAAATTTCCCTTTACGGAAGGGATCTATAACTTGTGCAGAGTACCACAGTGAGGCTTCATTGAATTCAAATGACATGGTTGGTGAAGTGCTATTTCTCATACATTGTAAAATAAACGTTCCTGAATTGCTCCTCAATATTTCTATAATTACCAAGTGGCAAGCACTCTAACATGGAACATGTTGCAGAATAACGTTAGCCCAGTCTTTCTTACAGTTACCTTATATAACAAAGTTACATTGTATTGGCACCTTCAGGAAGAAATAAAAATGACTCTTTCACTCTCCTTTTCCTTTCTTTGAATGGCATTTAGTTTGTGGTTGTGCAGGGTTTTTTTCAGTGTTTATATGTTTACACTGGAGAGAGCTATTTTCCTTCCGGTATGGTTTTATCAGTTATTATAGGTTTAAACCTAAAACCGGACAGCCTAATTATAAATGATGCACTAGGTTTTTCCATGTAAGCATGAGCAATCACACATACGTGATTACAGTAACCCTTAGCAGCTATCTACCTATGGAATACCACAATTGGTTTGCGTATACATGTAATGCACCCTTAACACTTGACCACTGCGCTTGCCTATGTTATAATGCACCTTTATACAAGACCTTTTGGGTGTATGAGAATTTGGTGGTGCGGTGCACACACTATAAAACATTAGTGTTATCTGGACTCTCTAGTACAAATAGACCATGTGTAATTTTTTCAGAACCACATACAGGAAGATTGTGACATGCCTATCGGTGCTGGTGATGACATTGGCATTACCAGCTGAAAGTAGTATTCCCCCGAAAGAATTAAGCCAGACATCTAGACGAGTCTCCAGACTGGACTACACCCGGACCAGTGGATAGATATCTCCAGGTAAGTTAGGGTGGTATACTACATATACACTTGGAACATTAAGCGGAAATAGACTGACTATCCATTTTGGTCTCTGTCTTTTCAAATTTTGCAGGTAATAAGTCAGACGACTATTGTCCTGAGGAGACCCTGAGATTCTATAGGGGTCGAAACGTTGACAAATGTTTTCACTTGGTTGCTTTTGAGTAGTAAGTGCTCTACATGTTGTAGTGGGCTATACACGTGTTTTTTTCCTGTAAATACATAACCAGTGAATATCTTGCTTATGTGTATATTGTATATATGTTTTTCACACTTGAGCACTACGTCGCCTGCACTTGCATTATTCATTATATTATTATCTGCATATAGAACGTGTTTGAAAATAATACGGAATCAACCACAGAAACCAGTGTCAGTATATATGTTTTGATTGAGCCCGGTGGCGCCAGCGGAGTTTGCGGAGTATTGCCAACTCTGCGCTCTGTTGGGAACGCGGAGTACAGGCAAATTCTCCGACTCCGCTGCGTAGCAGAGTTAGCTCCTGCGCCCACGCCCACGAGAACAGGAAATAAACACTTACCTGCTCTGGCGTCTCCGGCTGCCCTCCTCCTCGCCCGTGGTCTCTCCTCCACGCCATCCTCGCCGGTCGCAAACCCCTACTTTGTACGTCTTGAGAGGACATGCGCAGTCTTTGAAAGACGTACAATGTAGGGGCTTGCGACCGGCGAGGACGGTGAGGACGAGAGACCACAGCGAGGAGGAGGGCAGCCCGGAGACGCCAGAGTAGGTAAGTGATTATTTCCCTTTTTTTTTTTTTAATTAGGGTGGAGCGGAGCAGAGTTCCACAGAGTTCTTTTTCAACTCCGTGGAACTCCACATAGTGACACTCCGCTAACTCCGCCCACCCTTAGTTTTGATCGTTGTTTGCATTTATGTTTATATGAAATATTACCAAAGTGTGTAGACACCACTTGGCGTTTATGAAAAATACATTGAATGGGCGCTTCCCCGAATTGAAGAAAGAGGGTTGCCAATATTTTCTGAAAAGAGTGCCACGGTGGACACTGTTTTGCATATAAAAGACCATCTGGCTTAGGCATGGTTTACGCTCCAGATCAAGATACACCCTCTAGTTCATCGCCTTCCTCCAAGTCATCCAGAGAAAGAAGTAGCCTTGTTTCAAGTCATCTTCAGAAAGATGGTAGAGGTATTCGAATTGGTTCTTCCCTCTGTGAAATCAAAATCTTAAATACTGACAGACCTCCTACACACTGCTTCCACTTTGGCAGCACCACCATTGCCTTTTAAGAAGGCCCTTATGCACCCAGTAAGGGTTGCCTTGGAGAACCCCACATCAGCACCAGTAGTGAACCTCAAGCTGACCAGAAGATACAGACTAGTTGCAGGTGGCCCACCATTCTTGTGTCAGTGCATCCTACCCGAGAAAGGCTGGTGGTGCAGGCATCGTCCTGTAGTAAACAAAACCTAGGAGCTAGCTTAGGTCAATGGGGTCTTTGGGGTAAGTCCAGGACACCCTGATGGACAAGCTGTTTGATGAAGCCCACCTTTTCAGAGACAGGGTTTCAGTTTCGGCAACGCCAACCACTTCAGTCTCCCGAGCAGCAAAAAAAAAACTTTTCTCTGGCAGTACATGGGCAGGGGCAAAACTAGGGGCAAGCAGACCCAGAAGCCCTCCCCCCCTTATCTGCTCCCAGATGACCTGGAAAGCTTCTTTAGTGTTTACTTGAGGGAGCCAGTGTGGCCAATGGGAGGATTGGTATAGTCCTTTCTACAGGCCTGGAAATCCATAAAATCAAACTAATGAGTCATTCATATTGTAGACAGGGAGTATGCTCTATCCTTCCAACAGAGTCATCACGATTTGCAACTCAGTCAGAAGACCATCTTCTAATCCTGCAGCATTTGGTAGCGGCCCTGCTGCAGTAAGGAGTGGTGGAGTAGGTTCCAGGGCAGGAAATTGGGCAGGGTTGCTGTTCTCAGTACCTCCCTGATCCCAAAGAAGAACGGTGGTCTTCGCTCGATCTTGGAACTAAGGCTCTTGAACATTTACCTCTACATGAAAAAGTAACAAATGCTGTTCCTGGCTCACGTTCCTCTGACACAGGAAGCAGGAAACATTCTCTTCTAGTTGAGGGCCCGAGACACTTGGTTTATGATTCCGATGTTTCAGGAGGAAGCTCATATTCCAGTCCTGATGGTTCCAGGCCTGCTAGGTCTGCTGGTTTAATGCATCCTCCGGGTCATGTATGCATACTGGTATATGAGGGCTCTCTGGTGGTGCCTCCAAATGCAGTGTTTACAGCATGGGTGACATCTGGCGGACACAATCGTGATCTCATGGGACACTGCTGCAGATGTGACTAGGTGGTTGGTGGAAGAGCACCTCCTCCAAAGGGGAAACATCCTTTACAACGAGGTTTTTGCCACGTTGTACCTTTACCATGCATTTTTTACCACGCATGGTTTTAGAACGTATAGGCTTTTACAATGTATGCCTTTACCATGCATTTAAGGTAAGTTCGGGGGTGTGGGGGTCTCCCCCCACAAACATTGTTTATATATATATATATATATATATATAACTATATATAAACAATACGTGATAAAGGCATACGTTATAAAAGTATATGCGTTCTAAAAAAATGCAGGGTAAAAATGCGTGGTAAAGGCATGCAGAATATTTCCCTGCGTTGTTCCGTCATACAACCGTCCAACGAATATCTTTCTGCCCTCCATTAGCCAGGGCCACAGTGGTGCTGGAAACATCTACCCTCGAGTGGGTACTCATCTTGAGAAACTAGAGATCAGAGGCCTCAGGTCTCGAGAGAGAAAAAAAGTATTTTTCATCAACTTGCTCATATGAATGGCAGTTCAGCTGGTGTTCAAAACTTTCACTTAGCGGTCAGTTTGTGTGGATCTTGACAGAGAATTTGACTGTGATGTGGTACATCAATAATAAGGGGAAGAGGGATCTCATATTCTCTGTTGAGAAGCACCAAGGCTCTTGGCTTGGACACACACGCATGGTATTAGAGCTTGTAGCCAACCATTTGGCCAGCTCTCAACACCAGGGCGGATATTCAGTGTCATCTTACTGATCACATGTGGCATCTCCATTGGGAGTTGGCACAAAACATCTTTGTGCCTCGTGCATCACTCCTCAGGTGGATCTCTTTACTACTCACAGCAACCCCCTTGTCCAGAGTTCTGTGCCCTTCAGGATCTGATGAAGGGGATTTTGTGAGACATGTTAAGATTGAGGAGGAACTTTCCCCTTAATTACATGTTTTCTTCCATACCCTTGATGCCTCTGGTTCTGAAGATTCGCCAAGGCAAGGCCCAAGTCATTTTCATCGCCCTGGACTGACCAAGAAGGGTGTGGAAGATGGTCCTTCTCAACCTCTCCCTTTGAACCTCAACCAACATGTAAGGAATCTGGAGGCAGATAGAGTATCCACAAGAAAGATCTTTACCAAAGGTAACTAACCTTTTCTTCGATTTCTGAAAGCCTAAACACAAGGGCCTCAAAAGAAAAAAGGTATTTTTTCCTCATTGATTAAACATTTTTCACATTACAAGCTTTCATGTGGAATCCAGTAACCATCCCAAATACAAACTGAACTCTAAACTCTTGGCTAGTCTACATGTCCCCAATATGTTTTTTCAAGGACCAAAAGTAATTCATATAAGGCCATTTGAAAAAAACACATACGTAAAGGGTTTTATTGTCATGTGTAAAGATGTTGACTAATTACAAACTAGGTGAAGCAAACACAGAAAAACTGTAGCTGTGGCAGAGGGACGCATGTTGTATGCTAAAGGGTTTGACCACAAGAATAATCATATTAATCAAAAATACCACATAATTCACAGCCTCACGATGACCTACTGGGGCTGAGACACATGTGGGAACCTCCTCTTATACAGAAAGGAAAGGCCAACTGTCCTGACCTGTGCACTACTCTCCGCCTATGGCAGTTCTGTCAGTTAATATTCTGTGCATGCAGTTGCTGCGTACACCCACCAGTAGTGGACCTGCGTGGCCACTGTCCATTCGCCTACCTTCAGATATCTGAAGCGCTGCAGCATCTGCGCCATTTTCTCAGCGTTGCGGCCCTCGTTCAGAAAGTCCAACTCTAAGGGCAGGTTCTTCTTGGCTTCATCGACCAGCCACATGAATTCAAAATCTGGAAATATCTTCTTGACGACGCGGAGAAGAACCTGTAAGGCAAAAAAGAGCTGTTGTCTTTGATCAAGGTCTAGCTGCTCCGTCTTTGTTTCAAGCTTTGGCCGAAACTAAAGGCTTTGGTCATTTTTGGTGGGTCACTCATACAATTTCGAAAGATGTATCTTCACATGCAAGCAAAAGCTATATAGGGTTCTAAACGCCAGTGAAACGAGTTTTTGAGTAAAAACATGTGGGGTGGGTCTGGCTAGGCCTATGTGTCTCAGCCATGCAACTGTAAAACATATGCACATATCAGCTGTATGAAGTTCTCATGAGTTGGTCACGACCCCCCCCCAAAAAAAAGAATACTTTAAACCCATGTCTCTTCTTTAACACAGCAACAATATCGGAATGTCATTTGACTCTCAAGTAAAACACTTACAACCATCTTTTTCCTGATTATGAAGGAATTAAAAAAGATTCTCCCATTTATCCGTCAATTGTCTAGGCAGAAACTGAGTCAAGCACTGATTATTAGAAGGCTACATTATTGTAATGCATTGTATGTTAATCTCTCAGGTCATCTAAAACAAAGATTGCAGCTAATCCAGAACGGTGCTGCAAGACTGATACTTGGTCTCCCTAAATTTGAGAAAATCTCAATACATTTTTAGAAAACTTTGTTGTACTTAAGTTCCGCAAGGCAAGACTTGGCGGTCGCGCCTTTTCAGTGGTCACAGCTCAGCCATGGAACAAACTCCCTGTTGAGTTGCATTCCGAGCTTATTGTTTTAAATTTTAACAAGGCTTTTGAAAACACATCCATTTAAAAAATACACGTTGCATTTTATGTCTTACTTTCAAGCTCAAAGCCAGGACACCTTTGGGTAATCGCGTGCTTAACAAACTGATAATAATTTAGGACAATCTGTGGCCTATAGCACAGTATTGGCACACGTCTAGTTTGTGGATTCCAATGATTTCTCAAAAAAAGAATACCAGCATGCTAGATAAAAAAATGTGTATTCCTATTTTGCCCCAAAATTGAGACTTCTTGTTATTGTGGTGGATGAAAACATACTATAATCGGTCCTAAAAGCCAATGCATCATACGTCGAACCTTTTGTCTCAGAAATGCGTTAAAACGCAATTTTTGCTTTGTTGTACAAGGAAAAAGAAAATGTTCATTCCTTGTGAAGAGCGTTGATTATTTACTCAAAATTTTAAAATTACAATAAAAATACAAAAAATGCGTAAAATAATGTCAGTGTTACATCCACTCCAAGTGCCTACTACTTGCCATCTCGTACTGTGGAAAATTCTCAATCTGTGGTCAATTTAAGGAATGTTGAAATCCCGCTGCTCAATTTCTCTTCAAATATGTTTATTACGAAATATAATGCATTCCACACATTTTTATATTTTTGCATAATTTCAAGTCCATTTGAATAAAAATCCTATTGCGGGAACAAGGCAAATGAACAGAATACAAGCGGCTTCTGTTCACCACGCTTGTGTTTTTTGCGCTAGTTTTTTTTAGCACAAAATGCATCCTCGAGTCCAAATTGGATCCGGGGAAATATTTCTTTTAATTTCATGTAGTTCTAATTCAGGTTTTCATTTTTTGTTAATGTGTGCAATTTTTCAGAAATTTCACTTAATTATACAAAAGACAATTCCGTTAATTTCACACACCCCTAATAACTTTATACAGCTTGACAAACGTTTTTGAACTTTCTAGAATCTTTGTCATGGCTTTTTTAACCTCATAGCAAAAACTTCAAAAATGTCAAACAGAAGTAGGGCGTTGACATCCACGGTTGTAGTCCTGAGCAAATCAAACCTTTTCGAACCCCAAACACCTACATTTTCAGGTGATTCGAGATTCACTAGGCTTTCAAGGTTCAAGGGTCCCATTATGTTTCCTGCTTGGAGGCAAGAGACTAGTAGGCAAGTTCTTTTCTTATTTCTGAGAATTGTGTAGCATTTAGTCTGCCAACCATGCAGCAGGTTCTGTCCACATAAGGAGAGTTCCAATTTTTTTCTTTAATCACCCATCGGCCCTTCTGATGGCAGGGCCCAAAGGAACCACTTCTAGAAAAAAAAAATTATTTTGCTGAACCTGTAGTGCTCTATCATCCATCCGGCCCTGCCTACATTGCTCCTGTCTGTTTATGATGCTTATTGAGAAGCTAAATGAAATTTTTACACAGTTTGGCCAAAACCTACTTATTGGCTAGTAGCCACAACATCCAAAATGCAAAAAGAAGTGAGAAGCCAAATCAAGAAACTCAGAAGCCAAATCAAGAAACTCAGAAGCCAAATCAAGAAACTCAGAAGCCAGATCAAGAAACTCAGAAGCCAAATCAAGAAACTCAGAAGCCAAATCAAGAAACTCAGAAGCGGAATCGAACAGGACAAGTGGCACAATCGAGAGGAATCGTAGTGGAGCAAGGGGACAGGCACATTTTTAATACTTTTTGCTTTACTTCTGCGAATTTGATGCAATTAAGCCAAATCACAACTAGGCTATTTAGCTGAGGGTTAGCAGACACCAGGGGCTCTATTATGTAAAGGGTGCACTTTCCCTGTTTGCGCGGCGCACATTAAAACAGGTGCGCGGGCGCAAACAAGGAAAGTGTGCCCTATTACATGGAATGTGCTGCCCCCAGGGCAGCGCATTCATGTGAAAAACAGAGCGTCTGCTTTAAAGCCGCTCCTTGTTTCACTGTGCAGGTGGAAACCCGCCTGCACTTTCAAGGGGGATTAGAGATCCCCTTGCAGGCGGGTGCAGTGAGTGACTGAACCTGCCTGCAAGGGGATGTCTGTTGGGGTCCATGGGACCCCCTTCACCCCCTTCAGAGGGCTGCTATCAGGGGGCGCACTGACAGTATGTCACCTTTTAGGTGGCGCACTATCAGTAAGACTCCTGGCAGCTTCTTTGCCTCTGCGCCCGCATCTATAATACGGCACGGGTGCACAGGCAAAGGGATTCTCTCATTTGAATGTGGCCACACCCCCACGCAAATGAGGGAACACCCTCTGAAGATAGCGCTGGCGCTTTATGTGCGCCAGCGGTATTACAGAAGGGGATGCACGAGCGTCTGTGGCCCCTTCTGTAATGCCAAAGTGTCCGGGGGGTGAGCAAATTGGGCGCAAACGCCCGTTGCGCCCCCAAGGGCACTTCCATAATACGGCCCATGTATTTACCCCAGGGCAGAGATGCGTGAACACTGGAACAGGATCTTACCCTGTCTTATATTACTGAGTGTTGTTATAGCGCACGTTTACCAATTTCTTGGCCAAGGATTACCGACATGTAAACCTGCAGATGCCCTCAATGGTGCCATCTGCCTTGCATAGCATTCCATGAAACCACAAGTCAGACTAGAGGAGACCAGTGTTGAGCAAACCTCTATAGGCCAGTACCACTGGAGGACCTGACCTAATGTTATGATGACTGCAATGTTATTAACACAACATCCCAGTGAGCAAAACAGTTACTAATCTCATCTAATATTTGCCAAGGTTCATTCTCGACAACCGAGTCTCTGACTGCTGAGGAGATCCACTTGGGCGGTGTGCATTGAGAGGAAAAAGTACTGAGTGTAGGGTGAGAAGAAGGTAAAGGCCGTGATGTCACATTCCCCAGTTTGTCATCAACTCCAAAGTGCTGTGTCAAAATGGCATGTACTATTCCATTGAATGCCACCAATGGGCACAAAATGCAGAGGGCTGCAGAGTGGCATAATTAATCTTTAAATTACCATATCCATAAACAACAAGCAGAAAACGTGATGATCAAGCGAGCTTCCTACTGCTTTCTTAAGGTTTAAGGTACCAACTACAGAACCCCAAGAGCGGTTATGAGGGAGAGAGATACCTGAGGGGATCACCACAGATTTTAACAAGGAGCTTAACAAAAGCAAGGTCCCAATATCAAGATTATTTTCCCATATTCTCTGGTGATAACGAATTGAAAAAGAGCTGAACACGGGGACAACTGGTTAACACAACAGGTTTTGGTAACATCTAAAGCACAGAGCTTGCATTTCAGCAATCTTCAAAAGGAGGAAATTGAGGCTATTGGCGATGTGATGTTGCTATGTGCGCCCTAAGTGGGTAGGGTATGCCCAGACGTGGGTCCCTTGCTCGCTGTGCCACTGGATTCAAGCTAGCCTGGCTGATGAAGGGTGACACCCCGACACCGGTCCCAGGATGCTTGTTTCCAGTCCAGGGAGGACCTGGCCTGGCAGTTCAGGCTGGCCTGTTCCCATCGGGAGCAGGGTCCAAACTGATTTGCATATGGCTGGGTCTAAACTGGGGTGCTGTGACGAGCAAAATAACGATTGATTAAACCCAGCTATGTGACTGGGGGTTAGTGTTTAAAAAGTTTCAAAACTGAATCCATCATTTTATTTTGTGATGTTGTATTGGTGAATAGTTCCTTAGATCCACTGGTGGACCAGTGTGATACATTTAGAATATGTGATGCTGCGAAGAGGATGAGCGGTTTTGTACCGCACCAAATGACATCAAGCAGACTATTTTATTCTTTCTTTTAATGATGGAATGGCTTTTAAACAGACTGAACTCGCTTACAGTCCTGTACAAAGGCCTGCCTTGCGCCAGGCCAGGAGCACTTGTTCATTTTTCACAGCTCACTCCTGAACCGCTAGGCACTAGAGTATCAGTTCAGCTATGGTCTTTGGTGCAATAGGACACACCGCGGCAGTGAACACCGCATTAAAAGGCTCGTCTTGGTGCTGGCAGGGCCTGCCCTCAATGCAAACAACCCTGGAGTTTGTTCTCCCCAAACAGTGCGTCTGCTGCTTCGCGACATGCAAACGTCTCCGCCATTCCTTGGGGGGCGCAGTGAGCATCTCTGTGAATAAAACTGCTGTTTACAGGATGCAAGGCGCGCTTCTTTCTCAGAAAATCAAAACTCATTCTGATTGTGTGCGCGCCTTTTCAATAAGCAGCGCACAGCTGTTCGTCTTCTATTCAAGCAATCTGCCTTCTGCAGCACAAAATACTCCCTGCCTTCACCCAAGCACATGTGCGTTTGTCCTGTGTGCAAAACACACTAATGTGCTGCCATGCCTGCACACACCCAATGACTGTGTGCAACATGGTTCGTGAGGTAAGTCGTTCTCAGTCCCCAGGTGCTCACCATGTGTGAACATATACCTGCATCTATAAGATACAGGCCTGCAGCCATTTCCCTCAAGGAAGGGATATGCGCATACCATACATTTACATACAGTGAATCTGAATATATCTCTTGTCAACTATAGATGAGCCTTAACATTTGGTGTGGATCCCCCTATATTGGATAGCACCCGTGGCACAGTACAAGGTCTTGGAAATCCAAGAGATGGGTTCTAATACACGTTTTGGCTCTGGACGCATTTTGGTGAATCACATTATCTGTCTATTTCAAACTGTAAATATGTGTAATGTGAAGTTAAAATGCATAATTACAACAAAAAACAACGTAGCTAGTTGTGTTCCAAAGTCAAGTCCACGTTTCACCTTGACATCACATTGTGGGTTCAGTGATTCTATCTCAACTGTGTTTGATCTACTTTACTTGGTTGAGAAGCTTGTGATACAAAAATGTTTGCACTAAACCGTCCCGTAAAGTCGTCTGCTGCTTCTTAGTGATAGCTGGGAAAATGTTTTATCAAGAAAACAATGTTCAGTTACACATGCTAGCATGTTTATGATGTGAAAGGTTCCCATTGGTCGCATGCTTTCTCATGTCAGTGATTAACAAGGTCAGAATGATGTGCATTTTTCATCATCTTCATGCGTCATCATCATCATGGGACTGCAGGGATATAGAGCGAATTTGCAGCGAATCACAGGCTAATACAGGTCATAATGTGAATGAAACACACTGTTGTTCTGCACAGTACCTTTTTAAATTAATAGAGCAATGCTTCCAGCAAACAGAGAAGAAAACCATTTCTATGTAAGGTGGCCTGGCCAGTAAAATCTTGTACAATATTTATATTTTCATCATTTACTTGAGAGGGATCAAGATAATGGAAATACAAAAGTAGAGAAATTGAGTCCATTCGGGACAGGTGGGAACCCATTAGCAATATTTTTTAATCACGACCTTTGAACTGGAAGCACTTTAGCAGAAAACATGTCACATGGAGTTTCCTCAACCGCATGTTTGGGTCCAGATCTTAAGTTTGCATTAAGGGGTCTAACAGTACTTAGGCTTGTCTCGATTTCTGCCTCTTAGACTGCTGCTCAATCAAGCCGGCAGAGGTTAAATTGAGGTTGCTCAAAGGGGCACAGTGTGGTGCCAGTTTCTGCAGATTCTGCACTTTTCCCCTCTTTATGAACAGTGTAGACGACCATGAACTTGATCCTAGCTTTCACTGGAAGCCAGTGGAGAGTTATGAGGGCATGTTTGATATGGTCGTGCTGAGAAAAGTTTAAAGTTCAATATAGTAGCACAATGAATAGAGAGGCACACAAAAAATATTGCATGTGAGACGCAAGTAAACAACATGCTACCATAGATGCTCAACATGCTACACTGTGTACATAGAGTTTTGTGAAAAATATTCACTAGTAAATGCAGAAACCTCTCTCCATATGTACTCACCTGGCCTCTTGGAACTGCTCCTCGCCACATATTTATTCACTTCAGCTCTTGGTCATGTTCTGACAGAAGGCTATTCGATACCAGAGTTGTTGTGTTGTATAACAAAGTTAGGCAAGACCAAAAATGTATACAGAGAGTTGATCCAGGGATCCAGGTTGACACCAAGAGATAAAATCTGACATGAAACATTGAGACACCTAAAGGTGAAATATGAGCTTAACCATTGAAAGACCAAATAGGATGCTACTCATACACATCCCACGCATACACAGAACCAGATCAGGAGGGTGAACGTTCTCTTACATCGCTCCTAAAGCAAAAACCCTTGACCTACCTTTCCTCACCAAACCTGGCTGGACTCGCAGCAGCTGACGTATTTTCCTGTTATGCCGCCTCTCACTTACTGATTATAAACGACTGGTAGTACTGTTCGCCACTGGATCCGGCATTTGCATTGGAGCACGCTGTACTTGAGGGTGCCCCTCTCCTACAGCTATTATATAGTGCGCAGAGCCTAGACTCCCTACCTCATGCTTGTAAGACAGTAATTCGACTATGGCGATATGTCGTTAGGCAAATGGGGGTGGCGGGGTCGTTTGACCCAAGCGACCCCTCTTTGGCATGGAACTCGGTTGCGCCCAGTTGCGGCCCTGACGGGATTCCGCAAATGGGATCTAGTGGGCATATCCACACTGGGTGATGTTATGAAGGGGACAACTTTAAAGTCCTTCCAGCAGTTACAGACGGAATTCCAGCTGCACAAGTCACAGTTTTATAAACCTCTCCAATTGCCAATCTGACCCCTATGATCCTTACCCTGGACGGCTTGCCGAAGTTCCATCCCCTTGAGGGTCGTCTCCTTATGGGGGACCTGGGTGCCATAAAATCAGGCAGGTCTATCAGACGCTAACGACGCATTCCAACACAACATTACACAAGACCAGAAGGGTGTGGCAGGACGACATACCTGACTTAACTGACGACGATTGGGCTGAGGCCATAGCTAGTCCCCTGGCCCGGCGGTGTCCTCCGGATATCGCCTCATCCAATTCAAATATATACATCAGGCATACTACACAAGACTCCGTCTATGGAAGATGGGGGTTGTCCAATCTCCCCAATGTCTATGCTGTGAAAGCAATGAGGGTACCTTCATACATACAGTGTGGAGCTGCACAGCTCTACAACCCTTCTGGCGCAAAGTCTCTACGTGTCTGGGTGGGGTGTTAGCCTGGGACCTCCCACATGACCCGAAATTGTTCCTACTACACATGGGATAAGGGGGGAATCGGTACAACAGCACCTTGCTCTTCCTGGCCCTCACTATCGCCAAGCGGGACATCGCCCAATTATGGAAGGGGTCTCCCCCCCCCCCCCGACGGTGGGGAAATGGAAGAAGGAACTTGACAGGTGTATGGGCGCAGAACAGGCAGTCTTCCAGGCGCGCGGCTGCCCCCGGAAGCATGGGAAAATATGGTCCAGATGGGCTACATACCGGGGTATTGACCTTCCTCCCCCTCCCTTCTCAGACCCCCTGATGGATGAAGTTACTGGCATTCCCCGGACAGTACCGGGCAGCACACTCCGTACCATTATTACATGTTTGAATACCCACCTACACTTCCTTAAATGTATGGGTTTTGGAACTGTCTGCGCAAAGTTCTTGTTGTTTTGTGTGTCAATCGCAGTTAAAAATGTATACCACCTCTGTATATCCAGACTATCACGGTGTCAATGTATGTATGTAGGGCTACGGCCCAGCTAGTATCACGAAAACTCAATAAAATGTGTTATTAAAAAAAAAACCTGGCTGGACCCTGCATCTGCACCTGACATCGCCATTCCCCCCAGGTACAAGGTTGCCAGGCAACACAGACTTCACAAACCCGGAGGCAGAATTCCAATCATCCACTAGAACATCATCAGCTGCACCACATTCATGGACACGTCATCCTCCAACATGGAGCACCTGTCATTTAAGCTTCATATCACAGCCAACATCACCCTAAGCAGCACTCTTGTCTACAGACTACCGGGAGCACGCACCACCTTCACAGATACCATCACAGACTTCGTAGCACCACTCGCCCTCGATGCTAGCAATTAAATCCTACACAGAGACCTGAACTTCCACCTGGAAGAACACGCCAACCACAACTCAAGAGCATTCATCGAAAACCTTGAAAGTATGAGCCTCACCAAATGAGTAAAGGGGTCTACGCACTTCGCCAAATACTTCCAGTACACTATTTTCACCAAATTCAACATCCAAGTCGACAAGCCCACAGCAGTCCCCTGGACAGACCAGCCCTCGTCAAGTTCAACATCCCTGTCCTGGTCCAACGCACACACAAAGCCACCAGACCAGCCTGCTGAAACTGGAACAGCATCAGTGACAAGGACTGGAACACCGCTCTCAACACCCACCGACCCGAACATAGCAACAGCCTCCCCAAAGCCACCAAGGATTTCAATAATTGGATCACCTCCTGCTTTGACTCCTTGGCGCCACCGCAAACACAGCAATACAACAAGAACCAGACACCAGGCCAGTTGGTACATGGAGGAACTCAGACTGATTAAACCCCACTGCAAACAGCTGGAGCGCAAATGGAGAATGAGCCAGGATAATGCAGACAGAAGCATGTTCAAATCTGCCCCAAGAAACTATCACCAAATGATCCATACCACCAAACGTTCCAGGCTGGTAGACTGCATTGATGCCAGCACCAACAGAAGCAAAGAAATCCTCACCATTGTGAAAGATTTCACCTCACCATCGGCCGCCTCCAACTCTATCACCCCTCGGAGAATCTGAGGAACAATCTCTCTCAATTCTTTAGCAACAAAATCACCGTCATTTACAGCCTCTTCAACCCACAACTGGAACCGACAGAGCTCAACAAATGCCTCCTGATCTTATCCAAAGAATTAATGCTAACCACATGGCCATTCATCACCCCAGAAGAAACTGCCGTCACCATGAAGTCCATCTACTCAGTCACCCCATCAGACCTCTGCCCCACCATGCCTAATCGAGAGTGCTGCAATGCATCAGCGCCATGCTAACAATCATTCTGAATGCCTCCACCTATTCCGCGACCTTCCCAGATGCTTGGAAACATGCAACTGTTCTCCCATTGCTGAATACACCATCTGCGGACACTTCAATGCTCACCAACTACAGACTGATCTCCCTGCTACCATTCCCAGCCAAGATCTTAAAGAAAATCATCAACAGACACCTCACCGAATATCTCAATGACCACCAACTCCTCAAAACCACCTAGTCTGGTTTCATACCCAACCGCAGCATGGAAACTACCCTCGTACACACCATGGATGGCACCCGAATGGCTCTGGACAGAGGAGACACGGCAGCCCTCATCCTCCTGGACAGCATTTGACACAGTCTTCCACCCCATTCGCATCTAACACCTACATGACATCGGAATCCAAGGACACACACACTTCGATGGATCTGCTCCTTCCTGACTGGAAGAACCCAGTCAGTCAGCCTGGCCCCGTATACCTCAGATGCCCGTGATCGTGTTTGCGAAGTTATGCAAGGATCCTCCCTGAGTCTGGCCCTCTTCAAAGCATATATGAACACTCTAGCCAGCATCATCTGCTCTCACAACATCAATGTCCTCTCTTACGCCGAGGAAATGCAACTTATTCTCTACATCATGGACAAGAAGCTTAGTACCTGGATCAAGTTCAATGCCTGCATGGCTGAAATCGCTCACTGGATGAAAAACAACTGTCTAAAGCTGAAAACCAACAAGATCAAAATTGTGATCTTTGGGAAGAGCACATCACGGGTCTCCACCTGGTGGCCAACAGAGCTAGGACTGACCCCCACCACCCATACCAAGAACCTCGGGAACATCAACAGCATAATCAACATGACTGCCCAAGTAAATGCCATCACCACCTCATGCTTCCATTCCCTGAAGATGCTGAGGAAGATTTTCAAATGGCTCACAATCAGCACTCGGAAAACCGTCACCCAAGCCCTGTTCACAAGCAAGCTGGACTACAGGAATACCCTCTATGACGGGGGGGGGGGGGAAAACACACCAGAAGGTTGCAGACCGATCAGAACACAGTGGCAAGAATCACTCCCAACCTTCCATGCCGCACTTACATTACATCACACTAGAAGGAGATCCACTGGCTCTCCGTTCACAAATGAGCACAATTCAACCTCCTTACCCACACTTTGAAGGAACTACATAACACTGGTCCAGCATACCTCAACATCTGCTTTCACAAACCTTCCAGACACCTCCCCCCATCCGGACCCCTACTTGCATACATCCCACACATATGGAAAACCAGATCCAGTGGTCGAGTCTTCCCCTACATCGCTCCTAAAGCATGCAACAAACTGCCCCTACACATAAGAGTCTCCTCCTCACTTCTTGAATTCCGCAAGAAGCTGAAGACCTGGCCCAAGATGTGGCTAGACACACACCTGCCCAGCGGCAGGATATAGGATTACAGTGTACTCTATAAATCTGCATAACGTTGTCGTTCCAGTACATTTGAACTGTAGAAACCTGTCAATCAAACCTTAAAAATTGAGTTATAGGCCTACTTTAGATGGAACACTTATGGTAGGATGAGCTTATTCAACATGATGTGCTGTACACTGAAATGTGGGGTTTGGTTAAGACTGTATTACAAAAAATGGGATGCTCTGCAATGGGAATATGCAATTAGGATAGCATTAGAAAGCTGCCATCTGGTAGGTTCCCAATATTTATCTTCCCTATACTTACATTCTGAGGCACAAGGAGATAAAGCGATTTGTCCAGAATCTCACAACTTTGTGTTCTTTTATCAGGTGTGGAAGCTGGTATTGGAAACAAGGTCTCCAAGTTTCAAGCTTCCTAATCTTGGAAGCTCAATGTCTCGCTTTTTCTGCAGCAGTTTAACAAAAGTACTCAATAACTGGAATAAAGTCAAGGAAAATAAAACGGAAGGAAAATGCATCCTCCACCAATACAGAATTGTTAATGTGGTTACTAGCAAATGTATTTATCCACAGGTCTTAGTGATTGATATATCACCACCTTACTCTAGATGTCTATCATTTTCCGTCTCTCTGTGGCTTTCTACAACTTACACCAACAGCCCCATTTGATACTATCACACCGCAACCAATTAAAAGTGATATTTATAGGTGTAACAAAACATTCTTTTCAGGCTCTTCGCAGAAAGTACCCAGGCCTACTAGGCCAATGGGCACAAACGCCTATTGAATGACTCCTGATTATATCCCAGACACAAATTTTGGGGACAATTCTTCCAGATTCTGAGGCCAAGCTGGTGTTTAGCTCTTCCTCTTTGTCATACCAGGTGGAGGCTAGCTGGTCCACGGATTGCTACAAACGCAGCTCTCACCTTTAAAGTAAGCTTAGTGGTGGTGCTTGAAAGTCACTCTGTAAGAGATCGTCTCACCTGCACTGCGTTATCATTGAGAGCTCTCCTCCATTTCTGCTGAGAGCTGTAGTTTAGTCAAGGCTTTGGAAAAAGGTCTCCCGTCGCTGTATGGGAATCACTCACACATGGTTTCTCAGGCAGGCATTACACAGCCACAGGTAGATACTTTTCAACTTGGTCCAGAGTAGGGACAATAGCCACTTGTTTCTCAGAGCACGGAAGCAGCACCAGGTCCTGGCAGATCTTGTCAGTTGTAGCTCTTCAAATTGCTGATGTGAGGCTCTGGCTTATATTCACATTTTAGGGCAGGAGGGCAGAAATCCACTGTTAATCAGTCCCTTTGTAAGGTTCAAACTTTTATGTGTCAGGCGAGTAAGGCAATTTGCGGTTTTCCCCCCAGGCTGGTCGCAGGAACGGGACTGGATATATATTCCAGCCACTGAGCCAGACTGTGAACAACAAATTCTTAAAGGAAGTTTCTTTCTCCTTCAGGGAAGACAGCTTCTCTGGTTTCTTCCTACACTTTTTTTTACGTAGGGCTCCATCGGACGAAAAATATGTGGACCTGCCCTAGACAGAGAAGGCAATTTATGGTAGACACTGTAAGAATAGGCAAGGGAGGCATCTCTGTGCTAGTAGGCACTAATACATTATTTTCAAGCAACATTTTTTCAAAAGGCACATTCATACACAAAAACACATTACTCTCACATACTAGATGTGAGGTGGGAGGAGGGATCCTCTTGCCTGGAGAGGGTAACTAAATATTATAGGGATGGTCTGAAATTCTAGCCCCTATAATACAGCCATGTTGTACCACAAAAACCTAGACTCACGGCCACCAAGCAGTTCTTTTAGAATCTCTCATCTGCTAGCAGTAACTCAACATTGACTCTGGCAGAGAGCTTTCGTGGTCTCTAGGAGAAGTGATCACTTGAAAAGTCAAACAGGTGAAGCTGGAGGGGAAAAATAAAAATTGGCAGGGTGGAATAGATGGCACCAACACCCTCATACTTTATCTCAAAAAGGACCACCTGCCCTTCCTTCACCCCCCTCAACTTTTATATGCCCCGCCACATGACCACACCTAACTGTCGCAGAGCTCAAAGTGGCACCAGGTGTCTCTCCCAAGTTTTGCCCCACTGACTGGTGCCAAACTAGGTCATGTCACTTAGCAAAAGTGATTTCCACTCAAAATACTAGGAGGTCCTGGGGGCCTGCAGGCATTCTGAGGCGGCCGCAAGGCATTATTTCATAAAAAAATAAATAAACATAAACAGCAGAAATCATGCGAAATTTCATTTAGGGTCTGGTAAGGACATTTAGTTTTATTCAAATAGTATATTCTCCTGCACTACTTTATACACTTTTTACTGCTTTTTGTCAACTGTATTAACCGATCAGTGTGTAAGATAAAGTTCAGGTTATAGTATTTAATATGCAGCTACATTGCACAGATCCATTGTAAGTATTTCTGAGACTTTTGGTTATAATTCACATCAATGATTACAAATTTCTTATTGATATTAAATAAATGTCATATTAAACATTATGCCATTAGTAGTCATACTGACAAAGTTTCAATACTTGCACCACATGTGTCTGATGAAGGGATGTATTAAGATTCAGTTCACATTCAATGGAGGAAGTTCTCCGTGCAGCAGCATGCAAGTATGACATCTCTGTGATGTGTTGTGAAGTTTTTAAAGTACTATATCTGGAAGCTTGAAGATGACCCGTCATATTGAGGCTTCAATTTATGTTAAGAGAGACGCTCTTTAGCTGGTTGGGCAGTGGTGCTGGAACAATTTTAAGAGTCTGGGTGCTGCCAGCAATTGTACATCCATCAAGTTAGAGGGATTGTGAGAAATCCAAGCATCACACTAAGAACAAGTGGTAAATGAGCCACACAATTCAGAAGGCATGGTAAGGGTGTGGAGTATAGCGAGCCGGTGGTGCATTTTGGATCACACAGGTGCACACATATTACTAAAGCATGGTGTGGTATCACCCTGTCATTAACATACAGCACATTTTCATTTGAAATGGCCACTAAATTTGCACATGCATTTTTACAGATTTAACTATATAGAGCACAAACAATGTGTGGAAATCGGGTTTCACAAATATTTATCATTTGCGCGCCAGCAAGTAGAGTGCTTTGATTTGTTTCAATCCTATTAACATTTTTGTTTTCATCACAATTCAGAATTACGAAAAAAATGTGCTTCATTTGTGCTTTCATAATGGCGGACATCTTTTGAATAATTTGTAAAGTTCATTTGCAGGTATTTACATGTTGGTAGGTTATAAACAAACTGACCTGCTGCAGACTTTCTTTCACACTTCCTGTACACCAGCAAGAGTGTCACATAGTTCACTTTACAAAATCCTTTCACATTGGAGTTAGAGAAAGAAATGTAAATGCCGGTCTCAAAGTTAGAACAATAAGCAACAATTTGACAGAAAACATTGTCGGATATATGACCTTTGTCTTTGAACACACAGCAAATGAAAAACGAAAAAACAAACCTTAAAAGCATCTTTATTTCCCATTCAACTCCTGAACTCCAGCATTGTTATTTTAAAGGTGGTGCAACACCCCCACACCAGTAGTTCCAGAGCCTATGTGATTGGGTGGCATTACCCGAGTGAAAATGATTAAGCAATCAATCAAATAGTGTTTGTATAGCGTGGCTAATCACCCCTGGGGGTATCCAGGCGCTGTGCTGCAGGTCTCAGTCGAAGAGCAAGGCCTTGAGTCCCTTCCTGAAGTGGGTCAGTGAGGGTGCAGTGAGGAGGTGGAGGGTGTTCCAGACTCTGGGGGCAAGGTGGGAGAAGGAGCATCCTCCAGAGCAGCTGCAGCGGATACGTGGTGTCTGAGCGAGGGCAAGGTGTGCAGCGCAGAGGTTTCTGGTTGGATGGTGGAAGATCAGGTGGCGGTTTATGTAGGCTGGTCCGTGGTTGTGAAGGACTTTGTAGGTGTGGGTCAGGAGCTTGAAATGGCATCGCTTCTGGACGGGGAGCCAGTGGAGGTCTTTTAGGTGCTAGGTGAAGTGTGTCCTCTTGGCTAGGTTGAGGATCAGTCTGGCTGCTGCGTTCTGGATTGTCTGGTCTTTGCATGAATTCGGTGGTGGTACCGGCACAGAGTGCGTTGCCGTAGTCAAGCCGGCTAGTAATGAGGGCCTGCGTCATAGTTTTCCTTGTGCTGATAGGGAGCAATGACACAGTGGGAATCCGATGGGGTACCGTTTAGTACCTGATTGGTATCCTAAATTAAAACGTCGCTGACAGCAGTTTGAAGGTGAGGTGCAAATCTTACTCCTTGCCCCTTTCTCACTTGTCAACTGATCAGGAGTCCATGGAAATCTAAGGTGAACCATCTAACGTGCTGTAAGCATGAAAGTCGGGGAATGTATAAAATTTCCAGCACATATAATATTTGAATGTCACATTGTGGCTAATAATTTTGATAAGCAAGCTTTTTTTATCTGAAAAAGCGACACTGGAGTCTAGTAGAAGAAAATGGTGAGGGCTAAAAGGGCCTAGACATTATATTTTGCACAAGTTCATCTATGTGGAAAAAACGATTACATTTGATATCAAAATGCCGGGAAAATTCCTCCATTATTAGGCAGCCACATGTGTATAAACTTTATGCACGGACTTTGAATGCCAACATTGCAAGCTGACCTAATGAGAGTGGGAAGAAATGTAGGTTCTACTCAAGCATGGCGAAGTTAGTCACGCCTATTATAAGGAGAAAAAAGCAAAACTGAACTGAGACCAACAATTGTAAATGCAAGAAGAAAATTAACCTTCTAATACCAAACAGCTTATGACAGCCTAGAAAAATACATTCATCTAGGAAAACATAAATTAATCAGTAAGAAAGAGATTACACAAGACAGTTTAATTACCAGAAGTCTGATCATCGATGGTAGTAAACTGAAGGAAAAAAAGCTCCTTCGGGGGAGGAGGAGATGAGCTCACTTGAAGCCTTCACCTCAGGCAAAGTTGGAAAATATTCTTATAAATGCGCACAGTCTCGTCCATTAATTATCGGCAGGCATTATTGTAGGAATTACTTAGATGACATGCAGGTTTCTACCAATCTGGGTAAAAAAGAAAACAGTTGAAGAGAACTCAAAATCGGAAAAGAGGATCCCGAAATCAAGAACAAACACAAACCCTGACAAGGCCAGAGAAGATCCCCAAACAACCATAAATAAAATAAAAACTAATTTCTGTTTAACTTTTCTGCAGGAGCTTCATCAGCAAATGAAGTGAATGACATTTAGCAAGACTTATTTAGTTCCCACATATAATTTGGATAAAGGTGCGATAGCTAGGCAAACAGATTTCTGAGGAAGTGGAAAACGTTAAAGGTTCACAATGGAGGGGGCTACTCTAAAGAGAATGTCAAGTTACTGTCAACCTCAATACAATGCTTCGAGACTCTAAGAAATCTCAATGATTTACATATTGAGGGTGTGATGAACACCAGTTTTCCTGTGACGTAAAGGAAGTATATCCTTCTGAAAGGGTAAACCCTGGAATGAAATCACCATCCAGATGTTTTTATTACAAGATAGTGATAATATTGATATATTCTTGGAATTAGTGTTCAAGAAAATACACGAATTTAATTTGTACAACAAAAAAAGTGATAAGCAACACATGCAAATCAGAATCATTAAACACACTGTAAAATAGCCAATTAATTGCAATTAACCCTACAGATAAAAGTAACATGGTGCTAATGGCAAGTACAAAAAATTAAGAGGCAGAGATATAAAAACAACTGGAAGACAAATTGTCTTTAGTTTCTTGCGGCTCACACCTACGTAAAAGTTGGGAGCATAGCTGGAAACATTGCTTCAAAACTAGGGTGGCTCTCTTAAAAGAAATTGGCGCACTAGTATATCTCTTTGCCATAGCAAAACTTTTAAATGTACTGACAAATGTAGGCACATACGCTACCTGGGAGACCTATTCTCTGTTCTCATCAAAATTAATCCTTTGATGAGTTTAAAGAAAAGTAAAATACTACCCGAGGAGATAGCTCAAATGAAGATTACATTCCCAAATGGCAATGAATTGGAAATTCATGCTCTAGATTAACTAAAACAGCAATGTGAGAACCGAGTCAAAAAAGAGAGAGCGATTGCTGGCCTACTTCAAAAAAGGTACACACCTGTGAAATGGTACAAACGGAAAAGAGAGAGTGAGTGTGTGCGAGTGTTTTTATACTCACTCTACAGAAGAATTAGGGTGAACTACACTACCTTTTACCAAGTTGTAAATTCATAATATGCTCCTCGTGTGCAAACATGTATCTGAGTTGGTGGAAACAAATTGGGTCTGCCTTTGATCTATAGGTAATTCCATAAACACACAATGTTATGGTTCTGAGATACTGATTATCTTCTCTTGTTGTATGATGGGACAAAGGAGCTGTTCCTTGAATTGTTGTACGAAAAAGTTTCATGAATTTAAAGTCCCCTGAGCCACAATCAGAAATGCTACAACATATGGCAACTGACAAATATTCATTGCTGAGGCCAGGGTTCAATCAAGAACAAAATCTATAGCAGGAGAAAGTATCCACTAAGCGACCAATGCACATCAACCAGGTCTGAAATAATTGATTCTACATGAAGAATTGCTCTGGGTCAAAACAAATTATATCGAAAAATATTTTTATGAAAAATCTAAGTACAGACCATAATAGAACTAGTAAGAAGTTGGAAAGTTATTAAGGGATCTAAGAGAGCACGTTTGAGGTGAACAAGGAGAAATTGCTAAGGCATAAAGAGATTAGTGCATTTTATGATGCGCTGAGCTTGAGCCTCACCGCTACAGATAGCACACAGAGTTCCTCATTTGAATCCATCTTGGAAAAAATGCACTGAGCAATACAGTTAAAAGGGGTAGTTTAAAAAGAGCTTCAGACGGGCACCACATTTTACTAAAAATGTAACTAAACACCAACCTCCAAATAATTAGTTGCCTACAAATCCAAAAGGTTTTTAGAGAGGTAAGAAGTGTAACATATATAATTATGCCCTGCATAAAAAAACAAAAATTGTGAGACCATCAAATGATGAAGATTCAAAAGGATGCAAAGTTTTATAAACTATGGCACAAAATGAGTAGTACCTTTTACGTCTAGGGAGTATGATAGTGTGTGGGAAGCACAATTAGACCTCTTTAGGACATCTTGAATAAGGTGTGAATTTGATCTGAGTGCAAACACGAAAGAAGACCCAGCTTGACATTTGTGGAAGGCCACACTACTAACATGATAAGCTTTTGTTTGTGTAAGTGATGCATGTGCTCCCGCTTAATAGGAGAATTGATCACAAGAAGAATATGTCAAGCTTCAAAAAAGACCAATCTTGAAAATGTCTACTTTCAAACCAAAAGGACTGTATATTAAATCAGGGATACTGGAGTTTAATTAAGCACATTTTTCTAGCCTGCTAAAAGTTGGAAACAATTATTATAAGTGGCTTTTAAATAAAGAAGCATGTGTCTAAGTTAGTTCATGAACAAACTGAATAAATGTAGGTTCAAGGAATAACCAGGTGTTGAACTGGGCGCACATTTAAAGTAGAGAGACAATGTAGGAGGTGACATAGCATTAACTTTGTTAAGCTATGGTAATAGGATATCTCCTGCTTTGTTGAATGTCAGGAAGAAAAACATGTATTTGAAAAAAAATAACCTTAAAATGACAATTAAAAAAGTAGATATAAATGGACAATAAGACGGGAATACCTGAACGAATGAGTCTAATTGTGTAGAATGCTTTACTGAAAGTTTTCACATTGCCCTGACAAAGTCAGTTTGGTGGATGTGCTCAGTGCAGTGGTGTACACATGTGGAACCTCCGTGATATGCTGTGAAGATTTTAAGTTCTGTAATAAAATACATGAAAAGCTAGAATAGTACCAGCCATGTGTTAACATTATTGTATGATAACTTTGTGAAACTGTGGCAAGTTTGAGTCAGAAACAAGGAGAACGAGAAGAAATAAGTAGTGCTAGGGCCACTGGGGTGTTGAATGTCAAATTGTGGACGCAAAACAGAAACCTAAGACACAGGTGGGGGACCGGCCCGAGACCTACCCAAATCATCCCTCCCCCTAAATGGGGATTCCTTTAAGGGAGACAGAGACACACATCCACCATCACTGCGTTAGAGAATATACAATTCTCAGGCCGTATTCATTACAATCCACATAAACACGACATTTTATATCAA
Organism: Calotriton arnoldi; assembly: GCA_963921515.1. NCBI lineage: Eukaryota > Metazoa > Chordata > Amphibia > Caudata > Salamandridae > Calotriton > Calotriton arnoldi. The sequence goes on from CAWUFW010002645.1 coordinate 771,845, forward strand.
CAAAATTATTCAATTATCCAAAGTTTCACATGACATTTACAATATTTACATCAAGAATCCTTTGATTAGAGGAACTAATACATGTCATCTCCTAGCAACAGATCCTCAAAAAGGAGTCATGGCTGGCTACTCCCCCAGGCACCATGGCATTGACTATTCCAAATGATTTGGGACCGTGGTCCCCATACCGCAAGTTGCAACTCACAAGGCGAACTCACCTGCCCCCTCAAAATAGAGGGAGCGTGGGCCAGCATGAAAACTGGACCCACAACATACCATGCCAGAGCCACCCAAGAAGGGATTCCCCCTGGCACCCAATGGGATGGGCCTGGGCAACCAGGCCATACCTTGGTCCCCTGGCGTAAACGCCATCCCCCGACATTCTCCGGGGCCATGTAATGGAGTACCGTGAGAGGCTAGGGACAATCGCTGTGGCGGGAGTCCCAACCCCTTCTCTACACCCCCACGGCAACCCCAGCCCCGGTTCTAAGCCAAAGGCTTCCTAATTCTGAATTGGCCTGTACTTCAATTACTGATGCCAAGGTTGTCCACCTGTTTTGTGACCAGACATGACTCCTTACCCGCCCCACAAAAAGAGACTGTCTAAGGGGATGGGAGGGTGGGAAAAAAGGCAGCTTCACAGCCGCGTTCCAGCAGCAGCGGCAAGCTCAAGGGCACGGCCAAAGCAACAAGGTCGTCGGGGGCAGCCAGGCGAGGAAAAAAAAAACAGGTACTTGTGTGGGAATGCATTCCCCCTTTTATCCTCACCTGGCTGCCCTCACCACCACCCAGGTGCCCCCCCCTCACCCCTGACGGCCTACCAGCCAATCACCTATTGCGGGCGTCCTGCCTGAAAAAATTCAAAACTGTGGCGCCACTGTTGGCGCCGCCCGGCACCGGTCCGAACCGGCCCGCACCTGTCTTGGGGGCTCGCCATCAGTTGGCGTTGCCCCCTGGGCCAAAATGTTGACCTTGCTACAGAATGACATTCAACTGCGATATTATTAAAGGAATGTGATATAACCCAATGAGTATGACAGAAGATTACGACATCACCTTAGGAAACTTTAGCAAACAACACTTGAGCAACCAACTGCGAAACCAGTGTTTCACTCCAAGAGCCTGACATCCAACTAAGGGATAACTTCACTAACCTGACACCACGCAATGGGATCACCTCAGAACCGGACATCAGATTGTGTATCACTCCCACAGCTTGACATAAGGCCCCAACGAAGGCAGATCTCTCTAAATTTATGTCATAAGGGAACAGAGGCAACTTTAATATTAAAAATAAACCGTTTTGGGGGCGTGGCCAAGATGGCGATCGGGTAAGACGCGGCTCATTCGTCTCCCCACTTCCATCTGTCTGTCGGGCCGTTATCAGATGAAGAAAGCTGCCCGAAATCTTCACAAAGTAGCGGGAAAGGAGTGAGAGTGTGGCGGACGGCAACCGGAGACAGGAGACCCCCACGGAGACGGTACAGCAGCGAGGGCGCCGGAGATTGCTTGCGTCGGTACAAGATGGCGGCTGAGCTCTCACGGTGACGGAGGAGAGCAAAGGATAACGCCGCCACGAAGAGGAGACCGCAGACGCCGGAAAGCAACTCTGAGGCGGCGCCACGACAGTTGTGAAAGTGCAGAGTTTGGCTCTCGGGCCCCGACATCGGGAGACAAGTAACGAACATCTCAGCGGGGCCCAACTTTCCAGGCTCCGAGGAGAGGAAGTCCCCGGCCTGCGATGGAGCAAGTAAGCAGTGTGGAGGGAAGGGGACAAAGCGGAGACCTGCTAACGGGCGGCCGGATCGTGAACGCCATGGGGATAGTGCCTGGGAGGCCCTTGTGAGCCAGCTGAGAACACTATAAGGGCCCAGATCCAGAAGGAGGCCTTAATTTCAGTCGGGCACCCGAGAGAAAAGAGGCCCGGCATACGAGGACACAGAGCACCTTAGGGCTAGATACCAGTAGCAACACGTGGAGGACTGGGGAAGAAGAGAGATCTCTGGAGCCCACTCGCGCAGTAACACGGACACGGGGGCACGGTGTGAAAGGGGCCGCGAGAAGAAAAGGAGAAGGCACACAGCGGCCGAATACAAAAGTGGAGCAAGGAGAGCGTAGGAGGGCTGTGGAGGCCAAATCAGCACCCAGAAGCGGGAGGAGGCGCATAAACACAAGTGACTGCAGGAAAGGGCCCCGAAAGGAAGGAGATCAGAGAACGAGGCAGTGGAACATACAGTTAAGGGGACGCAGAGGGGACTCGATCGCTCAGCCTGTTGAAAAGGACGAGTGCACAAAGGTTCCTCCAGCATACACCCCTGCGGCAAGGCCAATAAAAGGGGAAAGAAGTGGCCTAGAATACCGGAGTGTAGGAAGTGGTGAACGGAAAGGTGTACAGGATGCCAGCATGACTGCAGTGTGTGGGAAAAAGGACCGTACCCTTAAAGAAATGCTGACCAAACCTCCCGCGCAAGCTGGCGGAGAAGGACGCACGTCCCCCAGCCCACAAGCGTGGCAAGAAACGGATCCGAATGAGACGCCGGTTACCCGTGCTTTCTTAGAGATGCTATTTAATTCCCTACGTGAGGACTTACAAACTCTAAAAGGCGAAATTGCATCGGAGCTGAAAGAGGTAAGGAAGGACGTAGACGCAGTGGGCGAGAGAGTAGCTGACATGGAGGAAAAAAAACAAGCTCGCGAGGAGGAAATGGAACAATTGCAGCAAGAGGTTATACGGCTCAAGGCACAACAAATCGACCTACAGGCACACGCTGAAGATTTGGAGAACCGGTCGCGTCAGAATAACATCCAAATCAAGGGGGTTCCTTCAAAAGAAGAGGGCTCGGATATCACTCAATACCTATAGGGACTGTTTTGCCACATCCTAGGGGTCCCTCAGGACTTTGAATTCAAAATAGATCGAGCACATAGGGTGGGGTTACAGAGACGAGCACCAGCGCCTCACCCGGATATTCAAGCTTATTTACCGGACTTCCAGCTGAAAGAGCTGATACTACGTAAGGCCCGGGACAAGCAACCACTTAAATACCAAGACCACCCTATCGCATTGTTTCAAGATCTAGCCGCAATAACCCTGCAAAAAAGGAGAGAATTCAGACCGGCGACAACATACCTTCGGAACCAGGGAGTGGCGAACTTCTGGGGACACCCGTTTAGGCTTATATTCAAATGGCAGGGCAAACTACATCAACTCCGTTCACTGCGAGACACTTGCCGGATTTTAAGGATCGAACATACAGACCAGGAAGAAAACGGAGGACAGGGCCGCTCTACATCTCAGGGAAGATGGCAGAAAATAGGAGGAGGCCACACTAAGGACTATAGAGGGAAGCCGGACCCCTCCACGATAGCACAGGAGAGACAAGCCGTATTAGATTCTTTGTCTAAAGAGAAGATGCCTCCGGAAGGCGACTGAGGGGACAAAAGGCAGATAAGTGCATTCACTAAGGCCCGGCGGGTGACTGGGGGGGATTTCCCCGGGAACGGGGAGGCCTATATGGGATTGACCACACCATGCACCCAAACTTTTTCTGTACCAAGGACACGTGGGACCGCACTGCAGGTCCTGGACAATACGGGGAACTGTTGGGATTTCAGTCGGGGTTAGGGAAGGGAGGGGAAGGGTCTGGCATTCAAGATATAAGGGCTACAGGATCTACCAGTAGGGCTGGGGAGGAGGTGGAGAATGAGGGCGGGGGACGGAGAAGAGGCATAGGCTTGCAGAGATATTTCTGGATAGCAATATTTTTATCCACGTAATATGTCATATCACAACTTGAAAGTCCTTACGCTTAATGTGAAAGGGCTTAATAACCCCACAAAAAGAAAAGCTATCCTTTCATATTTGGAGAACTCGGAAGCAGACGTGTGCCTCCTTCAAGAGACCCACTTAATACCCAAGGACTGGCACCGACTGCGGTCGAGAGTCTTTCCCCAGCAATTCTTTTCGTCCACATCAGACAAGAAAGCAGGAGTGGCAATTTTGACTGCTAAGCGATTTCGGGGGGGAGGTGAGAGACAAAATAGCGGAAATTAACGGGAGGCTTTTGGCATATACATTACAGGTCGAGGGACAGATCATAGCGATTGGGTCGGTCTATGGCCCCAATGTGGGCCAAGAAGAGTTTTTGAAGCTGGCTCTTTCAGAGGTCCTGAACAGTCAAACCTGTATGACACTAATCGGGGGAGATTTAAATATAGTCATGGAGGCAGCCAAAGACAGATCGGGGAGTCGTTGCACACAAGGGGGTGAGATCTCATGATAAGGGATTAGATGGCTTAGTTCCATGGGATTGGTAGACCTGTGGCGGGCTAAATATCCTCAAGTATCGCAGCATTCATTCTATTCTCATGCTCATGGTACGTATGCCCGTCTGGATTACCTATTGGGCACGGCGGAGCTGAGCAAACTAGTGAGGGAAACGAGCATAGTGCCCGCAGCGCTCTCAGATCACGACACGGTGACTGTCTCCCTGCATTTACCTGCACAATGGAGACACTCTGGGGGGGGTGGAGATTAAGAGAAAGTCTGCTACATAAGGATACAGTGATGAAACAAATCACTAAATGCATTAAAGAGTATTTAGAGATGAACGACTCTACAGACATCTCTATAACCATGCTGTGAGAGGCCATGAAGGCAGTGGTTAGGGGGGAGATAATAGCAATCACGGCAGCAGAAAACAAGGAACGGAAAGAAAAAAGAGACCAACTATCAGCACAAGTCCTAGAACTGGAGCGGGTGCAAAGGCGGACAGGAGCGCCCAGGGTATGAAGGCAGCTTAAGGCGGCGAGGATGCAATTAGCAGGATTAGACCTTGACATCGCTGAATATGCGGCGATATGGCTAAAATATTCCTACTAAATAGGGGGAGACAGGACGGGACGACTGTTAGCGAGCAAGCTTTAGAGCCCGGACACAACAGACTAAGATCCAGGCCATTAAAAATAATAAAGGGGAAACTCACTGATGACGAAGATATAGCTTATGCTTTCAGGGACTTCTACGCGGAACTATACACGGGGAGAATAGATCCGAAGAGCTCATGACGAAATATCTAGACGGGGCCCACACATCTAAGATAGCTCAAGAACAGGCAGAGATGTTAGATGACCCTATTAAGCTGGAAGAAGTGATTGGAGTGATTGCAAGACTTAAACCTCTTAAATCCCCGGGGCCAGATGGGTTCTCGGCAGGGTTTTACAAATCCTTTTGTCATATTCTAGCGCCGGTTTTAACACGGCTGTTTAATTCTTTTGGGGGACCAGGATAAATACCTCCTGGAATGCTGGCGGCGGCAATTGTGGTCCTACCCAAACCGGGAAAGGATAAAAAAGCGTGTGGTTCGTACTGCCTGGTGTCCCTTCTCAATGTGGACTTGAAAATGTTCACAAGCATACTAGCCTAAAGATTAGATCCCCTGATGCCCGGGATTATTGAACCGGATCAAACTGGTTTCGATCAGGGTCCGCAAAGTGGAGATAACACAAAAAGGGTTTTACATCTAATAGACAAAGCACACCAGACACGCATGGACGCTTTAATACTGACTGTGGATGCCGAAAAGGCATTCGATTGAGTAGATTGGGGATATCTCGAGCGAACCTTGAATCATTTCGGTATAGGAGAACGCTTCCGGTCATGGATAGCGGGATGCTATAGTTCTCCCACAGCTACAATTAGGGTTAATGGATTCTCATCCCGGCCCTTTTCAATCCAATGGGGCACTAGGCAAGGGTGTCCGTTGTCACCACTCTTATTTGTCCTATATATTGAGCCGCTAGCCCAAAGGGTCAGGGACAATCCCGAGGTAAAGGTCATCCTATTTGGGGGGGGAACAGCATAGCATAAGCTTATATGCCGATGACATACTCGCTTCACTGGAGTGTCCCGAGAGATCGCTCCCGGCCTTCTTGGAAGAAATGGATGCTTTTGGGCGGGTCTCTGGGTTCCGAGTTAACGTTGGGAAATCACAGCTTCTCCACTTAACGGGATCACTACTAGGCTCGGTAGCACAGGGACACCTCCCTTCGGGTATCCAAGCAGCAGATTCTATTCCCTACCTGGGGATCGAACTAGCTTCGACGGTGACACAAACGGTCACGCTTAATTACGCCAAGCTAAGCCGACAGATCACGAGAGAGCTAAATAGTTGGAAGCATCACCACTTATCGCTTTTAGGCCCTGTAGCTGCAGTTAAAATGACAATCTTGCCAAAAACATTGTACCCATTTCAGACGCTACCGGCCTCTCCACCCAAGGGAACGCTTACGAAGTTACAAAAAGATATATCTCACTATGTTTGGGCAGGTGGACGCCCGCGTATGCAAAGAGAATTGGGCTATTTGAAACCAGAGGAAGGAGGTTTGGGGATCCCTAATCTCCTGGAATATTTTAGGACTGCCCAATTAAGATACTTAGTAGAGTGGAATAGAACAGAATCAGAGAAACACTGGTTCTTCCAGGAGAGGGCATTGGCGGGGTTACCTTCATGGAAAGTACCCTTTTTAAAGAAGGCAGATAGACCACAGAGTCTCTTGAGGTCACCTGTTACAAAGCCACTGCTAGAGGTATGGGAAGGGGTAGCTACCAAGAAGGAGCTTACGTCGTTCCTGTCTCCGATGTCACCATTGACGGACAACCGAGACTCACGCCAGGGTTAGATGCACAGGCATTTGCGGCATGGCAGTCTACTTCTTGCAGGGCGGCAGGACATCTATTCGACATTGAGGGGATCATTCCATTCACACAGTTAAAACAAGACTACTCAATATCTGAGTCAGAGCGATTTCATTATATGCAAATTCGGCAAGATGTACAGACAAAGGTCAGTCGAAAACTGACCAGATACGAGAAGTGGTTGGTCACAAAAAACTCAGATAAAAAATTGGTTTCCGAGCTTTATAATATGCTGCGACAAACACCCCCTCTACAACCTACCACTAGTCAGAGACAATGGGAAAAAGAACTAGGGAGAGAACTATCAAAGAAAGAATGGGGAGAAATTTACTACAGGGCCAAGCACACAGCACGGAACACGGCCAGCAAAGAAACGGCTTTTAAAATAGCTACATATTGGTACTTAACCCCTGTGCGTCTCAATAAAGGGAATCCAAATCATAGCCCAACGTGCTGGAGAGGGTGCGAGGAGGAAGGAACTTTACTGCATTTATTATGGGATTGTCCACATCTATCAAAGTATTGGTCCAACATATTAGATTAAATAGATTTACGGTTTGGCACACAGATCCCACGATTCCCGACGTACATTGTCCTAGGGCTTCCTAGCCCCTTAATGTTTCCATTGAAATCTCGCAAGGGGAAACAAATGGGTCTGGCCCTTGGGGCTGCACTTCAGAATATCTTGGAACACAAGTAACACCCACATATATAAGTTGGCTCCACAGAATGTGGTATATCTTGGGGATGTAACGTATACATGCCTCAATAACAAATTCTGAAGCAGCATTTAAAGAGATATGGAAACCACTTCTTACCCTACTGTCGGCGGAATTTCATGAAATTACATGTCCGAGATGTCTCCGGATAACAAATACAGGAGAGCCCCAAGATACACAATGAATCCTGAATCTAGGAAGGAAGTGATAAGACAGATCCAGAATAGAAACAGACAATGCCAATGCCTGGGGGGGAATTGTTAGAATTTTGATTTTGTTTCAATTTTTCTAATTCGGTTAGGTATGTCTTTATTATAAGCTGTATCCCACGAATATCATGTGCACCAGAGCAGAAGAGATCTGTAATACGTAGATGGAGATTGTACTAGAGAATGTCTTAAGTATGATAGGGGGCACAAGAAGTGGCGATACTGTCATAAGCTGATGTTTTGTTGATGACATTAATAAAAAACAGAGTTAAATTTAAAAATAAACCGTTTTACTGAACTACAAAAAAAAAAAAAAAAGAAAGCGCACTATTAAAAAAAATCAAGACAAAATACACTGGTAGCTAGGGCACAATTAAAATCAAAGCAGAGGTAAGATAAAACCTACCACATATAAAAGAAATAAAAAGGAATATCTGATATACGAGTAATTAGGTCTGGCGCAACAGGGGCAGCTGTCTGTCAGACTTACTGTTATCATGTCCTTAAAAATGAATAGACTAGACTTTGGATCCACCAAGAGGAGTATTGCTCTCTCCATTCTTGCAATTGACTGTTTGGTGTATCATTCCGCCTACTGGGGGGTGTTTTTATTGCAATGATAGACTATTTTACATCTCAATAGTACACTGCATCATCACACATTAAATTCTTTATCTGCACTGGATACAGCAAGCCATCATGTTTTGTTTTTTTCACTACAGCATGCTTTTTTATAATAAAGGAGATCCACACAATGCTTAATTTGAGCCGGTGTTTTCTGGTGCTCAGCACCAGCACTTAGTTGTCAACACCATCACTTATGACAATCTGCCACATGGTGGCGCTGTCTAATTCAGAAATTAGCACAACAAGTCATTAAGTAATTCAATATAAATTAAAAAGGACTAATACCGGACGCTCAAGCCATTTTTATAGTGTTGGGCGCCTGGAGTAGTCATGCTTGTGGAAGTGTGATGGTTAGTTGTTGTACTGGTACTGTCATTTGCAGGGCTGGCAGGGCCAATAGGTGGTGCAAGCTGCAGTGACCTCTAGACGAGGGCCCTGGCACCTATTTTTTTTTTTTTTTTTTACAAATTAAGCACTGGATCCACACCTACTGATTTGACAAGGATTGTTTGATATGTGGGTGTCATAGAAACAACTGTAGTGCACTACTAATGTATACATTCTCACTGCAGATAAAGTCTGGTAGGCCCACAGTGTTTTTTTTTATTTCCTTACTAGCTAGAACACTGCAGGCCCTATCCAACGGCATGATTACTTCCATTTTGTCTCAAACTGGAAACTCACCCTTATTTTAAGACATTGTGTCAGCGTAGAAGCCCTGCTGAGAGTGGCATCTCCAAAAATCATCAGGTTTCCATTCGCAAAAGAAAATGCTTTCAATGAATCTGCAAATTTGTAAAATGCAAACACTTCCGCTAGACAGACAAGAAGATTCAATAAAAGGATAATCATATGCAATAATAAGGACCATTTCTGCAACACACACACCCCAAAAAGGTGATTAAATAAAGGGCACAACTAAAACTCACATCAAAATGATTATTTTATAATACATGGGTGCCTGCAATCCTTGTATAAAAGCCCATCTCTAATTTCCTTATTACTGTCAAGTTGTTACATTTCTAGACAGCTTTAACAATGAAATTACATAGCTGCCCAGCTGTAATAAGCTATTACAGCTTAGTTGTGACGTTATAATGACTCCTGGCATGGCTAGCAGCCACAGTGAAAAGGCAGATTATGGGGCTGCAGTTTAAACAAAGAAAAGCCGAAATGAATGTTCGTTCTTACCAATATATTTTTCTAAAATGACAGTCATCTGATTAAAGGATACATTTATGGGATCTTGTTTATTTTTTGTAGGCAATTGGTCAATACAAGAAATATACAATATGTCTGCATGTTTCTACACTTTCTGAGCTACAGTATTTTTTTTTTTAAGTCTGACACACTAACTGATTCGTAAATCTTTTTGCAACAAATTACTAACTGGCTTTCTGGAGTGTTTAATTATGGAGCCAGAAAAGGCAAATTATGCCACGTAATGAGGCACATTTTGTAATAGTAATATTTCATTAGTTTGTCATTTTTACAATTTGCTAACACTGTACGGACCGTTGCACCTCATTAAAACCAGTTTAACACCCAAGTATAGCAATAAGCAACAGAAAGAAGGTGATCAGTCAACCTTTGCAAAGTGCTTTCTATTGTGCAGCAACACAGGTTGCTGCATTTTTAGTAACTTTTGAACCGTTTGAGCTAGAAACAATTTTTTTTGTTAAAATCTGGATTATATGGCAAATGCAGCAAATTTATAATGATGTGAAAATCACTGCACCCTCGTATAATTCCGGGGGCCCTGAATACTCTCTGCCATACCTTATAAGGATATTATTGCTAGTCACCTTGGAGTTCCATGACATTATAAAGGAACTCGGCCATCTGACCTTTTGCCTAGAACTTCCCTATGACTTGCAGTATCATTGTAATATAGGATAGAGAGTATTTTATTCCATACATAGTGCTTGGAAGGGTGAGAGGCCTTGTCGGCGCTAGGGTGAAAGCTTACGATATGGTGGGGATTGAAACAAGTTAGCTTTCTCACTAATTTTGCAATAAAAGCAACTGTTCCAACAGATCCTCAAACATTGCTTTTGGATAGGAGATTCTACGCGTGCGCAGGCCAGCCATGCAAACCAAGGCTTATTTTGCAACTCTATTAGGATTTCCACGAGCCAGTCCCCATGGAGAACGTGGGAGGTTTTTCGAAAAGACCACCAGGGCCCGTTCGGCATACGATATAATCTGAGCACTTTTAAAGCATTTAAGAGGGAAATATTTTTCAAAAAAAGTGTTGCTAATTGTTCGGTACATTTGTGCATATAATAAAAGAAAAACTATCGCGGTGCCTAATTACAGAGAAATTAAAGTGCCGCCTTTGTGAGGGGAGGAGAGCCTGCGGGCGGCTCAAGCATTGTGCAGCAGAGTGTCAACGGAGTCAGATGGAAACCTTCCGTGACTACCAATGCGCCAGGCACAAAACACACAACCCAGAAGCGTACGAGTGCGAGACAGCCAGCACTCGCCCGACGCAGTCAGCGGCCCTTCGGAAGTGACGTCAACCCATCCGGCTTCCTCAGGGCTACCATCAGGTCTTGCTCGCGAGAAAATGCTGGCGAGAAGCTGAGCACATCACTCCTATAAATCTGAAAACGACCAGTCTGTCATAGCTTCTGTGGCAGAAAGCCTGCAAAACCAACAGGGCACTCACTAATCCACCTAGTGCAGCATCAATGGCAATCTGTTTACATAAGTACGCTATTTTTAAGTGTGCTACTATAAAATGAGGAAACGCCCATCCGCCTTCACTCCCTCTTTCTCTCATCGTCACCTTTCCCTTCTGCTCTCTTTTTCTCATCCTCACCTTGTCCATCCGCGTTTTTGTCAGTCTCTGTTCCTTCTTCCTCACCCTATTCGTACCCTTCCTTCTTCCTCTTGTCCTCTTCAACTCTTTTTCTCTCGCTCCTCAGCCCTTTCCACACCTCTCCCGCGCCTTTTCCCCACCTCTCCCTCACCACCCCCTTCTTATTCCAGGAGGCTGTCAGTCACAATCAAACGCCATTTGCAAAGCGCCAAGGAGTCTGACAGAGGAAGAAAATGGCCCATGTCAGCATCTGCAGACCAGCCATCTTTAGCCTGGTATTCAACCAACAGTGCAAGCCCCTTAACCACCCAGCTCAAAAGAGTACCAGCCACCTCACCGGAAGTAGATGTGGGGTATGGGCCAGGATACCAACCTTGTGATATATATCTGTTTAATCAACAGTTACCTAGTATTTATGATGGAAAGATTCAGTTCCATTAAGATATGGAGACAAGGATTATGCTCTCAACTCTAATTCCTTAGCTAAGCAGTGTAAAAAGTCCACATTTCAAATTCATTTTTCTCAAAACTCATTTTGCAGAATAAGAACATCTTAAAACTTATCGTAATGCTCAGGACTACTAGTCCCATGAGGCAGGTCCAAGCCAATGTCACCAATGATCTTCCCATCATGCCACCACACGCCATAAGATGCCTCTCCTTTCTTTGACCCTCCTCATTTCTCTATGTGAACCAATGAACATCTCAGGCCTCCACCCACCTTCATTCTAGCGTCTTATTTGACAACCAGCAGCAGAAATCATCATATGAGACGGACACCATGACATCTCAATCACTATTAGCAAAAGACAATCCGTGCAAAGACAGAAACATTCTCCTACATCAAATAACCATATAAACATGATGCTTAAATCTTACGAGAAGTACTTCAGGGCTGGCCCTCTGGGTACTCCAGAGCTAGGTTGGATAATCCTCATATCAGTGTCCTTAATAGAACTGAAACTTTCCTTGATGAAGACTAGGACATTTTTCATTCTATGTCAGGACCGGGGGCGAGGAATATCTTAGTTCAAAACGTACTCGTCACCCGAGAAGCCATTCACGCAACAGGGTTAAAATAAGAATTCTTGAAGATAGACCAATCAGCTTGCTCTCATGATCTCTTCCGGTCCACCTACAACAAAAAAGGTTTTAGACAGCACAGCACTTCTGGAGGAATGAGCGCCAAAAAACAATATGTTGGTGTCAGATTCTGACATAACCCATCTCAACCATCTCGCAATAGTGGTCACAGAAACTGCCCCAAAGGGCTTCCTGGTGGAAATCAAAAGTTGATTGACACCTGCCAGATAGAGCTCCACTGTCTTATCTTCTTATGACCTAAGGCAATGAACCACACCGAGTTTCAGACTGTCTTCGAATTTGGGTAAGAGACCATGCGGGTGTCCAACTTAGTACATCTGACCTTCGTGAAAAAATTACTCCATCTGGGGTATACATTCTGCCAAATAGATCAAGGTTCTGACATCAGAAATCCTTTTACTGGAGATGCGACATAACAGCATATACAGCTTGGTCGAAATCTCCTTCCTGGAGAGAAAATCATTATCTAGACTGGACAGGAAAAGGTTGAGAATCGCAATTCTGTCCCAGTGTGTAGAGTATTTGGAATCTGGAGGTTTATATTACTTCTCAAGATTTTGCTTTCTAGACCATGTTCATCAGCTGGCACTCCCTCAATAGGAAGGTAGCCTGGAGTAATGGTGGACCTGAAGATATTGACAAATCTATAGGCCATTCTGGAAACAGCCAACTTAGTCAAGAAATACACTATATACACAAGTTTAGCCCCCATGTGATCCAGATACTGTCTCACCCATCAACTCGTTCATCTCTTCCGAGTGGATATGTATCGCCTATTGGTGCTGTCCAACCAGGTCCTTCTTAAGTTACTTTGTGTTTCTTGGTACTCTTTTTACTTAAACCTTTAAAAATTCATATATCTGGTCCCTCTTATTGGATTTTTGACATTTAGCTGAAAAGCCTGGGACAGAACAACACACCCTTAAATCCTCCATACCATGAGCTGAAGGAAGTGAAGGAAGTGACCCGAAAAGGGTCACCTGGGTTTCCTACAACCACCTTATAGCCTTCCCCAAAATGAAGAGTCGGTCAGACAGTAGAGAATACAAAACAATCGTTTATTACCAGTACTCTGCAGAGGAGTCCAATCTGACCTGCACCCTAAGATGTCTGCCGAGGGACTGGCCCCCCAACAGTCAGCAACGCATAATCATTCCTCCCAAAGGTCTCCTAACCACGCCCACAATGGAAAGTTACCGGCTTAGGCCGAACATGAACAAAGGAGGCACAGAGGGATGGACTACCACCTGCCAGATGGGTACATGTTATCACCAGCTCCAGGTTGCCGTGCTGGGTTTCGGCGGCTCCTAACGTGGGAGCCGAGCTACACACAAAGATAGGTATGCGAGGGCAAAATGGCCTATGTCAGAAGGCAACCTTGAGCAAAAGAGAAAATAATAACTGCATACAGCGTTCTGCTGAGGCAAGCAATAGGAGCAATGAGGCCTGGTGCAGACATAGCCTGGTTGGGATTACGAAATACAAAATGGAGTCACACTTGCTAACTAAAGCCCGCACATTGCAAGGATAACTCAGTGGGTTACATGACATGAATACGAATGGTGTCTCATTTAGCCGCACACTGCTAACCTAATATATTGTAAAACGAGTATATAACGAGAATGGGATTTTCAAATCTAACAGAACCTCCTTTTAGCAGGGGAGGCTAAATGCTTTATTGGCTAGCAGGTAGGGTCTTTACAATTCTAAGAAGGGGGAGGAGGGAAATGCACAAGGACAGTAATATCCAAAAGAAATAAGCAACATACGCATTGCAAGATATTTCTAATATTCAAAAATACCCTCATTGATCTGCATTATATTCTGTAGTTCCTGCAGCATCATCATGTTAGACACTTTATCAGTACAGCCTGACAATTTAGGGGCAGGGGTGAGTTTACTCACACAATAGGTACAGCATGCTGGAAGACAGTTGACACATAGGTAACACGTGAAGATGACACCTGCGATAGCCACTAGGAAAAGAAGTATCTTCCATCCCCAGGAGGACATCAGACCCCAAATCCACCCTGTCAAGGACCATGAACCATTCTTCTGATGAATATCGGATGCAAGCCTGTGTAACTTCTGGATAGCGGAGTATACGTTAGGGGTGTGGTCTGGGATGTAAACGCAGACATCTAAAACCATACGATTCTGAAGAGCAACAAGTCTTGTAGCCTGAAGCTCAGCTGTGATGTTGGTGAGTATACCTGCTGTAGTGTTGATGACCCCTTCAACAACCCTGGTGAGGCGACGAATGCTGACACTATTATACATAGGTCCCCAGAAAGGCACGATACCCTTCATGGCATCCATGAATTGCTGTAGAGTAGTATCTGTTTGATCAATATCTGCTGTGTCAATAAGTCTCCTGACTCAGGACAAGTATACACTTCTCCGCTGCAGCCTGTGGTCTTTGTGATAGTTGGTGCAATGTAAACAGGAGGTAGAAAGAAGAGATAACACCAGCCAGACCATCCCCTAGGAAGCCAGGTGTAAGCCTGCTCTCCACAAACAAAATATACATTAGGGGGGGTGAGCAAAGGTGGGCTACTAGTAGTGTTTAGTCGATAGGTATAGTTGCAATTGCTCTGACCCACTGGAATATTCCCAGATCCTTCGACACAGAAACTAGCTGCTGTATGAACCACAGGTACGGGCAGGGCTTTATCTTCGGTGATATTTCGTGCATGGAAACATTTAAAATATTCGATAACATTGGACCCCTGAAAATCCAACATTTTGTTTTGCAGCCATGTGGCATTTTTGTTACCCTCATAAACATTCATGCAAGCATGTGGATGTAAGGTACCCTCCTTTCCTTCCGTCCCAGGTGTATAACCCTAGTGTACTACTATGTATTCCAACACTGCCTCATAATCAGACTTGGTCATATTCATGGCGTCAGTATGATAATGTATATATACACCATGGAAAGCAACAGGAACCATGCCTCACAACTACTTAGGTAGGACAGTGGTAAAGACACCAGCAAATCATTCTTGTGCATGACTGAGGGGAGTAACCCACACACCCAACAATTCGTGACATTTGTCGTATTGTGTACCTGGTGAAGCATTTGGAGGAAGGCATTTTCAACATATGTCTGTCTATGTCTCTGTTTATGTGGGGGCAACGTAATGAACAGATGCTCAGGTGAAGCCGGGATAGTCCCTATTAAGGTGTGCACAGGATGCTGTTCTTCTAAATACCATACTACTCCAAACAGTGTTATCATTACTATGAGGATGAACACTACCACTACTATCTTACTCTTAATGGACCAACTAGACCACACAGGACCACCCTGCCCTGGTGGCGGTGCCGCTAGGGGCTGTTCTTCTTCCATGACAGCACTGCCAAATAGAAACATGAGAAGAACCTTAAGAACTAGAGCTACAAAAATACAACCGACCAGAGGGGCACAAGTTACCCAGCGTCCTTTTTAGAGCCTCGCTGGCAAGCTCCTATCGTTCATCAACAATGATTCTTTGAAGCACTCCCTCGTGGGGGTCGCGCGGTCGCGGCCCTTGCTGGAAACAAGTCCTTCTTCTCGCAGGATAGGACACCTGCCCTCCTGGGCAAGTACCCTCAACGATCCTGTCCAGTGTCTCAGGCAGTGCACCAGTGTCGTCACCCTAAGCTGACGCAGGCACCACAGATGTAGTACCTATATCCTAATCTCAAGTCCTTCCCTCACTCCTGGACTGTCCCTCTGGCGCACTGACCTTCTTTCGTGGGCGCAGATTGTACCTGTCAGCTCCAGGCACTGTTTCAGCAACAAAAAGGGGTTGAAACTCAGGCTCAGAAAGGCAGGAGGACTCAGGTGCCTGTGAATCAGATGGGGGAGAAACTGGGGCTGCCCTCGTCTCCGGAGGGACCGCCTCAAGCAAGGCGGCGTCACTCTCCGCTTCCCTCTGCACCCCCCTTAGCTGGGCGTCAGAGAAAGGAACAAAGCGGGGCACCCTTTCCCCTTCTTGATCAGCAATACCGTCTCGCACCCACTCGTCGTAGGGGAGTGGGAGAAGTATCCTTTTGCAGTGGGTGGCATGCACCCAATGTTTCCGGCCGTCGAGTTTCACCGCTGTTCGGGTGGCAAGCAGGACCAAAAGGGGGCCCTTCCAACGGGGCTCCAGGCAGTTCTTCCTCTGAAAGTTCTTGACTAGCACATACTGTCCGGGCTGTAGCTGATGCCCGGGCCCCTCTGGTACCGGCTGCAGTGTCTCTTGAATCTGTTGGTGAAGAGAACGAAGATAGTCTATCAGTAAAGGGTGCTCAATCTCAGAAAAGCGCTTTGGTCTTGGAACACCCCAGATGTTGGCAGGGCGACCAAACACTACTTCATATGGTGACAAGCCTGTCCTAGAATGTGCCGTTGCCCTGGTGGATAACAAGGCCAGGGGCAACGCATCTGGCCATCGCAATCCTGTGCTTTCCTGTATCTTTGCTAACTTCAGTTAGAGAGTACCATTGTACTTCTCAACCAGACCTGCTGACTGGGGGTGGTTGGCTGCATGAAACTTCTGCTTGATGTGCAAACCTTCGCACACCAGTTGGATGACCTTGGAATTGAAGTGACTTCCGTTGTCACTCCAAATCACACGTGGCAATCCGAAACGCGGGAATAACTCTTTTAGGAGTGCCTTCGCCGTCGCCATAGCTGTATTCTCTTTAGTGGGGTAAGCTTCAATCCATTTACTGAATGCACAAATCACTACCAGCACATACTTCAAATTGTTGACTCGTTCCATTTTGATGAAATCCATCTGGAGAACCTCGAAAGGGAAGGAAGGCGGTGCAAAATTACCAGAGGGTGTAGGAGTACCTTTCCCAGGATTATGTGTCATACAAATCATACAGTGTTTCACTAAATGAGTGGCTACCTTGGAAATATTGTCATTCTGACACACTGGGTCCAACACTTTACATATTCCCTTGGCGCTAATATGGGCTGGGCCATGGGCCATGGTAACCACAGGAAGTACATAGGCATTAGGTAACATCCATCGCCGTTTCTCGGACTTATCAGTCCAGCACCCATCCTCATCCAGACGCCCTGTACTCTCCTGCCATATTGCCAATTCGTCTAGGGTTGCCTCACTTTGTATCTCTTTGACACTCTCTACTGTATCCTCGAACTTTCCATTGTCTGGGACCCACCTAGCCGGACCAGCCACAAACATCTTTTTCATCTTTGATCTCGCTGTTTCCTTAGCTATTTGATCTGCGAACGTGTTTCCTCTACCAACATCATCTGTTATTGCTTTGTGGGCACTACATTTTATTATCGCTAACCTTTTGGGAAGTGTTAGAGCTGACAAGAGTATATGTATCAATGGGCTGTTCTGTATTCGTAATCCATGTGATGTTAAGAATCCTCTCTCTGCCCAGAGGCGTCCAAAATTATGGGCGACCCCAAAAGCGTACTGGCTGTCAGTATAAATATTGACAGCCAGTCCCTCACTCAACTCACAAGCCCTCAGAAGAGCAACCAGCTCCGCAGCTTGGGCTGATTGGTATGGAACACAGGATGTCTCAACTATAGTGTGTAATGTTGTAATTGCATATGCTGCAGTGGTGGTGCCATCTGGTAGTTTGAAGCAAGAGCCATCGACATATAGTTCCCCTTGGGGTTCAGATAAGGGAACATCAGTCAGGTCTACCCGTCCCTTAGTTTCCTCTTCCGTTCTGTATACACAATCATGTGCATCTGTGCCATTGCCCGCCGAAGGGAGGGGTAGTAACGTGGCTGGGTTCAGAGTGGCACATCTTTTGATGGTAATGTGCGGAGCAAACAAGGTCAGATCATATCCGGTCAGACGTGCAGTAGTAAGGTGCTGTGTCTTTGTCTTATTCAAAAGCGTATCCACCGCATGGGGTACCATTTCCGTGAGAGCAGTATCAAGAACGAGTCCCGCCGATTGTCTGATAGAAACTGCCACCACTGCGGCAGCTCTCAGGCAGCTCGGGAGCGCACTGGCTACGTTATCCAGCATTGCGGAAAAATAAGCGCAGGGTCTTTGCTTACCACCAAAGCCCTGTGTTAAAACAGAAAGTGCGCAACCGTCCGCCTCATGTACGTAAAGCACAAAAGGCTTCTGGTAATCAGGAGTACCAAGCACAGGAGCGAAGCAAAGCGCAGCCTTTAATTGCTCAAAAGCTTGCTGGCATGCAGATGTCCAAGGCAGGGGTTCATGCACTTCTTTAGTGGTCAGGTAAAGGAAGGGTTTTGTTAGTAAGGAATAATTGGGGATCCAGTGTCGACAATACGAGGTAATGTCAATAAATGCGCGCACTTCACGTTGAGTCTTGGGAACAGGCATATTAGTGATAGCAGCTATGCGTTCAGGTTAACCCTGGGCATCCAATTCCGCCCCGCTCGCGGAATTTGCGGAATTTAGGCAATTTCGTGTTCTGCGGAGAACGCGGAATTGCCAACAATTCCGCGATCCGCGGCGTAGCAGAATTATTTACTTGTTCGCGCTTTAAAATGCGTTCTAGCGCGCGCGATAGCGACTTACCGGGATTCCTGCGTTCGCCGACGGGTTTTCCTATCCGTTCGCGTGCGCCACGAGATTTCGGTAGCCGGCCGCGTTATCCCGCGAGAGTTTGCGATCGCGAACACGTCATTCGCCGCGCCATCGGACAACGCGAGAGTGTGCGATCGCGAACACGTCATTCGCCGCGCCATCGTGCACCGCGAGAGAGATTGCGATCGCCAATACGTAATTCGGGCGCGCCATCGGACATCCGGCGGAATGTTGGTCAAGCTCGCGATCCCGAACACGCAAAATTTTCAATCTGGAGAACAATAACATCGCAAGCAGCATAAAACCTTCTATAAATTGATGATTTGGATGAAAAAAAAACCTCAGATTGATATTTGGCTGTCCTTTTTTGTCAAACTTTTGGGGGAGAGGGAGGAAGTGCCACAGAGTCTCCTACTTCCTGTTCCTGTCCAGCAGGCTCCTCCCAGTGCTTTGTCCATCTCCTGTTCATTTTTCACTTGGATTTGAGCTGGAAGGATCACTCTTTGTGTCTGCTGCATCATTATTATTGGATTTGAGGATTTTGGGATTTGAGATTTGAGATTTTACAAGTAAGTTGGTGTTGTTTGATTGGGGCATTGCAGTTGCTGCAACTACAATTTTTGTACTTTTCATCATTTTTAAAACTAAATATTGTGGGTAGCCAGTAGGCCCAGAGCTAGTCATGGGTGGGGGCATGATGAAACATGATGAGACAACTGTTCCTTTGCTGTGTGATGTATTTATTAATTTCAAACATCATTTAGGGGGCATGGATAGCATTGGATTGAATTGCAAAATGTGTTTTTTGGGTGTATTTCAGTTTTTTGGGCTGTGTGTTAAATACATGCCTTAATTGTGTGTGGTGTGCTGCAGGCCTTGTTTAGCCCTGTGTATTTTCGTTTTTGCATTTTATTGCATTACAGGCAAAGCAGTGTGGTTTACCATGCAGCCTTTAATTTAATTTAATTTAATTTGGAGCTTGTAGAGCACACAGCTACCTCCAACGGAGGTGTCCCGGCGCTAACGGATACAATAAAAGCAAGTTGCCAGCCTTTGCCTGGCTATTATAGGCCTGTTTTCAGTACATTGTTTTCCAGGCCTCCTGCTTGTTGCTTGTGATTTGTGAGTGTCCATGTGGCTGGTAGCCATTTCTGGTGGGAGTTATAAGTGTGCTGCTTTTGCCATATACTAAGGCCTGCATGTGTTTCCTTTGTGGCCTAGGCTTCTTGTTGTGGGCCTGGCCATGAGGCTGGCGGCCATTTTGAAGCCAGGCAGTGTGTTTTTGCCATAGGCCTGCATTGTCTGTCTTCAGTTTCTTGTTGTGGGCCTGGCCATGAGGCTGGCGGCCATTTTGAAGCCAGGCAGTGTGCTTTTTGCCATAGGCCTGCATTGTCTGTCTTCAGTTTCTTGTTGTTGTGGGCCTGGCCATGAGGCTGGCGGCCATTTTGAAGCCAGGCAGTGTGCTTTTTGCCATAGGCCTGCATTGTCTGTCTTCAGTTTCTTGTTGTGGGCCTGGCCATTGTGAAGCCTGGTAGTGTGCTTTTATCCATAGTCCTGCAAGCTTGTGGCCTAGTCTGCCAACAGGCCTTTCATCCAGTAGGCGCAGAGGTAGTCAGGGGTGCATGAAACAACTGTTTCTGTGTGTTCTGTTGAATTTTTAAACATCATTGAGGGCACATGGATGGCATTGGATTGAATTGCAAAATGTGTATTTTTGGGTGTATTTCACTTTTTTGGGCTGTGTGTTAAATACATGCCTTAGTTGTGTGTGGTGTGCTGCAGGCCTTGTTTAGCCCTGTGGATTTTCATTTTTGCATTTCATTGCATTACAGGCAAAGCAGTGTGGTTTAGCATGCAGCCTTTGCCTGGCTATCGTAGGCCTGTTTTCAGTACATTGTTTTCCAGGCCTCATGCTTGTTGCTTGTGATTTGTGAGTGTCCATGTGGCTGGTAGCCATTTCTGGTGGGAGTTATAAGTGTGCTGCTTTTGCCATATACTAAGGCCTGCATGTGTTTCCTTTGTGGCCTAGGCTTCTTGTTGTGGTCCCTGAGGCTGGCGCCTGGCGGCCATTTTGAAGCCAGGCAGTGTGCTTTTTGCCATAGGCCTGCATTGTCCGTCTTCAGTTTCTTGTTGTTGTGGGCCTGGCCATGAGGCTGGTGGCCATTTTGAAGCCAGGCAGTGTGCTTTTTGCCATAGGCCTGCATTGTCCGTCTTCAGTTTCTTGTTGTTGTGGGCCTGGCCATGAGGCTGGCGGCCATTTTGAAGCCAGGTAGTGTGCTTTTTGCCATAGGCCTGCATTGTCTGTCTTCAGTTTCTTGTTGTGGGCCTGGCCATTGTGAAGCCCGGTAGTGTGCTTTTATCCATAGTCCTGCAAGCTTGTGGCCTAGTCTGCCAACAGGCCTTTCATCCAGTAGGCGCAGAGGTAGTCAGGGGTGCATGAAACAACTGTTTGTGTGTTCTGTTGAATTTTTAAACATCATTGAGGGCACATGGATGGCATTGCTTTGAATTGCAAAATGTGTATTTTTGGGTGTATTTAACTTTTTTGGGCTGTGTGTTAAATACATGCCTTAGTTGTGTGTGGTGTGCTGCAGGCCTTGTTTAGCCCTGTGGATTTTCGTTTTTGCATTTTATTGCATTACAGGCAAAGCAGTGTGGTTTAGCATGCAGCCTTTGCCTGGCTATCGTAGGCCTGTTTTCAGTACATTGTTTTCCAGGCCTCATGCTTGTTGCTTGTGATTTGTGAGTGTCCATGTGGCTGGTGGCCATTTCTGGTGGGAGTTATAAGTGTGCTGCTTTTGCCATTTAGGCCTGCATGGTTTTCCTCTTGGCTTACTGCTTGCATCCATCCCCTTTGCCAGCTGCAGCTCCCTGAATGATGTGATGAGCAAATAATTTAATGCCAAACAGGGTCCACTTCTATTACATTTGTATTTTTGTTGTTGTTCCTCTTCTTTCCTATCCTTCCTGACAGTGTACACAGTATACCATGAAAGCCCTTGTTGACAGTCTCACAAATGGCTACACTAATTTATATCTTTTATTTGTTTGTTTGTACTACTAGTAATTGAACCACAACAACAAATGCAACATTTCACTGATGTTCTTCTCCTGGCTTCTTTGCTTTTAGGTGCACAAAAAGACAAAGGAGGAGGTGTCATCATCATCACCCGTTGTACTGCCAGGCAGAAGTCCTGCTGCGCGTCACGTCCACGTGTGACCACCACAGACATCTCTGCAACTTGTGCACCTGCGTCCTGCTGACATCTGAAGAAGATGGGGCCAAAGAAAGGTACCAGGTCCTCCAGTACCAAGAAAGTTGCCAGTGAGAAGAAGAAGGAACAGAAGAAGGAAGTGGCACTTGCCAAGACTGGTGTGCCGGCCGATGTGTTTTTTGGTAAAAAAAAACTTATGCCTGCAGCAGCGGTGTCCGGCGGGGACCAAGCTGGGAGCAGCACCTCCGCATCAGCGGGCCCACCCCCAGCAACCTAGGCCCAAGCCCATGACTGTGGCAGAGGTAGCCAGTCTACTAACGACCAGTGATGTTGAAATGTCATTATCGCAAAGTAGTACCCAATCCACGCACTCGCAGGCGGAAACTCAGCAGATAAGTGGGCAACCACAGCCGCAGCCGCAGCCGCAACCCCAGCCGCAACCACAGCCGCAACCCCAGCCGCAACCCCAGCCGCAGCCGCAACCCCAGCCGGAACCACAGCCGCAACCCCAGCCGCAGCCGGAACCACAGCCGCAACCACAGCCGCAGCCGGAACCACAGCCCACAATAGTAGTTGTTCCACCTGAAGTAGGGGCAGTTCAGGAAATCGAGCTTTTTGCAGATGAAGAGGAGCAAGCCACTGTTCCAGAAGATCCATTGTCTTCCAGACCCCCAGCAAGGAAAAGGAGGGTTAGTCCATCAACTTCTTCTTCAAGCCCCGCTTCTGATGATCTAGATGCCACTTGGAAGCCACCAGCTCAGCCTGAGAGTGATGCACACCACAAGACAAGGCTAGTGAAAAGGAAGGTTCCAGAAAGCCTTAGAGTTATGGAGGTAGATGTAGACGAGGGGGGTGATGATGATGAAGAGCCAGTCATCATGAACATCACTCCTGGGCCTGTGGAGATGGAGACCAACATTATTAGACTATCCAAAATCGCTGCGAGGGATGTAGCACGGATACCACCAACACAGGTAACGCCAACACGACCTCCAGCTTCCATATTTGCCTTTGCAAAGGCCCGGCAGGGACCTACATCCAGCTCAACCACCACCACAGTAGGTGGTGGTAATGTAAGTGCACAGAGTCAAATTCCAGGCACACCCTCCAGTTCATCTGGTATTGTAAGTGGCACCTCCAGCAGCACCAGAAAGTTCTCCTCCCCAGTTTGGGACTTCTTTTCGGTTAGCAGTAAGGAGGAGAACATTGCTATATGCTCAATTTGTCGGCAGGCTGTTAGGCGGGGTAAGCTTGGTACAAACTATGGTACCGGAGGACAAACAAGTCATCTCAAAAAACACCACAGTATCAAGTGGGAGGCTCACCTACTTCACTTAGAAAAAAGTAAAACTGGACCCATTGCTGTTGTTGGGGATGAAGAAGTAGGGGAAGATATGATCGCGTGGAAGGTCAACAAGAGGGAGACATTTCGATCCCTACCCTCAGCAGTGTAGTGGTAACGCCCACATCCTCAGCAACATCTGAGTTGCACCGTACTAAGAGTCAGCCTGAGACACCAAGGCAACCGGGCCCTGCAATGAACAAAAGTGCGGCGTCGTTGAGCCTAACTGGGTTCAAGAAGAAGGGTGCACCGCAAAGGAAAATATTCCAGCCTACCATTGACAGCATGCTTAGGTCGGAGGGGCAGTACCAACGCAACCACCCAACGGCACGGTTGTACAATGCGAAGCTGGCTAAAATGTTAGCGCTGGACCTTCTCCCTTTTTCATTTGTGGAAGGGGTGGGTTTCCTTGAATTTGTGTCAGCCATCTGGCCTAAATGGAAGGTTCCCAGCCGGTCCTATTTTGCCCGAGTTGCAGTTCCAGCACTACATCACGATGTGCTGGAATTGGTTGGACAAGCTTTGCAGCAGAGTGCTGTTCACAAAATCCACCTGACAACAGACATGTGGACCAGTTGCCAAGCCACTGATTACATGTGCATCACTGCACACTGGGTCTCTTTTGTGGGGGTTAGAGAAAAGCTATCTGAAGTAGGTGCTGTTGACACAGCTGAGATTTTTAATGCTTCTCGGAAACATGCAACTGTAGCCATGTTCGCCATGGAGAAATCTCATACTGCTGCAAACATTTTGGAAGAGTTTAACAGCAAGGTCTTTGAATGGCTGCACCCCAGAGGGCTTCACATTGGTTTTGTTGCCACGGATAATGGCAGTAATATACTTAAGGCCATGACGCTTGGTGCCTATTTCAGGGTCCCGTGTTTGGCGCACTGCATTAACATTATAGTTCAAGACTTTCTGAAAAAAGAACCCATAGTCAGCAACTTACTGACCACCTGCCGCAGAATATGCACGCATTTCAGCCATTCTTTTAAAGCCCGGAAGCAGCTGAGGATCATTCAACGTGAATATATAATGTCAGTCAAAGCACTGATCCAGGAGGTGGCAACACGTTGGAACTCAACGTATTACATGCTTGACCGTCTGTTTGAGCAGTACAGACCAATCAATGAATATGTCATGCGAAGGGCAGATGCTACTGTGAAAGGCATGACCCTTCAGATGGACCAATGGTGCCTAGTTAAATCTCTTACAGAGATGCTTCTTCCTTTCGAGGTCTTCACACGTGAAGTCAGCAAGGAGGACTGTACTATGGGCCAAGCTATCCCATTGTTGCACATGCTAGAGCAACAGCTGAAGGAGGTGTCTGAAGCGTACAAAGGTGTGGAGGAAAAAAAAGAAGCATATGAGTTGGTGGAGAGCTTATCATGTCGCTTAAGTGAAAATGAAAGGGTGCAAAATAAGATTCTGTCAGAAGAACATTACATTTGTGCCACAATTCTGGATCCACGGTACAAATCGGCACTGCACAGTAAGACATTACTCCCTTTTTCAGAAGTGGATGTTGCCCGGTACAAAACTTGGATAGCTGAGGCAGCCAGTACATTGGAAAATGAACGGCTGTTAATTAAAGGCCTCAAACCCACGTCAAGTACTGCAGCAGGGCATCCGGCGTCAAGTTCAACTTCAGAGCCTGTGGGCAGTGCATTTGGTTCACAGCTGTCACCAACACTATCGACAACAGCAAGAACCGGATCATCAGCCCCAGTACAAACGGCACAGGATTGGTATTTACAGCAAGGACTTGCTAGGTCCAGTGCTGATGCAAAGACAAAAGAGGCCGAACAAAGTGTAGCACCCCAGAACATTGACCGAATGGTCCAGGCCTACCTGGATGACCCAACAGAGGTCTAATTGATCAAAACCCATTGCGGTATTGGTATGGCAAAAGGGGCCAATGGCCAGTGCTCAGCAGGCTGGCGATAAACTATCTGGCTTGCCCTGTCGCAAGTGTCTCTTCTGAACGTGTTTTCAGTGCTGCTGGTTCCATTGTAACAGTGAAAAGGACCAGTCTCTCACCCAAAAACGTGGAGAGGTTAACCATGATCAAAATGAATCAGCAATTTATACCACCGAATTACACAATACATGAATCAACACAGGAAGATGAGGACAGCGGCTCAGGTGACGGAAGTAGCGTGTTGGATGCTGATTACCTACTTCTGGTTGAACCCCCAGAGTTTGAGGACGAGCTATACTTCCCTGACAACTAGGCTTCCACTTCTTACTGTGGTTCTCCCTTATTTACTTCTATTTGTGTGTCTGTCTTTCTGTTTGGAAACTTCAAATCACAACAAATCCATCACCACCATCTTCGTATTTTATTGCCTTATATGAGTTTCAGCTGTCTGCATTTCAGTCCACTCCTCCAAGTCCTGCTCCTCCATCCTCCTGAATCGACCTAAATCTATTGCCCTCAAGCCAGATGATGATTGGATGTAGCATAATCGAAGAAAAACTAAAATCTTGCCTCGTTGAGTCTCTCCAAAAGAAGTGGAACATGATGATGACTACTATAGCTATCCTCCTTTCCGAGCCGATATAGACTGCCCATTAACTGAAGATGAGAAGGAACAGGTAATGAATGATGACATGCATTGGACGCTGACTGAGTGATTTGTGTTGTTGTTGTTTGTAGTGCATGTACTATTATCTAATCTACACACTAAAAGTAACTCAATGCAATGTTTGTTTCCATTCTTGTTTTTTAATAACAATTTTCTACTTCTACTGCAGGCCGATCCATTGCATTTTGAATATGGAAAGGGGACTCAATCTGTACACTTCTGCACACTGAGTTGGACAACACACCATGATGATGACCACAGGGACATAATATCTTCGCAGTCACTCAGTACGATCCGAGATGATTGATGGAATAACTGAGTGCGTTTCATGAGTGCATTAAAGGTAACCAAGTCAACAACAACCACTGCAGACCTACATGTCTGTGTAGTGGTGGAGTCGAGTGTGGTGGTATGACTGACAGCGGGGCATTGATTTAGTCACTTAATTTGTAAAATGCTATGTTGCTGTATATCTGCTTTGTCTGCCTCTGTCAAAAAAGGTACGCTAAATGGAGGATGGGTCAAGGGTGCCGTGGGCCTGCTCTGTCCTGTTGTTGGAGGTTAATGCTGGAAACAGACTAGAGTAGACATGATGTATCCAAATCCATGCCGCCTCTGAAAGTGTTCTTGTTGCACTCCACCGTAATTTAGGCATTTTTTTTCTACTTGATTTTTCAATATCCCTTTTGTTTTCCCATCTGCAATTACAGCCCGGCCCTTACCCTGTGCTACACTGGGAAAAACAACTCTCACTTACCTTACCAATGAATCTACATCTGCCAGGCAGGCAGTGGCGTCACCCAAGATTGATGGCCGGAGCGTCCATGGAAGGGAGGACCAAGACGAATGCCGAGATGCAACTCCCCATTTTGACCAGGATAACATACAGTAACAGTATCAACTTTCATCATCTTTTAAATTTGATTCATTTTTTGTCTTCAATCATTATTTCTGTGTGTTGTTGTTGTTGTTATTATTATGTTTGCTCTCTGCTTATAATTCAATTCCTCCCTACAGCTATTTTTGACTTTTCTTTGCTATCTTTAAGCCCGGGCCGGTACAACAGAACAGAAACTGTATGTAATTCGGGTCTCTCTGAGGGCAGACAGGCAAGGCAAATTGCATAATATACTGCTGCCCTGTACCTTTTTAATTGTCTAGTAGTAGTAGTTAGTAAGTACTATCATTAACCATCAAGTTATCATCATCATGCATGCATTTCCTTTTTCTCCCTTAACAGATTTATGGATATGGTTGTCTGCCAAGATTGTGTTTTGTTGTTGTCCATGCGTACTGTTTTTCTTTGTCAAACCTTTCCCAAAACCCCCCTTCCCAACCATTCATCAAACCCTAACCCTCTTCCCCCGGGCTGTGTGACTTATTGAGGTGTGACAAAATTAAATGTACACCAATAATTTATCACACGCTTGCTGGTGCGGATGTGGCTAAAGCAACAAAAATTCATTTTCAAGGCAGGGTGAGGATCTTCTTCTGCTTGCCCACCTATGAGCAGTATATTTGCGAGATAATTTTTTTACCAAAGGAACCTAATCCATCAGCATTAATTGCCGGCATAGATTGGATTTGTTGTCATCCTCCGAAACAGCACTAACGGTTACGCTTGTGTCGAGTGTACTGTAGGCCTAGTCGAGTGACTCGACACAGCTAGAGTTTGTAACTCTATGTACTAGGCTATCCCCGCCACCATTATGTTTCCTTGTATTTTGGCATATTATTGTTTCGCAGTAAGTTCCGTACTGTACTTCGTTCTACTACTCCTCCCACAGTCTCTCTCAGGCGACTGACTGTCTCATTTTCTTTTTTTGCAAATGCTACTGCCAGGGTCTACTACTACTACCACCACAACCATGGCATGTTGGGAAAGAAAACCATCATCACCATGCAGCCATCGCCGTGCCCAAGTTAAACATCAAGCACAGGTAAGAGAAGAAGTTTGGGGGAGGCATAATTAATAACGGAATTTTTTTCATTAATTCTATTTCACACACCCCTTTGAGTCCAGTTGCAGAATGCATAGATTAGGAGGAGAAACTGACAGTACTAGTAGGACAAGTCCCTCAGTGAGGGGTACCGCATCTGTCTGTTTGTGTCTTAGTAACTCAGCCAATTATTTAAATCAAACACTGGCTGTGGCACTGCACCAGCAAGGAAACAGTGTAACGTAAAACAGTAACCCCACCCAGAAAACATGAACAACATCGTATATAAAGTCTAAATATGTAATTTAATACCCTAACAAAAATAAACTATGTAAAAAAAATGCCACAACACCTGACCCACCCCTCTCCCTAACCCCAACCAATGTCCATGTCCCGGAACGAAAAAGTCCAACAAATGTCCAATAGTCCAAAACCCAACGCCCGATTCCCACCCACCAAAATAAGCTATAAAAAAGGGGCAATAAATAAATGGGGTCTCAGCGGGCTCGCCTCTCCAGGACACGGATGCGCTCCTCTAGGCGGGCCACGAGGCGCTTCAGCGCGCGGCAGTTGCATCTACAGGGGGGGGGGGGACAGCAGTGCTTCTTGCAGTGTGGCGGCGGGCGGCTGCCAGGCGGTGGCGCCGTAACACTGGAGGGGGGTGGCTGGGGCCCGGGGCATTGGAGGAGGCTGCAGCTGATGCCGCCTCCTCCTCCTCCTCCTCTAGAACCACCAGCCGCTGGTATTCAGCCTGTATGGCCTCGAGCTTCCGGCGCCGGGCCTTGGCTGCCAACTCCTTCCTGTCGACTTTACCTTTGGAAGGAGTAGCTATATCAAGAAGAAAAAACAAGACTATTGTAAAATATACTCTTAGCAAAGCAGTCAGACAAATTCATTCTACACATAGTGGCACAGTAGCACTAGCAAGCACAGTACGTAACATTTGCGGTATGTATCTATCCTCCCACTGCCTCGAACATTTGTGGGAGTTTCAGGCATTCCACCACCCATGCATCTGATTCCTATCAGACACCTATGCATGCATCCCACGTATCCTTCTCTGCCAGTCATAAATATAAAATCTCGCCCGTCCTTCCTCCTTCCACCCTTCTTTCTCTTTTCGTTCAACCCATCCATCAAGGTCATCTGATCTGACTTTTAGTCTTCTCCATAAAACTTTCACAGCTGAGTTGAAGTCCGATAGAAGAGGCCATTGGTTACTCAGTACACTCCCATTGCTAATGCTAAGTAAAGGGTGTCTTCTTCAACCGTTCACAACAACTTCCTACTTAAGTCTCAACAGTACAGTATACATTACACCCTTGCAGCGAGTGTAATGTCAATAAATAAGGATTAGGAATATAACTTACCACCGCCCGCCACTGCTGCTGGCTCACCCCCTGCAGCTCCTCCTACAACTGCCGCATCGCCTGCACCCTCAGCGGCCGCGTCACCTTCGCCGCTGGCCCCGGTACTGGTGGTCGGTAGTACACCTAGAAAAAACATTACACATTTTTCAGATGCCATATACACCTCCCCCTATTCTTCACTAGCAAGATTGAAAAAAAGTTAATACATACATAATACATATACAACATACATCAGTAGTACAAATCAGGTAGTAGAGTAGACACTAGTAGTGTAAGTGTTATATGGTCCCTAGGGTCATTCTAGTCTTTGCTAAGTTACCCCGAGCCATGCAACCATTTTAGCTTTGTGTCTTTTATTTTTGTGCAAGTTACCTCGCAGCTTGTTGAGAAAGACGCCTTTGAGCCCACATGAGCTCATACTGCTACTGTCTGAGCGCTGCGTACAAGGTCGAAAAACAAGCCACTTTGTTATGGAGTTCTGGTGGTGTTAGTCCATATTGCTTATCCATAAAAATACTACACTTTTTGGCACGACTGAGAAATGCTTGCACTACACTAACGCGCACC
The DNA here is from genome assembly GCA_963921515.1 of Calotriton arnoldi. Classification (NCBI taxonomy): domain Eukaryota; kingdom Metazoa; phylum Chordata; class Amphibia; order Caudata; family Salamandridae; genus Calotriton; species Calotriton arnoldi. The sequence continues at coordinate 801,580 of CAWUFW010002645.1, forward strand.
ATTTTTCTCATAACAGACGGAAGATTCCCTTATACGAAGAAGCAGAGCTTTGCAGAGCTTATGATGTAACCAGTACTAGGTTCTTATAAGGTGAGGGGTCCCCAGAATTCTCACATCTCCATTTATAATTTTATATAAACTAGATTCCTACGAAGGGGAGGGTGGTTCTTCCACCACTGTTCAGTTATCATGATCTCGCCTTTTGGCTTCTATGGACTTGTAGTTGTAAGTGTAACAATGTTTATTGTTTTAATCTTATGCATTTTGCTGTTGCTGCTGCATTATAGAACAACATACAGAGCTTGTCAGTTGGAAATAAACCTTTTGAACTTACATAGACTCGGTGGTATTTGGTGTGGACTTACACGAGAGAGTGAGCGAAAGGGTGTGCATTGCTTCCGAGACAGAGGTCGGGAGTGTTATGTTCTGGGTTGTCTACTCATTGGGTATTTTGGGAGGGGGTTTCGGAGACCTAATGAGACAGTATAACTAGTCGGTCAGGGGATTGTGGTGGCTTCTGATTGAGGTGTGAGGAAGGTCCAACCTCCCATCACCAACGTCCTATTTTCTTGTGCAAATTTCTGTATGTGCAGAATCCCTACAACAGTAGTAGTATGTCCTATCCTATCAAAAATTGTAAAATGTGGTTGGGCATTTTCTTGTTGGGAATTGTCGAAAAGCCTCATGATTAAGAAGACTAGAAGTAGTAGAAGAGGACAACCCAAAGGACTGGACTCAATGGCTAGAGCTATTGGTGAATCTGAGTTTTATTTAAAATATTTTAAATAAAGAGTGGCCAACTGGGCAAGCTTAGCTACAGACAGACTAATAGTAGTAGTACAGAGAGTCATAGCAGACGCAGTTAGAGGCAGGGATAACAAGAATTTAGAAACAGATAGTATAGATCAAAGAAGAATTTGTAAAAATTATAATTAGGATACTGAAATAATAGTTTGGAAAAAATAAGGTGCAGGAAAAGTTTGGGAAATATAATTATTAATATTAACCACTGGAGGACTTACTGGGGCCAGCAGCAGAGCCCTCGATAGAGGAGCGGTCCTGTCCCTGGGAGGCATCTTGGAGATCTTCTTGGCCCGCCGGCTGTGACCCCGTCTTCTTGCCCCTGGGTGCTGATCATGTAAGATTTCATAAAGAAAGAGACAAAAATTAAAGTTTGGTGTGAAATAAATAAAATATTTTCAAATACGCACCAAAAACATTTTTGGTAACAACAATTGCAATAAAATGTACCTATCTAATCTGATCGACTGGTAGTATTGCGAGATTCACGGACCGTCTAGCAAGCCTAACTACCACCTGACCTAGCCCACCTATTCCAATCCAGACGGGCCAATTGTTCAGTAAGTCTGCATTTCCATTTATTTTAGTCCTCAAAAATACATAGATGGAGGACACATGCATACATTTTTGCATACACCAAATTGTTGGCTGGTTGCTGCTGATGTTCTGCTAGTGATGATATAAGCCTATTAACACTCAGTAAACAAACTACAAAAGGTTCTACTAAGGACTGGGGTAAGCAGCACTCAGCAGCACGTGACGTGACAGAGGATGCATCACGCACACCACTTAAAAATTACCAACTAATAAGTAACTAAGCCTATCAATCCACCACTATCCCTTCTTAGTGGAAGGAGGACAAAGGAAAGACTACTCGCTCTAGCATTACGTCACTTAAGTTCTCTAAGGTAAACTCTTACATAATCATCAGGCCAAGCGAGCGCAAAGTTGCAAACAAGTAAGATTAGTAGCGCCGAGCGCCTGTGTCATAACAATCTCAGATTTTTAAACGTAATTTACCTGCAATGTAAGCATTCTTGCTGGTCGGAAAAAAAAAATATTCGCAATATATAACAGAGCAGAAGAACACAAAGTAGTAATATTAAATAGCTACTCACCAAGCCCCGGGACCTGCACTCCTAGCAGGTCCAGCAGGTCCTGCTCCCGGTCCAGAATATCGGACCACCGGTGCGTCAGCTGATTATTGGTGCGCCGGACACCAGAGCAGCGAAACACTGCCCGACGCACCTTGCCCGACCGCTGCCGACGCTCCCGGAGCCCGTACCCGGACCCAGGCCTGCCGCCTGCTGCCAGGGTCAAGGGGAGGTGGCGTTGAACAAAAAAAAACCAGTGCGGCCACCTCCGCCTCACCGAATAAGGCCCGTGGCTGCACCCCTCTTTGGCGCCAAGGCGGTCGCGGCTCTGGCTGCGACTACGAGCCCTGTGGCTGTGGCCCTTTGCCATGGTTCTGGGTATGCGGGGGGCGGAAAAGAAAAGGTAGGAATTAAAAAAAGTAAGTAAAAGAAATTAAAAAGCAGGTAATAGAAAAAGTGTGAAAAAGTAGTTAAAAACACACAAAAAGTAGAAAAAAACTCAAAATATAGAATCAGGAAAATAGAGAGATAGATAATAAAAAAGACCAAAAAAAAGTTTACAGAAACAAAGGATTGAAAAGATAGAGGGAGGATTGAAAAGCAGGCCCAGAACCATAGTAATAGAGTGAAAAACAAGAAGGCCGCGCCCATTGCGACCGCATGGGCAAGTTCGCGCGATATTTCCCCCCCGAGCACGCAAAAAGCGTCGCGAACACATAATGCGCGTTCCCGAACAGGAAATACTTATCGCGAACGGGCGGGAGCATGCAATACGCGACCCGGAACAGGAAATAACCATCGCGAGCGGGCGGGACAAGTGAAAAACAAGATGGCCGCGCCCATTAGCGACCGCATGGGCAAGTTAGCGATATATTTCCCCGCGAGCACGCAAAAACACATCGCGAACGGGCGGGACAAGCAATTCCGCGACTTCGCGGAATTTCTACGTGCTCGCGGAGATTTTTAACAATTTCGTGGAGATTTGCGTAACGCGACTACGCAAATTCCGCCCACCCCCAAGTTAGCTTGCGACCCTCCTTCGACAGTAGGTGACCTAAGTAGGTGACCCTCCTGTCGATAATATTGAAATTTAGAAAGGGACACCTTATGGCCATGATGTGCCAAGTGCAACAGCAATTTAACGGTGGCGTCTCTGCAACCATCCTCAGTATCAGAGGCCACAAGGAGATCGTCCACGTACTGCAATAGCACATTACCAGTGGGAAGCCCCAAAGAATCCAATTGACTTTTTAGAGCTTGACTATAGATACTAGGACTCTCTGTATAGCCTTGGGAAGCACGACAGAATCTAAAACTCCTGCCGGCTAATGCGAATCCAAACAGATATCTGCTATCTGTATGAATTGGAATGCTAAAGAAAGCATTCTTCAAATCAATAACGGAAAAGAACTTTGCTGACGGGGGAATCATTGTCAATATCGTGGTAATGTCTGGGACTACAGGATATTGGGGCACAACTATTTTATTGACCTCTCTGAGGTCAATTACAAAGCTGTAAACATCCGGATGAGCATCAGAAGAGTCCAAGGGGGCCCTCTTAAGAATCGGAAGGATAGGGCTGTTATACACATTCGCTACTGTCTCCTCAACCACACGTCTTAATCAAAGCCTGAATTATTTGCAACAAAGCCCTTTCTCCTGCTTGCGAAATCTTATACTGGGGGGTACATGGTAATACAGCATTATCCTTAACCGTAATAGAGACTGGCTGGATCTGGAGTAACCCTACATCCGTGTCTCCTGCTGCCCATAAACTACGGGGCACTTCCTGGAACTCTGCGGGGAGGGGTGCACCTTTTGCAAAGCATTGTTTTGCGCGAGCCACTTGTGGCCCAACAGTCATGTAAACACCATCCGGAGAACAAAATTTGGTGGCATGTAATCTCTTCAACAAATCCAATTGCATTAAATTTTCCCCACAATTTGTCGTTAACAGAAATGGCGAGTCCACCGTAAAGGGACCTATAGTCAAAGCCAGAGGTTTGGAAATGGGGCTAACAACCGGCATGCCTGAAAAACCTTCCGAAACATTGTTTTGGCCAGACAGAGCTGCCCCTGGGACCAGCGAATGAGAAACAGAGCTATTCATAGCACCCGTGTCAAGTAAGAACGTCTTGGGCGTGCCCTGTAAATCCGCAGTGACATAAGGTCCCCGTTGATCTACAGGCACTGGAACCGGTCCCTTACCCTGTCCCTGGCTGTCCTAGCTGTGGGACATGCCTGTCACCTCGTCCATGTCATAGTCGTCATGATAGTACTGCCTTCCCCGGTGGTCGTCGAAATAGTTCTTGCTCTGCTGATCATACGATGTATCCTCAAACTGTCCCTCTCTGCGGCCACCTCCTCCTCTACCACGTCCTCTTGAACCCCTACCTCTCGGGGCCTCAACTTTCTGCAGCAACTCCGGACACTCACTTCGCCAATGCCCCTCCTTTTTACAGTACGCACATTTGTTGTACCCTACGGGCGCACCAGATGTACTGTTCCGATCAGACCGGGATCCCCGTTGAGCGGGACCCGAACCCCTTCCTCTACCGTTCCCCCTTGCCACCTGCTGCATCAACACCCTCATCTTCATCTCCTTTGACTTTTTCTCCACCTTCTCTTTGTCCTCGTTTTCCCTATGGTCGTAGTACTGTGCCATACTCAATATTACTGACGGGGAGGAGGTGGTCCAACTATTTTCCGCTGCCTGCAATCTAGTCGCAATCTCAGAAAGCAAATTAGTGACAAACTTGTTGACGAACAGACGAACACCACCCTCCAGCGATAGATCCTGACCACTAAAATCCAGAAACACCCCTTCGAACCTAGTAAAGAAATCGGACACACTTTCATCCTTCTTCTGACGACATGCAGTCAACTTGTCCCAATCCACTCGTCTGGGCGGGATAAGGGAGTGCATGCAAGTGATAATACGTCCCGGCAAGGCCAATAGCTCCGCTTTCGGCTTCTCGCCGGGCTTGCGCTCCTTATCCCATGCCCTAATCTCATCCCATGTTCCACCCAATTCCACCACATGATCCTGCATATGCACCTGCCTCCATATATCCACCGGTACCAACAGACCGAAAAACAACTCTATATCAGCTAATGTCATCACTGTGGTGGAGGACGCCTCCGTCAATTCTTTATAGTACGCTGTCGGATTTTTCCGAGGGTCCGGTAATTGCCCTTTTAGGGATATTACCTCACTCCTCTTCCAAGGAGTGTAGATCCACTGTTCCTGGAAATGGGCCGCCACCCGTGGGCGAGTAACAATATTATTCCCATCTCGCAACTCTGGTATTTCGGGGTGGTAAATGGGATGCACTTCCCTCATGGGGAACTGTGACTCTGTTGTCGGGACCTTCTGAAGCAATCTACCCCGATAACCCACCAATGTCGTCACATTACTGAAAACCTCATTTGGGGCCATATCTGTAGTATATACCCTGTCATAAATTATCTGTGGTGCAATACCCTTAAAACACTGTTCCCACAATCCTATCAGCGTGGCCGACTTATGCTTAAGAGTATGTTGCTGTATAAACGGCTTGTAATCTTTCATCACACTCCACACATCTTCCACACTATAAATCGGATTCCGGGCCCACTGTGCAGCCTGGTCAGCCAATATTCTCTTATCCTCAGCACCCACAGCAGAGCCTACCAACATTTTATCCATGCGTTCACGTGCCACCGCCCAATTCACTTCATGCACTCGACGCACAGGCGTCTCTGTATTTTGCAATGCCTGAGGTAACACACTCAAAGGGGAAAGAGCAGACGAAGAAACAGGTACCATCGCGTTCAAAGACTGTGCCGCAGGAGTAAGAGGAGTCGTGACCACGGGCATCGGGTCGGGAGACAGAATAAAGGAACGGACGGCACCCGCCCCTGTAACTGGCGAGAGTGGGGAGGAAGTGGGCGGGGCCGAGGCTGAAGCAGTAGAGCTAGAAACAGAAAGAGTAGGAATAACAGAACCAGAGGCCGAAGACTGAGGTGTCGGAATTACGGGATATAGTCGTTCGGGGGCATAGGGAGGTGGGGGTCGGGAATCCAACAACTCCTCAACGAAGACATCACCTTCCTCCCTAGCCACATAACACTTATCACTCTGCAAGCGAAACTTCCTGTCCGCACACTCTATGCCTTTCTCGATCTTTTCTCTTTCATACGCCACTGCTTTCTGCATTATCGTTTGCGTCTGCCCCCTCCGGGCTTGCTTCTCTGCTCTCATACATCGTTGCTTTGCTTCCTTCTGCCATGTTCTCAGAGAATCAAACATCGACTGTCTGCTCTTTTTGGCGAACAATTTGTCCTGCAAGTAATTCAATTTTTGCTCATCAAATATGCCAGTAAGCGGCCACTGTAGATTGACATTGTCCCTCGTATATTTATTCCACAACGTACTAAACATAATAGGGCCAATGCCATGCTTGACGTATACATCAAAATTTGGGGTACCCTCTGGAGGCGCCGGCTGCCTTTCTTCCAATCGAGCTTTAGTGGAACAACACCGACATCCAAAACACCCTAACTTACTTAGACAAGGCATCTTAATATAAGACACATACACCGTCCCCAACGGACAAACAGAACACCAACCAACAACTGATCCAAGAACCAAATCCAAGCGGTCCAAAACCGCACAAGACAGTCCGCAGACTGTACCAAGACAGGCTCTAGCCCCAGACCTTTTCAAGAGTAAGCCGAATTTCCAGTTGGCCTGGCAGATTGTTTGCAAACAGCCCCAAACCTTTTCAAGAATGGGCAGAATTTCCAGTTGGCCTGGTAGACCGTTCACAAACACTCTGTGTCTTTTAAAGGGTCCGCAAACCCACCAAGTTCAAGACAAGACAGGCCGGAGACTGTACCAGACACAGCGTGTGGGCTTGTGCCGTTCAACCATGGCGCCACATTTTCCCACAATTCAAGTCACTCACCTGGTGCACTCGGGTCGAGCAATATTATTCTCCACTACCGACTCTTCGGACCAAACAGTCAAATCCAAGGTTCCGCCTTCTCAGGACTCCGGCCGGTGACCACTAGACAAGGAGTCGCCCGATCAGCCGGGCGGGGCAGCCAAGAGAACCGGGCTCCTATCGTGTGGGGATCCCCGATCCGCCAGACCGACCGGACACCACCCCGACCCTACAACCCGATAACGGGCGAGTCGGGTCACCTTGCGGAGTCCCTGTTCGGGCGCCAACTGAAGGAAGTGACCCGAAAAGGGTCACCCGGGTTTCCTACAACCACCTTATAGCCTTCCCCAAAATGAAGAGTCGGTCAGACAGTAGAGAATACAAAACAATCGTTTATTACCAGTACTCTGCAGAGGAGTCCAATCTGACCTGCACCCTAAGATGTCTGCCGAGGGACTGGCCCCCCAACAGTCGGCAACGCATAATCATTCCTCCCAAAGGTCTCCTAACCACGCCCACAATGGAAAGTTACCGGCTTAGGCCGAACATGAACAAAGGAGGCACAGAGGGATGGACTACCACCTGCCAGATGGGTACATGTTATCACCAGCTCAAGGTTGCCGTGCTGGGTTTCGGCGGCTCCTAACGTGGGAGCCGAGCTACACACAAAGATAGGTATGCGAGGGCAAAATGGCCTATTCATTAGTATGTCAGAAGGCAACCTTGAGCAAAAGAGAAAATAATAACTGCGTACAGCGTTCTGCTGAGGCAAGCAATACGAGCAATGAGGCCTGGTGCAGACATAGCCTGATTGGGATTACGAAATACAAAATGGAGTCACACTTGCTAACTAAAGCCCGCACATTGCATGGATAACTCAGTGGGTTACATGACATGAATACGAATGGTGTCTCATTTAGCCGCACACTGCTAACCTAATATATTGTAAAAGGAGTATATAACGAGAATGGGATTTTCAAATCTAACAGAAGTCTTGCAAGACCAGCTGGTGAGGATGTCCACAACTGTCCCTCAGGACTTCTGGATAAAGGGACAGTAGATCTGGAAAATCCCAAGAAAGTTCCAGTAGAACTAGAAACCATACTTAAGTGCTGCAAAGAGGGGTCACTATCAGCAACAGACTTGCCCTCTGCCTCTTCATCTCAGCTGCCGACTTTGTGATCAGGGCAAAGCGGGAAAAAGCATAATTGATCGGACCCCAGTCTGAGAGGAAAACGTCCACTGCCAGACCTCCTGGTTGGGGCACAAACTGAAATATCTTTCAAACTTGTGATTTGAGGTGGGAAGTAAACAGGTCAAACTCGCAGGGGCTCCAATCAGTCATAAGGCCCGGAAAGATCCCCAGACTCAGCATCCAATCGCTGGAGTCCCCAAGACGCCTGGAGTTCCAGTCTGCTATTTAATTCAAGGTACCTGGAAGACGTTCTGCTACCACTGAGATGCGCTCGTCCAAGCAGAAATGCCAATGGTTCTTGGCTAACTCTGCTAGCATCTTCGACTTCGTACTGCCCAGTCAGTTGATCTACCTTACCACCAACAAGGTGTCCATCCAAAGAAGTGGACAGCAAAACACCTAGTCTGCTGTCAGGCACCTCACAGCAAAGGATCTGCCCAAAAGCTCAAAGCAATTAATGTGAAATTTGAGCTGCTTTTCTGTCTAGTGTCCCCCGGTAGCTACATCTCCACACCGAGTACTCCAACCATGGCAACAGCGTGTGATTTGCGACCAGATTGGGGGCACTCTTAAAGATTGCCCTGCCATTCCAGGCTTCCATGTGCTCTAGCCACCACTGGATTTCCGCCCTGTCGTTCACGGAAAAGGAGGTCAGGTCCTTGCAAGGTCGATAGCCTTCAACCTCTGAAGGGGCCCGATAGTGCAAGTGACCTGGGAAAATCATCTGAATCGTTGACAGCAAGAGCTCTACAGCCCTTGCTAAGTTGTGCAAATAAGCAAGTTACTTTCCTTTGGTAATGCTTTATCTGATGGAGACTATCTAGCTGCAAATTTCTTATCTTAGAATATTCCCAGGTGTCATACTGGATCAAGAAGTTTTTGGAGCAGTCCCCCTTATGCGCCATAGGTGCCAGCGTTCGGCTTCACGTTGCGTTGTTGGTGGCGTTCACGCTGGAAGGGATGTGGGCTATATAGGCGTCAGCCCGGCGCGCCAACCTTATTTCTTGCCTATTTTTTCCGCACCAGAAACACGGAGCCAAGCTGAGGATGAATGACCAGTGCGCCTGTGAGGTCCAAAAGGATCTCTTAATTTGATAATACAGTTCACAGAACAGGGAGGATACGTAAGGAATCTGCAGCTAGCTAGAGTCTCTACCAGATAAAGCGTTACCAAAGGTAAGTAACTTGCTCATCTGATAGAGACTTCTAGCCACAGATTCCTTACCCTAGAATATATACCAAAGCAATCACTCTCCAGGGTTGGGTCTTCAGACTCTTTTAAATGAATAAGTCCTAGAGGACCAAAAGAAGAAAACGCCACTCTCTCCAGACAGTACTGTCGAGGCAGTTGTGTTTAGCAAATGTGTGCAAAGATGCCCACATAGCTGCCCGACAGATGACCAGGACTCGGTCTCCTCTAGCTAACGCGGTGGTCGCAGCAGTAGCTCTGGTAGAGTGAGCTTGCAAACCCTCAGGAGGCTGTTTCTTGGAAATTGTGTAGCAGATCTTAATAAAGAGTATGATCCATCGGGAGATGGTTCTCCTCTGAATTGCCTTCCCTTTCCTTTCTTTGCCCCTGCAAATCCAACGAAGAGTTCATCGTCCACCCAGAATTCTTTGATACGATCAATATAGAACAATAACGCTCTTTTTGGATCCAGGCGGTGGAGTCTCTCCTCTTCTTTGGATGGATGAGAAGGGGGGGACAAAAGGTAGGCACGGTGATATTTTGTCCAATGGTAAAAGGTGTGACCACCTTTGGTAATAAGGATGCCCTAGTTTCACGAATCAGATTGTCTGGGAACAATGAAATGTAGGGAGGATTAACTAAAAGCGCCTGCTGCTCGCTAACCCTCCTGGCAGATGTTATCACCAAAAGAAAGAAAGCTTTCAGAGTTAACAGCCTAGAGGGCAGCTATACATCGACTCAAAGGGAGAACACATTGAGAACTAAATTCAAGTCCCATTTGGGGAATACTGAAGGGTATGAAAGTAAACATGCTGCAAACCTTTGAGAAATCTAGTCACAACAAGTGGCTTAAAGAGGGAAGGTTGGTCTTGCAACCGTAGAAAGGCAGACATGGCGAACAGATATCTTTTAACCATGTCCAAAGCAAAGCCTTTCCTGGCGAGGGATAGAACAAACAGGAGGACTTTAGACAAGGGTGCAGACAGAGGATTAATTGATTTAGATATACACCAAGCCGCAAACTTGTCCCATCAGCAGGCGTAGATGGTTTTCGCAAAAGAACGCCTGGCAGCTAGAATGACATCACATACTTCAGGAGGGAGATCAAACACCCTCAACTTTAGCAGCTCATTCTCCCCGCATGAAGGTGGAGTAGACAGGTTTGGGTGCAATACCCTGCCCTGTTGCTGCGACAGAAGATTCTCCCGAAGGGACAGCCTGACTCGAAGACAGATGCTCATGCTCAGGAGTTCAGGATACCATTCTGTCTTTGCCCAGTCTGGAGCCACTAAGATGACTTGGGCCCGGTCGTTCCTGATTTTCTTGAGAACTCTTGACAGGAGTGGTATCAGCGGTAAGGAGTCCTAAGCTCCACTCAAGATTAAATGAGTCTCCGAGCGAGAGCTTCATTGGAAACGCCAGCATGTAGAAGTGCTGACACTGCGTGTTTTTGTCGGTGGTGAACAGGTCTAACCAAGGTTCTCCCCAGATTTGGAAGGGCCCTTGTACCACCTCCAGATGAAGACGCCTTTCGTGATCCGCTATGCATCAATGGTGGCTGAGTTTGTCTGCTCTGGTGTTCAGAAAGCCTGCCAGATGTTGAACCACCGGGAATATGCCTTGACATTCCAGCCATGTCCAGAGACATAGAGCCTCTTAACATAGGGTCCACGACCCCACCCCGCCCTTCTTGTTGCAATACCACATGACGGTGGTGTTGTCTGTGAACACTTGAACGAGTCGCCCCTGGATGGAAGGAAGAAAGTCTTTCAATGCCAGATGGATCGCTCTCAATTCCAACAGATTGATGTGGAGCTGAGTTTCCGCCAGATACCAGAATCCTCTGATCTCCATCTCTTGTAGGTGGCTGCTCTAACCCAGAAGTGATGCATCGATCACTACTGTAAGCTCTGGGTGAGGAAGAGAGAGAGGTCTGCCACTGACCCAATTGCGGTCCCTGAGCCACCACTGCAGGACTTTTACAGTGCCCTCTGATATCTGGACCAGTTGAGAGAGATTCCACTGCAGAGCCCGCATATGCCAACAGGCATGTTACCAACAGGATTCTGGAGGCAATATGACCTAATAGCCTCAGAGTCAGTCTCACTGAAATCCAGGATAGAGGCTGATAGAATGGAATCATAGCCGAATATCCTGGACTTGCTGTTACGGAGGAAAAGCCCGAAACTGCACTGCATCTAGAACAGCTCTGATGAAAGGAAGCGTCTGAGTGGAAGTCAGATGTGACTTCAACACGTTGATAGTGAACCCCAGGGAGTATAGGTGGTCCGCCATAGTCTGGGGGTGGGAGATGATTGCCTGGGGCAAGCTCGCATTCAACAACCAATCATCGAAGAAGACTGCAACCTCTGACCTCCACAGATGTGCTATAACCACCCCATCACCTTGGCGAACACCTGAGGGGTACTGGTAATGCCAAAGGAGAGCACAGCAAACTGATAATGCTCCTGGCTGACCATGAACTGCATTTAGCGTCCATGGGTGGGCAGGATGAAAATGTGGAAACAGGCGTTCTGCAAGTCCAACGCTACCATCCAATTTCCAGGGTCGAAGGAAGATAAGCCCTGAGCCAGGGTGAGCATCTTGAATTTTTCCTTTTTCAAGAAGTAATTGAGAGGGCGCAGATCTAAGATAGGATGAAGGTCTCCATGCTTCTTTGGCACCAGAAAGTAGCGGGAATAACAACCACGACCAACTGATGCTGGCACCCTTTGGCCAGAAGGGCCAGTACCGTCTGTCATAAGAGCTCACTGCCCCCTGTCAGCTGATGTGGGGACAGAGGGAGTGGCAGTGGGGTTTGGTGGAATGGGAGGGTGTTACCCCCCTTGGACAGTGGGTATCTCCCATTCGTCTGCTGTATTCTCCCTCCATCTGCCGCCAACCGGGTGCCCATGCTGGACTGAGGGCAAGCTAATGAGGCTTTGACTGTGTGGCAGCTGGGGGAGAGGGTTAGCATAATGGGCTGACCTCTGGCTTTGGACCTGCAGGCCGAGGTGGCTAGGGGGGAAAGGACGTGGCTGATAGCCTATACCATAACGTTTGTTTTCACTTGAACCGTGGGCAACTGTAGGTCCATGACATTACCAGCATCCGGACCACCATCGCAAAAGACGTACCTTCAGCTGTAGCCACTGTGGGAGGAGAGAGAAGGCCAGTGTCTGGCGAGGTATCCAGATCACTGGCACCAATCAGCCAGGTCCTCATACCAGTTGTTATCGGCCATGGACTCTGCTAGGGGATCAGTGAGGGAATAGGGATCCTCAGATCCCCTCCAGTTGTGTTTCTCAGCGAGTCCTGCAGTGAAATAGGGCTCTGTCTCCAATTTAGGCCGTGTAGGCCTGGTCAGCATCGGAAACGACGTTGTGTGACACTAGTCCGGCTCCATACCGGAGTCGGGAATCACAATTGGTTTGGTGCCGCCGATGGGCGTCAGTGACACCAGGAATGGTGCTACTGGAATGGTCCTTGGAGGAGGTTGCAAAGTCACAGCTGGGGCTGATCTGGATCCACCAACAGATCCTACGGGGTCGTCTGGCGCCGAGGACGAACCTGCCTGCAAAGCTCCAGTCAAAGACCCTCCCGAACCCCTGTGACTCAAAGGTACTCTAGAGGGGTTCGGCCACCCAAAAAATGAGGATCATGGCCTTATAAAACTCTCAGAGCTGGGCAGGAGTCGCTACGGGAAATTTGGGGAAGCGCAGCGCGAACCCAGTTTTGGACGTCAGCTGCATAGGGACCAGCTGCGAGCAAGGTAAGGATTTGTGGCATTGTACCCTTGTTTCGTTCGAAGAATGGGAGCAATGCGGAGAAGTCGAAGAGCACTTCAACTTCTTGGACCATTCCTTGTGGGACTTACCAGAAGAAGTCCTGGAGCGGGATGAGGACTGACACAAGCCGACTCCGGGAGCGGTCCAGAGACCTCCTACGTGAACAGGGCCTGGAGTGGCACGGAGTCGTGTGACGAGCGGCCAAAAGATTCATGGTCCACTCGCAGATGGCCTTAGAGTTCATCATTCTGTACTCTGTACACAACGCAGAGTTGTGATTCTTTTCGAGGCACCACAGACATAACAAGTGGGGGTCTACACCGACATCTGTCGATGACAGGTGCCACAAGGTTAAAACCCGGTGTTTATATTCGATGACATCTCGAAAAATGAGGAAAAAAGACACACAAGTCATCAACAAAAATGTCAGTCAGTCAAAAAATGACTGAGGGGGGCTCGATCTGGATTCGCCCTATTGGCACAGAAACGGAGGAACTGAGGTCAGTGTGCTGGGGTGGCACCTATATAGGCCCTGCGCGCATCACTTTCGGCGCGGACGACGCCAACGGTGCCACATGAAGCAGAATGACACCACCTACCGGTACGCAAGAGGAATTGCTCAAAAGATTCTCGGATCTAGACCAAATGAAATAAATAGAATTTCTGTAGACTCAATTCTTTTCCTCACGCCAGCAGAACTGGAGAAAACCATGATGTGGAGGATTGATGGGCATTATCAGATACGGATCCTTCAGGTCCAGTAGGACCATCCTTTTGTTTAGAAGGAGAATATCCAAAAGAGGTGAATGCCCTCCATTCTGAAGTGCTTCTTGACCAACCAACCAACCACTGAATGTGCGCAGGTTGATCACGGATGATACCTTTCCCCCTTCATCTCGAACTGGAAGAAGTTGCTTAAGAATCCAGGGGGTGACTGACTGACCGAACCACAGCCCCTTTGGCTTCAGTCCCGCCACTTCCTAATCTATCAATAAAGACTGATCATGGGAAAAGCGGAGCTAGTTATGGCAGCAGTATAACTCTAGGTGAAACCTTGAAACGGTTTGAAGAAGCCATGCATCTCCCGTACTACCTCTTCAGGCTAGCATAACTAGTCCCAATCTTGCCCCCAGCTATAGATGGGAAGAAAGTATAAGACTCACCCAGAGGGACCTCCTGAGTTGCTGGTGGCTCCCCAAACCACCACGTGAATGGCATAGTCCTCCTCTGGACTTCCCGAACTTGGAAGTGTCCTGACCAAGGTGATCTCTTGAAGGGTTGAGTTGTCAGGGAGCTTTGTGGAGAAATGGCCAGTCGAGCACTACAGCTCCAGAGAAAAGAAAACCTGAGGGCTAAAGACCCTCTTAATGGAGGCTTTGGCCTCGCCCAATGATGCAAAGGCTAAGGCAAATTTCCCCAGCTCCTTCAGAAAAGGATCCCCAATAAGACCTCCATCAGGCACAGGGTCGGCCTCCGAAGTAACAAACTCGACCAGCTTTGGGTTCACCTTAATGGGCAAGAAGTGTCTACACTCCGTGGACAAGGTACAGTTGGCACTGCCAAAGAAACAAATGGCCAGTTGGGCCCAGCCTGACAGGATCTCAGGTGAGATCGGCTTCCAGAGGGCCTGGCCTCCTTAACCAAATCAGTGATCACATTAAGAGGCTCACTGATATCAAAGAGCTTATCTTTGCAGGACCACCAGGACCTGCCTAGAACATTATTTTGGTCTTTAATGAATTTAGACAGAAGGGTGGCAATTTTCCTGTCAATCTTAGGTTCGAGAGCGACCTTTCTCCTCAGAGAGGAGAGCAGGTGCTCTCCCTTCAGCCATCCTCAAACCTCCTTATTGGGTGGTTAGAAGACTCTCTCAAGGGCACTGCTCAGAGAACCTAGGATAGTGAAGGTCTTCTGGCTCCAACATGCCCGAGCCGCTGGGCTCGGCTAGAACTGGGTTAAGGTCTTGCTGGTCACTGGTCCCTTCAAACGGGTGCAGGGTCGACTGGGGCCCGTATTTTCATCCGAAGCCGCTGACATGTCTGAGACGATGTTACCCTTTGCACCCTCCTCCATGGAAAGAACTACTTTCCCAGCCGCCCTCAGAGGGGGAGGGTACTGGTAGTAGATTAAGGGGATATTTTAAAAATGCCTCTCTGAGGCTCTCAAACGCATGTTACTGAGTAGCATCATCTGTTTTTACACTTAGTCTTACCTCTCTTGGGTCCCTCGGTACCTCCAAAATCCCAAAATCAAGGGCCTTAGTGGAACTTCCCTCCCAAAGGAGGAGTTCAGGGTGACCTGCCGCCAAGATGGGCTGAGGTACCTCAGACACTACCTTTTTAGGTCTCGCAGACCTGCGTTGCAGCGCGCATGCGCTGCTCGCGTCTGCTTGACATATTGTGGGTGAGTAAATTTCAGAAGGGGGCTTGAAGCCCCGCCCCTTATTTTCATTGGGTAGCGTCACCATTTATGGTAAACGGTGGCTTCCCATAGAAAATGAGGCTTCTGAGTTACCGCCCTTTCTCCTTTTGGGACGGCCCATCCGGCTTGGGTCGCCTGCTTTTCGGCTGTTGTGAAGCAATTTCTTATCTCAAGGGGGCGTGTAAGTGTGATGCCTCCTTGAGATAACAAATTCCTTCACGACAGCCATGCAGCTAACGACCTAGTCCGGATGGGCCGTGGCAAAAGGAGACAGGGCGCTGCCGCGTCTCATTTAAGCTGGCAGTTGCCTAGGAGACACTGGCAGAATCACAGTGACTACTTGTTGCGCGTGAGCTTCCAAAGCGCGAGCTGCAAAGCACCCCGCGCGATCATTAGACGCTTCCTTGAGAAAACACCCTGGGGGATTCAGCAGGGAACAAAGGGTGGGAGGGCGGCAGGGCGTATATTTCCATCACCTGTGGTAATGTCGCATCTGCTCATCAACAAACACAAGCGCACACTTCCATGTTTGTCATCTGCCGGTGGATTGCACCCGGGTCCATTTCCTGGGCCTACCGTTTAATAAAACACACACACACGCCTTGCCCGCCATCACATGTAATCCGTCTCTGAGTAAAAGCTAATTAGCAGCGGCCTACTGTAAATAGATGTGTTTACGTTTGTGATTAACGAGCTCAAACGCTGTCCCTTTTCTTTCGCAGGTAAGTGAATGTGGCACTGAACTGTTCTGTCGTCGTTGTGTTTGTGGGGCTGCTGGCGGCGCCCCATGACTCCAGGCAGGCAGCGCTGCCGGAGGAGACCGGTCTTGACACCAAGCTCGTGTAGCGCATGCAAATTCGCTGCACAGCGGAAGTGCCCCAGACCACTGCATGGCGACACAACGGCCAGTCACTTGCGCTGCTGTTGTGGTGTTCCCGGGCTTGTCATGTGTGCAGACTCTTTCTCCAGAGCCTCACGGATAAGCGTGCTGTGGCATCCTAAAACAAGGAATTACAGCAAACAGAGCGAAGGGGAGGGGTGATGGGTGGGAGGGGTGAGACTGAAGAAAGAGAGGAGGCTCGCACAGAGCCCCCCCTGTGCTCCGAGGACCCTGCACTCCTGCCCTTTCGAGCTGTCCTCATCAGCAGTGGCAGATCTGCTTGGATCCGTGATCCAGGAACAAGTGCCCATCCGGATCCGAGGGGGCCGCGCGCCGCACCATGGGGGGAACAGGTATGGAAAACTTAACTTTTTAAGAAAGTGGGATGGGGAGCTGGTAGCGCTATAAGGGGGTGGGGGGTGGATTGCTACGGGGGTCTCATTACATGAACCTATATGTGGAATATCTGTCGTCTGGGGAGTCGTGTAATATGACGGGGAAGGGGTGAGGATTTTCTGTGCTTCTGGGTTTTGGTGACAGAGCCATATATGACATGTCTGGTGCACACAGCACAGTGATGTGTCGCTTATTGCACCCCCTTCCCCCGTGTTCATTGTATCAACCAGGGGAAGATTATTTGTTTAAACCCGACCCTTCCTTGCCCTGCCCCCATTCTCACCACTTCTGGCCTAGTACCCTCCCTACTCCTGAGACTTGTAGCCTCCACGCCACCCTATCTCCCCCCACATCCCCAGTAGGTAACCTCACCCCTGCCATCCGTGGAACTTGTGTCTTTTTCTCCAGCTCCTGCCAGCAGCACTTCTCGTACCCCTAATGCTGCAAGTCTACTTTTCAGTAACACTGCACTTTAAACAACGCGACCTGCCACGTTGATAGGATAATTCTTATTGCTCCACCACCCCTGCCACTTTCATAAAGTTTGGCTGCACGTGCTGTTCACTTTCCTAAAGCTTGGCTGCACATCCTGTTCCAGAAGGATTCTACTCTGCAAGGCCACACAAGGGACATAGTATAGACCAAAACTCTGGGCCAGGTATATTGCAGTGGGTGGGTGGTCTAAGGGCAGGGGCGCAGAAGTGGGGGTGCGAGAGGTAGTGCAGTGCTTACAAGCTATGGAAAAAGCTGCGCAGTGTCAAGTGTTTTGTAATATTTGACAAACTGAAAATGCTTGCAAAATGAATTTTAGAAATATTTCAAAATATATCAGCAGTAAGAAAAGTTCAAATGAAGCTCGTAGTTTTTTTTGTGATTCTGAAGTGTGATTGTTGCAAAGATTTTAATAGGATCAAAACAAAAAGAGACACTTTACATGTGTGATGCACACATGAAAGATATGCACAGAAAATCGATTTCCACGTCTTATCATTTATGCGTCACGCAGGGTTAGCAGTAAAGCTGCATAATTGATACAAATTTAGTGCCCAATTGTGCTCTCTGTAAAAGGCAGTGCCCTAGCACACCATGCTTCAGTCATACACTTTGGACAATGGCCTCCCCACTCGCCCACCATTCTCCTGTCCAATCCTTTCTCTCTTCCCCTCGCCTCTCCCTCGCTCTCTCTCTACCTCCTCTCTCTCTCTCTCTACCTCCCCTCTCTCTCTCTTCCCTTCGCCTCTCTCTCTTCCCTCTCTTGTTGCAGTTCTCCCTTTCTCCTCTCCTCCTCACTCTCTTCCCCTCGCCTCTCTCTACCTCCTCTCTCTTTCTCTCCCCCTCGCCTCTCTCTTTTCCCTCTCTTGTTGCAGTTCTGTCTTTCTCCTCTCCTCCACTCGTTCTTTCAAACTCTCTCTTGCCCTCGTCTTCTCTTTCATATTCCCAGCACATTTCTGGGCCCTCGCTCTCTTCCAAACTCTGCCCTCCCCACTCTCCTGTTTTACACTCCTCTCTTACCCCACACCATCCGTCGCCCTTTCTCTGGGTCCCCAGAGCTTAAGGTGCTTCTCTCTCATCCGTTTTCCTTGCCGTGCCTTTTCCTCTTTCTCTCCACCCACTGGTCTGATCATCCCTCCATCATTTTCTCTACCCATCGCCTCTTTTCTCTCTTCTGTTCAACCCTTCGCCGTCCCTCCTTCCAGTGTCCCCATCTCTCCTCAGCTCTCCCCTCTTTTCCTCTTCCTCTACATCCTCCTCTTCCCACCTCATTGCCTCTTTTCATCTCTTCATCCTCCCCTCTCTCCACCCAGACTAGCCGCCTCACCATGCTTGCACGTGCTTCCCTCGTTCTCCCACCCATTTACCTGCAAGCGCCCCCTTCATTGTCTCCCTCCAACCTCTCCACCCAGGTCTCTCCTCATCTCCCCATCCTCCACCCTCTCTTCTCACCTCGCACCCTCTCTCCATTCCCCACTCTTCCCAGCTCCTCACTCTCCTTTCATTCCCTCTTCCTTTTCTCCATAATCTCCACACCCCACCCCCACCCCTTCTCTCCCTCATCTTTTAACATATCCCTGCTCCTCTTCCTGTCTCCCCTTCACATCCCGTCAAACCCAAACCTCCTCTCCCCTTTCCAATCTCTCTCCTAACGTTCCAACCCTGATCCTCTTCTCTCTCCACTGCCTCTTCTTTCCACCCATCCTTCTCTACCTCTCCACACCCACTCCTTTTTCCCTCTCCCCCTCACTTCTCATCTACCCTCCCCTCATCTCCAAATCCCTCTTCTCTTCTCATCTTTTCTCTTCTCTTCGCACATCCACCTATCTCCTGTCCCTCAAAGCGGGTCATCCGAGGACTACATTTACAACTGCGGACAGCTAGGCTGCTGCAGCAGGCGCAGTAACCCGCTGAGCTATTTCACCTCCCAAGAAAAGAGATGCACTGGGGTTATAGCAGACATAGCACTGTGAGTACACTAGTGTAAATGCAATAGGTTTCGCATTTAAACTTTTTTAGCAATTGCCATATTAAATTACAATGCATTTTATTTATGTTTTACAAAAGAAAAAGAAAAGAAAAACAATGTCATTTACAATGTCAATAGCTCAAAATAATGTCAGTGCGAGACCTATTGCATTGTAAATGCTTGTTAATGAAGGAGTCTATCATGTCAGGTAAGATCTCCACCCTTTTCAAAATAGGCCTCATATTGTGAAGTGTCCATTGTACACCGAGGGGTTAAGCCTAAAGAGGAGTGCCTGTCCCCTCAAACTGCACCTGCAAAGAGATGTGCTTAGGGTGACCAACCGTCCGTAAATTTCACGGACCGTCCGTAATTTGGACCTCATGTCCGTTGTCCGTGACGATCTCTTTTACGGACGCCTTTTGTCTGTAATTTTAGGCATTGGGGAACTTCACTGTTCCACTGCCAGAAGCGTCAGCTCCCTGATGGGGCCGCCGCGCACTCAGCCTCTGAGCGCAAGACAAGCCCCATCCGCCCATTGTCATTCTGTATGGGGCTGATTGCCACATACAGAATGACAATGGGACAGTCTGTGCTCTTACTGCATGTGGTGGCCTCCTCCTGCAGCTTCGGTCTAGGGCAGGACATTCAGTCAGGTGGTGAAATGCACAAAAACGCCAATGCTGGTACACGAGAATCCAGTTCATGAAAAGAAGGCGGTGAAACAAGTTTAAAAAAAAAAAAGGGATATGGGTCTTTCACTGTCTCATCATTTTAAAACGGACGCATTTTCAGTGTTATATTCAACAAAGGCATGGTTGCTGCTTTTTATTTTATGCAACTAACATCCATTGACAAAGCCAATAGTTCTGGTTTGTAGATGTAACGCTACTTGTGTTATATATCTGGATGCAATGAAAGAAGCAGCAAATTACCAGTTGGGCGGCACACTATGCTAAGCACAGATTTTTAGCTTAGGTGTTTTAAGCCATGCCCTTAATTACATCGAACACCCCCTTTGGGGAGACCCCCCAGTTTTTTCATCCCACTTAAAACCCTGGAAACAACACCATGTCACAGTGGCACTGTGCATCATGCATGACTCATGACTTCCACTTTTTTCACATTTCCTATGTGCAGGGGCATTGTGAGCCCTCCTCCGCCACACCTCTTGCTTTCGGAACTCTAGCAGGGGTGAAGTCCTTGATGGGCCTCTTCTGTCTGCAACTCTGCAGACAAAGGCTCAGCTCCTAATTAATGTGAAAAAGTGAGTAAGTGAAGGGATGGGTGGATGGATGGCTGGATGGATTAGTGAAAGGGTGAATGGATGAATGAAAGGGTGAATGGATGGATAATGAGAGAAAGGATGGACGGATGAGTGAGTGGACGGATCGTTGAGAGAAGGTAAATACATGGATGTATGGGTGGAAGGGTAGCTGGACAGGTAAATGGATGGATGAGTGGATGGATGGATGAGTGAAAGGGTGGATGATAGGTGAGTGAATGGGTGGATGGATGAGTGAATTGATGGGAGGATTGGTGAATTGATAAGTGAAAGGATGAATGGATGGATGGATGAGTGAAAGGGTGGATGTAAGGCTGGGTGAGTGAGTGAAAGGTAGGGTAAATGGACAAAAGGGTGGATAGATGAGTGAAGGAGTAAAAGGGTGGATGGATGAGAGAAAGGATGGATGGATGGATGAGTGACGGAGTGAAAGGGTGGATGGATGAGAGAAAGGATGGATGAGTGATAGGGTCAATGGATGGATTCATGAGTGGATGAGTAGATGGGTGGGTGGATGGAAGGATGGATGACTAAGTTAACGGGGGATGGAGAGAGAAAGGGAGGATGGATGGATGGATGACTGAAAGGGTGAATGGGTGGAAGGATGAGTGACTGGGTGGATGAATGAGTAAGTGAAAGGATGGCTGGATCAGTGAAAGGTTAAATGGCTGGATGGATGAGTGGAAGAGTGGATGGATGAGTGTATGAATGGGTAGGGTGAAAGGAGGGATGGATGAGTGAAAGGGTCGATGGAGGGATAGATGAGTGGAATGATGGATGGATGGGAGGATAGATGATGGATAGGTTTGCAAATGGTTGAATATTGATATGGATGGGCACACAGATAGAAGGACAGAACGAATGGTGAAAGATTGAATGATGGATGAAAGAATGTTTACACCTTGTAACCCCCATTATCTTAAGTAATATTTCCTATACATTGACTTTTACATTTATATGAGTCATTGTCTCTATATAATATGTGTGTGATGTAACGCACTCGGACACCCTGTCCTACTTACTTGGGATGAGTAGCACTATAAAAGAAATTAAATACACATGAGAGAGGGTTTTTGTGAAGATGAGGGGCACCATTGAAGGGTGGTTGCAAGGCCGGACTGGCCGGACCGGGCATCAGGCGTTTTCCTGGGAGGCTGGAAAGGCGGGGTGGGGGCGGTTTTGTTACCACAAAAAGACCTGCACATTTGCTCAAAGCTGCGATCATACTGAAAAACCATGAAGTGCCCTCTTGGCTCAACCTAATATAAACTTATTTTCACTTGTACTTAAGTGGTTGTCTATTTACTTACTTGTATACTATTGCGCAACCTCCTCTGATGTGTCTGCAAAACTTACCTTTTGTCCTGAATTTCGACCTCCTGTCCTGAATTTTTGTCCTGAATTTTGACCCTTTGTCCTGAATTTTTATACTCACTGTCCTGAATTTGCACCCATGCCAGTTGGTCACCCTAGATGTGCAACACCCAGAGACAGGAAAGTGATTAACAAAAAATCAGGGGTGAAAACTGTTAGCACACTGCAGGAGTTACCCGCTGTAACAGGTGTGTGCCGAGAGAAGGAAAGCCAAACATGTGCGCGCTACAGAAGCCTTGTTTACTCTACAGAACTGTGTGCCTCTGGCGCCTCCAGGGGGCATTGGTGTAGCAAGGGCTTACCTGCGGCATCGTCAGCACCTACCCCCCCTGTTCTTACATACAGTTGCAGGGCGGCGGCCGCAGCTATCGCCAGCATTACCCCCCCTTACATATGGCCGCGGGCCGGCTGCCGCAGGGACCACCATGAGCGGCAACTAGTCTAGCTACGCCACTGCCGTGGGGGGGCAGACGAACAAAAGCGCCTGACAAGAGACGTTTCTCTCTAGTCAGTATGCTGTAGTGCCCAAGATTCTTGCGTTTCAAGAGCAACACCAAAGAAAAAACGCAGCCCCGAAGATGCAGAACATACAGAACAACATCAGCGGTACCAGAGGCAAGGTGGGCAAGAGTAGCTGCCCCAGAGAGCACAGCGGTGGTGTCCAAAATCACGTCTGCACGCTCAACCCAAAGACAGCGCAACACAGCCAATAGCGAGTAGCAGAGCATACATATAGTTTAACTGCCAAGCAGGAAGAAAAGAGGAAGGTCAAAGAAAGGAGACATGTTTTGTGGCATGTGTGGCATGATGGGAAGGTCACTGGAGACATAGGCTGGAGCAAGTCTCGTGGAACTAGTCGTTCTTTGCCTGTGATAAGTTCTTATTCTGTAAAATGAGTGTTGATAAAAATGAATTTAAAATGTGGCCATTGTATGCTGCTGAACTAAGGAATTAGAGAGCTGAGAGCATAATCCTCGCCTCAGGTCCTGACAGAATCAAAGTAGCAGCTGCTCGTTGTGCAGTCACAGATACAGCTTTTTGGAACATTTTCCCACTGCTGATTTTTTTATGAGACACCCGTGCCAATGTCCTGTGTCAAAAAGTATCCTTCATGAGCACGATTTGACTGTGACCTCACGAGTAAGAGCAGTGGTTAATAAAACTGTTTTTCAGATCGCTAGACTTGTATGGAAGGTCAGCAAAGTCATGCCCTAGTTGGTGCCATAATCAGCTCTCATATCAGTTACTGCAATGCACTCTATGATGCACTACAAAGAGCAGGAAATACTGCAGCTTATTTGGTGGTTTGCGTGAAGTGAGAGAAAGAGAGAGACAGAGAGAGAGAGAGAGAGAGAGACTGTCTCTGTCCTCAACAAGACCTCGACTGTTTTCCTGTTCCAACCAGAATCTGCTTCGAGCTTTCCACTATAGGCTTTAAATGCTTTCACCAAGTACCTTCTTACAAAAAGTGTTACAAATTCAGCTCTAGTCCTCTCCTGCTTCTGCCCTGTGAGCAAGTTGCTGGTTTTTGACTAACACCTAGAAACCTAAAGAGTGCATACACATGGAGTAAGAGGATGGTAAGACAGAACCAGGGCTCGAGTCGGGGTACCACGCGGGTGGACGGCATCCCCCCACTTATTTTACCGGGAGCTCTTTAACTGGAGCAAATGGAGCCACACATTCACTCTTTGGCCTCTCTGGGGCGAGATCGGAGCTCATTCAGAACGCTGCTCACGCGCTGGCTTCTCTGATGCAATCGCATCTAAGGGGTGAGCGAGGGGAGGCAATGAGTCTGATGGTGCAAGCCACCTTTCGTGACGTCACTTCCTGTCGTGACGTCAGCGTCCCCCCACTTCTTTTTTTAGGACTTGTGCCCTGGACAGAACGTTTAGGTTTGAATCAAGAGAGATAGTTCATCTTCAAACTAGGCCCCATGAACAAGCTGAGGAAACCTTTGAATATGGTGGTTAGTAGGCACATGACAGCAGTATGTCCGCATCCGCACATTAAGAGTAAGGCCTCATTCACTGCCAAAATGACAGCTTCACTTTCCTGTTTCTACCCCTACTTCCGGCCAGTGAGTGAGGTGGTCCGTCCAAGAAACAGTGAAGTGGCAAATAATACGCTCACTTACAGATGTCGAGCTCCAAAGCATTTTCTACTGAAAAAAGATTCCACGACATTTGGAGGGCCACTACAAGGTTAATTCATTTGATTTTTGAGGATTTTTTTTTCAAACCGGTTGACCAGATGCATTTGGAGTGCTTCTTCAGTTTTCACCAAATATAATAGATGTTGTGCGTGTCTTACCTTGTAAAAAATATGTTTTCTACTAACATTTACAACATTTAAAATTCTCTTAAAGAAGAAGGGCCCTATTCACCAAGGTAAACGTACACATCAGTAAATCTGCACATGTAAGTTTACTCTTACACTTTTGAGTAACTTTACTACTTTAGGCTGTTCACCATTTACGAGTGTAAAGTTATTCAGAAGTGTAGACTTGCATGACTTCACCACCGAAACAGGGCAGGAGACAAGTTTATGAGTGTAAAGTTACTATAGCCAACAATCATTGGCAAAGTTAACAGGTCTCGCCAATGGGAGAACAATTGACTTAGTCAATGTCAATGTGTTTTAGCCATGTTGTGAAGTAGCACAGCTTAGTTCAGATGGCCCTCCCACCCCTAAAGCCCACTCTTCCTCTTTCCAGGTCCCTAATGGTCAGCAGCGGAGGTATCTCTGGAGCCAGCCTCAAAGATGCACCTGCCCAACAGTCACCCAGAGCTAAATTTAGAATATAACAAATAAGCGCCTAGGATCACATGTTGCCATTGTCCGCCAAAAGTTTCAGAGATTCAAATACAACATACCGCATGTACAGTAAGAGACCACTTTTGCAGCATTTTGTCACCATATGCAGCCAGGCACGGCTGTATACTAGCGCATTGCTCGTCACGCCACTAACAAAACAATAAAAACAACTAGGATTGGTAATGCATCGGTTTCGCCTATGCTGGAGAAAAATGGGACAGAAAGAGAGAGGAGGAGAAAAGCACCAAAAAGAAGGACAGAGAGGAACAGAGATAAAGGAAAGGGGGGAGGGGAGTAAAGAGAGCGAGAATCACTCCATGCTACGAGACTACGTCTTGAAAATAAGGCTTACAAAATATGACTAACTCATTAGAAAAGTTAGTTTCTCTGTTTTTCCTGCAAAGGCACCTTTAAGAACAAGAGTGTTTTCCTAGCGTCGAGGTGGGGCGTGAACACACCAAAATCTTAGATTGTTCATGGCCAGTTCTCATAGCACACAGAAGCAGGGAAATAATTAAAAAAAATACATAGATTTGGGGGCACAGGGAGATTTTTTTTCCCTTAGGCATTCAGGACAAACATCGTCGCTTATCAACCAACACGCGCCCAATGCCAACCATAAAACATGAAAAGATAAGCATTGGTAATGCATCGGGTTCGCCTATATGATGAAAATAAGTTGTTTTTATCAATCACCGTACAGGACTAAGGGTCGAAGGAAAGAGCTCCCTGACAACCATCACATGAGTGGAGAGGATGTGGCGCAGTGGCTAGAGCTGCTGACCGGACAGCTGGGGATCCCAGTTTGAGTCTCGCCAGCGCAACAATCTGTGATTCTGGGAAAATTACTTAATCTCTCCCGGTGATAAATTGCAGCTATACAAAACTGCTGCAAGACGAAAAACTAGAAAGAAGCAAAACTAATTCCACCAACGCGGACGTTAACAGTATTTTGGCGGCGGGAAACTGATGAGACTAGCAGACGAGGAACAAGCATTAGAAAATGGAGGAAAATATTCTACCGCCAATAGAAATGGAGGAAAAGTAAGTAGCACGTACAAGAACCAATGAGAAGCCAGGAAAGAGAGGAGGCGGGATGTAACTCCCTTATAAGTTTATATTAAAAACAATAGATTTCTCAAGCACAGAGCAAGCGCTGTGCGAGCGAAACCTAAAATCCACAGTCATTCCGGTCGCGTTCATCTGGCACTCGACATGGCAAAACAGCGTTGAGGCTATCTTTTGGATGGAAGAAAGATCCGTGCCTCTGAAAGATTGTACATGTATTCTTTAACGAGAGGCCCATACAAAGCTAGTGCAAGCGGTTTTAAGTGGTTTAAATAATGTTGAATTCTGAATGAAAGGTACACACTTAATTCCAAACCACTGACTGCACATATCCACAAACCGAATCAGATTTGGGTTGTCGTGTAGTTCCTACTAATCCGTAGGATCTGAGCATTGTTTGGACAACATAAACTAAGGGCTTGGTGTCGAGACTGATTCCAGTCACCCCCCACAGGATACGTTGGCCTACAGACCAGGTAGCTCACAGTGCCACTATAAGCCCCCCTAACCTTACTAGGGAACAAATGGACTTTGGCAACCACTGAACTTGACAACCCTGATCACTCAGGGATCGTGGAAACACTACAGAATCTTTCGCTAAGTCACTCGTGCTTACTTTCTCTCAGAGAAGTATACAGAATACACAGTGGGACGTTTTCAATATATTTATTGAACCAACGTTATTCTTGTATAAAATACATGTGCTGCAATGATTAGGAGACAAAAGCAAATAAAGGCGATTACAAGCACCAAAAGAGTAAACAGTAGATACATTTCTACCATGGTGCTGAAGCAATGCATATATGCAGGCATATATGCAAAATGGTAATCTAACGTACTCCTACAATGCAGACCCTACTCTGAGTGTACCTAGAGTGTGTATGAGTGTAGAGCCAAGATTCCCCCTAAGGGACGATCCAACCCCATTACCTGATCGGATAGAGTGAAGGACTCCGTCTTGGTCTCGAGTTGGACACCCCTCACGGAATGTCAAACCTGCGCGTGGTGGATTCTTAGCATGCACGGACCTTCAGTGTCAGCAGAAGTGCCTCCTCTACCAATCTATCGGATGCCTATTATTTATAATAAAATGCAGCCTTCGCGATGTGCGTTTGTTAGATTAGTGATGTTATGGATATGTAGATAGCGCTGTTGTCTCGTGGATGAAGATAGGACGACTTTTGTACCTAGTGTGTAGAGAGGCTTAGTACATGATGTTCAAGGCATCGTGATAATGTTGTGCGAAGCTGGATGTGTAAACAAAGTAGTTTCAGAGAAACTAATCCAACATTGTCGTGCATGTAAATGTGTGTAAAAGGTCACCGCTGAAATGTTATTTTCTAGGGTAATGTAAGAAATAGGCTGCTTTGCTACATGGGCCTAACGCGGGAATATAACAGGGTCTGTTTTGGAAACAACCAAAAGCACTGCAATGCTGTACTAAAGTCAGATTGTGCGTTACACGAACAGCAATCAAGGAAGCATCAGTATCTGAGACACTATTTGCACAAGATAATCCAAAATCACAATTTGTTAAGCTTTGCATTGTTTGGGGCATAAGTGCCTTTTTTAAGACTCTTTCCTCAACAAGGAGTTTGTTGTTCAAATGCATATGCACACTATTAGGTCCAGACCTTCAAGAAACGGTATATGGTTTCACTAAAAGGACACCCCAGACCCAATCTGAAAAGAGACACAGCCTACACATGGACACCTGCAAATTCATTTGGGGGGGGTACATGTTTTAATATGTTACTTTGCTTGCAGACGCTATCTGAAATGAAACGTGTTTAAACTGCTATCAAACGTAAGGCAAGCTCATGCATGTCAGGAGGAAAGTCCTTTCAGGCTCATGCGACGACCCAGAGTGGTAGGAGTACCTGCACTGATCAAAACTGTGAAAAATAGGCATATTCATTAAAAAAAAAATATTTGTAGAGTTCACCTGATTCCACCAATCTTGAGTAAACACAGAACCACTAGGCACTAACTTATGTGAATATGATCCTTAAGATGTGCCTATAATTAAAACTTGGGTTAGAAAATGTCATGAAAACATGAATTATTGGCTCAGACTGTTACACCTTTAAAAACTGGGATGATCCAGACCCTTGTTCTATTGTTAAAACTGGCGTGAACAGAGTTTCCTAGCGGTCATTAACAGACCTGGTCATGCTCCTTTTAATTAGTACTTTTGGATGATTCCAACCATCTTTGCAAAATAGTGTTTTGGCGGACCCTAACAAATGAAAAAACCAGACACAAACTTGTTAACCTAACATTGTATGCCCTTATATATAACTCGTGTGCAAAGCTACCCCAATACAAATGTTTACTCCCAGGATGGCAACCTCACTCCGTGTCATAATGACAGTCTGTGTCCAGTTCTGGGATTCTGGATGGTAATCTAATGTATTCTGGGTGCTTTAGTCTTGGTTTGCTTCCATTGCTCTGATTACACACTAATACACTGAATAGCAATGCTTTAAAAGTGTTAAAGCTAGGATAGGAACCACAGAATGAGATGGCCACCCTACTTGCACCAAGTTGTTTTTTAACCCATCAATGCAGAGGCATCCAACGTAGGTCCAGGAGGGCCAGATCCACACAAGATTTTCAGGATACCCACTGCCTATGTTACTGCATTCAATGTACACTTATTGTTTGTGCAGTTATTTTACATGGCTGTCCTGAAAGTCGCAATACTTCAGGAGTGTAAATGCTCAAGTTGGCTTCTACAACGAATAAATGGTGCACACCTTTTATTACTCAAGAAATATAAAGTCAGATGTGAAAAATAAGCTACAAACAAATGGGGGTAGGGGCCAATGGGGATGAAATTGGCCTAGAAAAGAACACAGGAGTCCATCAGTACAAGGTGTAAATAGTTCCAGGCAGTCCTGCTGCTGTAGGGGGTGTGAAGGGTGCTGGACTGGCTCATGCAAGTCTTGTGCGGGCTGCTGGCCCTGCACTGCTCCAGTGAGGTGCAGAGTCTTCAGAGAGAACGCATTTTAAATACAGATGGCATAGCCAGGATAACAAGCATTGGCAAAGCCAATAGATCTCGGCAATCAGAGAGCGATTTGCGTTTCAATGTTATGGTCTTTTAGCCATGTGTTATGGAGAGCATAACCGACTGGCTTTGGTTGCAAAGACGGGTATAAAAATTAAAATAGTGATACAAGACTAAGAACAGGGCCTGTGAGGACATTTACAGTGGGATCTTGCAATGCATGGCGAGCTTAGCTGCTCTACCTCTCTGGAAGCATCCGTCTTCTGCACAGTGTGCGCTGTGCAGCACTGCAAGCATCAACGAGAAAAGAAGGCCAACCGCCATTAGAAAGAGGACCGAGAGAAACAAAGCCTACTAATGACCGTGGATAGTAAATGCGGAGTGGGTTTTCCCCAAGAAGTATTTATCACGGACATTCATATGCGCAGGGCATGTATTCAGAGCAAGACAAAGCGGCGAAAAGCAGTAAACACTGAAAGTTTTAAAATGTAAAACAATGGTTAAATTTAATACTTATATCATGTTTATTATTTAACTCCATTCTAAGCTGGCCCCTGCGTGCACGTGGGGGAATAAAGAAACACGATCTGTGGAGGGAAAGAAGCCACTGGGATGGGGGCAGGTGGGAGAAGACGGAATGAGTGAAAACACGAGCGCTCGTGTAGAGTGCTCAAAAACAAAGAAAAAAGTAGCTCTTAAACCAGGAGCAGTGGATGGACACAAGTAGTTGGTCCATGCTCTGTGGGAGGGCCAAACACAGAAAGAGGCATGATGCATGCATGCCATGGACAAACAGGAGCGAAGAATAGAAGAGCGACGTTGGAGGGAGCAAATGATAAGCCTATGGGTGGGCAGAAGCCAACAGAATTGTAAACTGCATGTCTCTTTGAGACAGTGCATGCGCTGAATAGCCGAAACTTAATAAAAAAACACACAGGCATCTGAAGCAGAAAACAGACCAAGGTGTGGCCGGCTAGACCAGAAACGTTCATGCCCATTCCACCTATTCGGGATGGTACACCGTTCCCAGGTGTGGAGAAGAGATTGTTTGCATGTAAGCTTCAAAGCCTGAATAAATGAGTACTGCAACAGGGACACAGATCCCAGCAGTGGCTGAATCTGGGCATTCTACTGCTACAGATGTTCATTGTTCGCCTTGAGGCATAGGATCAAGACTGATTTGCATATAGCTGGGTCTGAACTGGGGTGGCGAAGTGAGCTAAAGAACTATGATGGATTCAACCCAGATCTGTGACTGGGGGTGAGTGTCTGAAACGTTTCAGCGCTCCGTCCATCATCTCCTTGTGTTTGCAAATAAATATTACAACATGTATGTACATATGGGTGTGTA
The DNA here is from genome assembly GCA_963921515.1 of Calotriton arnoldi. Classification (NCBI taxonomy): domain Eukaryota; kingdom Metazoa; phylum Chordata; class Amphibia; order Caudata; family Salamandridae; genus Calotriton; species Calotriton arnoldi. Next base: position 831,638 of record CAWUFW010002645.1, read on the forward strand.
TATATAGGGGTTTTGGTGCCTTGTTCATAAAAGTTTGTAAGTATGTGTTTATGTGTGTATGTAAGTGTACGTATCACTATATACCTAAATTACAGTGTATGTCTCTATGCATGTATGTATTAATTTTTAATTATTGAGGGAAAGAAAAAAAAAGTCTTTTGTTCCATTTCCAACCACTGCCTGTACTTCCACTCTCCGACGCATTCCAGATTTTTCTGACTACTATGGACTCCCAAATAGCTTCTCCAAACTCTTCCCTCCTTTATCCAATTCATTCAACTAACAGGCGCACATGTCCACCACTCTGATCTTCCCTTTAATAATCCACTTCAATCAATTTATCAGTTTCAAAACAATGCAGCAAATGCATGAAATCTCAAGAGTGCAAACTTAACACACTTACCACAACTAATCCACAAGGGAAAAAAAAAACTTCTGCTAATCTACTACCTTTTTACTTATAACCTTGAGTTCCGGAGTAGCATGCTACTCACGGCAAAGCGCTTCAATATCTCATCATGGGTAGTAAGCGCTTTATAAATACAATTTACAATTAACATTAGAAATATTATATTATGACAAAATATTTAAATAACCTTTTTAATTAAAAAATGTAACTTTAGTTTGTAAAAGAAAAATGTTAATTTAAATTAATTATAAACAACTTTTTGTGATTTTTAATACAAAATATATATAAATATTTTACTTTAGCTGTTTATAAATAAACATTTAAAATAATGTTAAATTCAGACATTTAATTTAAGCACTTATTCAATTCAAAATTCATTTTATAGTGCTGTAGCATTTTTTATTTTGTAATATTTAACAAAAATATTGTTATTAATTTTTTTCAAACTTTTAAAATGTTCTTTGTACTTCACCATTTAGAGATCTCCTTCCCGATGGCAGTTAGATGAAGGGAGCAAATTAGTGGTGATTTGCTGTTGGAAAAGCAGAAGAAAGACTGGCCCAGAAGTAGTCATTATAGAACAGGCTTTTCCACAAGTAGCTCACACGCTACTGTTAGCTCGTCAGCTACCTTTAAGTAGCACTCCCGCGTGCTGCCCAGCCTACGAAATTAGAAGCTTTTGCTTGGTTGAATTAATATATGTATACCACAATTGAGCAGTGTGTATTTGAGACGACAATATGTCTGTTTTTAGAACTCATAAGATGATGTTTGGAGAAAAACAGTTATACTTCCAAAATATATTTACAACACATATCTGAGTGATAAATCATGCAGCACTGGCAATACTTATTACTATATTTAATACTTTAGTGCCATTGGCACTGCAACTAACACTTATGTATTACCTACATTGAGCCCTTCCACATTAACAAAGCCTTTTTAGGTCTAGCCTAGCAGCGCGCATGCGCTGCATAGGTAAAAAGACCTTTTGGGATCGCTTCGGCTTTTCAGCCAAAAACGTGCACGCGTTCCATTGCCTCCAATGGCAACGCATGCACATTTGGCGATTCACTTGCGGGAGCGAGCAGCTGGCGCCATATGGTAGCTATTATCGCGCCTTGCTGCTCGCTCCCGCAAGGGAATCACGCAGGCCCCCTCCCATTCTCCCCTTGCTGCCGCACGAGGCGTGAGCGCGCGCTTGTTAAATAAAGCACTGTGCCAATCCGTGTGTGGCTGCTGAGTATCTGCGCACATGCGCTATACAAAAGTCACACCTATTGGCTTCGTCAGTGCTTGGTCTTTTTATGGCATGGTTTGAGGAGCCGCATCCTTAATGTCAGGCTTGTCAGCTTGCAGGCGATGTTGCTATTGTGTGTCCAGCAGCGGCCTTCAATCACCGCTAAGCAACTGAAACACCCCACATGCGTTTTAAAAAGGCCCCATTCCCGTGACGTCCGAACGCCCCCGTGCTCCCAGGTCTTAACAGTTGTAAACAGAAGTAAAATTGAACGAGGCCTGACAGACGAGGATTTCCTGAGGCCCTGGGGACGCCGCCCTTCGAGAGCTGAGGTGGCGGAATGTGGTCCGGCCGAGAGCCATCGGGAGCAGACTCCTTCACCAGCAAATACGTATGTTTTAATCTGAAGACAGAGCGCGTAGGATATAGACTTTTGAGACTTACTTAAAATCCTAAACCAAATAAAGGACACACTCTCCATGGAGGCCGGAGATGTGCTGCGAAGCGTCCTTCTCGCCGGAGACCTTTCCCAAATCCCGTCAGAGGAGTTCAAGAAATGCATCCGGTTTTTCCTGTGCAAGAGGTGAGCGGTCTTTGGACAGATGTGACGTGACAAGCGGGATTCCTTGCTGGCTCGCGCGCGCGCTCTTTATCTTGGTGTGTGCTGTCCAAGGCTCCCAGAATACTGCTCCATGCCCCATAGAACCCCAGTTCTCAAACCCTGGGCTTCCCTTTTACAGACTATTGTAAACTGGCCCTTCTCTCCAATTGGTTTCACTGAGCCCAGTTCACAAAGTCAAAATGTTTTCCCGCATGTTTCTCCTCTGTTTGGTGTAGGTTTCTACCTTTTGGGGGATCCTTAAGCAATCTCTAGAGCAGTGCTTCTCAAACTTTTTAAAACTACAAGTCAATTTATAGAACAACAAAGTTACGTGACCCATTTAGAATTAATGGGCAGGAGGGGGGATGTTGTTTTAATGTCACTAAAGCCTCGTGCCGTAGCGAACTGTCATTTACAGACAGCTCTTTTTCCATTGAAGTGCCCACTAAGTTTGCACAGACATACAGTTCTACTAATACAAATATATTGCGCACAAATGAAAATGTGTGGAAATCAGCCCGGGTTCAGTTAATATTTATCATTTGTGCATCACCAAGTAAAGTGTCTTGATCCTTTTAAAATATTGGTTTACTTCACACTTAAGAATTACAAAACAAATGTGCTTTATTTTTGCTTTCCTACCTCCTGAACGTTTACAGTTCAGCTTCATTTACAGGTATTTACATTTTGCTGTGTGAGTTACACAAAATGACATCCTACAGCCTCTCTTTTCACACTGGCGTACGTACCCCAGCAATATTTTCGCATAATTTACTTTTCTTTCTCTGACTGCAAAATTAGAGAAGTTTGTAAACACCAATCCCCATGTTAAAAAAACATAAGCAGCAATTTGTCAGAAAACATAGTCTGACATTTGACTTCTGTCTATGACGTGCAGCAAATGTGACGAGATCAATACAGAATTTAAAGGAATCTTTAATTATTGCTTGGACCTTAGCGACCCACCAAAAATTGGATCGCGAGCCCATCGTTTGGGAAACGGTGCTTTAGAGAACTCCTGAAATTCTACGGCAGAGGTAGAGCTCCAGTACTCCAATGTTCAAAATGCACTCATGCAGAATTGCACATTTGCACAATTATTTTTTTCCTAAGCAACACTACATATCTCCAAGTCAATGAATTCTGTTCACTGCAAACCTGTGACATATGGGCATCTTCCTTCTGTTTCCCACCGTAGAAAAGCACTTACTGCTGCCTTTGACTGGAGTAATCTTGCGTGCATTTCCAGGGTAACAACCTAGTTGCATGAGCTATAAGGCTATTCAACTTTCGAGTTTGATGATTTTCATCTACTTCTGCAGGGTTCCCGACCATCCCGGCCTCGTTCTTAAATTTATTATGTTGAAATATCTCCCAAACAGCTTAATTTTCCAGTATCATAAAGGCACTTTGCAATCAAAATACTTCGCAACTAACCATTCTTTGTATCAGGATGTGGAATTTACATTTGCATAATACTGTATGCACACCTAAATATAGCATTGATGCGCAAAATAATTTGTGAATGTAGTCCATTGATTGGAGTGAAGACTACAACTCCCAGAATGCACTAGTTTGCTAAAAGCCTGTAATTGTAAGAAATCCTTGGTGGTGAGAAGTCCTCCACTAAACTTAGTGTTCAAGCGAAGCCACCTTTTGTTGCATTTTGCATGAATGTCAAGGAGGCCTCATTTGTTATCAATTTCATTTTGCATAAGAAATTGTTATTACTATAATATTTGCTCTGGTGCAAAAATTGAGTGAAAGCTTTTTGCACCAGATTTGCTGCTCGTGTAATACTGAATAAAGCTAGCAAATTTTGTCCATCCAGTACACTAACATGTTTGCACCATGGAAAAAATGGAGACGGCACTTCTTTTGCTTGTGAGCTGTAGTGTTTTGCAGAGACTGTGTATAGGACTGGTTTATATGAAAAATCCAAGCTTTCTCACTCCTACCCACAAGCCCAACACGCCTACTCCATCCCATAGATCTATGGCTCCTTCACCGCTCCGTGCTACTAGAAGTCTTACACCCTGCCATCGAACCAGTATTATCACACCATCCACACAAGATGGGCTCTCCAATCTTACCTTAATCCCCTTAAATCTAAAACCGAACTGGGAAGAGGTTGGTCTACTTTCTTGCGTCCTGGTGTCCTTCCTTGTGGCCCAAACGTACCAAATTGCGAGCACAAACCCTCGCCCCATCATGGGCGATTTAGCACAGTAGCCTCCTAGGCTACCTAGGTGATGTACCAAACCCGGGGGATATTCTCCTGGTTATACTAAGCTAGGGAATTGTGGCCTCCCTCACCTTATTGTATAGCCAACCAGATGCCCAAGGTAGGCAAACCATAAGGCACCAGTATCTCATCACTTAATGTGCCTTAATCTGAGTGCTGCAAGTGCTAATTTAAACACAGACTGTCATAGTTTTGGGCTGACTGGTGTCTTAAATAGTTGAAGAGATTTGCCATGGAGCAGCGGTGTGCCACCACCCAAGACAGTGGTAAATGGTTGCTTGTCATAGGAACTATAAAGGCATGTGCTAATTTTGCCTGGAAATGTAGAGGCATCTGTTGAGGTATTGTTCTGCAGCATTTATATAGAGCTACGCGGGACACTGAGGCTCTTGCCTACATGGGCAGCGTGCCTCACCATGTAGAGTGTGCGGTTGGAAAGCTGTTAAATTTATTTTTTCATCCTATGCGGGAAGCGTTTCCATGTCATGCATGATGACCACCAAAGTGCAATTATGTTGCTAAGGCAACAGCTGTGAACAAACATTGGAATGTTGGCGCTCCAGTCTTCTACCAGCCCGAAGCTCTCCATTTTTAGGTCTCGCCTATGCAGCGCGCATGTGCTGCATAGGAGGGCCTTTAGTCCGTCGCTCTGCTCATTTTCAAGCACACACTCGTGCTTGTGGCGGCATCCACCTTGCGGGAGCGAGCAGGGTGCGCCACAAGCACGAGAGCAGTGCTTGAAAATGAGCAGACTGCGCACGCACGCACCACTCCCGGGCTTACCTCCTGCCCCCCTCTCTCTCACGCGCATTCCTTGTTTTCTCATCTTGCGGATGACTCATCTCCCCGATTTCCCGGATCTCCTGTGCCGTACCAACACCATCTCACCCCTCCCACTTGCCCGCCCCCACCACCACTCCGAAGTTCGAGACCTCTTTCCGCTCTGTATTAATTTCCCCCTCCTCTTTGCTTTATACAAAGGGATCTCGACGCTTTACATGAGCACCGGTTTCATTACACATTTTTTGTCAGCTTGCCCATATCTCATCTCCCCAATCTCCCGTGCAGTGCCCAACGCTGTCTCACCCTCCCAATTGCCCACCTCCGCCACCCCGCCCCATCACCCCTAACAGTGCACTGGCCAGACCTCGTGGCTAAAAGAGAACTTCGCAAGAAATCCATCAGAAACGTTGTGAGAAATGCTACACTTTAATGCAGACTTGGCATGTTGCATTTGTCAAATGTAAAATGGTTTTAAAGGTCACTTTATGAGTACACTTGCCGGCAGTATTTGCCAGACCTGGAGAGAACATAAATACACAACTTTACTTGGAGGCTGTCTGCCTCCTTCTACGATTGGTTTTAAAATCAGCTTTTTTTAAACTACTTAGGAAAACCTCCATCCCAAGAAAGAAGATAGGTAACCATTCCTAGGACAGGGACATGTAAGCTCTGCGTCCCCATTGGTCCATTCCAGACACCAGCTCATGAAGAATATACGTTTTTCAGACAAAGCCGCTACTCTCACAGTATAACTCTATGCTTGTAGCAGGCAGTACTCTTAATCTTAGTGCCTGCAGCTGATGCAGGTGGCGTTGGTGCTGTCACTTTGCTTCTGTGTGCCTGATGCAGTCACTGTGTTATGTACACGAGGTGTAGCTAGCATTGCTGCCGTTTCACTACGTGTTTACTCCATGCAGATAGTGCTGCAGCTGTTTCTGTGTGCCTGCAGCTCGTGCAGGTAGCATTGTTTCTGTCACATTCTTCCTGTGTGCCTGATGCAGTCACTGTGTTATGGAGCGCTTTACACGAGCACCGGTTTCATTACACATTCATTTGTGGTAGTATGGTACATCTTGGTGCATTTGGTGAGGATATTAGCTCTCTTTCGTAACGTAGTTAGCAGAGATACTTTGACGGCGGACTGTTGTTTCTGCACCTCACATTAGTTTCATTTATATCTAATGTTCTTGCGCAACAAGCCCTGGCATCAGCCGTCAATTGATGCCTCTGTAAGTCAGATCATAAGCAGTTAAGAGGTTGGGCGTGCGCCAAGTGAAGAAGTCCAAGGAATCAGTACTTAGTTTTCAAGTAAGTCTTTATTTGTAATCAGATAATTCACTTGAAATTGGTGATTTTACGGTCAGCCAACGCGTTTCGTTCTCAGGTGAGAACTTCGTCAGGGCTTAGTGGATGTGTGTCCTTAAGGTGAAATAAGGTTTATTGAGAATTACCACTCCTAAAGTACAGTGGAAGCAGTGCAGACTAGCTCCAACTAGACCTCCTGCTCAGAACATGAGTAAGTGATCCATCAATCCAGTTGGTGATCCAGGCAGTAACTCTGGAGACACTATGGGTATCACAGGGCCTCGGTCGGCCTTAGAAGTGATTCTTGAATAAGCTGTCCTCCTGCCACGATAACGTCATTGCTTGTTTACAATAAAATACTTCTCTCCCTCGCACCTTCACCAACCCAATCATCTCTCCCTCACACTCCCAATACCCCTCTCATCTCTCCCTCCCAATCCCCCCATCTCTCCCTCCCAATCCCCCCATCTCTCCCTCCCACTACCCCTCTTATCTCTGCCTCACACTCACACTACCCCTCTCCCTCTGACTTCCCCATCTCTCCCTCCCACTCCTCCCACTTGTGGGGCGCAAACCAGAGGTGCATGACGTGAGGCCGTTTGGCGACCGTTCACACTGTTGGTCAGTCCTGCTACCATGTCTCTGCCTCCCCCCGTTGGGTGCCCCCCTTCCTAGGCAGGGAAGGATTTCTCTGACAAAAACTCATCTCTTGTAAGTGCGGGAGATGGGATTTATGTCGCTTGTTCATAAGATGCAGATTTATACAAAACACTTGTGAAACAGCTGTGTAAAAGCGTCTCCTTTTTTTTTGGACTGCAGGCTAAAGCAGTCAAGCGAGATCCAACGCTATCGCATTGTACACAGATCTCTGCAGCAGAGGCTCTAAGGTGTCTAGTCCGCTGGCATAAGTTGCAGTCCTTCTTCCTTTTCTTTTGACTGTAGAAGGAGAGGAGCAGGAGTAAAGCTAAGCGGAGTCGGCAGCCAGGGGGGCATGGCGGGTGCATGATAGCACAGCCCTCTCATTCTAACTGACCTGCAATCTCAGAAGCTGACCCCTCTTCCCAGCTCTCACCTCCTCCACCACCATCCTGGGGGTGATCTGAGATGTGGTCACTCTCCAGCTCCTGCTTGTAAACAAAACTAACTCGAGCTTTCCAACAGTAATACCATCCTAGGTGTCTCCGCACTGGGTTAACATATGTAACAATTACCCAACTCCAGTGTACTTATTTCATTGCTTCGTAAGGATTAAAGGCAGAGTCTTCTTTGCAATATCAGGTTATAAATAGCTGCAAGGGGTGCAAGCTCTTGAGCTATTTTACTTAAAACTCCTAAGCTTTGCATTAATCCCACAATTATTTAATCTGTATATAAACAACGTGGGAAGATTTCTTGCAAATCTAGTCCTTGACATTCCAAAAGGCAGAGATAGACAAGCATTGGCATAGCCAATAGGTCTCGCCTTTGGGGCCTTATAAGTATTTAGTTATGCAGCACAATATCCTTGGTGCAACAACACCAACTGTTGCATGGCTAAACACTTATAAGGTCCCAAAGGCGAGACCTATTGGCTATGCCAATGCTTGTTTACATTACTGCTGGAAACAGTGCTTGATGAACTGAGGTGATCACTGCTGATAATCTTGCATATTTTGGCTACTAAAATAATCTTCTCCATTATGGTCACTATTACAACACTACGAGTATTAGTAGTTCAGGATGATTTTCATTGAACAAAAGTAGCTCCTTTTTTTTTTTTTTTTTGAAACACACTTTTATTGAGTTTTCAAACAGCATAATAAATGCAATACATCTTCCAAGCAATTGAGCGCTAAGAATGAAAAGGTATCAAACATGAATACACATATGATTTCCAAAACGTAAATGACAATGTGGACATTCGTATCCAAGAACACATATCAAGACAATGTCACGTTATCTAAGGAGCAAAAAAATACGGAACAGAATGCCATTGATATAGCGAGATATCCGAGTCTTAGCAGATCCATAAGAATCTGATAAACTAAACTGTAGAAACTTAATACGAAAACTTAGAACTACCCCCAACCCCCCCAGTTCCCGGTCCACTAACTTATAGCATGAGACGAATAAAGATTGTATCCACACAGTAAATAACAAATTGTTTCATAGCATACATATGTATAAGTCTCTAAGTCCTCCGAGAGATAAGGGGAACGGCATTATCAGGTAGCAGATAGTTCAGCTCATGAGGATGTGGAATGTGGGGTTGGGCCGGGCCTGCTCTGTGATGTTGGAGGGGTTAGCATATCAATGGCTTTAAATGTTTCAAGCATATGGTCCCAATCTAGAGAGATAGGGATCTTACGTAGTCCTCTAAATTCCTCTTGTCTAATAATCGTACTCTCAGCAGTGCCCCAGCGGACCATTTCTGTCTGCCATGAGAGAGGTGTAGGGGGGGAAGCAGATTTCCACCACATTGTGATGGCACGTTTTGCTATAAGCACAGCCAAGTCAGCAAATCTATATTGGACCTTCTGCCCCTTGGGTCGTTTATGCAGACCCAACAGACAGCTTTCCGCCGATGACCACACAGTCGTACCAGTGACTTCCTGCACTCTGTATCCAACAGTTTGCCAGTATATGCGTAAACGCGGGCACTCCCATAGCATGTGGAGTAGGTCTGCATCTTCTTCCTGACACCTAGGGCAGGTGAGTTGTATGTTAGGAAATATACAATTAAGGCGATGTGGTGTGAGGTATGCCCTATGTAAGATCATGTACTGTATGTATTTAAATTTAGCATTGCGTGACACTTTCTTAGGAAATTCTAAAACAGAGGACCATTCCTTATCTGTCATTTCTCTTCCCAGCTCTAGCGACCATTTAACACGGAGTGGCAGTAACGATATCCCCGAGTGTGCTCGAATACCTCTGTATAGCCAGCGAGTGAGGTGGCGTCCCCTTCCCATGAGATGTGTTGCGTATATTAGTTCATGCATGGGGGGTTCAATCCCGTCAGGGGACCACCAGCATTTGATGTAGTGAGAGATAGCTGTGTGTAAAAGAAAAAGTGTCGGGGGGACCCCCTGTGTATGGACAAAGTTATCGTGATCTGCTAGTGTGCCCTCAGTGAATAATGCTCCAATTGTTGATACACCTTCCTGAACCCACAAGGATAAAGCCCTTTTCGAGATTAAACCAGTAGTAGTAGGTATCCCAAGCAAGGGAATGTTGGGGGAAGTATGGGGGGGCCCTTTTTGTGTATTGGAGTGCCTTCTTCCAGTGTAATAATGCAGTTTTGAGCAAGGGGGGGGGGGGGCTGTAGGTGGAATCCTAGTTTGTGGCAGGAGTAAATTATGAAGGAGACCCCGGTCAATAAGCTGAGACGTGTAGCCAATTTCCTGAATGTGTCGTCCCGCCAGCCAATAAGATAACCACTACAGTTGGCTGGCCAGACAATAAGCTCGGAAATCCGGGGCTCCAAGTCCTCCCTCCTCAGGTCGTAGCTGTAACTTGGCAAGGCTGATCCTCCTACGCCCCTTGCCCCATATAAGTTCTAACAGGAGCGTGTCTAGTGTATGGAAAATTTGGGTCGGGATAGTGATCGGCAGGTTAGTGAAGAAATATAGGAGACGAGGAAGCATCACCATTTTAGAAATGGATACTCTACCCATCACCGACAAGGGCAACGAGGTCCAAAAGGAGACCTGGCTGCGGAGTGATGTAATAGCCTTCAGCAAATTGCCATCTATAAGGTCCTGGGAGGATCTATATATTTGTATACCTAGATACTTAAAGGTATCTGGGGCGGTAGTTAATTATAAGTTACCAAAACTCACAGCCTCCGGGGTAGCCTGATATCGCATGTAAAAGGCATAGGATGAACAAAAGTAGCTCTTAAGACAGAAAATGAAGGACACCCCTGTTATAGAAGGGCCTGTCCAGGAGTGGACAGTGGAAATAAATAACAAAAATTTGCCATAGGAATGGAGAGTGTAATTAAAAAAATGACAACATTAGTACAAAATAATCCATAAATTATAAATGGCACGTTGAAGGCTAATGCCTGGCACACTAATTGAGCCATTCTACAATTCATTGACATGGTCCCAGTCTGGAGGTCACCACTCCTTGAACTATTCCTTTATGCGTAAAAAGTGAACCTGTTGATGCATTTGTAGACAGATGTCCCCTATGGTTTATTTACTTGATTGATTTATATTGTGCTAAGCTTATCGCCAAAGATCGCTTCACAGCGCTAGATGAATGGAAGATATATGTTTTATTTAAATTTCAATAAAGAGTAAGCAAATAAAACTGGTATTATAAACATACAAACAAAGGCATGATTTAGAGCTGGAGCACAATGGAAAATTCTCTGTTTTCCGTAGTAAATTTTAAATCCAGAACAGGGTGTACCAGCTGAATTTCCATCACCACAGGCATAGAGTAGAGCAGCGTTACCCAAACTGTCAGTCGCGACCCACTTGTGGGCCAGGAGCTGATTTTTGATGGGTCGCAAAAGTCCAAGCAATAAAGAAAGATCCCTTTAAATACTGCATTGATGTGGTCACATTTGCTGCGCTCAAAAAACAGAGGTCAAATGTCAGTCAATGTCTTCTGACAAACTGCTGCTGATTTTTTATAACTGGGGATTGGTGTTTACAAACACCTCTCACTTTGAAGTCAGAGAGAGTAAAGTGAATGATGTGATAATCTTGCTGGTACAGGGAGGGTGATAGGAAACCCTGTAGGATGCCATTTTTTTGTAACACACAACAAAACACATTCAGCAATTAGTAAAGCCAAAATGAAGCACCTTTTTTTTGTAATTCTGAAGTGTCAAATCAAGACTTTACTTGGTGATGCACAAATGATAAGTATTCACAAAAACCCAATTTCCACACATGACAATGTGTGAAAATGACAGTGCGCTACCTTAGATTTGTAAAAATTGCCTGCCTCATGTCCATTAAAGCTAGGCGGGTCGCGAAGGTTTGTTTTTCTAAAAATTTGGTTGCAGATTTAAAAAGTTTGGGAAGCACTGGTGTAAAGGACTAAATTACACCAGCCGATCCTCGTCCATGTTTAGAATTGGCGACAGAAATTCATTTTTCGATACCACTCAACCTAAAGTCAAACCCTAAGTTTATTCTTTATTGTGTATGTCAAAATGGTCTTTGAAATATGCATTTGTAATGGCAAATGACGTCTTCAAATGTCAAACTAAATAAATCGATCTTAATCTAAGTATTGTTTTCTTAATACCAAACCTGCATCATTATTCCTAATTCAAGTGGTGTTTTAACCCACTATTTAGAAATCCGGTATTAGTGTTCCATGGACACAGAGGACTGGCCTGCATTTTATAAATACAGATAGTAATTTCTGTTTAAATGGAGCTGTTCCTAGATCCCTCTCTTGAGCACACTTTCCACTTTATTTAGCGGGAGCATTTTGTAGCCAATCAATGACGTTGACCAAACATTTGCACAAAAATGCACATATGGACAAGGTGGTGTTCCAGATGGTCAACAACTGGACTGAGAAATGAAAGACCCAAATATCCTAAGCCTGTAGGAACCTAAAGGTTGGTGCTGCAAAGGCTGAAAAAGAGGTTAGGTGTACCGGAAAATCAAAACCACTCTAAACACCTTCAAGACAGCATCAATATATGCGGAAAGGATGGCACAACTGAGTGACACTCGGGCTGCACAAATAGGTAAGCCACATAAAGGTTCAAGGTTGGAATCCCAGTTGGGTAGATGATAAAATGACAATACACTTATTTTTTACACCAGCACAAGACCCAGGCTCTCGGGGACAAAGAGCTGCATAAAAAGAGTTGCCTAATTGCACGGACAGAGCTTTCAAAATTTGTTCTCCCCATCTAACCCAATTTAGCTTTGACTTTCAAATCCCCTTGACGAGATTCCACCATAGCAGCCTAGCATTCCATAAGAAGCAGAGGCTAGTGGAGGCTTCAACAAAGAAACATACAAAGCAGACTAAGACCACTCCAACTGATTTAAGATGCACATTTAACATTAGCAAATTTCCTCAAACTGGGGGAGATGATATACTGCACTTAAACCCCATGGAAATGTATAATACATCATCAGATCAGATTTTGGTCAAATTGAGTACAATTAGTTCACAGTTGCAAGTATAAAATCCTTCACAGCTGCAGACCAATGGTTTAACTATGAGTACCTGCACTCTAAGACATCTATTCTGTCTGCGTTAGGGCTATCCCTACAGCAACTCAGAAAGATAGGTGTTGGACTTGGCCCTTGTTGCAGGGTTATCCCCAAACTTTTTTTTACTTCTTCCTCCTATTTTTTTTCCTGACCTGTTGTTGTTGGCTTTAGGACTCTGGGCATTTTACCATTGCTGATCAGTGCTAAAGTGCATATGCTCTCTGTGTAAATTGCTATTGTGATTGGTTATCCATGATTGGTATATTTGTTTTACCAGTAGGTCCCTAGTAAAGTGCACTGAGTGTGCCAGGGCTGGTAATTCAAATGCTACTAGGGGGCTTGCAGCACTGATTGTGCCACCCACATGAGTAGCCCTAAAATGATGTCTCAGGCCTGCCACTGCAGTGCCTGGGCGCAGTTTGTTAACTGCCATGTTGACCTGGCCAGTGTACCCACTTGCCAGGCCTGACCCTTCCCTTTTCTTACACATTGGACACCCCTATGGTAGGCCCAAGGTACCCCCCTGGGCAGGGTGCAGTGCATGTGAAAGGTAGGACATGTACTAGTGTGGATAACATTCCATCTCCCTCAGCAAGCTTGCCCTTGGCTGTTCATATTGTCCGTTTAAGTTCCTGCCTTCTTTTTCTACCCCCCGCCCTCCCAGAAAGTATATATTATGCTGCTATTAAATTGCAGGTCTCTGCCCCGGCACACTGCGGAGATTTCCCTTCTCCTAAAAGATTTAGGTCCAGAAGTGCTGTTTCTCAGAGAAACTTGGCTTAATCCAGAATGAGAGCCTGATATTGTGCAAACCCTCCCCCCGGGATATCTAATTCAGAGACTGGACAGAACGACAGGCAATGGTGGCGGTATCGCCATCATTAAAAACATCACCTCACCTGCCGCCTGTTCGGCAGTCCGGTAGCAGACTGTGAGAACCTCCATTTTTCAATTGGGTTCACTCCTACACTCTCTCTCTCAGGCATTCTTATCTACCGCCCGCCCGGACCTAATGGCCAATTCTGCAAGTCACTACTGGAAGCAGCCGCAAATTTTGCCAGCACTGCTGCTAATCTTACTCTGTTAGGAGATCTTAATCTGCATTTTGACGACCCTACTTCCCTAACCGCAACAGAATTGTCCCAGGATCTTGCGGCATATCAGCTCACTCAGAAGGTTCTGTCCGCAACTCACGCCAAAGGACACCTCCTTGACCCTATATTTTCCAACTTGGAGGAAATAACTGGGAAAGAACCCATTCCCCTACCCTGGTCTGATCACTCTTTGATTCCGCTCTCATGGACCCCTATATGTACGGCTCCCCATACCCGACCTACGCGAGCCTTGTCTCGGCTCTGGACTAAACTCCCCTTAGATAAGTGGGTCTGGGAATTGGAAAGGTCGAAGCCAACCCCTAACACCAATCCGGCTGTCGCTAATGATAGATTCAACAGCTGGATAGAGGGCACCCTCGACCTGGTCCTTCTGAAAAAACTGATTCAGATGAAAGAAGGGCCCAATAAGACGGCCTGGTATTCCCCCAAACTTCGGGAGTTAAAACAGAGCTGCAAAACATTCGAAAGAGCATGGAGGAAAGATTTCTCCCCCAGCAAGAAACTGGATTACAGGGAGGCAGTTAGAACCTATAAGGCAGAAATCAAAAGGGCCCAGGCTTCGTACTATGATTAGAGGATTTCCCTGGCCTCCAACTCCCCACGGGAAACCTTTTCGCATTGCGAAAAAATGACTTAAAGCCCCTCTTCCTCCAGACATTCCGGATGGGTCAGGCCGTCGATGCAATGAACATGCAGATTATTTTTATCATAAAATCCAAATCATATACTCCTCCTTCCCCTCGGTCGACAGTTATTCCAACCTCCACCAGGAGGATACTGGCCTGCCGGTTTTGGGACATTCCTTGGAGGCCTTTCCCCCTATGAACCGGGAATCGTTCCAGGCTATTTCAACACTGGTTAAGAGTGGGCCACCATGTGACCCGGCTCCACCCAATATTCTGAAGCAGGTAGCCAACACAGTTGCCCCAACCAATATTGACATGATCAATGCCTCGCTCTCCAGGGGTATAGTTCCTCCCCTGTGGAAAAGGGCAATGGTAAAATCTCTCCTGAAGAAAACTAACTTGGACCCGGACTCTTTGAGCAACTACCGTCCCATCTCGCTCCTTCCGTGGATCAGCAAGATAGCTGAGAAACATGTCAACCTCACACTCTCCACATACCTGGAGTCCCATAAACTTCTCCACTCCTCTCAAACGGGCTTTCGCCCGCGCCAAGGCACGGAAACTGCGTTACTATCAGTAGTCGAGGAATCCAGAAAGATCCTTGATGCAGGAGGATCTTCAGCTGTGATTCTCTTAGACCTGAGCGCAGCTTTCGATACGGTTAACCACCAAATCTTGGTTCACCGACTCAGAGGTTTGGGGGTAACCGGCACAGCCTTATTGTGGCTGCAGTCTTTCCTGGAGGAAAGATCTTTCCAGGTGTTCGAGGGCGAGGCTATCTCAAAAGCTCTGCCCCTTCATTGTGGAGTTCCTCAGGGATCGTCCCTGAGCCCCACTCTTTTTAATGTTTATATGGCTCCGCTGGCGGATATTGTGCGTCCTTTTGGGGTTCACATAGTTACCTATGCTGATGACACCCAATTGGTTGTAGAACTGAATCATCCCTACCAGGTGTCCAAGGGCCTTTGCCCCTGCCTTGAGGAAGTCGCCAAGTGGATGAACCTGTCGCATTTGAAACTGAATGGCGACAAGACCGAGCTTATGGTTCTTGGAGATCCTATTTGTTTTAAAGCAAGCACAATGTGGCCAGTCTGTATGGCCCCGGCCCCTGCTCCAAAGACAGAGTTAAAGAGTCTGGGTGTCTGGCTGGAACAGGACCTCAGTTTTAAAGTTCAGGCCAGGAAGGTTGCAGCCTCCTGCTTCTGCATCCTTAGGATGCTCCATAAAGTGCTCCCCCTTCTCCCCTTCTTGGCTAGAAAGCTGATGATCCAGGCACTCATTTTGTCTCGGATTGACTATGGCAATGCCCTATATCTAGGCGCGCCAAGCTCTGCAATCGCAAAACTCCAGATAGTGCAGAATTGTGCAGCAAGAATGCTCATGGGGATCCAGAGTCGTCACTCCGCGAGGCCCGCCTTGCGGTCCCTCCACTGGCTTCCTATTCAGGAGAGAATCAGCTTCAAGGCCCTGTGCATTGTTCACAGGTCGCTTGGAGGAAATGGTCCTCCAATTAATCACTCCTTGGTCCAGCCCTATCGGGCTAACAGGCAGCTGCGTTCAGATGAGCTTTTTCTAGCAGTTGTTCCCAGGATCAAAAAGGCCAGAAGTGGCGGGTGGCTCTTTTCTTACAATGCCACCAGATTGTGGAATTCGCTCCCTCTGCCTCTGCGGAAGGAACCCAACTATTTGGCCTTCCGCAAACAGCTAAAGACGTGGCTTTTCCCCTAGGTGTTCCCTTCTGCTTCTATGAACCGCCTTAGCGCTGGGATGCCTCCGGGTAGCTACGCGCTTTAGAAGTGCTGTTTCATTCATTCATTATGTCCTGATACTGAAATACTGCCAAATTCGTTTTTCACTATTGAAAGGCTATCTTGCCCATAGGACAGAATGGGGAATGCTGTGTAACATGCTTACCTGCATATCTTCCCGTAGGAGCAAGGTAGACAATTTGAGTCTGTTATCCCTGAACTCAGAATTTAATAACGCATCTTTTAGGAAGGATGGTTTTTAAATTCCGTGTTTGAAAATAGCACTTTTAGAAAGTGGCTATTTTCTTGTTCAACCTTTCTGTGTGCCTCTGCCTGTTTGTGGATTGACTGTCTGGTTTGAGAGTGGCAGGGGCTGGGGTGGCTCCAGGAGTCTGGGTGAGTCAGCACTAGGCTGAATAGACCTATCTGCATTTGGAGTGGTGGGAGGAGTAGCACCTGGGCCTGAATAGGGCTGTGCCTGCCTTCCACAATGCTGGCTCCACCTCCTGCGGTGTGTCTGATGGCCCTGGCCCACACTCACAAAGGAAGAAGATGTGAACTGGCAGAGTGCCCCCAGAACTGGTTTGAACTGGGTCCAGGACCCCTCACACATAGAGAACAAAGACTTTTGGGGTATAAATACTAGAGCTGAAACCCCTGAAAGTTAGACTACTTCGTGATCAAGAGGAATCCCTGCCAAGGAAGATCAGCTGAAGAGACTGAGGAGAAGTACTGCCCTAGTGTGTCTGGGGTTGGCCTGCAGTTTCTACTGAGGAGAGGACCAAGGGACTTTGCTGTGTGCTGTGTCCCCCTGCTTGAAGAAGGACTTTGCTGTGTGCTGTGTCCATCTAAAGAAAAGTCTCCAAGGGCCTGAGAAGAGCTGGCCTCCTGTTTTTGAAGTCCCAGGCACAAAAGGACTTCACCCCCAGCTTCCCTGAACTTCCTTGCTGGGAGTCCTGACCTGCCAGGAGGTGCCTGTAACTGTGTGTAAGGCCCTGGAGGTTGCTACTGCTGTTGGGAGCTGAAAGAAACTAAGAAAAGCAAGAAAATCTGTTTCCGACGCCGTCGACGCCGCCGCTGTGATGCCGCGACCTGCATCGAGGCCCGGGGAGCCGCTCGTGAAGTGACGACGCCGCGCCCGGCCTGTTCCGCAGCCCCAACGCCCTACGACAACGCCGACGGTGATCGGCCGTGACCGACGCCAGCGCTCGCATCGACTCCGTGTCTTCGCCAAGCGCCGGCATCCTGTTATCGCGGCGCCGATAACCGCCGAGGGTGACTCGAGAAACTTGCCGACGTCGCATCATCACCGGAGACGACATCGTTCTTCTTCGACGCCGTGCATCGTCACCGACTTCATTTTTCAAGGTACTGTTGTTGGTGGTCTGTGTGACTCCGCGCCCGACGCCGCGATCCTCGCGGGCGCCGCCGTACTTTGGATTTTGTGTTGTCCTGACATCGTGATAGCCCCAGTTGGTGCTATTTGATTTCTACAAGCTTATTTTTGCAACAACCTTTTTAAAGACATTTTACTGAGTATCTGTATGTTGGATTTTTGTTGTTTTGGTCTTGTTTAGTTTAGATAAAGATATTTTATTTTTCTAAACTGGTGTGGTGTCCATTTGTGGTGTTTTCACTGCGTTACTGTGAGTGTTGGTACAAATACTTTACACATTGCCTTTGGGATAAGCCTGTCTGCTCGTGCCAAGCTACCAAGGGGGTGAGCAGGGGTTATCTACAGTGTGTATCCCCCTTACCCTGACTAGAAGCAAGGGTCCCTATTTGGTCAAAGGTACCTACCTCTGCCAACTAGAGACCCCCAGTTCTAACAATAGGTATGCCCTAGAGAGTACAATCTTCACATCAAATAAGGCCTAAAAAAAATCAAAATGCAAAGGAAAGAGCACTGGAGTTCATCCTACATATTATTGAAACAAATTCACTAATCATCAGAATTCCAAAACAAAATTCAATGGTCTGAAATACTTACACCTAACCATTCTAAATCAAAGATTGGTATTAATCATGATATAACAAAATCCCAAATAATAATACCTTTAAGGCTCATGTTTCAGATTAAATTTCAAATGCTTTAATAAAAGTCTGCCCAGAAAGGTGGTCTCCAAGTTTTGGCCCCACTCTGAAACAATATCTAAACTGTAGCTAAATTCCTAGTTCTTGGGAACGCAGCATTGCAGGAATAATATACATGAAAGGCCCCAGAGAACTGCAGGACGTAATAGAAAACTTTCATGGCCCCTGGCATCGTTCACCCAAGTGGATGGCTGATGGGTGTAAAATTATTAGTTCAAATTTCAAACAATTTGGCATTACCATGAATGAGAAGGGGCATTAAAAATGTTCAATAATGTAGCGTTCTTCCCAGGCTAGGTGCCAGCTAATGACTACACCACACACGGAGCTTAGTATAACACGTCTTTATTTTTCTGCGTGTAACCGCAAACCCAACATTCTAAACTTGCATTCACTTCACTACGCTCTAATGCTTACGCCACAGTTCTTAGGATTCCATCAGGAGCCAAAAGGGTTCCGTCATTGCTAACTCACACGACACTACATCTCCCCCTCTGTTAAATAAAAAAGTAAAACATTTTACAATTATATACAATCATAAGACAATCGAAGTGTCCATGATCGGTGTTGGTGATGCAGGAAAAACAGCACTTAGGGGGTCTGCGATTATCCCTTCAGACCCAAACTCTACATTCACATCAGTGCCTGACGAGCGATGATCCACATGTCGGAAATGCGAGGAATTTCGCATAATAGACTTCCCAGGATTTTGGGCAGTTACCACGTGTCCTTTGCTGGCCACAACATCAAATGGCTCAGCATCGAAGGGAGCATCAGATTTCCATTTCCATTTTCTAGGCTGATGGACAAGCACTTGATCTCCTCTAGTAAACGTAATGTCTTTTGCATGTTGGCGCATGTCTGCATGGGCCTTCATTTTCCTTTTACAATCCAAGTCTCTTATACGGGCTTCTTCCTCAGTACTTGATCTGCTGTTGGTCCACTGAGGTAACTCGGTTGTCATGGCTCTCCCGAACATCAAGGCTGAAGGGCTTTCACCTGTGGTTGAGTGAGGGGTCGAACTGTAAGCTCGAAGATTAGAATTTAAGACAGCTTCAAGGTTGAACTTTTCCAATACAGCACTCTGAGCAGCTTTCTTGAGAGTACTCATGAAACGTTCGACAAGGCCATTGGCCTGTGACCAAAGAGGTGTGTTCTTCTGATGCTTCATATTAAGATGACTGAGAAAGTCTCTGAATTCTTATCTGTTGAAAGGTGGGCCAATATCAGATTTTAGGTTCTCAGGAACACCCTATGTCGCGAAGAGGCAGTCTAATCTCTCGATGACTCTTTCTTGCATGGTGGTTGAAAGATCTTCTATCAATGGAAAGCAGGAGTATTCATCAACAACCACCATCCGGTGATGTCCATTGTTAAGAGGACCAAAGAAGTTAATGGCAATTCTTTCCCATGCATGCTTTGGCAACCACAACATGTTTAAGGTGTGTCGAGTGGTTTTCGATGAAAGGCAGTTGCATAGATGACAGGCCTTCAACTCTCTTTAAACTCTCTCATCAAGGTGAAACCAGACTCTGTCTAGGAGAGCTCATTCTGTGGCAACTATTCCACAATGACCTTCATGGGCCACTTCAATTATCTGTTGTCGCAGACTCTCCGGAATAACAATACTTGAACCGCTCAGGATAAAACCTTCACAGATAACAGTTCATCTCTGACATTTTTAAACTCTTGGTATTCACTGTCACTGGTCAGAGGTCAAGTGTGCTGGTTCCAAGACAGCTGTGCAATAATGTCTTTTAGTTTTAACATGTCACTATCTTGACTTGTGGCAGTGACAATTTGTTCCAACAAAATGGAAGCTGGTGGGCTGGATTTCACAATTACATTTATGTAGGCTTCAGCTGTCTTAGAAGGGGTACCATGGCACTGTAGAGGCACGTGAGAAGTAGTCAGCAGAGTTTTGATCCTTCCCTGGATGGTGCATAATTGTGTAGTTACGTTCTTGTAATCATAGACCCCAACATTCAATGCAAGGAGGAATCTTGGCTTTTGGATTGCCAAAGATGGTCAACAATGCTTGATGATCCATCACAAGCATGAAATGCTTTCCATATAAGAATATGTGGAAATGTTCACAAGTTTACACCACTGCTAAACTTTCTTTCTGGGGTTGTGAATAAGCACGTTCAGTTTGGGGCAAACTTCTGCTTGCATATGCCACAATATGCCTTCGAGCATTAGGGTGTCCGCTGTGCTGTGCAAGGATTGCGCCTTACCAGACTGGGCTAGCAGCAACAATAACTTCTGTATGAAGCTTTGGATCAAAGTATGGCATTTCAGTAGCATACTCATTACCTTGTTTAATCTGCTTGAAGCTCTGCTCGCATTCATATAATCAATGAAATTAAACATTATTTTTCGTCCAGTCTCTCAACGGAGCACTTACGGTGGCAAAGTCTTGTACATATCTAGAGCAGTAGCTGACCATGCCAAGGTATGAATGCAACATGGAATAATCTTGTGGGGGACTGACAGTTGACAACGCTTGCACTTTAGCTGGATTGGGTGTCATGCCCCCATCAGAAAAGATATGGCCAAAGAATTTTAGCTTTGTCTTATGGAACTCACATTTGTCAGCGTTCAAAGTCAAACCTGCATCCACAAGTAAACAACACAATTGTGGTTTATCATGCTCCTTCTGTGTAGCTCCGAAAACCAATGTCATCACTATAATTAAACGCATTTATGACAGGCTGTATGGTACGTCGAATTACATCTTGCCCCTCAGCTCTGCAGCTGATGACACATAGAAACTTAGTCTTTTGTATCAGATGAGACCAATATGTGTAGAAAAGGTTGTAATGTACCTGCAACTCTCCTCGAGTTCCAACTGATGATATCCTTTATTCAAATCAAGGTGAGAGAAGACCTTCGCACCATTCAATTGGGTTATCATGTCGGCGATGTGCAGACCTGGATGTCGTTCTTGTTCAGTTGCCTTTTTCACTTGACACATTTCAATGCATATGCGTACAGCTCCTTCACTGTCCTTTTTGGGCACTACCACTATGGGAGAAACCCAGGGCATTGGACCAGTGGACTGTTAAATGATATCATGTTTGAGCAATGATTTTTTTTTTTTTTTTGCAGAGTTTTATATAGCGCGAACTTGACCCGCAACCGGGTATCAGAGCGCTTTACATAGCACCAGTTACGTTACATGAGAACACACATTCATTTTTGTTAGGCACGGGGAGATTAAGTGATTTGCCCAGAATCACAGGATGTTCAGCGTCATTACCGAGACTCGAACCCAGTTCCCCAGGTCCGAGGTCGAACGCCCTAGCCGTTAGGCCAACTCCTCTCCCCTAATGATTAAAGTTACTTTTCAACAGCTTCCTGTAAATGAAATGCAGATCGTCTGTCTTTGAGCAATAGGACGGGCGTCGTCATTAATGCAGAATTGTACTTTCCTAGGCTTGAGTTTTCCTAACCCATGAAACACTGAAGGGAACAGACTTACTATTTCATGATGAGCATTCATGTTATAGTTCTCTGTTATCAGTCCCATATCAGCAGCTGTGCTGAAACTGAGTAAACAGGCACTTGATGCTGTCCTTTGAAGTACATGAATGGGGGCTTGTATTTTCGTTTTGTTGTGCTTCATCGTTGCTTCAAATGAACCTTGACCTTTTAATTGCATCGATGCAGCTCATGTATACGCTTTAGTTTGCAATTCGCTTAAGTCGGGGCAATGGAAATAGTTCTTTGTATTTCTCCTCAGGGATTATGTTTATCGAAGCACCACTGTCAATAATAAAGGTATTGAGCAACCGTTTACCTTTAGTGTAATCTACTTTTCTTTGACCTGTATTTTCCTTTACAAGTGGCCAGTCCAACATGTGCACATTTTTCTGAGGTAAGCATCAACTTTGCACAACCATCGTCTTCACTTTCACTTGATGTAGATATTAAAGAACTCTTTGACGATGATTTAGATGTCGATCGACTTCGTTTGGTGTCAATTTACCTTAATTGGTGTGGTCGTTTGGCGCTGTGGTCATTCATCCCTTCTGAAGCGATCGGGCGGCCATTTTGTCTTTGTGCCGTGACCCACTTGTTTTTTCCCCTCGCCTTGCAAACCTTTACTTTTTTCATTCATGGCTGACTCACTCTGGGCACCTCCGGCCTCCATGTTAGCAGCTTGTCGATATGCACGCTCTTCAGCTCTGGCAGCCATGAGAACTCGTTCCAAACTAAGAGATTCTCTCAGCATTCGTTGTCTGAAAGAATCTGACAGGCATCCGTCAATAACTCTGAGGCGTATAGCTTCCTCATCATTAAATTCATTGAACTTACAGTGTTTGATGAGCGTATCCAGTCTCTCAACAAACTCGTCGATGGTTTCACCATCTTTCTGCCACTCTTGTCTGAAAATGTACTTTTCCTAATTGACATTCGCCATTGGATTGAACTTGAGATTCAAGGCTTTTTCTTTATTTTGATGGTATGTAATTTCGTCAACTCGCAGCATTGTCTTATGACTTTTTTTTACACCTTCACCAGCTAGATTCTTAAGGTATTTGATAATCTTCTTGTTATCGGTTTCTTCTAGCGCATCACTAAAATCATCAAATGCCTCTATCCAAGCAGTCCATCTGTCGCCAATATTCAGCTTTTTTGAGGTATTGAATGGTTGTGGTGGTTTCAGGAAGGCAGTGGCGTTATAACCATTTGTGTGATTGGCTGACACAGATTGGAGGTTTCTCCGACACTGTCTGCTGTCCGCTAGGACCTGTTTCATTCATACCATCTCTAAGGCCCTGTGCTGTTCTGGCCTCTGGGTCATCTTGGCCAGTCGGTGAGACTGTGATCTCCCTCTTGGTCTCCACTGGAAAAGCAAACTTTCACAATTCCAAACGCCGCTCTCAGCTTTCTGATCTTCAGAAACTTCTGGAGTTCTCAGCAGCTTTGGCGGTATGATGACTCTCTTTACTCTGTTCTCTTAAGCAGATGACTGTTTCTTATATTTGAATTGCTTTGCTTGTAAGCGTCTCTTTGTACTGTCTGACAACTGGTTGATCTCTGCCTCACAGCGCTTCTGATCGCAGCATTATCTTGCAATTGGCTGTTGCTATTTGCTGCTCTTTCACAACCTGGTTGTGCCCACCTATAGCGTTATGACTCCATATAATATATAGCTTTAGGTTGCATAGTAGTGCGGTACCTCTTTTTACAGTCTTCCCACCAGGTTCTTGGCCAATGATGTGTAGACTTATCAGTGAAGGTTTTTGGTATCTTCAAATGCTTTACACAGAGTTGTGCTTGACTCCACATATGCCAAGCGTCAATTCGTCACTTTGACTGAGGCACACAGGGCACGTAGGAGCAGTTTGCTGGACAATGGCAAACTCTCTGGCATAACAAAGATTAATGGGGTCCCCCTGCAAAGTATATGGAGGGGCCTCCCACACTCCGAACTCTGTCAGGAGCTCTCAGGCCCATCAGTACGCAGTGCAGGGGGTGCCCTGGAGTCGGGAGGGCTGCCCTGTGGGGGTGCAGGAGCTATTGGCTCATCCTCTGACCCTCCCCCACTGCCTGGGACAGCACCTGGTGGCCCACCGCCCTCGGCAGCCCTCCCACCCCCACTGACCATGCTCGGAACCTCAGCATCGTACTCGACTCCTCCTTCTCTATGACCCGACAGGTCAACCCCGTCACCTCCACCTGCTTCAACACCCTCAGAATCCTTCGCAAGACCTTCAACTGGATCCCCCCCGAATCAAGAAAAACCGTCACCCACGCACTCATAACCAGCAGACTAGACTATGGAAACGCCCTTTACGCCGGAATCAGCAAACTACAGACCATACAGAACACCGCAGCCAGACTCGTCCTCGGCATCCCTCGACAAGAGCACATCTCCCAACACCTGCGAGACCTCCTCTGGCTCCCCGTCAAGAAGAGAATAACCTTCAAGATACTTACCCACGCCTTCAAATGCCTTCACAACACCGGACCCCATTACCTCAACGAGAGAATCTCCTTCCACTTACCCAAGAGAAACCTCCGATCCGCCAACCTCGCCCTCGCCAAAACCCCGCGCATCCGCAGAGCCAGAACGGGAAGAAGTGCCTTCTCCTACATCGCGGCCAAGACCTGGAATGAGCTCCCGGTCGACATCAGACGTGCCCCCTCTCTGAACATCTTCAGGAAGACACTCAAGACCTGGCTCTTTGACTGAACGGAGCTGCTTACTCCCCCCTCCCTTAGCGCCTTGAGATCCTCACGG
Source organism: Calotriton arnoldi (assembly GCA_963921515.1). NCBI lineage: Eukaryota > Metazoa > Chordata > Amphibia > Caudata > Salamandridae > Calotriton > Calotriton arnoldi. Next base: position 856,239 of record CAWUFW010002645.1, read on the forward strand.
GTGAGTAGCGCACTTACAATTCCCTGATTGATTGATTGTTACGCCACTGTCTCTGGGAGAGCACTGGCAATCTTCGGGTTACTTACCCCCTATCTCGTCGCCAGTTGTAGCAACCTCCCCAGCCTGGGTACCCGCTAATGACTACGCCACACACGGAGCTTAGTAGAACACGTCTTTATTCTTCTGTGTGTAACTGCAAACCCAACATTCTGAACCTGATTTCACTTCATTACACTCTAAAACTTAGGTCACAGTTCTATGGAGTCCATTAGGCACCAAAAGGGCATTGCTAACTCTCACGATACTACAAATAATAATAATACTGTTCGTTCACTGAACCGCCAAGTTAATCAAAGCTTTATTTGCCAAAGTTGACATCATTGTAATGTATGGCACACAGGCATGAGTGAAGGAATACGTTTACAAAGACCTGAGGGTCTGCTTTTGAGGCAGGCACGTAGCCGGTCCTGGATCATCTTACCAAGACCTGAGTTGATGGAAGGTGAGTTCTGTTCTGAAGGCAGGCGTGTGGCTGGTTATGAATCATCTTACAAAGGCTTGCAGTTACCAGAAGGCATCTTCCGCAGGCTGGCAAGTGGCCTGTCCTGGATCAGCTTACCAAGACCTGCAAGAATTGAAAAGCAAATTCTGTTGTGGAGGCAAGCACATGCCAGTCTGGGATCATCTTTCCAAGGGCTGCGGGTACCAGAAGGCAGGTTCTGGAGGCAGGCACGTGGACTGTCCTAGTTCGCACTGGCAACAACAATTTGATCAGAATTGTAGTTCTTTCTTTTTCAGCGTTTTATTCTGATTTTTATCCTTGGAAATGTATTAACAACTCTTGGAATCTCCACTTAGGTGACTGCATTTGGTTACCAATAGCAAACACAAAATCCTGTGGTGTAGGCATGTGGAATACCAAAACCCTTTAGCCAGGAAACCATGCATAACTATGCTGCCTTATTCCCAAGGCTGTAAATCCTAATTGCACATCGTAGATTAAGTTAGGAGCTGTTGATACAAATTATCAAAAACGGGATTAAAAAGAAATCCCGGGTAGTTATCTCAATTATACACTTTTATGACATTACCTAATTGGGGAGGTATCTGAGCAAACTGCAGTACCCAATAAGGAACATAATTCTTACAATTCAGACGGGGCACGTGGAATTGCTGGGTACAATGGGGGCTTGGGAAATGTCTCAATACAAGCTATAGGGTACATATAATCAACTTTACCACAAATTCCTCGCCAATAAGAAATCTGTGGATAAGCTCTGCTTCCAGCATGTGGAATGCCATCTTACTGTAACCCACGTCAGTCCTCAAATTGGCTCGTCAAATCAGAAATCAATTAAGAGTTTTTTAAAGGTAATTTTAGTAGGTGATATTTTGAAAAACCAATGTGATTTTTTTTCTCAATCGAATGTAGGCAATTAAATTCTATTTTTGCTTGATGTTAACTTTTAAAGTAGTTAAAAAAAAAATCATCATCTTGTAAATATATCAATGTCCTTCTGGTTGTTACTGGAAAGTATATATTTGATTTTTGATAATGTGTGCTCCTTTTATGTGATATCTGGCACATAGATGTTTTCAACAAAATGTATTACATTTGGATTCTAGGTTTAATATGCTGCTGATGCCAAAGGGACCCAGTAGGGATTGGGTGTCGGCGACGGCGAAGTAAGTGTAATGATTTTCACAAAACAGAAGTCAGTATTTGATGCAATTTGGCAAGGAATGGGAAAAAGAACTATGTTTAAATCCACTGGGAGTATTAGTGTGGGTTTAACCTATACCATACAGTTAGAAGCAATGCCTTCTGGAATTATATTTCCCAAGATCTCCATTGCTGTGTTCGATTCTAGGCACAGAATACATATGGACAATTCTAGTGCTTCTAAACTTCTTGCAGTAGGAATCTAAATTAGCAAAGATTTTGGGTCTAAGCTTAGGCAGCCCTCCAGGTGCTCTATATTGAGGACTTCCTTTGCTGTCCACGTTCTATCAATAGTTGATGGCTCAATGGTATTCCGTTGAAAATGATTGTCGGTCTATTTCAGCTGGTGGCCTCCACTCCAGAAGTACCCAAAGTCAGAAACTGGCAGATTGGTATAGTACACTCTGGTGTGGGGTATATCCCTTTTACTGTATCCCTCATTACTACATCAACGTCCTCAGACGATGTGTGTATGTATGTGTGTGTTTTTTAGAAGAATGTTGTAATGTAGCAATGGTGCCCCTCATCAAGGGCTGTTTGCTTGCAATATTTACACTCCCCAATAGGGAAGCTTGCCCTGTGGATGTTTTATCTCCCCCTTCCCTAGAGCCATTGCTAACATCTAATTTGCATAAGCTGCTCTTTTTTCGGATGTCTGGCATAGGATTGGAATACATTTCTTTCCAAGCAGCCCCGAAAGACTGTCAGAACGCTGTTCCGGAGGCAACGGGGCATGCAGGAGTTACTGGATCCAACCGAGGTGGCTGAGGCCTTTTACCCCTGATGTCCTGGGCCCACCCTGCTATGGATCCAGCTCAACTGGGTCAAGCCCCCCTTCTGACCCTGACTCTCAACTGGGTAGCGCAGCTCGAACAGCCAAGGCTCCCTCGGGGAAGCTCAGATACAGTTCAGTGAACACGACTCATAACACAACATGCGGGTAGTGTGGCAATATATCAATGTACAGTCAAATACTTCTTTATGGATGAAAATTTGTATTTTTATTCTAACTCCACACATGCAAAGATAAACGACATTCAAAAAGCAATAACACAACCCCCTTGAGGTCGGGGCTCTAGTAGTTGTCAGGCCACTCCCTGCCCTCCCACCTCTAGTGTAACAGGTTCTGTGTTATACCCCATTCACTGACGGCCACATTCAGGGAATGTAGACTAATAGGCAGCACTCAAGAGTTCTTCCCTCAGACTCTGCAAGTGAGTGCCGTTTAGCAGCACCAATGGTGGTATGTCGCCCAGGGTCCAAAGGCATAGTTCTCGGCTTATCCGCTCTGGTGGCAAAGCTCCCTGCAGCATTGCAGCCTGGTCCTGTTCTGGATCGGCTGAAGCGGGCCGCCTCTGGTCATACGCGGAAGCAACTGGCAGGCGCGGGCTCCCTTCCCCGAGCCATGCTACCTGCAGTGGTCTGATGGGCGAGGTGCTATGGCTCCTGTGGTCACCTGTAAGTCCTTTCTCCCTCCGTGGAGGGTGGGCCTTGGTCTCCTTGCTCCTACGGCATTCCGTGAGGGCAGTCCACAAAATGCAGTTGAGTTCCACCTTGGTCACAACAGTTTCCCGGTACCGGGCGATGACCCGAACCTCTCGGCTTCAGCGTCTCTGGCGGCCCATCCTGGCATATGGGGTCACCACTGAGGCCTTCACGCTAGCCTCACATGGATAGTCACAGCGGCTACTAGGTCGCCAAGCCACCTCACCCCATAGGCAATGGCCCAATCGGTGCAGGGATGGGTTTTCCTGCTACAATCCTTAGGCAATCAGCGGCGGACTCTACTGGCATACGGGGTCGCACAGTTAGTTTGGCACACAGGTTACAACCCGATCGATGCAGAAAGTGTGTTTCTCCCACCACGCTCCTCTAACTCAGTTTATGGCGGCCCCTCCTGTGGCATATAGGGTCGCAAGGAAGTCCAACACATGGGCTACGACCCGATTGGTACAGGGTTGGATTCCTCACACCTCGCACAGACAGTCCTCACACCAGGGCTCTCTTCTGAACCTCGCTCGCTCCAATGCCCTCCTCTTCCTCACAGGCACACTGGTCTTGGCGAGCAGGCAGGCGCTGGTGCTCTAGGTTAGGTGATCTTGGCTTCCCTGGGTAATGTCCCCTCACCCAGCATGGAGACTAGCAGGTAGGCCCCTAGTCCTGGTCACAGGCAAAAATCTTGCAGAGCTTCCCTTCCTCACACAGCCAGGCTGGCTGCTTGGCAGATGACCAAGTTTGGGGTGTCAGACTCCCCTACTTATAGTTCTTTTCCAGACCCAAAATGTGATTTAAGGTCTGGACCTTTGAAGTTTATATTGGGGTTCTGCTTCTTTGAAATTGACATCTCTCCCCTTTCTTCTTCCTAATGAAGGATGTCTGTCACAGCAGGTAGGACTCTGCAGTTGATTAACCCACAAAAAGATTCATGGGGGTGACAAGAGTTCACACCTGGATGCTAGCCTCGGTGATATGTGCTTCAAAGGCTAACCCCAGGCCCTCAGCCCTAGTCTTTAGGATTCCCTTAACAGCCCCATCTCCCTCTTCCTGGGATGTGTCCAAGCCCCTTTCCTTGTGAGCTGTCATCCAATCAAAGAGCCCTTTGAAATGCACAGGGAAAGCTTGGCTCTTCCCTCATCCAGTGCTTGTCCCACCTAGCTTAAAGCAATGCAACAATACATAATTCTGTCTAGGGGTTCTTATACTCCTCGTGTTTTCACCAGGCAGACCTGGGCTTCCCAAAATGGACCCCAGGGTCCTCCATGTCATGTACTAGTGCAGACACACATTTGCAGCACACTCACTGCCTAGTACTGCTATCCTCATGTATATGCTACCACCAGCATTCCCACAAGCAGCACACGCACTCAGTCTGCACGCCCTCTTCAGTACTGCAGTCTCTCTGTACTGCACCAGAGAAGCTTGTTTTTAAAACACACCCTGCCAGCACACACATATTTATCATGTGTGCACTACACCACACTTCACCCTAAGTGTAGTGTAGTCCTTGCGAGCCTACATGCATTCAGCACATTTTCATCACACTCGCAATTCCTCATCAACCTGATGGAGGCCTGGAGTGAGTTAAACACACAGCAGTGGAACTTTTAAAAGGGTGAGTGAGCTTGTAGGCCTCACTCCACTGACACAGGGTAAAAAGAACCTGTTCACTATTACTGATGACTACACGGTATGATGCCACCACTACGATTGCGCTGTTTAACTGCTGGTAATGGCAGAAGCCTTCCACTGCTATGAGAGTAGTGCTTTGGGCGCCCCTCCCAGACCAACAAGACCGCAATATGTGAGACAGGCCTATGTCGTGGCGCACATGAATGATCAGTGTTTGCCTACGACAAAAAAATCAGCATTAGGGATCCAGACCACAATACAGTTGGGCACTCTAAGCAGGGGTACACGTCTATCACCATGCAGAGGACGTTTCCGTCCCAACAAAGACTGTCAGCAAAAATGCTCCCTCCTCTGGGTGATCAATAGCTCTGTGCCAATTGGGAATAGGGCCCTTACTCAGGCTGCCTAGCTGAATAGGTACGCTCTGCATTCAGTGGTTTAATTAGCATCTAACTCCCAGTACCCTGCAGAGTGTTGCCTTGTGGCTGGAGACAGGTTCTGTATATATACATTCTGCTAGATCGGGCCAAGTTCATAAGAGATGCAGCTGTGGGAGCGCCTTAACTGTAAATGCTTTCCTCTCGAAAGTGTTTATCTGTGTACACGTAGCATGCACCAAATTAAGATAGATTATTACCATCGCTCGAGAAGATTCCTACCTACCCTTTGAGCCCTAACAATCAATCAATCAGTGTAAAGCGTGACTACTCACCTGTAAGGGTCTCAAGGCGCCAGGGGGTGGGACTGCTGATCTGTCTATGATACTGTGGTTCAGTCGAAGAGCCAGGTCTTGAGGTCCTTCCTGAATTGCAGCAGTGACAGCGATTGCCTGAGGTGGAGAGGCAGGGTGTTCCAGGTCTTTGCTGTGAGGAAGGAGAAGGATCTCCTACCGGCCGTTGTCTTGCGGATGCGTGGGAAGGTGGACAGGGCCAGTTGGGTGGAGGTCTCTGATGGGTGCGTGGAATGCAAGGAGGTGGTTGAGTTACGCAGCTCCCGCGTCATGTAGGGCTTTGTAGGCGTGTGTGAGGAGCTTGAAGGTGATTCTTTTGTTGACTGGGAGCCAGTGGAGGTCTCTCAGGTGGCCGGTGATGTGGCTGCAGCGGGGGATGATGAGGATGAGTCTGGTGGAAGCGTTATGAATGTTCTGCACTTTCTTGAGGAGTTTCTGTGTGATGCCGGCGTAGAGTGCGTTGCCGTAGTTGAGTCTGCTGCTGATGAGTGCGTGGGTGACTGTCTTGCTGGACTTGGTGGGGATCCATTTGAAGATCTGTCAGAGCGGGCATAGCGTGTGGAAGCAGGATGATGAGACGTTGTTGATCTGGAAGTTCATGGTGAGCGAGGAGTCGAGGATGATACCGAGGTTTCGTGCGTGGTCTGGGGGGAGGGTTCCAAGTGCTGCGGGCCACCAGGAGTCGTCCCAGGCGGAGGGGGGGGAGCCCAGGATGAGGACTTCGGTCTTCTCTGAGCTGAGCTTGAGGCAGCTGTCCTTCATCCCAGTGGCGACAGCCTTCATGTCGTCGTGAAAGTTGGTCTTGGCGACTGTGGGTTAGTTGGTGAGGGAGAGACTCAGCTGGGTGTTGTTGGCGTAGGAGACGATGTGGAGTCTGTGGTTCCTGACCACGGCTGTGAGCAGGGCCATATCGATGATGAAGAGAATGGGGCTCAGGGAGGAGCTCTGAGGCACTCTGCAGCTGATCTCTGTGGGTTCAGAGTGGAATGGTGGTAGTCGGACTCTGTGTTCGGCCGGTGAGGAAGGAGAGGATCCATTCCAGGTCTTTGTCAAAGATGTCAGCGTCTGGAGTCTTGTGCATAGGGTGCAGTGGGAGAAGGTATCGAAGGCAGCCAAGAGGTCCAGCAGGATGAGGGCTGCACTTTCGCCTCGATCGAGGAGGGTGAGGATGTCGTCTGTGGCGGCGAGGAGGGCGGTCTTGGTGCTGTGGTTGCTTCGGAAGCCGGCTTGGGAGAGGTCCAGGATCTGGTTCGCTTCGATGAACTCGGAAAGTTGCCCATTGATGGCCTTCTTGATCTTCTTGACCTTGGCTGGGAAGGGGAGCAGTGAGATGGGTCAGCACAGGGTTTAATCAGCAAGGGGTTGATCTCTGTGTGTTTCCAGGCTTCCGGGAAGGTGGCAGTGCTGATGGAGCAGTTGATGGTGCTGCAGAGTTCGGGGGCAATGGAGGTGCCAGCTCTGTTGAAGATGGGGTGCCCTTGAGTGGATGCTTGTCATGATCTTGAGGGTGTCGTCAGCAGTGAGGGGAGTCTAGCTGAGCAGGGTCTGCTAGGATCCGGTGTCGTTGGGTGTAGTGGTTGCGGGTGGGGTGAGAGGGTCTTGGGTATCAACGCTGTTGAAGCAGTCGTAGATCTCCTTAATCTTGTGGTGGAAGAAGATGCTGAGGTTGTTGCAGAGGTCTTGGGAGGGTGGGATGTCTGCTGTTTCTGTGCTGGGTTTGGCGAATTCTTTGACCACAGCGAAGAGTTCTTTGCTATTTAGTGTGTAGTTGTAGGGCCGTTTTCTTTGTTGTTCTAATTAGGCGGTGGTGTTCGGTGGCAGCATTTTTGAAGGCTGAGTGGTTTTCCGGGGTCTTGCTGCTCCTCCGTCTCTTCTCGAGTAATCTACAGGTGCGTCTGGGCTCATGAAGGGCACGAGAGAACCAGCTGGCTTCCTTGGAGTGTCACTTTCCTGGGGCTTTCTTGAGGCAAGCCAGTGTCGGCACAGTTGGAGATCCATCGATGGAGTTTAAGTCCTGAGGTATTAGCATCCGTGGAAGTCGGTGGTGGAGTTTTGCTGTGGGAGGTGGTGAGCTGTTCTTTGGTCACCTTGTTCCAACTTCTGTGAGGGTAGCGGTTGGCGTGGTGGTGTACAGTGGGCTTGGTGAAGGAGAAGTGGACGCAGTGGTGGTCGGTCCAAAGAAACTCGGAGGTGTGGCTTAAGGAGATGTTGTAGCTGGCGGAGAAGATGGAGTCAAGTGTGTGTCCTGCTAAGTGAGCTGGGAAGGTGACCAGTTGTTTGAGTCTGGCGGAAGTGAGGTTCCCCAGCAGGGATGAGGTGTTCTTGTTGGTGGGGTTGTCCAGGTGAATGTTGAGGTAGCCGAGGATGTAGTCTGTTGAGGCGAGAGCGTGGGGTGCGATGAAGTCGATGATGGAATCGCTGAAGAGTGGATGGGGTCCAGAGGTCTGTAGATGAGGGTACTGCAGAGGGTGGTTTTTGGGTTGGTCTGCCCCTGAAAGTGGAGGTGCTCCATGTTGGACGAGTAGTCGTCCGAGTGCGTGGTGAGGCGAAGGGTGCTATTGAGTACGATGTCTCCACCCGTTTTATTGATGCAGTCCTTGTGGATGATCTTGTAGCCATCTGAGATGGTGGTGGCGATGTCCGGGACGAAGGTGGAGTTCATCCAGGTTTACATGAGGAAGGCGAGTCGAGTAGGTCCCAGATCTCCACTGCATTTTTGTGGAGGAAGTGTGTGTTGAGTAGGATACAGCAGAGGTGGTCGGGTCCAGTATTTGTCGGTCGTGCAGTGGGTGGGGCTGGTGTGCGGTGGCAGGCAAAGGTGCGACTGCAGTTTCAGCAGGAAAAAGGGCCCTGGGAGTCATTCAGCAGTGCCAGGCTGCAGGTGGTATGGCGTCCAGTGTTGAGGGCATGGAGGGTGCTGGTGTCATAGTGGTGGATGGTCCGGGAACCAGGGTCTGTGGCACTGGGCGTGAACCAGGTGCGGACTGGCGCAGACGGGCTTGACTGTGGCGCGCGTACTGTGCGCAGCCACCATTAAATAGTGCAAGGCAGAGGACTGGACAGCTGGAAGGCGGCGCTGGAGGGGGTCGGGGGCCACGGGGGCAAACAGCAGTGGGGACGCGGCGAGGAATATGTGCTAAAGTGCAGAAAAGGGTTGAAAGTGAACAGAAAAGCAGAAAAGATAAAAAGGTGATGTAGGACTTGGCCTTTTTGGCTAAAGTTCCCTAAACTTTTTGCTTTCCCCCTAGACCGTTTTCCTGACAGAGTTGCCAATTTAGATGCTTTGGGTACTTTGACACTGCTGATCAGTGTCAAAGTACAAGGGTTCCCTATGTAAAGTACAATGGTTATTGGTTGGCCATGATTGGTAGGTTTGCCTTACTAGTAAAAGTCCCTAGTGATGTGCACTGAGTGTGCAAGGGCTAGTAATGCAAGGGTGCGCAGAGAAGGGAACTCAGGCCTTCAGTGTAGGGCCTGCGCGCAGTTTGCTAAGTTAGCATGTTGTCCTGACAAGTGCAACCACTTGTCAGGCCTTACTTTCCCTTTTGCGTACACTGTGGGCACCCCTGTGGTAGGTCCCGGGTAACCCCTGGGCAGGGTGCAGTGTAGGTAAAAGGCAGGACATATACTGAGGTGTGTGCTATGTCCTGACAGTGAAAAAACACTCCATTTCGTTTTCACTGGTGAAAGGCCATTCTGCCCATAAGACAGAATAGGGGAGGCTGGGTATGGTGTTTTGTTAGTCTAGCTTCCTATAAGTTTATAATGGAGAGGTGAAGTTTAGTATGTATGAACTCACAGTGTCATAACACATCTTTCTATGAAAGTGGTTTTGTCACTGTGTGTTCAGAAACCACTCTTTTAGAAAGTGGCTGAGTTTTGTGCTTTAAGCATTTCTGTGTGTCTCTGCTGAATGTGGATTGACTGTCTGGCTCTGAGATGGGAGGGGGTGAGATGGCACCTGGCTGACCTGCATCTGGAGAGTATGCGAGGAGAAACCCCGGAGGTGAAGAGGCCTGGGTTGCAGCTATAAAACAATTGACCCATCTCCTGCTGAGTGATTAAGGGTCCAGACCCCCAGAATCAAAGGGAGAAAGGTGACACTGGAAGGGAGACACCCAGAACTGATTTAGGCAGGGGTCAGGGACCCCTGAGCACAACGAACTTCAAAGACATGAAGGGGTATAACTAAGAGAACTGAAACCCCTAGAATTTGGTGTAATTTTGAATGGCGAAATGGACAGGTCGAGTCTGCAAAGGCTTTGACCTCTTTCCTGGTCAAGAAGAACCTCTGCCAAGGAAGAAGTTGCTGAAGAGACTGCTGGATAGGACTGACCCTTGCTTCGTGATCTGGGGCTGGCCTGCAATTTGTAGCTTTTACTAAGGAAGAGACTGAAGGGACATTGCAGTGGGTGGTATCCCCCCCTTCTTGAACAGGACTGTGCTTTGTGCTGTGTCCTGAACCTCAAGGGCCCGAGGTGAGCTGGCTCCCTGTTTGGAAACACAGGAACATAAAAGTTTCCGGAGAAGTCCCAAGCAACGCGGTGTGCGCGTGCTTTTTCAGCTTGAGACCCTCAGAAGTTGTGCCTTGTGATCGTGGGCACGCAGGAGTAAACTGAGTCTCGGACGCGCAGGGTGCGTGTCGTGGTGCAAGCCGAGGCGTTGGTGAGGAGCGCCTGGTCGTTGTGTGCACCGGGAAAAGAAGTGAGTCTCGGACGCGCAGGGTGCGTGTCGTGGTGCAAGCCGAGGCGTTGGTGAAGAGCGCCTGGTCATTGTGTGCACCGAGGGAAGAGGTGAGACTCGGACGCGCAGGGTGCATGTCGTGGTGCAAGCCGAGGCGTTGGTGAAGAGCGCCTGGTCGTTGTGTGCACCGGGAGAAGAGGTGAGACTCGGACGCGCAGGGTGCGTGTCGAGGTGCAAGCCGAGGAGTGGTGACAATCGCTTGGTCATCGTGTGCACCAGAGAAGAGGCGAGTCTCGGACGCGAAGAGTGCGTGTCGCGGTGCAACCAGAGGCGCTGGTGAGGAGTGCCTGGGTAGCGTGTGCACCGAAATCGAAGTAAGTCTCCACAAGTGCTGAGGGCGGGTCTCGGTGTCCACTGAGACCGCCGGAAGGAGGGCCAGGTCATTCGGACCTCGGAGTGCAACAGTAGCGGCCCGGACCGGCAGTCCCGGAGGAGGGGAGTCGCCGGCCCGAGCTCGCTGTGCCCATTGACGGAGTTCTGGATCAAGGCCCAAGTCGCTGAAGGAGGGGAGGAGAGTGGGGTCGCGCCCCCCCAGGTAACGTGGATCACCACCTGGGGTGGGCTGCGGGCTCGGAGGGACACTCTCTCGGCCTCTCGCTCCTGGCAGCTGCGTGAGCCTGTTGCTTTGGCTCGGATCGAGGCCCATGCTGGCCCAAGGAGGGGCAGTACTGGGGCCGGAGTGAGAAGCGGTACTTTTGTGTCATCATTGATCCATGTCAGGGGCAACTGTTAACGGAGCACCTAGACTGTCGTATTACACTTTGCATTATTGCTGCTAACGAACTATCGAACTGTTGTATGACGCCTGACTCTATTTGTGCCTGACGAACTACATGCTGGGTGCGCTACGCACTGCGTTATTTTCCCTTGCAGAGTACATGATTGTAAGCGTGGCGCATTGCATTATTTCTTCATCGCACAGTACCTGATTATAACGTGGCGCATTGCATTATTTCTTCAGTGCACAGTACATGATTGTAGCGTGACGCATTGCTTTGTTTCTTCCTTGCACAGGGCATGCTGGTGGTGATACGCATTGCATTATTCCTTCTATTGCAAAGTACATGACTGTGGCGCTACGTATGGCATTGTTTCTCTATTGCACAGTTCAGGAGTATATCGTTACGCATTGCAGTATTTAGTTTCTTTTGCAATGTGTGTGATTCTAGCAATACGACCTACCTAACCTTTTGGAAACGGTTAGAAGTCAGCTTAACTGTTGGTTAGAAGCGGTGGTTGGGATTAGAACCTACCAATCCACCGGAAGAAATACTACCCATTATTATATGTTGTTTTTGTATCGTGTGGTCATATCGTATATCTTCTTGTATAAAGATTATACTTGTTTTATAAAAACTCGTGTTGAGTCTATTTGTGGTGACATCATTGGGTTGCTGTGAGTGTGGTTGCACATACTGTACACTCGTGCCTTGGAGATAAACCTGGCTGCTCGTGCCAAGCTACTAAGGGGGTGAGCAGGGCTATCTCAGACGGTGTCCTTACTTAGCCTAACGTTGAAACGAGGGGTCCGGATCTCGCACCTGGCAACAACGGTGTGGGACGGGGACTCCCGCCTCCAGCATTTGGTGGCGGCGGTGAGGGATAAGGACCCCCACTTCCAACAGGTGATATTCGAGGAAAAGTAGAGGTCAGACGAGAAAAAGGCAGAAAAAGAAAAAAGCCAGAAACAGAGAGACAGCGGACAGAGCATCAGCAGAGCAGAGATAATCCCCACTGGACCACTAGTGATGAGGCGCAGGCGGATGCCTGTGGGTGGAGGAGGGCCTTGAACTTAGGGCCTGCAAGGGCCAGGGGGCAACAGCTACCAGGCGGAGCTGTGCAGTGAGCAAGGCTACTCACTGACAATGTCAGTGTGATTACTCCGTTACCGTGCAGCATCCGCCATTAAGTAGCGTGAGGGGGAGGGCTGGACAACTAGGAAAGCGGCACTGGAGGGGGGCGGGCCGCAGGGGGCAAGCAGTGGCAGGGACACAGCGAGGAAATGGCACAAAATGTAGAAAAGGGAAGAAAGTGAACAAAAAAGCAGAAAAGATAAAAAGATGAAATTTAAGGAAAAGCAGAGGTCAGAGGAGAAAAAGGCAGAAACAGAAAAAGGCAGAAGCAGAGAGAAAGAGGGCAGAGCAGAGATGCTCCCCACTGGACCACCAGGGATGAGGCGCAGGCGGGTGCCCGCGTGTGGAGGAGGGCCTTGCACTCAGGAGCTGGAAGGACAAGGGGGCAACAGCTACCAGGCGGAGCTGTGTGGTGAGGGACGCTACTCACTGACAATGTCAATGAGATCGCTCCCTTACCGTGCAACGTCCGCCATTAAGTAGCGTGAGGGGGAGGGCTGGATAGCTGGGATGCAGGAAAGCGGCGCTGGAGGGGGGCGGGCCACAGGGAGCGAGCAGCGGTGGGGACACGGCGATGAAAAGGCGCAAAAGTGCAGAAAAGGGAAGAAAGTGAACAGAAAAGCAGAAAAGATTAAAAGGTGAGCTTTAAAGAAAAGCAGAGGTCAGAGGAGAAAAAGGCAGAAACAGAAAAAGGAAGAAACAGAGGGGCAGAGGGCAGAGCAGCAGCAGAGCAGAGATGCTCCCCACTGGACCACCAGGAGTGAGATGCAGGCGGGTGCCTGCGGGTGGAGGAGGGCCTCGAACTCAGGACCTGGAAGGGTTAGGGGGCAACAGCTACCAGGCAGAGGTGTGCAGTGAGGGAGGCTACTAACCGGACTTGCCTGCTGTCTCTGAAACTTACGGGCATAACATGTAATAAAGAACTTATCATCTCAATGGCTCCTGACTCTTGTATGACGCCCCTGCCCTGTCACTACAAACAGAGCTTCTATACATTAGGAGGACAGGACCATCACTTCTCAGTAGGGTAACTATCCGATAAGTGGGACAATATCTGCATCACTCAGCAGTCTGGCATAATAGTAGTGAACAATACCACCTCTTCTCAGCAGGGCTGCTAAACCATGTGATGTAAAGTAACCACAGTTCTCAGCAGACTGATATATACGTACTAGAGAGTCACAGTACTTCCCAGGAGGGCCTTGGTACTAACAATGGGCAACAATGACACTTCTCAGCAGTCTTGCTATACTGGTATTGGACAATTTGCTATACTGGTATTGGACAATAACAGCAATTCTCAGCATGGCTGTTTTTCTACCAATGGATAGTATGAGAACTCCTGAACAGGGTTACTACACTAGTAAGAGACAATACCAGTATTTCGTAGCAGGGCAGCAATGCATTTTATTGGGATAGTACCATAATGATTTCCAACCTGCACCGTGACTGGCAACGCATTACAGGTTGGATGCTGTGCGAAGCGGAACAGTTTGCTAGTGCGTGCTGATCTCCGTTTGAGTCTATAAGCATTCTTCCAGGTTCCTCAGGACGACACCGCATGGACGGTTTCACCTAGAAAAACATTCAGTTGACCTAACTGGGATTAACAAAATATGGTAGTCTCCACTTGATTATTTGCCCGGAAGAATGTGTACGACCTAGGTTTCTAAAGTATAAGCTAAAACATGTCGGTGGAAAGGAAGGCTATATCACCCTCAAGATTTTTATCCTATCTAAGAATGAAAGGATTTATCTGCTGTTCATGAGCTCAGGTTGCTAATGTTTCCAAGGGCTTGAAAGCTGTTGTCTAAAGGGCTGAACAATAAAAAGGCTGAAAACTCAGTGATTTTGAGGGAATAAAAAGTCCGAAGGAGTTAGATCACAGACTTTTTTCATCATATTGATCAATCGGTTTACCCTCCACCTACAACTTTTTTTTGCTTAGCTGTCAGGTTTTTGTCTTGACAATAATGTAAAATAAGGGGGTACATCAACTGACATCTCACCGTCTCCTACACAACAATTCTGTGGTGGATGCTTTCCTGAAGAACCTGTGGAGTTTGGGGCAAGTTGTGCGTGGGAACTTTTGATGTGATATTGTCTTATATTCTTTGATAGTTTGATAAGGATCACATCAGAGACCCAGCATGGATCAATGTAGTCTCAGACTCCTGACCTCAAGGTGAGTACAATCATAAGTTTTAGAGTCTTCCTGGTCTCAGAGTGGCTGCCAATGCTCTCCGTGGCCCATCAATTAAACAACCGGTGATAAAGTGGAGACATCTCACAACTGAAAGCAGTGGACTACTGCATTGTGGATGATGCAGGTGCATAAATGAGGAAGCAATCACACTCACTGGCACAGATTATGCACAGCCCTTCTGGTTAACCACTTCCCTGTAAGATGTGGTATGCATGGGTATCTTCTTAGTCAATATGAAGGTGAATGGCAAGGCTGTAAAGTGACCTCTCTTTTGGAAGATTAACTACACAAGATATTGGTTACACTACCCAACTCATTTCAGATGAGGATTATCGGATGTGGGCTGTAGTGCCCGCCCACATTTCACCTTGCAGATCTACTGCTGCAAGACAAATCAATAAATGCTTTTCATGCTCTGCCGAGGAGTTAGTAAGCACCTGCACAGTGGCAAGTTTAGAGGAAGAAATTAAAACACAGTTCACCCAGCAGCTCAGAAGATCCTACCACTGTGGTCTGTAAAGAAAGAGCAAACCTGGCATGTTGCACATGAATTCCTCGTTCATGGTCACTCACTGGAACTAACCAACCCCTTACCGAACTTTACGGAAATCACATTTGCTGCCAGCAACATCAAGGAAGAGCCACCACAGAGAGATGAAAAGATCACGGCCCATGACAACAGACCAAGATCCAGACACAAGAACGGGGATGCGAAAGATAAATTCCATTGATGCTAGCTTTCACATGAGAATGGTTGCACAGGTCGAAAAAGCTTGCCACATAGTAGGAACAACCACTTTGCCAACAAAAGCTGGGTGGGTAGCCTGCACAAAACTCTCAAAAGCCAATGCTAGGTGAAAATCCTCACCAGATATCTCAACAGTCAACCCAAAGAAGCAATCAGAAATGTGGAGATGAACGGCCAAGATTTTTGAGGATCCACCATGGAGTTTATGTGTATTATTAAGATAAAGATATACACTAACTGGCGTCCACCAGTAACCTGCTTAAGACTGCTACTACAGGCATGTGAGTCCTCCATCAGAAGTATTTGAGTGAGCGCATACAACAGACACCGGTGTCATACCAGGGTGCTGCAAAGAGGTACTGTACAATGAACACCTTGGAGAAAGACAGGCCTCCTGAATCCTCTGGTGGTCATCTTACTTTAAGGTTAAGACCCGAAATATGCATGCTTTATTAAAATAGCTCTGCGTTAAAACATCTTATTTTTTATGTGTTTTGCTAAATCCCTTTCTTTGGTGCTTTGACATAAACACTATTATGGTATTCAAGTCTTGACAACACTAAGGCTCTATTCAAATCAATAAGTTGAGGTAGCTGAAGAAGAGGAAAAAGGCCCTTGTAATAACACATGGTAAAAACTGGTGTTTTGTCATCATGTTGATCTGGTGTCAAATCATCCTGCAAGTGTTTTCTAATGTGCGAGTACGGACTAGAGTAGCTCCAAATTCCTCTGGCATGTGAACATCTAGGTAAGTTCGGTAGTAGAAGATCTTAGTCTCAATGCTGTTCAGGCTCCGATAGTTCTTCATCCAAAGTTTTTAGGCCGGCCAAAATATTTTTGATCTAGTCTTCTGTATTTTTTTCAAATAGATGTGCAGTGCATAATTTGAGCTGATGGTTGCAAGTGGGGCCGACTAGCACTCATTTTTTGGGACCGGGGCATATTGTTCATAACCAAACTTTGACCCGGAAGATGACGGAGAAAGGCAGCAAAGGGAGAAAGGAGCAGGACGAAAAAGACAGAAAAACAATAATAAATAGAGAAAACAAGGATTAAAAATAATGCACAAGAGTTAGATCAAGGGAAGAGAGTATCTGGTGGTGGATTAAAGAGGCATGAGGTGGAATCAAGACTTAACAGTCTAGATATTCGGAACCCATGACACTCGGACATGGGCTTCTGACGAAAACTCTGGGCCCTGGCGCTTATTCTTTTACAAATTAAGTACAGTATATGCGGAGTTGAATGTAACCAGCATGCACTGTCAATTGTTGATAGTACAGGGGTACAAACCCTGCCAGCGTTGCCATACAAATCCAGACGTAAGGGAGAAAGAATCCATGTGAGCCCCAACATGTGATAAGTTTGATTGTCAAGGATGATGATCCGATTTTGGTTTTCTGGTTTGATAGGAATGACTGATACCACTTTTGAGCCACCATCCCATTTATTCCAGCCCATTTTTCCGTGGTACCAAAGGGGATGATGGACGGAGCGCTTGAGCAAATCAAACACTCACCCCCAGTCAACTAATCTGGGTTTAATCCATCATCATTCTTTAGCTCACTCCACCACCCCAGTTCAGACATGGCCATATGCAAATCAGTCTGACCCTGTGCCTCATGGGAACAGTCCAGCCCGAACTGCCAAGCCATGTCTTCCCTGGACCGAAAACAAGCATCCTGGGACCGGTTTCTGGCTATTCAGCCGTCATCAGCCAGGCTACCTTGAATACAGTGGCAAAGTGAGCAAGGGACCCACGTCTGGGATACCCTGCCAACTTAGGGCGAACAAAGCGATACCAAAGGGGATGATGGACGGAGCGCTTGAGCAAATCAAACACTCACCCCCAATCAACTGATCTGGGTTTAATCCATCATCATTCTTTAGCTCACTCCACCACCCCAGTTCAGACATGGCCATATGCAAATCAGTCTGACCCTGTGCCTCATGGGAACAGTCCAGTCCGAACTGCCAAGCCATGTCTTCCCTGGACCGGAAACAAGCATCCTGGGACCGGTTTCTGGCTATTCAGCCGTCATCAGCCAGGCTAGCTTGAATCCAGTGGCAAAGTGAGCAAGGGACCCACGTCTGGGCATACCCTGCCAACTTAGGGCGAACAAAGCGATACCAAAGGGGATGATGGACGGAGCGCTTGAGCAAATCAAACACTCACCCCCAGTCAACTGATCTGGGTTTAATCCATCATCATTCTTTAGCTCACTCCACCACCCCAGTTCAGACATGGCCATATGCAAATCAGTCTGACCCTGTGCCTCAGTGGTGCGAACAGGAATTCGATGCCTACTGCGTTGTACACAGCTGATAGGTTAGGTCGACACTAGGATATGTCGTTAGTCGCTTACTGATGCCTAACTGGGGTTACCTTTGGGTGGGCCTCTCAAACATCCCAGATGCCTCATGCTATTCACTAGATGGTCCTGTGTTCTGCTATAAAAAGCCCACGCCGGCACCACACTAGTGATGTACGCACGCCGGGTGGCATCAAATATCAGAGGAAATTTGCTCCTGTTAACATCCGCGTCGCGCGCCCATTGGCTTCATTTACATGTTTATGAGAAAGTCTGCTGCAAATCACGAAGGTCGGGCCCAGGGTGGCTGCCAGGGCCTCGCGGTGCCGTTTCCATTTCCACTGCTCGGCGTTCAACAAGGACAATTATTTATCACTAAATTTGCTAATTCCGCCGCTGGATATTAATGTCTTGGATCCAGCGCGAGCCAGGTACATCGCACGATAAAGACGCTGCGCTCAGTGTTTGTGTGTAAGCTGCGGTCACACGGGCCCCCGGGTATTGTGCTGTGACGCTAAGCCTTGTATCCGGTTAGGAGTGCGCAGAACATCCCCGTGAACCATCAGTGCAATGATCGATGTGCTATGTAAGCTGCAGCTAAAAATTGATCTGTGGCACACAAAGCCCCTCTGCTTGTTTCGAACGTGTCCACAAAGCCACCGGTGCCATATCAAATGCACAAATTCCCCGGTCGCGGTGCTGTGAGACGTGCGTACTAAGTTCCACGTGTCACATGTGTGTGCACAAAGTTCTTCGATATTCACCAGATGTGTCAAAAGCGTCCGGTCGGTCCTAATTCAAAAATGTGGTTCCAATTCAGATGTGCAAAAATACAAGCAAAAAAGGAATATACACCACTGTACATTTATATCATTTATTACAAAAATGGATATATACGAGTACCGCGACAAACAATAAAAACCAAGACAATAAAAAAGGGAAGATTACATAAAATACATGTAACCAGATATGCATATGCATCTTTCTTATAGCATTCCATAGCAAATCGTACGGTATTGAATACATTATTTTTGAATTTCCAACCACCTGTCATAAAAACAATAAATGAGCCCTTAGCATTCGTCGACGCGTTTCAATGGATAAACATATGATTCAGACCCCCTTCTTCAGAACACAGAAATATTTTTGATCTTACTCATAAGAATAGGCTGTCAAATCAATTATATATTAAAACATGCCTTAAAACTCAACAGAACCTCCAACAAATTTGAGAGAAACAGCAGAAAAACCAGGGATGTCATAGAATATAATTTCAGTGATGCGTGAGAGATAAACGAATAAGAAGTCCTATCCTGTCAGCAGAAATGTATGGAGCCTGGATATCAGCACCTTTTATATCTAGCTGTATACCACAGTCTTGGTCTTCTCTTTGGCTGTCAGATGCCTTCTGACAGATGTGTGTTTTGGATACTGAGGCGGTGGCCTCATTACTCCACATTCATTTTGAGTTTTTTAGTCGCTGTTTTGGTTTTCTTATTGATCTGTGACACTTTGTCACAGTTGGAGTTGGTTCACATGGTCAGCGCTGTGATGGGCCGTGGGTAGCAGTCAATTGAGTTTTGAGAAATGTCAGCAAGTTTCTTCAAAGAGTCTTGTCTTCGTCTGTCAAGTACCTTCTGATAGTGATGAGTTTTGGATGCCTGCCGAGGCTATAGCCTTCTGACAGTGAAGAGTTTTGGATGCCTGCCGAGGCAGTAGCCTTCTGACAGCGATGAGCTTTGAGTGCCTGCCAAGGCTGTGGCCTTCTGGCAGTGATAAGTCTTGGGTGCCTGCCGAGGCGGTAGCCTTCTGGCAGTGATGAGTTTTGGATGCCGAGTTGCTGTTTCAGTTTCACAAGGTTAGCGCTGTGATGGGCCGCAGGTAGCGGTCAAATGGGTTTGCAGAAATGTCAGCAAGTTTCCTGATCAGTGGGTTTTCTTTTTGATCCAATCCTTTGTAGAATGTCTCGTTGAGTTTGCGGAGATGGTCGTCCAACATCTCAATGCCTAGGTCTCTGTGGAGGTCTGCTGTTCTTGTGAAGATAGGAGCACCTGCTGCAATCCGTAAGGCCTTGCTCTGTAGTCTCTGTAGGTCCTTCCGATACTGTGGGCGGCACCCACTCCAGACCGGTGAAGGGTACGTCATTGTTGGTCGAATTATTGCGTTGAATACCCGCACCTTGCTCTGCATAGGCATTGACTTGGTCCTCAGAAGTGGGTACAATGCGGCCAGTTTGGTTGCTGCTTTCTGGCAAGTCTTCTCTATGTGGTTTCTCCAGCTGAGTTTGGAGTCCAGAGTCACCCCTAGGTAGGAGTTGTTGGTTTCCCATTTGATCTCCTCTCCATTGAGGAGGATCTGTGGATGCTTCCTGTTCAGCTTTCTGGTAAATAATGTTGCTGTGGTTTTGCTTGTGTTCAGGGTTATCTGCCAGTCGCTGTACCATTTGGAGTCTCTGCTGAGCGATGTCTCAAGGTTCTTAGCCACTTCTTTTTCGCTGAAGGATTGGGAGATGACTGCAACATCATCGGCGTAAAGAGCAAGATCTGTCTTCTTTAAGTCCCTGGGGATATCGTTTGTGAATATATTAAAGAGGAATGGTCCAAGAATTGATCCCTGGGGCACGCCAGCTAGAATAGGGCGTGATGTTGAGCATTCCTCCCGTACCGCCACATGAAAGGTCCGGTCTGACAAGTAGCTAGTCAGCAATTTAACCAGGTAGCTTGGAAACTTGAGCTTGATAAGCTTGTAAATCAGTCCCTTGTGCCATACTCGGTCGAATGATTTCGCTACATCCAGAAAGACCACAATGAAGAGCACTCCCTTTTATTTGCTTCATGAATCGCGTGGTCACCTCGTAAACAGGCACCTGTAGTTTGCATGCAATGGCATTCCTCACACTGTTAAGGATTGTTCCTCTAAGTGCCTGAATATGAAAGGCTCTGGTATCCGATGATTTAACTCTCTGTCAGGAGTTGTCGTGAGGAAATAACTGGGGTTCACCCTTTTGGGTCACATGGCGCCAGGCGCGCAACGCCAATTGGGGCTGACAGGGCTTCAGCCCCCCTGTCGTGTGTCTCAGCCCAGACTGTTACAGCTCGAGATGCTGTGGGCTCGGCTGGGCAGTGTCTGGAGTCTTATCTCCGGCACACCCGAGTTTTTCACAGGCCTTTAAATTTAAAGACCATTTGCATATTTACATACCTTTGTAAACCAGTTAACGAGGCTTAGTTTTTTGTTTCTGGTTCCAGTACCCCCTGGGCCCCCACTCTGCCTATTCCTTTGCTGTAGTGTGAGAATGCATTTAATGAAAACGAATATAAAGTAGGGTTGCAAAAGAAAAATGCCAGCCATGTGTTGTTTAAAAAGCCTGCACAGATCTCGTCTTGACTAAATAGGGTTTTAAATAAAAAAAGTATGTATTCATTTGTAATGTGACTTCTCTGTCTTTGTTCCCTTTAATTATTAGTCATGGATCATTCAGGCAGCCCTAGAACACAATTAAAAGTGCATTTCATTTATATTTGCTGTTTGAAGTATGCACAGATAAGTGCTGAAAAAACGGCTTTAGGTTGTACCGTCTGGGACATCAAAATAATAAGCTAGCAACCCTAATCATAAGACTGGAAGTTTGTTGCAGGATCAGCACATTATTTATTTTCTCCACCCTCGATCCCTGATTAATGCCGTAATAGCAATAGTTTAACTTGTATCTTAAACCCTACGCCGCAGTCAATAAGATGCTGAATTACTTCAAGTGTTGTCTCAATGCAGGGTGCATTCCCAGACACACTCCTCATTTTCGCCCTTCACTTTCACACTCACCCTGCATTCACAGCGATCATAATGCACTCACACTGATCACCATGCACTCACACCATTCACCCGCTCACCCTGCACTCACAATGCATTTGCGCTGTTCACACTGTACCTCACCCTGCAGTCACAAAAGTACACTACTGACCCTGCACTCATGTTACACTTCACTCGCCTGTCCCCCTCACTACTCAATCTGCAATCTCACTCAAACAAGCCCATCACTAACCATGCATTAATTCGTCCCATTCTGCACTTGCATCCGCACCCAAATTCATATGGTCACCTCACTCATCCTGCAGTCACTCCTCTTACCCTACTCTCACACTGTCACATCGCTGACCGTGCACTCACATGGGCACTCCTGCCACCCACACAGTGCAGAGGCTTAATGTGCCTGCTACAAAGAATGTGTACCATACAGATCACAGAACTGAGTGTGAGTAAACTATGAGTAGCACTATAAAAAAAATGAAATGTTTGCCAGAAAGGTGCTACAGAGAGATGAGGTGCATTGTTGGTGAGTGATAGTGAGGGAATTTATGGAGAAGGAGGAAATGGGGGAGGGGTGCCAAAAAGACTGTTGCACTGTGTGCGACCAGTGTAGGGCCAGCACTGGCTGGGAGTGTTAGCCCCCAGTGGCAGCTCCTCCGCTATGGCGAAGGAGCGTCACCCCACTGCTTTCGAGCAGTGGAAAGGAAATATAAAATTATAATAACTATAAGTTATTATCATTATATGTTTCCTTGGCGGGCGGGTGGGTGTGGCTGCTCTGCTCAGGGAGCAGGGCAGGGGAGGAGTGGTATGCCCACTCCCAAGTGCGCAATGACTGTTTGGTCTGAGCTCCGTGACTTGGCACTCAGCCAGGGGCTGTAGGGGTGGGCATGTTCTCCATGCAGGCTGCATTACAGCCTGCGTGGAGAACATGCCCACCCCTACAGCCCCTGGCTGAGCGCCAATTCACGGAGCTCAGACCAATGCAGCGTTGTGATTGTCTTACAGGAGGGAGCCTGGCTGCCTGCTTCCTGTTACTGAAATCGGAAGCAGGAGAGCAGGACCAGAGACGCGGGACCCAGCCGGCGGAAAGGTACGTTTAATTTTTTTTTTTTTAAATTCCCGCGTGACACCCTCGCTACCCCCCTGCCCCCAAAACCCCCCCAACCCTTGAAGTGCGGCTCTAGTTGCGCCCCTGCCTGGCGCCCAGCCGTGGTGTCTGCCAAGCTGCCTGTTCACTGGAGCACAGGAACAGGGCAGATGCCCATAAGGGATCTCAGTGAGGGCCTCATTAAATGGAGGTTGTAGTTCCGGAGAAGTCTGTCTAGAATGCAACACTTCTGTTAGTACATTGCTTTTGACTTCCATAGTTGGCAGCTCTTAAGTCCAAAACCTCTGTCGCACAACTCATTACCAAGGCAAAGGAGACACTCTCTTCTGTTGGTGGGCCAGATGGAGAACACAACTCAGTGCCAGGGGAAGTGTCCAACCCACTTGCATCTTGTAAATTCAGACATAAGTTTGTCATCATCATAATGGTGAGGCAAAAACTCCCCCTCATCGCTGTCATCTACGAAGCTTGTTGGCTCTGATCAGAGTCCAAACCAAAAAGTAGTTGGCACACTGAGGTGTGTCTCCAAGACGCAGGCATGGTCCTGTCTGAGTCGGATGAACTGGAGCCAGGTGCATTGATAGGGCATCGATACTGCGGGGCTGGTGAGGATTTTGGTGCCGGAACGGAAGTCAGCTCCAGCGTCGGGATGGAACTCCAGGCAAATTCTGGCGACACAGATGTTGCCTAGGCTGGACCCACTGGCGGTATCCCGATTGAAGGCCTCAGCAAATACTTGAGGATGGAAGGCATGCCACAGGGAGCTGGAAGGGTTCCTGAAATCCATTATATGGATCCTCTGAAGGTTTCAATCTGTTGAGATGTTACCAATTGACCTGAAAAATCAGGATCAGCTGAGGGATTGGCTCTTCAGCAGAGTATTGACAGGGAGCCTGCGAGGCACCCTGACATTCGAGGTTTCTCAGGCTGAGAGTGAAGTGTCTTCCACCAACTGGTGCTATCGGAGGGGAAAATGTTTTGGGGGGCTGCCTAATGAATAAATATGCTGTGCCTCTGCTTTCTGACTCATGAGTCCATGCCAAATCGTTCTGATACCTGGGAGGAGAACAAATCTACAAAACTGTTGAGCGCTCTAATCTTGCCACCCGAGGTGATATACCAAGTAACTGAAGGCACTTTACCAATGACATGTTAGGGGTGGACAAAAACTTCAATCAATAAATAGCTTATGAGTCTCCAGGCAAACCCGCTTTTTGATGGATGGATAGATACAGCAATGAAGGGGACTGCAAAATAGGAATAAATAAAACTGCCACTACAGTCTGCCTGTCACAATTGTGCCTCAGGTTCCAACTGCTAGCTCAGACATGGTCCATGGTTATCTGAGCGGATCTTTGCTTCAAAAAGGTCTTGGTAACCAATCAGTTTGAAAAAATGCTATGTTGCTTATTTGAATGGCACTCTATACTCGTCTAATGTAACCTCAAAGTGATGGGAGAGGCGGCAGGAGATGTGGGAGAGAAGGACCAAGGGGAACTAAAAGAAGGGACAGAATGGAGGGGACTTAGTAGGTCAGTGGATGGAGCAACCGTCCCCAAAACGCTAATATCTCCCTGGGCACAGCAATGGTGCATTGTGGGTACACAGCCTGAGGTGTCTGGTTAGAAGAGAGGGAGAGGTGGAGCGGTAATGTGGGGTATGAAGAACAGCTGAGGGGGGATATAGAAGCCAGAGGGTGATGTGAGTTGACGGAGGGTTAGAAATCACGTTAGACTGTTCAAGAGATACTAGAGCAGACCGGAGAGCCACTGAGAAACAGGGTACTCCCCTCCTCAGTATCCACAATCGGATTTGCCACACTCAGAAGTTTGTACATTCATGCCGGCTTTTACCAACAGGTACAATAAATAACAGCATGCAACTAAGACTCAGCAAAAGAGCGTCGCCTGGACACCCAAAAACAAGGGGGTTACAGGAGATTGTTAGTGGCGGCCCAAGCCTGTGGAACGACCTGTCAAGCAAAATTCCCACAACAGACCACAGGCGCATTTCAGTTTGAGACCAACGACCCACCTGGTCCATGAATAAGTCTTCACCCCCTCTTTCTCTACCCTTCCACCATGAATGCAATCTAGGTCTTGCTTGTATTTTGCATACAATACACAGATATAAATATGCCTCACCAAATTGTTGCATGAGATGCTTCATAAACCCCTACTGGATACTGTCAAGAAAACAGCTGCCCAGCCACTGCACCAAAAGACAAGGTCCTGACCGCTGTAAACCTGTCATATCAGACTCATCTGGCAATCAAAACTAACCAGTCCGGTTCAAATCACATACAACTTGGCCAAATTGGCACCTAGAAGTGACGAAATACAGCTGAGTTGGCAACACAAGCCAACGCGCCCCCCCCCAACCCTCAAAAAAACTGGGCAGTTTCCAGGGAAGGAATGGGAGCAGTGTGCAAGGAGGACAGGCAGAGTAAGGGGTATGAGAACAGGCAGTGTGAAGGAAACGATTGTGCGAGATTTGCACAGAGGGGGTCAGGAAGGGGCAGGCAGTAGCACAGATAGAAGGCAGGCAGGGCAGGCCTTTAGCATGTGCAAGTTGGGCCCACCAGACATCCAGAGGGGCGCTGGAGCTCCCTGCAGTGGTCTTCCATCGACTTGGGTCCAAAGAAAAGTGTGGGAGGGTGCGCCAAAGTTGATTTCACCCAGGGCGTTCTTTATTGTGTGGCCTTTGCTGAGAGAAGATTAAAGTAACTTTACTTAGTGTTGGAGAATGGATTATTGGTAGGGGCAAATGTAGGTCTGCCACTGGCAATAAGGCCACTAACACATAATAGGACTCAGCATAGGTCTTAGAAAATTATTCCTATGCTCAACCCTTGGTAACGTGGCTGCGAGCAGACAGGCTTAACTTCAAAGACAGGTATGTAAAGCATTTAAAAACACCAATTCAGTAAATAATTAAGACACAACACATAATAAAAATCCAACACCAATTTATACAAATAGGAAATATTTTTATCTTTAAAATGACACCAAAACGACAAAAATCCAATGTAGGGAACCCGAGATATGAATTTTCAAAGATTTAGCATTATATAGCACTTAGAAACATATAGCGCCTTATTGGGATATCTGGTCGCGATAGACCGGCTCAAAGTCAAAGTTTCAGGCCGACCACGATGGAGCCCTGAGCGGCTACCACTCGCGGTAGGTCCCGGTCCCAGTTTTTACCTTCGGACTTAGAAACTTTTCGGGAGCTTTTTCTCGCGGGGTCCCTCGCTGCTCTTCACCAGGCCGGATTCGGTGAGGGTTCGCCGGCCTCGGATTTCTTCTACTCCCGGTCAAACTCTGGAAGTTGGACTTACGGAGCTTTTAGCGGGACGAACCTGGATGGCTCGGCCGGCTCGCGGTTGAAGGCAGGCGGCTTGGCTGGCCAGGTTGAGTCGGTCCCTCTATGGAGCTTTTTTTCAAAGTTGCTCCAAAGTTCTCCAAAGTTCTTGAACTTCTTCCTGAAGTTCCTCAAGGGGTCCCAAAGTGTCTCAAACTCACTCCAAGGGTCTGGAAGCTCCAAGATGGTCCTTGAAAGTTGAGGACTTCAGTTCCCACAATCCACTTGGACAAAACCCTTACAAATCCACTGGTAGTTCTTCCAGTTGATGATCCTTGGTGTTGATGGTCCAGGTGAGCTCTGTTAACCTGTAGCTTGCAGGGAGTCCACTCTTTAGTTCTTTTGCAGCAAGGTAATCCACAGGGCTTTAGTTTCAGCTGGTGCAGTCTTCAGAGGGCAGGCCTTAGAATTTTGCACCCCCAACTTCTCAGCATGGCAACGTCTTGCTTCCTTAAGTTTCAAGCAGCAGATCTGGAGGGCTCTGCCCTCTCAGATACTTATTCCAAGTTCTCTGGGTCAGGCAGGAGGTCACTCCTGACCAATGGGAGCAGGGAAACTCCTCAAAGATATGACCACATCCTGTAGAGTGTGGCATTATTTTGTCCCAGAGTGCATCAAATCTTCCAAATTCAAAATGGCTGATTTTCCAGCAGGGAGGTAAGAGCTGGCTAAACACACCCCTAGGATGGCTAATTTACTTAGACTCTCCCCCTGCATCTGCTCATACCTTCCTTAATCCTACCATCTGCCTGAGGTGGAAAGTTCAGAGTTGTAAATGACACTGGTTTCTGCTCTCCTCTTTGAAGACCATAGTTTACGACTCCTCCCCCTGGCCTGGCATTCCTGTGGAACAGCACACTGCCCTGCCAGCAGAGCTGGTTAACCCCAGGGGCTCTTTATCACCTCTTCAAGGCAGCCTGGCTAATCCACTTAACTCTGACCAATCAGGGCAGACCACTGGAAGGCTGAATCTGGACCTACAAACAAGAAAGCCTTACAACTTCTTGTATGTACACTTTAGGAGAAATTCAACAATATCATATTGTGGGATTTATTAATACCATTCGGGGAAGTCTTTGAATGGTACTTCTAGCCCTCTCCTATCAAGAGCTATTAGTTAATAACTTCCTACCATGTTAACCTATGTAGCAGGGGATTTGCAATGGGAAAAATGACTTGGGCCATTTTTCCAGCACCAGGACTTACAAAAACATATTTTATAAGTACTTTGCTTATATCTACAGGACCCCCACCCCATGGGTCACTTAGGTGAGACTTTAGGGGTACTGAATCTGTAGAAATATTGCAGATCCTCACTTCACAGTGCTCCTAGCATCAAAGTCAAATTTGGGCAGTACTTTATCACAATGTGGGGAGTGAAATGTGAAATTTCACTTAACCCAGGGCATATAAAACTCATTTTATAAGGGTCCACCTTATAGGTACCTGACCCCCCACCCCTGGGTCACCTAGGGTAGACCCTGGGGGTTCCTAATATGCCATAACATTGTAGGTTATCCATTTTTAAGTGCCCCAAACACCAAAGTCGAGTTTGGGCACAATTTACTTTTTAAAAGCAGTCATGGCACCCAGGGCTGCTTTTAAAACTGACCTCAGGCCTCAGCAGTGCACACATGCAAGTGCAGAAGGCTGCTGGCCTCTAAACTGCCATGCCCTACTATATACTAGGGACTGATAGGTAGTTTCAATTCCCCAGCCCTATTATATACTAGGGACTTATAGGGTAGGTCATGCCAATCACAGGGGTACCCCAACCCATAGTGTACCCTAGTGTATGTAGGTGTTTTCACTGTATTCTAAGTGTTTTCAGCATAGCACTGGCCCTGGGCCTGGTTAGGCAAAGCCCAGGGTCAGTCAGAGTCAGTTACCACCAGTACCAGTCAGCAAAAAGTTGGGGGGTGCCCAGGGCACAGGATGACTTTGCAACATACCCCCCCACCCCCAAACGAAAAGTGATGGGTTACTAACCTACACCCTGGTACTCCTCATCAGCTAAGTGGAAAAACTTGGAAAGTCCATCCGCATTTGCATGGGCAACCCCAGGTCTGTGTTCCACTGTAAAGTCCATCCCCTGTAGGGAAATGGACCACCTTAACAGCTTGGGATTCTCCCCTCATCTGCATGAGCCATCTGAGAGGCCTGTGGTCAGTTTGAACACGAAAGTGAGTCCCAAACAAATATGGTCTCAACTTTTCAGGGACCAAACCACAGCAAAGCCTCTCTCTCAATGGCACTCCACCTCTGCTCTCTGGGAAGAAGCCTCCTGCTAATAAAGGCAACTGGCTGATCAAGGTCCTCTTCATTTAGCTGTGACAACATTGCCCCAATCCCTTGCTCTGAAGCATCTGTCTGAACCACAAATTATTTTGTGTAGTCAGGGGCCAGTAGCACTGGTGCTGAACACATAGCAGCTTTCAGTGTGTCAAAAGCCTTCTGACACTCTGGGGTCCAATCCACCTTCTTGGGCCTCTTTTTAGAAGTGAGTTCTGTTAGGGGCCCCACAATGGTCCCATAATTTTGAACAAACCTTCTATAGTACCCTGTCAGTCCAAGGAATGCCCTGACCTGAGTCTGGGTAACAGGAGCTGTCCAATCCAAAATAGTTTGGATTTTAGCTTGGAGAGGCTGTACATGGCCCCCACCTACCAGGTGGCCCAGGTACACCACAGAACTCTGCCCTATTTGGCACTTGCTTGCCTTAATAGTCAGGCCTGCCTGCTGCATGGCCTGAAGCACTTCCCCTAGGTGGCTTAAGTGATCCCCCCCAGGTAGAACTGTATACAGCTATATCATCCAGGTAGGCTGCACTGAACTGTTCCAACCCAGACAAGACCCTGCTCACCAACCTTTGGAAGGTGGCAGGTGCATTCTTTAAGCCAAAGGGCATTACCTTGAACTGATAATGTCCCTCTGGTGTGGAGAATGCCGACCTCTCCTTTGCTCCATCAGTGAGGGCAATCTGCCAGTAACCTGAAGTCAAGTCAAAAGTACTCAGGTACTTAGCAGCCCCTAACCTGTCAATGAGCTCATCAGCTCTAGGTATAGGGTGAGCGTCAGTCTTTGTGACTGCATTCAATCCTCTGTAGTCCACACAGAACCTTAACTCCTTGGGTCCCCCCGAGGATTAGGTTTAGGTACCAGCACCACTGGACTGGCCCATGGACTCTCAGACGGTTCAATTACCCCCAGTTCCAGCATCTTAGCAACCTCAGCTTTAATGCTGGCTCTGACATGGTCAGACAACCTGTACAGTTTATTTTTGACAGGTAGGCTGTCACCAGTGTCAATGTGGTGCACACACCACTCAGTGATGCCTGGGGTCAAAGAGAACAGGCCAGCAAACTGCTCCAGCACTTGCTTACAGTCTCTGTGCTGCTGGTCTGTCAACTTGGGAGAGAGTATCACCCCTCCACTGACCCATCTTGCACATTAGTGGAGAGGAGGTCGGGCACAGGCTCAGTTTCCTCCTCCACACCCTCATCAGTGACCAGTAACATGGTCATGTCTGCCCTGTCATGGTGGGGTTTCAATCTATTCACATGCAGGACCCTATGAGGGTTCCTGGGGGTGCCAAGGTCAACCAAATAGGTAACCTCACCCTTCTTTTCTAAGATTGGATAGGGCCCACTCCACTTGTCATGGAGGGCCCTGGGAGCCACAGGCTCCAACACCCACACCAATTGTCCTGGAGTATACTCAGGCATAGTAGCCTTTTGATCATACCAGTGCTTCATGAGCTCCTGGCTGGCCTCCAGTTTCCTGTTTGCCTTGTACATGTACTCTGCCATTTTAGATCCCAGGCCTAGCACATAGTCAAGCACATTGTCCTTTGCTTCTTTAAGAGGCTTCTCTAAAGACTCTCTCAGCAGGCTCAATGGCCCCCTCACAGGGTGTCCAAACAACAACTCAAAGGGACTGAAACCAACCCTTTCTGTGGCACCTCCCTGTAGGCAAACAGTAAGCATGGGAGGAGAACATCCCATCTCCTCCTGAGTTTCTCTGACAACCCATTTATCATGCCCTTCAGGGTTTTGTTGAATCTCTCAACAAGACCATTTGCTTGTGGGTGATAGGGGTGGTGAACTTGTAGTTGACACCACACTCAGCCCACATAGCAGTCAGATAGCTGGACAGGAAGTTCGTGCCCCTATCTGACACCACCTCTTTTGGAAAACCGACTCTGGTGAACACACCAAGCAGTGCTCTAGCCACTGCAGGAGCATCAATGGTTCTAAGAGGGATTGCTTCAGGGTACCTAGTGGCATGGTCCACTACCACTAAGATATACCTATTCCCTGATGCAGTAGGTGGGTCCAGGGGACCAACAATGTCCATCCCCACCCTTTCAAAAGGGACCCCAACCACTGGCAGTAGTATTAGGGGAGCCCTTGTCTTGCCCCCTGCCTTGCCACTGGCCTGACAGGTGACACAGGAGCTGCAAAACTCCTTTACCTTTTCAGACATATGGGGCCAGTAGAAATGGTTCACCAACCAGTTCCATGTCTTTGTCTGTCCCAAATGTCCTGCCAAGGGGATATCATGACCCAAAGTCAAGATGAACTCTCTGTACCTCTGGAGCACCACCAACCTCCTGGTGGCCCCCTCCTTGAGGTTTCTGGCCTCAGTATAAAGCAGTCCATCTTCCCAGTAGAGTTTGTGAAACCCACTGTCATCCCCCTCCTCTTGCTTAGAAGCAATCCGCCTCAAGCTCTCAAGGGTGGGACAGTCACGCTGTCCCCTACTGAACTCCTCTCTGGAGGGTCCACCTGCTCCTGTCAGTTCTGCCAAATCTGACAGCTCTGGCAGGGATGGAGTCCCTCCCTCAGAGGCCAGATCCTCCCCATCAGGGTTAGATTCTGCCTGCACCTCTGGAGTTCCCTGGGCTGGCTCACCAGGCCCAGTACCCTTGTCCTTGGATGCTTGGCCCTTTGTTCCAGGGTCCAAGTGTCCAGCCCCTCCCTTCTGGCTAGTCTGTGACCTAGTCACAGCACATACCCACTCAGGAAGCTCCAATATTTTCATATGGAGTCCTCTCTCCACCTCTGACCACACAGAGGCTTCAAGATCATTGCCCAGTAAACACTGGACTGGGAGCACCTTTGACACAGCTACCTTCATAGGGCCTGTCACACCTCCCCATTCCAAATCCACCACAGCCATAGGATGGAGTTTGGTAGTGCTGTCTGCATAAGTCACCTGGTGAAACTCACCAGGTAACAACCTTTCTGGAGGCACCAGCTCATCCAGGTCCATAGTTACACTAGCCCCAGTGTCTCTGATAGCCTCAACCTCAGTCCCATTCACTTTAGGCCTCTGCCTGTACTTGTCCATGTTTGGAGGTAAGGCAGCAAGGGTTGCAATATTCACCCCACCCAGGGACACTAAGGTTGCTTCCACCACCTGACTACCCCTCCTCGTGGCACCACTCTCCACCCCTATGCTTACACTGGCAATCCCTGTGGATGGCCCCTTAGGGGGGAGCTTCTTGGCGCAGACAGCATCTCCCTGTTTGTGCCGTGGCTGGTTACAGTCAAAGCACTTACCCACTTTTGAGGGATCAAAGAACCTACCATTCTTTCCCTGATTCCACCTCCCTTTGGATTTGGGTTGGCTCTGGGCCCCCCTCCTTGTGCAGGTTTTTGTGGGTCTTTCGAGGACTCCTTCTGGTTTTGACCTTCTTTCCCTTGGGCTTTCCCCTGGGGAGGGACCTGTCCTCCTTTCTTCTGGTCACCCCCTGGTGCTGTATGTAAACCCGGGTTCTCACCCACTCATCAGCTGCTTCACCCAGCTCTCTGGGGTCTGTCAGCTTAGAGTCCACTAGATACTGGCATAACTTCTCTTCTGCACAATGAGTCAAAATATGTTCTTTCAAAAACAAATTATACAATCCCTCATATGTGTCAACTTTGTTACTAACAATCCAGCCTTCCAGTGCCTTCACTGAAACGTCCACAAAGTCTACCCAAGACTTTGAACTCAATTTCTGGGTGCCTCTAAACTTCACCCTGTACTGCTCTGGAGTTAGACCAAATCATTTGACTAAGCATGCCTTCATCTGCTGGTATGATTCTGCATCCTCTCCCTTCAGGGTCAGGAGCCTATCCCTCCCAGCTACTGGAATCAACTCCCACAGGAGTGCACCCCAATACTTAGAGTGGACCCTACTCATTCTAAGGGCCCTCTCAAAAGCTGCTAGCCATTTGTCAATGTCATCCCCCTCAGTCTACTTGGGTACTATGTCAATGTCAATTTTAATTTGGTGCGCAACAGCTACCCCGAAGGGTTTCCCGGCGCCAGCCAGAAAGAGCCAAAAGGAGCCAAAGGAAAGAGTCAGACAAGGGAAAGTTATTGGTTGAAAAACCAGGTTTTTAAGGATTTACGGAATTTTCCGTAATCGGTTTCGCTACGGAGCGATATGGGGAGAGAATTCCACAGTGAAGGTCCCAAGCAAGCAAACGATCTACCGCCCATCCGCGACAATCTGATTCTGGAAACTGAGAATTTCTCCTGGGTGGACGAGCGGAGGGGACGTGAAGGTACATAGGAATGGACCAAGGTCTGTAGGTACTCGGGGGCCTTCCCGCTCTGATTTTGAACATATAGCTCAGGGCTTTGAACTTAATTCGGTTCTCCACCCTGAGCCAATGAAGATCACGCAAATGGCCGGACACAGAGGCAGCTTTCGGGACCTGGCATATCAGTCTAGCAGCGGAATTCTGTACTACCTGTAGCTTTAGTGTTACATCCTTATTAGACCCCGATAGAGAATGTTACCGTAGTCCAGTCTAGAGGTGACAAGAGCCTGGACTACGGTTCTCTGAGTGTAAACAGGCAGCATCCAAATGATCTTTTTCAGCCACTTCAGGATGGTAAAGCAAATTGCAGCCACCTTAACGGCTTGGTGTCGCATTGTTAATGCATCGTCTAAGATGAAGCCTAAATTGAGGACTTGGCGGGAGGGTGTAGGAGGGGCACCCATTTCATTGGGCCAATGTTGTGGACCCCAGAGATCTTTATTCTTCCCTAAAATCAAGACCTCGGTCTTCTCTCCGTTGAGCTTAAGGAAATTAGCTTGCATCCACGATTAAATCTTTCCCAAGCCCAACTGGAGGGGAGATATCTCACACATCCTCTCAGCAGAGCGAGAGAAGACGATCTGAGTGTCGTCTGCATAGGAGAACAGAGACAGCCCTGCTTCCTCCGCAATGTCAGCCAGGGGTCTGACATATACATTAAATAGTAAGGGGCTAAGAATAGAGCCCTGGGGTACCCCGTAAGGTGAAGTGTGAATATCAGAACTGGCAGTGGGAGAGAAGACCTGGAAGGTGCGATTAGTAAGGAAAGAGATAAGCCAGTTAAGCACCGGCCCGGTCACACCCAGAGATCGTAAGGTGTTTAGTAACACGGTGTGAGACACCGTGTCGAAGGCTGCGCTTAAGTCGAGCAGTATAAGAGCCACTGTGTCTCCAGAGTCCAAGTGGCGGCGCAGTCTTTCCGTAACACCAAGGAGTGTCGTCTCAGTCGAATAGCCTGCTCTGAAGCCCGACTGCGATGGATGTAAAAAAAATTGTGACTCTATAAATTGGGCTAGCTGCAAATTAACATGTTTCTCTAAAATCTTAGAGAAGTTGAGAGCAATGAAATAGGGCGGTAGTTGGAAGGCTGATCAGGATCAGCATTGGCCTTCTTCAGAAGAGGAAGCACCATAGCGTGCTTCCACTCTGGGGGAACTATACCCTTGGGAAGTTTGGGATCAAATCCACCACCCCTGGACATTTCAAAATCTTCATCATTTTCACTGCCACCATTTCTTTTGAACGCCTCCTCCCTCTCCCATCTCTTCTTAGCCAATTCCAATTTTTCCTTCTCCAAGGCAATCAAAGCTAATTGAGCCTCAAGCTGTCTCTCTGCAAGGGACGGTGGTGGTCCCTGAGTAAGGGACCCTTCCCCACTCCCACCATCTGGAATCATAGGGCTAATATTAGAGATAATGGAAGAGGCACCATCCTCACCCCCCTCTTGGGTGAGGTTGGGGGGAACACCCTCAATCCCCCCTTTAATCTCCTCAGCTACCCCAGCCCAGGCCTGTAGGGACTTAAGTAACCCTGCCTTCCTAATCCTGTTGGAAGCAGGCAGCCCCTAAGCCTACACTGTACCCTAAGATCAGCTATCTTGAACTGGGACAGTTTAGCCAGGTCCAGCTCCATGGTTCCCTAGTTTTGTGTCACAATAACTAGGCACAACAGACTTAGAACAATTTGGAAAAATCAAAACAATGGATTAAAAACAGTTTAGTCCAAATTCCAAAAATCAAACTCAAAAGTTTTGTTCTAAGGCAATTTAGAGGATTTTTATAATCTTAATTCACTTTACTGAAAGGTGTACTTTTTAAACACAAGTCCTCATCCACACCGCTGAGCACCAAATGTTGGAAAGTGGATTATTGGTAGGGGCAAATGTAGGTCTGCCTCTGGCAATAAGGCCACTAACACATGATAGGACTCAGCATAGGTCTTAGAAAATTATTCCTATGCTCAACCCTTGGTAACGTGGCTGCGAGCAGACAGGCTTAACTTCAAAGACAGGTATGTAAAGCATTTAAAAACACCAATTCAGTAAATAATTAAGACACAACACATAATAAAAATCCAACACCAATTTATAAAAATAGGAAATATTTTTATCTTTAAAATGACACCAAAACGACAAAAATCCAATGTAGGGAACCGGAGATATGAATTTTCAATGATTTAGCATAATATAGCACTTAGAAACATATAGCACCATATTGGGATATCTGGCTCGCGATAGACCGGCTCAAAGTCAAAGTTTCAGGCCGACCGCGATGGAGCCCTGAGCGGCTACCACTCGCGGTAGGTCCCGGTCACAGTTTTTACCTTCGGACTTAGAAACTTTTCTGGAGCTTTCTTCTCGCGGTCCCTCGATGCTCTTCAGCCAGGCTGGATTCGGTGAGGGTTCGCCGGATAGCCTCGCGATTACTTCTACCCCGGTCAAACTCTGGAAGTTGGACCTACGGAGCTTTCAGTGGGCACGAACCTGGATGGCTTGGCCGGCTCGCGGTTGAAGGCAGGCGGCTTGGCTGGCCAGGTTGAGTCGGTCCCTCTATTGAGCTTTTTTTCAAAGTTGCTCCAAAGTTCTCCAAACTTGTTGAACTTCTTCCTGAAGTT
Organism: Calotriton arnoldi; assembly: GCA_963921515.1. Taxonomy (NCBI): domain Eukaryota; kingdom Metazoa; phylum Chordata; class Amphibia; order Caudata; family Salamandridae; genus Calotriton; species Calotriton arnoldi. The sequence continues at coordinate 891,173 of CAWUFW010002645.1, forward strand.
CCTCAAGGGGTCCCAAAGTGTCTCAAACTCACTCCAAGTGTCTGGAAGCTCCAAGATGGTCCTTGAAAGTTGAGGACTTCAGTTCCCACAATCCACTTGGACAAAACCCTTACAAATCTACTGGTAGTTCTTCCAGTTGATGATCCTTGGTGGTGATGGTCCAGGTGAGCTCTGTTAACCTGTAGCTTGCAGGGAGTCCACTCTTTAGTTCTTTTGCAGCAAGGTAATCCACAGGGTTGTAGTTTCAGCTGGTGCAGTCTTCAGAGGGCAGGCCTTAGAATTTTGCACCCCCAACTTCTCAGCATGGCAACGTCTTGCTTCCTTAAGTTTCAAGCAGCAGATCTGGAGGGCTCTGCCCCTCTCAGATACTTATTCCAAGTTGTCTGGGTCAGGCAGGAGGTCACTCCTGACCAATGGGAGCAGGGTAACTCCTCAAAGATATGACCACATCCTGTAGAGTGTGGCATTATTTTGTCCCAGAGTGCATCAAATCTTCCAAATTCATAATGGCTGATTTTCCAGCAGGGAGGTAAGAGCTGGCTAAACACACCCCTAGGATGGCTAATTTACTTAGACTCTCCCCCCTGCATCTGCTCATACCTTCCTTAATCCTACCATCTGCCTCTAGGTGGAAAGTTCAGAGTTGTAAATGACACTGGTTTCTGCTCTCCTCTTTGAAGACCATGGTTTACGCCTCCTCCCCCTGGCCTGGCATTCCTGTGGAACAGCACACTGCCCTGTCAGCAGAGCTGGTTAACCACAGGGGCCCTTTATCACCTCTTCAAGGCAGCCTGGCTAATCCACTTAACTCTGACCAATCAGGGCAGACCACTGGAAGGCTGAATATGGACCTACAAACAAGAAAGTCTTATAACTTCTTGTATGTACACTTTAGGAGAAATTCAACAATATCATATTGTGGGATTTATTAATACCATTCGGGGAAGTCTTTGAATGGGACTTCTAGCCCTCTCCTATCAAGAGTTATTAGTTAATAACTTCCTACCATGTTAACCTATGTAGCAGGGGATTTGCAATGGAAAAAATGACTTGGGCCATTTTTCCAGCACCAGGACTTAAAAAAACATATTTTATAAGTACTTTGCTTATATCTACAGGATCCCCACCCCATGGGTCACTTAGGTGAGACTTTAGGGGTACTGAATCTGTAGAAATATTGCAGATCCTCACTTCACAGTGCTCCTAGCATCAAAGTCGAATTTGGGCAGCACTTTATCACAATGTGGGGAGTGAAATGTGAAATTTCACTTAACCCAGGGCATATAAAACTCATTTTATAAGGGTCCACCTTATAGATACCTGACCCCCCCCACCCCTGGGACACCTAGGGGAGACCCTGGGAGTTCCTAATATGCCATAACATTGTAGGTTATCCATTTTTAAGTGCACCAAAGTCGAGTTTGGGCACAATTTACTTTTTAAAAGCAGTCATGGCACCCAGGGCTGCTTTTAAAACTGACCTCAGGTCTCAGCAGTGCACACATGCAAGTGCAGAAGGCTGCTGGCCTCTAAACTGCCATGCCCTACTATATACTAGGGACTGATAGGTAGTTTCAATTCCCCTGCCCTATTATATACTAGGGACTTATAGGGTAGGTCATGCCAATCACAGGGGTACCCCAACCCATAGTGTACCCTAGTGTATGTAGGTGTTTTCACTGTAATCTAAGTGTTTTCAGCATAGCACTGGCCCTGGGCCTGGTTAGGCAAAGCCCAGGGTCAGTCAGAGTCAGTTACCACCAGTACCAGTCAGCAAAAAGTTGGGGGGTGCCCAGGGCACAGGATGACTTTGCAACACTTAGTAAAAAAAAATTATGCCAAAACTAACTGCTCCGAATAGCTGCAAATCTGATTCTTATTCATATTTTTCCTTTTCTTATTATAAAATATCTGTTTTTACCATATTCCATAGTACAGCAAATACTCTACCAATTCAGAAAATAAAGAAAAATAAACACCCTTTTCTCATATGTTTTTTCAAAACAAATTGACGCCCCACTTCTTTAGGTCTCGCCTACGCAGCGTGCATGCGCTGCATAGGAGGAGACCTCTTGAAATCGATTCAGCTTTTGGCTTAAAAACGTGCACGCGTTGCATTGCTTTCAATGGCAACGCGTGCACGTTTGGCGATTCGAGTGCGGGAGCGAACTTTGGCACCATCTGTTTCTAATTAACTTGGAAACAGATGGTGCCTCTGCTCGCTCCCGCAAGGGAAACCCTGAGCTGACTCGCCGTCCTTACCCCATCTCCCGCCAGTTCCTTTCTTTGATGTTTTTTTTTTAAACTTTCAGCGCGAGGCTCGCGCGCTTGTTTTTTCTGTTTCTGCCGTTTATAACCTTTCTGGGGGCTGAGTTCCCAAGGAAGCCTATGTCAAAATTTAAAACCGCTTTACATACTTTGAGAGAGGCACTGTTGTTTTATTTTCTTTATTTCTTTTTCGATTCTGCACGCAGCGACATCTCAGAAGAGGTAGTAATCTTTGCATTACCTTTCCATGACCATTTCCGTTTCAAATGAATGTCGTCTGTTTGGTGTGTGTGAGCCCCACCGCCATATTAAAGCGCCCATGCCACTGCAGCGATACGGCAGGACCGCCTCACCCTCGAAACGTTAGTTCTTACTGCCTCAGTAGCTCAGCATCACTCAAGCGATGGTCTGCCACGTTTTACGCAGCCAACGTGCGCATTTAGTGGTTCAGGGCGTATATAATTGGTTGGTTTAGAGGGAATGCTTCTGTCCTTTGTGGTTTCCCGCTTCTCGATTCATGCCTTTGTTTGCATTATGAAACCTGCATTGTCTACACAAAACGGGCGCCCCTGGAGCATTGCGTCAGTCCCCTGCGTCAGCGAGGGCTCGGCACACGCATCAGCGCTGTAAATTTTTAATAGCCTCCTGTGAGAACCAGAAAATAAAGACAGCGTAACACGATCACAATTGAATTCACTGGAACGAGGGAGCCCTATAAATAAAAGAATACTTGAAAGCAACGAGTTGCGTCACATCGTTTTTAAAAATATTTTCTTCAAAATCGCTTTTTCAATCTAATACAAGTTCTATAATTTGAAAGAGAAAATGATGACTATTGCTTTCACTGGCACTGAAGGGATGCCTACAAAATTCAGGGTTGGTGTCTTAAAAGTCATTAAATGTTGCTGTTTTTTAAACATGCTTTAAAGATTGAGGAGGTGTAAGAATAGGGCCTCTGCCTCTTTGTGAGCATCGCGGGATTCAGCAATTACTGGAATATAGTTTATTCTCGAAAAACCAACCTTTTTGGTTTTTCTGGAAAACGGTTTGGTTATGAATGGACCTTGATATTAGTATAGCATACCAATGAACTCGTCCAGAATTTGACGAGGATGCACAACGTTTGACACATGCAGTGAGATTGTCTTCAAAAATATGAAAAACTCAAATATTGTGTTCAGAACACGGTAGAGGGTAAATGTTGGTAGAAACTACATAAGAGGAAATGCATGGGAGGATAACATTGGCATCACTGGGATACAGGGAAAGATAAAGGGATGCTGCTTATTCTCGATAGGGCAGGCTTACCTTCTAAGAGACAAAGAGGCCTAATAATGAACAGGAATCTAGAATGTGTATGGATAAAGCTGTAGCGTAAAGATGCATAGCTAATAAGAATTACATTGGTGAGATACACTCCAAAAACAGAGGATGTGAAATAATATCTGTGTAGGATTATCTTTTAACATTTGAAACAAGTGAAATAATATATAAATATATGGAGAACCAGGAGTTAAAAATTAATCTCTATTATAAAAAAACTCTAAACACCTTTCATCAAAGTCTGTGAAAAGAATTGAAAATGTATTTCCATTGACTTCCGTATACATTTGGGGTTAATTTTGGACTTTTTAGCAATTCTCAAGAATTCATTAATACTCCTTAGACTCTGGGATTGTCACATTTCTTCCAGCAAATCTGTACAGAAAGTATTTACACTTGCAAACTTACTTTTTTGTTTTCACACACTGAAGAAGTAGTTTTTTAGGTCTCGCCTGAGCCAGCGCATGCGCTGTTCTGGTGAGACATTTAGTAAGTGGGCTTTAGAAATCCTACCATGGCCTAAAGCTTGCGGTTACGCGCGCGGTGACGCGCACAGGTGCCATCTGGCTTGCCGTCATGGCTCATTAAGTGCTCGCGGCACCCTTACAGCATGCGATCACCTTCACGCGCACCACTCGCGTGTTTTTTTTTTATTTCCTTTTTGCGCGCGGTTCCATTTCCGACACTATGTAAACCTCTTTTCCTTTTCTTCATTCTTTTTTCTAACTTTATTGCACACGACTGTTTTTTAACACCACTTGACACTGCGCCTTTAAGGCACCTTAATTACGTTATAACGTGTACACGCAATCACGGCACCAACTAACTCCCAAGCTTTGCTTCGCGGTAGCCAGCGGGATCCAGGTAAACTCTTCACTTGAGCGCGCAAACGATTAAGCTCTTTACTTGAGCGTGTAAATTATTAAACTTCAGCACGGCGTTTTAGATAGTTAACCGGCACTAAAGTATACTGCCATGAAGATAAGCGCTCACTGTACACTGTTTATCAGCGGCAGCTTTGTTCGTGTGTCACCATAACCACCAGTTACAACTAATCTCAGCACAAACATGGTATTCATCTTTGGCACTTTCGATGTCGCCTTTTCTGTTAGTGCATGTATCATGCGGTTTCACTTAATTCTTGCCTGTGAATGTTTCACCACCGGCATTACCACATTTTCGGTTACAGCTTTCGGTCTGAACGTATAACTGTCACCAACTGGCACTTTTTTCACATATAAATGATACCACGACAGTCATTACACTATGTTTAACACAGTCTTTCGAGCACGTTTGTATTTGGCATTTTTTTTCTCTACGAGCACAGGCTACGTATTTCATCATTGAATATTTGAGTTTATTTTAACTTCAAGTTGATCGGTCTCCTGTTTCCATTTTTTCCTTAGAAACGTAGTGAATGACCCCCTGAGGAAGGGTCAATGCATGACCCGAAATGCATTGGGTTAACTAATAAAGTAAAGGATCTTTTGAAGGTTTACTATGATGAATGTGCATGATGGGTAATGCACTGAATGAATAAAAACATCTAAAAAGATGGATAATTAACTCGTTTCAAGAATGTTTATTATGGATTCTATAGTTTAAACGCATTGATACCCCGTGGTATTGAAAACAGTGCTCCCACCAGCATGAAGGGATCCCCCTTCCTGCACACTTATTAACATTTTGCATATGAGCGCCAATGGACACGGCGCTGGTGGTTGAAGCACTTTGAATAGAACATTTGGAGCTCTTTCGTTCACACAAACGAGTGCACATTGGCTACAGTTATTGGCATAGCCAATAGGTCTCGCCTTTGGGACCTTATAAGTGTTTAGCCATGCAACAGTTTATGTTGTTGCACCAAGGATATTGTGCTGCATAACTAAATACTTATAAGGTCCCAAAAGCGAGACCTATTGGCTATGCCAATGCTTGTTTTTTTATATGATGGATCCGTCTTAAAGCATGTCCACTTGTTCATACAATTGTCATTCAATCTAATGTCCAAGACCTATACAGTGTTATCCTTATATTGGTGCTTTTGTAGTTGTTCTTTTCCATCTTTTCTGGACTCCTTATGTAGGAAAAGTCGACGCGTTTTGGTCTATTTGATTTTTGGCCTCCTCAGGACAATGCAAGGTGAGTGTTACCTTATTATTATATCCATAGTACTGCTCCTTAGCGGGTGTGCTTCCAACCATGAACAGCGGGATCAAATTGACGGCTAATTGTCTTCCGGTATGTCTCAACGGGCTGCGATTCGGCAAGTGCCCATCTCCTACTGATCATACTATAGGTAACCAGGACTAAGTCATACAATCAATCGTCCAGGTGGGTGGGAACCTCCTCCCCACCGATGCTTCAAAATTATTAGAATGGGTCTCGATCCAGGCGTTGGACGCTGTCTATCCTCAAAATCTTTCTGGCGTGGGACGATGGGGAGCAGTGAACATGGCAGGCAGTGTTTTAGAGATGTGGGAGCATAATGGGCCAGTTTGTGCAGGGAAGAGATATGGTTAAAGGCCTTCTGCATGGTTTGTGAGTTGGTGACATCGGATGCTAAAGCCTGGACGCACACCCATGCACATGGAACGGAAGTTGCGGAAGAACAACAATACTTGGATGGACAGAGTTGATGAGGCGCCTGCCCAGGGAGAGAACAGCTCCAGACCCAGAGCATGGCAGGGCTGCAGCATCGTTATTAAAGATGGGAAGGTGTACTCAACGAGGACGCAGACCATGCACATGTGAATTACAAAGACATGCACTCTTAGAACCACAGATAGCAGGCAACTACTACAATCTGTAAGGCGCACGCTTAGCCTGTAAAACAGCCAACACACTCAGTCACACATGCAAAGTTACAACCTCATGCATAGTTATACACTCAAAGACTTAGTCACATACATGCACAGTTCGCCATATGTTCACACAGACACACACACACCTCCTGCAGCCATTGCCCTGCATCTCCCATGCCCCGCTGCCTGCACCAGGACTCGGTACTCGCCTTGTGTCCTCTGGGTGAGAACACGTGTGGGGCAGAGAAGGGGAGCGGGCCTGCTCCATGTCTTGCCTCACATTAGCCCAGCTTTGTTCTTCTGCTTGGTAGCCAGGATGCCTCTCGCTGTGAGGTGTGGGAGCGGACAGAGTGGGTGGTCCCCAGGATGGCTCTCAGCACACTACAAGGTGATTCATGGTGCAGGCATGTCATCCTTGGCAATAGGGAAGCAGCTGAATGTGAGGGCTTCGGCATGCAGTGTTCCAGTTGCGGGTGAACATTCTCATCTCCTAAGCCCAAGTCAGCCTCCCCTAGGTGAGGAGGAGTCCTCATGTGAGTGAGGAGGCATGATGGGGAAGAGCAGCGCTTGTGTGGTCAACATCTTTACAGCTAGAGGTGGCTAAGCCGCAGGACCCTCCTCTCACCTAGAAAGTGTTGATCGCAGACAGCACTAAACCGAATGGGCAAGTGAAGTTCGAAAAAGTAACTTTGACAATTCCCAGCAAGTGCAGACACAATAAAATGCAGATTACTCACAGCACGCCTCAAACGCTGCTGGTTACTAAAATAAAAGGAAGAAAACGATGAGAGTAGGGGCACAGACACCCTCTGAAAACAGCGTCTGACAAGTTCCACAAGATTTATAGCCCTGTTTACAGAAACTGCAGTTGGAGTAACTGAAAAAAAATCAAGGGCTCGTGTGGAGTGCTCTTACACAAAGGGAAAAGTGAAGATGCAATTAAATACAGGGGCAGAAGCTGAACACGCACCCACAGTATAACATGAGCAGGAAAGAAATAAAAAAGAGTCCCCCAAACAACAGATTAACAACCAAAGCGTAAAGATACAGTACTTGGTCCCTGCCCCAGTAGAGGAAACAAAGACAAAAGGAGAGACAACTGGGGATTGACCACTAGAAAGCAAGGATTTTTAAAGGATACCAAAACAAACAAATGAAAAGCAGAGGGTCAAAAGCTCAACCTAAGGAAATATATACTAAAGTATAAACAAGAGGTCTTGAAAGCTCGACCTAAAAAAAGCTGAAAAACAACACTGATTCCCCCTAAAATGTATCTATTGGCCTCCTTATCTGTTAAGAATGGTGAAAAGCAAGCACACATATCTAGACTTGTCTCCATTACTGCCATGTATGGCTGTTTAGCAGATGTTCACAGATGGCTTCAGGTGATGATAGGTAGCAAGTGATCTAATGCCAATGCTATCTTGAAAATTACATGAGAAACATGCACTAGGGCCCTATCACACTTACTGGCTATTATTGAAGTGTATTGCAGGAATACTAAAACCCTTATGCGAGGCAGAGCATGATGTGACATTTGGTCAGTAGCCTGCAACTCAGGAGCATAACATAACTAATGATTGTAACTTCATCATTTAATTTAGTCACTGCACCGCCATGTGCGATAAATATGTCTTTAATTTTTAAAACTTGGAGAATATTTTGTTTGCATGAGAAAAAAGGATTAAGTGAAATGCTTCAAATATTTTCTGCCACGGTTAGTTATTCTGGGGTAGTTTCCAGTCCTTTGGTGGACTGTGCCACTACAGACGGGGGCTGTCCATATGGAAATCAGCCTTGGTCCTGCACTAATAGAATGATCCAGCAAAAACGTTAGCCCATGGCCCCTAAGAAGCGAACACAAGCAACTCCAGACAGAATGCAGGCATGCAGGGACTTATCAGTGTGGTGCTGATTGACTCCTATGGCACAGTGAGCTATGGGCCCTCATCTGGACATAAATGTCTGACTTACTGCATCTCACTGAGAAAAATAAAAACTCAAGGGGGTGGAATGCGCGAATTAATCTCAGCCACTGGTAGTTACTCCGGGCCCCACTGAAGTCCATTGCTTTTTGCTCACTTTGCCAGTACACACAGGGACCATCCATATGCAAACCAGCCTTGTCACAGCTACAGTAGGAACAAACGTTTTGTAACAGCTCATTCGCCACTCTCTTCCCCCCAAATACAGTTTTCCGCTTACCATCCAGACGTAAACTCTTAACTACCATTTTAAAAAATCCTCTCTGCATCATTTCCCATTTCTTTTGGAGATGTTCTGTAAGTAAGTAAATGCAAACATCAGATGCATGCAGAGCAGAACCCAAACAATTCCATGTGTACATACTGGGGACACAAGGCCTCATGTGCAATATCAGGTACGTGGAGGTGGAGGTTCCACAGCTCATTGGGACACAAACCTCCTGCGCTCAAGGCAGGTGTGGAAACAAACCTGGCTATGCCCATACGTTTGACAGAAACAAAGAAATACATTCTTCCAGTAGACAAATGTGCTTGTCAGTAGGTTGACATTGAGATTGTTGGGGCCATGTCCATCGCACCGAGCTATGAAAGGGAGAGAGAGGACACAGAGATACAGACAGTAGGTGAAATGGAGAGAAACAAGGAAGAGAGTGTGGCCTAACGCATAGAGCGGTCGACCTCGAAGCTGGGGAACCGGGTTGGAGTCTCGGCAGGGACGCTCAACATCCTGTGATTCTGGGCAAATCACTTAATCGCCCCATGCCTAACAAAACATGAATGTGTCCGTCTGTAACGCAACTGGTGCTCATTTAAAGCGCTCCGATACCTTCGGATCGAGTTCGCACAATATACAACTCCAAGAAAAAGAAAAAAAAGGATCAACGAAGGCTAGATAAGGAGACAAAATGTAGAGGAATTGTATGCTTAATTATTTGTAATATATGGGGTTTTTTTAAGCACACACCACAGAACTTAATTGATTTTTGGTGCTGCCACAGTGAAGGTGGCACTGTTGCGGAACCCTCCTCCACGATATCCATAAGTCTCTTATGGCCGATCTAAACCACAATAACGCCACTGAGATTCGCTCCCAATTGCTTTTGCGGGGTCTCTATTTTTGATTTATGATCGTCACCCATTTTGAATCTCCCGGTTGCTGGCACCCATCTTGTGTTTCCTCTGCTATTAATAGAAATAGAAGAGGTACGCACACATTGCAATTGGATGGAAATAATTCTATGGAAATAAAAAGAGGAATGGTCTATCTTCAATCTGTGGTGGCCATCTTGGATAGGGCAACTTACTTCATTCCTTCATACTAGAATTGTGAGATCTTCTTTAATAACACTCGTGCATTGTCTCCTGGATTCACCTATAATCTTCAGATGCTGCTTCTCCCCTACCACTCATGTGGGCACCTCTACTTAATGGAATCTTCCCTCTGGCCTGTCTTGAAACTAAAATAGGACTGTCTCTCGGCCATCTATCACTCTCATGGATATTGGGAAGGCCATCTTCCGCCCCTTGGACCTTCTATTTCACCATTGACTACCTACTAGGCATTCTAATGTTATTTATATTTTATCTTCGCCTGTTATCTCTACTACTATCTATGCCTGTGAATGCCTTTGTAATTTGTACTGACCTACTAGGCCTTCTAATGTACATTTATATTTTATCTATGCCTGTAACTTCTACTACTATCTATGCCTGTGAATGCTTTTGTAATCTACTGCCCTATACTTACACATATTGCTAATTCCCTTTCTTAATATACCCCCACCCCCCTTCCCACTGCCCCCTCTCTCCTCCCCTAACACCGACCCCCCGCTCTCTCCTTCCACCGACCCCCCTCCTTTTATGATGCCCACAATGAGTGTTAAATTTTTCTTTTCTCCGTCTCCTAACGAACTCACCGACCTGTCCCCTCTCTCTCCCCTCTAGCACTCACCCCCCTCTCTTCCTGTGCCCACTGTCACTGTGAACTCCTTCCCCGTCCACTACCTGACTCTCCCACCTGCCGCCCTCTTGCACCGACCTCGCTCTCGTCTTCCTACCCCCTCACTACCCGCATCGTTTTCTTTCAACTCTCTCCATCACATCACTGACCCAACATGCCCCCCCCTCAACCACGCCCACAATCCCCATGACTCTACTCTCTCCAAACATGGCCCCAACTCATGGTCCATTCTTTACCCCCCCAATCTCTCAAATAACGCTAAGAAAAATTTTAAACATAAACTACTCATCCGAAACCCTGAAACACTTATTGTTGATAACTACATCAGCCTCACTGCCCCCATTAAAACCAACTACATCTTCTATTCCAAACGCCCCTCCAAATGGAAAAGCATCTTCCTACAATTTCTCCCAGTCACCAACTCAACTAAAATTCCTTATGGATTTAAACTATCCACCACTCCCTCCCCAGCTTTTCCAGGCGAAATTGAGATCTCCATTTTCAAAACGGGCAACATCCTCATACAAGCCGCTGAATCACACCTCACCATCTTTGAACACCACTTCAACACCTTATCCTTCCAACTATACAAACCTACTCCTAACCTTCCGTCTTCCCAACCGCACAACGCCCTTCCGTTCTCTCCCCTACCTCCGACCCCATTCTCCCCCTCCCGTCAACCCTACAGACAATACCATCCTCCAATCAACGACATCATTCTCCCCCTCCCCTGACATCTCTACAGCTAATGCCATCCCCCAATCACCGACATCCAAATATTCGCTCCCCCAATGACCCCCCCTATTCCTGACATCCCCACTGCACACCCCCTCTCCCAATCTCACACGCACTCCAACGACCTGTCCCCTCCAACCCCCGATACTTCTATTTCTAACCCCTATCCTGCATACCTACCCCCCCCAACCTGAATCCCTACCCCTCCGCCCTGAATCCCCTATCGTGACCCCTCCGGCCCCATCATCTTCCTATCCAAAACCATTATCTCACTCCCAGAATTACACACCATCCTTAAACCCTGATGCGGTCTTTCTCCACACTCTTCACGCCCTTCTAACATCTCTTACCTCATCCCCTGAGGTCTCGATACTCCTGTCCCCATCATGCTTCCCCTCACGCCCAACAGCCTTAGTACTCCTCTTACCCCCCCCCCACTGGCCTCTCACACCCTCCACACAATAGACCTCCTTCCGCAGCAAATACAGAACACTCCCTATCCCCCTCCTCCTCCCCAACAGTGTCCCCCCTCACTCTAATAACCCAGACCCTACACAACATAGAACGCGATCTCTCCACTTTGACAAGAGAACTCACTCGACTTGGAGAAGATTTTAATTCCCACAGCTCCAGAACCCTCCTCAACCGTGCTAATTCCCCCTACGCCAGACAAAAAAACCCCACTAACTACAATCGTTGGAGAACTACCCCGCTCCGCTGCCGTAAGCATAGACCTCTCCGCACCTCTAGCCATCTCTCCCCGTCCGACCTTACTGACCTATGCAACTCTTACCATCCTAGTTCATCAATCACCAATCCACCACCCCCTACTCTAACATCCCCGTTATTCTGGGGACTAACAGAATCCCTTCCTCTCCCGTCTCCCCCAGACCCTCTCCTCAACTCACCACCATCCACTCCTGCCCACCCCCCAAAAACAACCCCAAACCCCTCGCCTGCATGCTTGTGAACTGTCGATCTGCTGTCCGACATGCCACAGAAATTTCGGAAACTATACTAAGCGAATCCATTGATATCGTGTTCCTCACGGAAACCTGGCTCAATGACCAATCAACGAGCATACTTGACCTACTCTTCCCCCCCCCCGGATACTCTATCCTCAGAAAAGACAGATCCGACAGAATAGGAGGTGGTTTAGCTATAATCTTCAAAAACGAACTTCAGCCTTCGAATACCTTGAAGCTGAACTAAAAGTACAAGGTTCCCTCCCAATTCGCCTACATATTATCTACCACCCTCCTGGAGATCCTCATCCCTTCGTTGATGAATTATCTGACCTTCTGACACAATCCTCAATATCCAACTCTAAAAATCTCTTCCTTGGAGATCTTAACCTCCATTGGAACGATACTGATGATCCCACAATCTCCCTCCTCACCGATCTTCTTGAGATTAACGACCTCAAACAACTATGCCTGTCCCCAACCCACACCAAAGGAGCCATCCTGGACGCTATTATTACCAATAAGGATTTGGCCTTCCTGACCAATATCGTCCCCATAGACTGGTCCGACCACCACCTCATACTATTCAACATTGCTGCCACGCCCCCCCCAATAAAATCATTAGACCTAGGAAATGGACCAGAAATCCTAATCTTATTCCCCCTGGTGAACTTGAGTCTAAACTTCAAGCTCAACTTCTCCTCATCCCCCCTCACATAATGCAAATGAGCTTACTGAACACTTTAATAAAGCTGTCACCGATGCCTTAGACCAAATGGCCCCGCCTAAACTGAAAAATCAAAGAAATATCCCTTCCAAATCATGGTTTAACTCAGAACTCAACAACGAAAGACGCTCACTTAGACTGATGGAAAGAACATGGAGACAGCATCCCTCTCCCTCACATCTTGCACTCCTCAGAGTAGCTAGATCGACATACAAGAAACACATTTTTAAAGAAAAGGCATCCTTCTAACGTACACAACTCGATCGGGCCAAAAATAGACCCAGAGAACTGTTCAATATCGTTCGTAAGCAAACATCCTCCGCACCTCCAAATCCGTTGGCCTCGACTGCTAGATGTGAAGAAATTGCCCACTTCTTCTCGGAAAAAAATCACCAAAATAGAGCAATCCTTCCATTCTACTCAGATCCCAACCAACTCACAACACACTCCTTACATCACTTCAAAAACTCATACCACATTCCCCTAACCCCCTGATCCCACCTCACACTTGCCTACTACTTCACCCCACCCTTACTACTCCTCACACACACCCACTACGATACCTCCCCTAAACTTCTCCCCACGCTTACCCACAACCACACCTCTTGAAACCAACCACCCTTACTCACAACTAAAAAACAATACCTCCTGGCACAAGTTCCTCCCTGTAACTGAGCGCGAAGTTTTTAACATCATTGCTAAACTAAAACCGTCCTCCCATACTAAAGACCCCCTCCCTTCTAACCTTGTCCAAGACCTAAGGCACATCATTGCCGCATCTTGGACCACAATCATCAACACCTCCCTCGCCACGGGATGTGTCCCTATCTCCCTTCAACTTGGACAAATCACTCCCATTATTAAAAACCCTAAGGCCGACCCCAATGACCTAAACAATCTCCGCCCCATCTCTAACCTCCCCCTTCTTTCCAAAGCCCTCGAAAAATGTGTCCTGCTCCAATTAGATCAACACATCGAAAATTTCAACTTACTGGACCCCATACAATCAGGCTTCAGGAAAGGTTGCAGCACCGAAACTGCCATGCTTAACATTATTGATGACATCCACCATTCCCTCGACAATGGCGAGACCTGCCTACTTATCCTCCTTGATCTCTCCGCAGCGTTTGATACAGTTAACCACTCTGCCCTACTTAATGTTCTCAGAGATCGCTTCGGCCTCAATGGTACTGCCCACAAATGGTTCGTCTCCTATCTCCAACACCGAACCCAGCAAATCAAAATTCACGACTGCTTATCAAACCCCACTCCGGTCTCCCTAGGAGTCCCCCAGGGATCTATTCTCTCTCCCTCTCTCTTTAACCTCTTTATGGAACCCCTCACCCTCATTCTAAAACAAGCCGGAATCAACTACCACCTCTATGCCGATGATACCCAACTCTACTATAAGATCAAAACCCACGCGGACCTCCTACACCTTAACAACACCCTCACTAAGATTCAATCCTGGTTCGAACTAAATCATCTCAAACTCAACCCTAAAAAAACTGAAATCATTCTCTTCTCCCCTAAAAGCAACCCTCTCCCCATTCAAACCTGGATATTCGACCTTAATGCCCTCAACTGTTCTCTCTCCTTATCCAACTCAGTAAAATCCCCTGGTATCTCTATCGATAATAGCCTAACTCTCAATGTGCACATCAAAAATTCGGCTAAAGGAGCCCTCTTCACTCTCCGTCATCTCAAGAAAATTAAGCCCTTTATTCCTACTGATGACTTTAAATTAGTAGTCCAATCACTGGTCCTTTCGCGAATTGATTACGGCAACGCCATCCTCACCGGAATCCCCAAGGTCCACCTAGCTCCTCTCAAATCGGTGCTCAACCTTGCAGCCAGGCTCATCACCGACTGCAAACGCTTCAACCACATCTCCCCAGCCCTCAAAACCCTTAAATGGCTCCCCATCAAAGGAAGATCCGCCTTCAAAACTGCTTGCATTACACACAAAGTCCTCCACCAAAATACATCGCCATACCTCGCCAATAAACTCTGCAAAGCGGGCAGCACACGACCTATGAGAAGCACCAATGCTCTCCTCCTAGTCCCACTCCTGCTAAAAAAGAAATCCATACAATCCCGCTCCTTCTCCGGCAATGCCCCAAACATCTGGAATGCCCTCCCCAAAGACCTGCGATGCAACCCTTCCTACATCAGCTTTAAAAAAGACTTCAAAATGCACCTCCTCAACAAATATTGGGAGTCTTAACCAGCGCTCTGAATTCGCCCTCCCCCTTTCCACTTTTCTGGTCCCCCCCTACTTTCCTACTGTCTCCCTCCTCCCCCCTCCACGCCCTCTACATCCCACTGGCTCTGCTTTCTCCCTCCCCCACTACTCTCATCCGCTCCCTCTCCTAGTCCTTCCCATCCCCTCCCACTCCCCCCTCTCCTACCAAATCTCCCCCATCTGCTTCCCAACCCCTTTTTCACGTCTAACTTCCTACTACCTGCAGCCTTTTATGCCTTTCCCCATCCCATACCATTATACAAAATCTGATCTCCCATTTCAATGTTATACATGTATATAGCTCTTGCTCTATCTGTTTTATTTGATATGTGTAAATCCAAGTTGTTTCTCTTTTGTTTAATTTGTTGATACTCCATGTTATTGAATTATTGTTTTATACGGTTACCATCTTCATACTCATGTAAAGCACTCTGATACCTCTGGGTCTAGCCAGCGCTATATAAAACCTCTAAAATAAATAAAATAAGGTGTCTTAGTACAGCCATGCTGGCATTAGATCATGGTTACATTGATCAGGTATGTGTTTTAGGAGGTTTTCTTAGAGCAGAGGCACAATACAGAAATTGCATACGATGATGCGGACTCTGCATTGCTAGTAACACAGTGTCAGCACCAAAATACAGATATGGATCGACCGGTACATAGAAAAGGGTTTAGGTTCAGTATTTGATAAAGCACACGGTCACCCAAGCCTCCCCTGCAGCTACCAGTAGAGAAAGGTCAGACTGCAGAGGTCAAAATTAACAGAAGAAAAAAGTTTTAAGGGTTTACTGAAAAGCAAGGTAATTCGATATTGGTTGTACTTCTTTGGGAAGATTATTCCAAAGAGTAGGGCGAAAAATTGAAAAATCTGCCATCCAAGCAATCCGTGCAGAACTTTGAGACATGGACGCAGAAGTCAGAGAAACAGAATGTCCAATTTGGAGAACCTTTCAATGGTAGATTGGAGAGAAACTACAGGAAAGGGTCAACTTTAGGTGGCCAAAAAGAATATGGCCATGGAGACTAAACAGGGCCACTTATAAGGACTGCAGTCTCGTCAGTTATCAGATTGAGCCAATGTAGGCTCATCCAACGCAGAACAGCTGTGAGGCAGTCCTAAAGGACAAGCGCTTCTTTGGGTTGAGAGTTCAGCTTGAATATTAGCTGTGCGTCATCGGCATAAGTATAAAGGTTCAAGCCAAAGGATCTAACATTGCTGCGAGAGGTCTCATAGATAGCTAGCTCAAGAGATTAGGAGACAGTGGTGACCCATGAGGGACCCTGCAGGTGATCTTCCTACACAAAGAAGAAGAATGGCCCATCATCACTTGTTGGCCTCTGTACTTAAGGAAGATGATCAATCAATGCAGTACAGTGTCATGGGGCCAAATGTACGACGGATATTTGCATGCGCAAACGGGTCTCAGACCCGTTTGCGCATGCAAAATTCCATTTGGCCATGTACAAACCGTATTTTGCGAGTCGCAAAAATTTGCAACTCGCAGAATAGTGTTTTGCGACTCGCTATTAAGAAGGGGCGTTCCCTTCCTAATAGCGACCCCAAATGCCATGGTAAACCACTCGCAAACGAGAAGGGTTCCCCAGGGGACCCCTTCCCCTTTGTGACTGGCTCTAAAAATAATTTTTAAGGGCAAGCAGTGGTCCTAGGGACCACTACCTGCCCTTAAAAAATGAAACAAAAACGTTTCATTTTTCTTTTTTTAAATGCATCCCGTTTTCCTTTAAGGAAAACGGGCTGCATTAAAAAAAAAACTGCTTTATTAAAAAGCAGTCCCAGACATGGAGGTCTGCTGAGCCCAGCAGACCACCATACCTGGGAGGGCCAGCCATTCCCAATGGGGTTGCAAATTGCGAGTGCCTCATGCATATGCATGAGGCATGCAATTGGCGACCCCATTGGGAATCGCAATCAGTGTCGCAGACACTGTTGTACATACCAATTTGTGACTCGCAAATTGCGAGTCGCTATTGCGACGCAATTTGCGAGTCGCAAATTCCTTGGTCACACATCTGGCACATGGATATTTATAGCCTGCAGCTGACTTATTAGAATAGCATGGTCAAATGTGTCAAACTCTGTTCACAGGTCAAGTAAAATCACAGTGCTTGCACAGTTGCCATCACTGACAGGCAGAGCTCATCAACCACAGCCAACAGGGCAAGATCAGTGCTTCGAATCAGGGGGAAGCTTACTTGCGAGTCAGCCAGATTATTATTTAGTTCGAGAAAATTGCGAAGTTGCAGGGCTATGATGGCCTCCAGGATCTTGGCCACTACAGGTAGTATAGTGATAGGACGGTAATTAGAGGGCAAAAGGGGAACCCGATCAGCATTTTTCAGCGGTGGGATAAACGTGCCCTTTTAAGAGGGTGGAGAACAGAGCCGCTGCATAAGGAGCCATTAAGAATGTCTACAATGGCAGTGTTGGCAGAAGCTCCAAATTTATACCAACATTTAACAAAGATTGGGTCAGACATGAAGCCAGACCTACATTGGGCCATTAAGGAATCAGAACCTGCGACCCTGTCCAGGAAATCCAAGTTGGACCAGGATGGTGAGATAGAAGGGGCAAGATCCTTTAAGCAGTTACCTTTCGAGGCATTGTTAGAGACAGGAGATCTAATTTTGTTTATTTTAGTCACACTAAAAAATTCAACTAATTCTTCCCAAAAGGAAGAAGAATGAGTGTGTGTAACAAAAAACAAGACAAAGTCATTGATGATTTTAAGGATTTAATTTTGCTTGTTAGGAGCCTCAGAGAGCATACTTTAGAATTAGATGGATGATAATCCTTCAGAGTGACTGAGGATGTCACCTTTGCCATCCTGACGGACTACCGTCTGTCAAATTTAGAGATGGCTCCAGTCCAGCAGTCATCTCTAACACTGAACGGAAACAGTGGGTCCTTTCAATCAGTGGCGGCTGGTGACATTTGAAAGTGGTGAGGCGTAAAACATTTGTCGTATTGCACTGCGGCGAGCGAGCGTTGCGAGGGAGCCCGAACCGCCTACGGGTGGTTCCGGGGGTTCTCCCCGAGAAAATTTTGAAAAAGAGTGGGCAAATGGTGCATTTTCAAGCAAATTTGAGAAAGAGTCAGAGAAAAGAGGTTAAATGACCAGTCAGAGGAAAGAGGTTAAATTACCACAGCCAGAGAAAAAGGTTAAATAACCAGAGGACGGAGGTTAAATAACCACAGCCAAGGGATGGAGGTTAAATAACCAGAGGACAATGGTTAAATAACCAGGGCCAGAGGACGGAGGGTAAATATCAAGAACCGGAGGACAGATAATAAATAACCAGAACTGGAGGACAAAGCTTTCCCAGCAAACTACGAAAGTGACTATTTCTTGATGTGTAGATGCATGAGGTGTGTTTTCGGCAAAGCACGCACACGGACATTTCTTCCCAGCCATGCAATAGGCTGATTTGTGACTGTGGAGCCGGAAGTGGTGAGAGACAGAAGAGGGGAGAGCGGGGGGGAGGTGGGCCATTTGCCATGCCCCAGTGTTCAATGCCATGGTTTAACTACCTGTGCAGTTCCCTGCTGCGGCGTCTCTCGGTTTTGTGACTGGTGCCCCCTCTACATGTCTACTTCAGAACAGCTGCCTGGGTGGGTAATGGCCGCCCTGAGAAGAGGCCCTGCCGCATCAACAGGAGCAGTGGTACAAGTGCACAGTGAGCAGCCCGAAACACTTCACAGCTAAATAGAGACTCCTAGACAAGTTCTACAAACACCAGTTGTGCAACGTGGAAGGACTCAAACCACACAGAAAAAAAGCTAGAAAATAGGAAAATGCTGAATGGCCATCTTCATAAAGCTGCAGGCAAGTAGCAAGCTGGCAACCAACGGTGAGAGGCAATTAAGACAGGAATCAGAAGGCGCTACGGGCGTCTCTGGAATTATGTCGTCTTTTTTCTTTAGCGTATTATTTGACAGTAAACAGTACATAAAATCTGCGCTTCATTGAACCCCAATTCAAGCTGCCTTGTGGGCAGGCCGTACAGTTTGGGAGAATTCTATAGCACAATACTGCAAAATAAAACACCTCTAGGCACTACGAAGGTCAGTTCATTTTTGTCCAATTTTGGGATTCGTTTCTGGTGCCACTAATTCCGGTGCATAGTTTGTTTCTAAGCGCATGCAGTGCTGAGTGACAGGTATACTGAAGCAGTGAGACAAGATAAGATTTGCCAAGGAGTACACTATGTCGGCGAGTGAGTGAGTTTCTAATCCACTGGCCCGCATCGCCTCACATCTGGTGCCTAGAAGTGGTGCATTCCAAGAGAGTCGCGCTCCTTTATTTTCGCCGCTTGCTTCAACAAATCTAATAACGTGCTGCCTGATAGCGAGAACTGCAACAGTTAGCCAATGACCCTACTCTGGGAAAACGAGATTCTGTTCAGAGCTGTTGTACAGTGTAAACCGTTATGGGCTCTGAGCAGGTCTCCGTCACGCTATTTGTGGAAACGAGACACGTTGTGCAGTGTTGCATTGCAAACTAAGTAGGGCTACAAGAACAATGTGCACGGTACACGTTTCAGGGCTTCATTGAGCCTGCTCGGGGCTGAATGCCATGTACATTAGCGCCTCATCAGGGGCGAGAAGGGCGCGGTAAAGCACTGGATAAGATCGCCAGAATCAGACTTAATTTAATTGCTGCTGGATGCACATCAAGGGACGGTTTTAACCCTTTCAACACAAGTGTTTTTAGGCTAACAATTCCCGACAGTATGCCCAAAAAGCCTTTCAATATAATCATTACATTTTACAAGGAAGTAAAACTGTACACATGCTGTTCAATGTTGTATACCATGGCAATAGTCCAAGAGCTGAAACCTTAAAATCAACTCTTTTTTCTATCTGTGTCTGTTTTAAGGGAATAAAAGCAGAAGCGTAAAGTAACATCTTGACATGGAAATGATCTGCGCATCGGAACTATTGCAGTGAAAATAGAAAATAAGCCCTATGAAGGGAGAGGGCACAGCCGCTCGCTTCTTACTTTCTTCCACGAGGAGGCCTGCAGCAAACGAGGACACCAACCTACAGGAACTCGTCATGCCGCCGCGGTCTTAATTTGACAGACCGCCCAGGGCCCATGCTTTGCACATCTGATGCACAGAATAACCCAGAAGGTCAGAGTTTCAAGGCCCCGGATTCTATGATGAACCACTCAGGTAACTGTTCTCTTTTTAAGCTAGATTTGGGGTTCTTGTGTTAGCCAAAAATTCAGGGCTGGTAACTCAAACTGGTAGATGCCAGTAGCAGTCGCAGCCGGCAAGACGGGCGGGGGGGGTCGCGGATGGAGGTGACGGTAATTAAAATGAAAAACTTACCTTCCTCCAGATCACGCGCCGCCGCCTCAGCTCCTGCTGCTCCTGGCCGCGTTTTACCTAGGCAGCCTCCCTCCCCTCCCCTAAGCCAATCACAACGCTGCAGTAGCAGCGTTGTGATTTGTGCGGTGCAGAGGACAGCGTCCCAGCCGGGTGCCTGTTGGGAGGCCATTTTCTCTATGTAGGCTGCATGCAGCCTACATAGAGAAAATGTAGAGTGCGCATGACTGCTTTGGTCGGCCCTGGGGCCGACCAAACAGTCAGTACCCACAACAGTGGGCAAGCCACTCCCCCCCTGCCCTCGAGCAGGACCGCCCACCGGTCCGCCCCCAACCAGGAATTTCTGCTTTCTCGCAGTGCGAGAAGCAGAAACATAAAATGGTAGTTTTACCATTTTATGTTTCTGCTTCTTGCACTGCGAGGAAGCAGTGGGGCGACGCCCCCACAGAGGAGCCGCCACTGCTTTCAATGTACAAAAAGTTTGGCGGACGGCAACCGTTTGTTTTGATCAAACCTTTTACATTTTGTTTTTCAGAAACAAAATCCCAAACCCAGAGTTGGTTTCTGAAAAACAAAAAACTAATGGCCTCCACGCTCGGGAATTTTCTCTCAGAATGTAGAGGCCATTTTTTTCCATCGCTGGCAGTGACTGACAGGGAAAAAAAGAAATTACACTGTCCACCCGAAATAAGACAGGCTGTGTAATGTCATTCTGACGGCTTCTACTTTATCGAGCCATCGAAGGAAGTTTTCCATCAAAGGAAAACTTTAAGATCGACTTGCCTCTAAATGAGGCAGGTGGACAAAGGGTTTGACAGACATAGTACTCAGTCACCTTTGCGACATATTACTCTAACAAATAAACTCTAAATTGGGCCCGGAGTTGCTTAGCAGGTTTAACAGTGAAATGTTATGAAATGAGGACTCGACAGCCGCTTTGAGGAAGGAGTCATAGGAGTCCCTTTCTAGTCACTCAGCCAGTTTATTGCATTTCTTTAATGTTCGAAGATAGTCATTAAAATAAAGGGATAATGCTGGTATAGATGTGCCACTTTCATAAGTAACAGGGGCCACGTTATTAAGCGCTTTGCATACTGTAGAGCATTATACATTATATTTATCCATCGAGGATGAAGTGACCATTGTCCAACATCTAATAGGTCTCCTATGAGACCTTAGTGGTTTAATAGTGTTTTACCAGGAATTTCAAAAACAAGATGATGATTTATCATTCTGAGAGTTTTTCAAAGAAAAAATATTCGCCATGTGTCAAATAATCATATCAAGGGCGTGGCTGGTGGAATAAGTCGCGTTGTTAACAAATTGTGCAAAAAGCAGGTGGACAACAGAGCAGATAAATGGCTAAAATCAGTGTATTTTGGATCACCCATATATATATTGAAGTCACCAAAAAAAGAGAATCCAGTGAAGTTTCAATATCAATAAGAAAATCACAAATCTCAGTGAGAAATAGTAGGAGCTGGTTAGGTTTGGCAAAGTGACATAAAAGTCAATGAGTTTTCCACACTTGGAAATACTTTAAATGTGAGGACCTACGAGTCGGTGAGAAGTAGGAGGGAAGAGAAATTCTCTGAACCATGTTTCAAGGGTGTTATAGTATTGCCCTGCACAGTACCAGTCTATAGCTCCAGTCTCAAGGTGGAGAATTTAGTAGAGGGTGCCATCAGGTGTGCTTCACTTTTCCCCTGAATTGTATGGGGCCAGTGTCTTGTCAATGTCTTGGGTAGGCTGTTGCAGAGGTGAGAAACCAATGAGGGTTAACGTCTATACCCACTTTTAACAGTGTGCAGGTTGCTACCAGGTTGCTAACAGGAGGATTATATATGTGCTAATTAGGACTGTGGGGGGTGTTAAACTTTGACCTTTTACTTGATGCAGATGGCAATCTATGCATCTTTGTGTAAGGCAGAGTATCTTTAAAGAGCCTCTGACTTATACAGGGACAAAGGGTATAGTGTTGTGAGTGGCAGGCATTTGTAAGTCCTAAAATCAGTGTTCCAGCATTTTGGACTTTTTGTAAACTCTTAATAATACAAGCATGCCAGCACAAAGAGAGTTGGCACAGTCAAGATGAGAGTTCAGAAGGGCTGTTACACCCATGGGGTGATTTTCAGTGCATACGAATCAAGGTTTTCTGATAATTGGTAAAAGTAAACTTTAGTGATATATATATCCTCCAGCTACTTCCGTCGCCTATAATAACAGAACAGCACTCCGGGCGAAGCTTCAAATTGTATTTATTTCAATTTCAATATTTACGGCAAACTCGGCACATCATGTCGATCTGCCGAGTTCGCCGTTAATATTGAAATAAATAAAATTTTAAGCTTCGCCCGGAGTGCTGTTCTGTTGTTATAGGCAACGGAAGTAGCTGGAGGCTAATATACCCGGGCGTTTCACGTGCACCCCGACAATCAGGTCACATGCCATCTGTACGCAGAGACCTGGAGATATATAGATATATATATATATATATATATATATATATATATATATATATTTATATATATAAATACAACTGTGTAGTTATATTTAGGTCTTCATTTTCATAGGAAAAGCATTTATTGTTTACCTGTAACTTTGATGCCATTTGACGAACCCTCACAAAACTTTCCACACAAAAGTCTTATCCACCTGACCTCCTTTCTGGAAAGTTTATGGGTGATCCATCAAGTGGGGGCCAAGAAAAAGTAGTGATGAGGTGTGTCCCAAAATGTTTTCCCCATTCCTTTTTCCATAGGAATATTGAACAGGGATACCACAAAACCCACTCAACTGAAATACACCGAAGTTGGCAGAAAGCTAGATCTTGGTCCAGAAAAATTGCTTTTAGTGATTTGGTGTAGATCCATTCAATAGTTTTTGAGATATTAAGGCTCAAACAGTTTGTATATATCACGCCACAGAGAATTCATAGACCCGACAGATCTCAAGTTAGAGCCGAGCTTTGCTCTTCTGGTTGATTTAGCCAGCGAGCAGCCGCTCTTCTGTATCTTTTAATAAGGTGGATGACCAGCCTATTAAACTCACTTTTTGGATTATCCAACCTTTTTTAACCACTTATTCGCATCTACACTCACTTCTAGGGCCCTCACACCCACAGCACCATACGGCAGGAACAGAAGATCTCCGTTAAAGAGCCCCTTTATGGGTGCCCGTCGGGTATTGCACCGCCGACCCGACGAGGAGCAAGTCCATATGATGAAGCATGACACCTAGCTTGCTGGGTGTGTGAGGACTCTAGTTCCGCCTAGGAGGACTCCCCTCCTGTGGTCCCCACTTCTGTTTTTCCATCTCCTTTGGGGAACAGCGTACCCTTCTTAGTTTACACCACCTCCCCAAGCCTCACTCCCCAAAGCCACACAAATTAAAGGAGATGGGTGTGCACTGTCCCCCTCCACAAGTCTTACTCAGCACCTGGGGACCCCACCCCCCCGGGGCCAAATTCAAAGGAGAGGGAGGCACGTGCCCCCTCCTGAGATAGGAAAGGCCCCAGGTACCCCATCCCCTGTGACCAACAGATAATGGTAGGGGAGAGCACGGCCCACTCCCAGAGCCAAAAAAACCCCGGGTACCCATCTCCCAGTACCAACTCCACAATGATGTCCCGGGGAGCCCACCCCCGGGAAAACGTTTCCCTGGCCGCAAGAGCGTAGGCAGGGAAACCTGTCTACTCCCACCTAGCAGGAACCTTAAAATTTTTCCAGCTGGGTGGGAGCTGATGTTTGCATTCCTGCACACACTCTTGCCGGGCAGGAGCAATACCAGCAAGAGTGTGGGCAGGGATTTGTGGTGGGTGCCCCGGGTGGGCACCAGGGCACCCACCTAAGGCCCGAGGGATGGGGTCCCTGGGGTCGTAAAGGCACGTAGAGGGGGGGACCGCTTGACCCACACCCCTTAATATACGAGTACGGCCCCGGGGGGTGGGGTCCCCGGGGCCTGTAAAGCCTCCGGGAAGGGGGCCACATACCCCCTCCCCAATATTTATTATAAAAGAAGAGTGTCCCGGGTGGGCACCAGGACACAAAAATGTATCATAAAGGAGCAGCAGTAGCTGCTCATTTATTATTCACTGCTTCTTTAACGCAGTGCCCAATAATGCCCTGCGAGGGCTTTTTGGTTTATATTTTTTTGAGCTTGTTGGTGCCCCTAGACTGGGGAGGGGCGCCACCAAGCATTTTTTTATGTTGTTGGGGGCTGCAAGGAGTCCAGCAGCCCCCACAACATTAAAAAAACAGTAAGTCTCCTGGGTCGTTAAATACATGACCTCAAGAGAACTTACCATATTTTTTTTTAAGCCCTCCTAGCTGGAGGTCTATGCTCTTCAGCTGGCGTGCAAGGACCTCTTGTGGTTGTTTTGATGTTTACACTTTGTGGGTGGAAAAATGTTTAAAAATACTCAGAGACATGTTGATATTTGTTTTAAAAAATAGGTATATTGTACATAATGTACCAATAAAACTTACTCACCTTTGGTAATGCTCTTACTTGTGGATGCTCTATCTAACTGCAGATTCCTTACCTATAGAATATCCCAGGTGTCAGACTAGATGCAGCAAATTCTCCAAACAGCGACTCCTATGTACTTGCAGGCAGCGCTATATGGCAATCTCGCACCACCCTGGAAGTGACAGCAGGGCCGCATATAGGTGTCATTTCTGCGCACTGATTTCAGTTTCTTAATCTTTCTCCTTCGGTTCCTTCAGATCCAGATCATTGGAAACAAACTGCAGATGACAGAGTGCCGAAATATAACTTAAGACCTTATTGCTCTCTGCAGAAGTCCATTTCACAGAAAGGGGTGGAGGCAGAGCAGTGAGAAATCTGCTGCTAGATTGAGTTTCCCGCAGCAGGTGCATTACCGAAGGTAAGTAACTTGCTGGGCTGATGGATACTTCTAACCGTATATTCCTCTCTTTTAAAATAGATACCATGACAGTACCTCCAAAAGGTGGAGGGTCTGAGGAGTGGATTCAAACCAACAAGCCTTTCCCGGACCGAGCCAGAAAAAATGCCCCTCTCTGAGGATATGGCTGTCAAGGCAGTAGTGATTGTAAACATATGCACAGACATCCACGTCACTGCCTTGCAGATGTCCAGGACAGGCTTATGCCCTTGTCAGCACAGCTGTTGAAACTGTGACCCTGGTGGAATGGGCACCATGCCTTCAGAGGGCTCGTTTCTGGCCAAAGCATCACAAATCTTTATACAAAGGACTGTCCACCTTGATAGATTCCTCTTCTGCGTGGTCTGCTTTTCTTGGTCCAGCGAAACCAACTAAGTACTGGTCAATATAAAAGTTCAAGACCCTTTTAAAGTCAAGTTGATTAAGTCCCTCCTTTTTCAAGGAGCATGGGCAGTAAAGAATACTGGTAGGGTAATAGCCGTTCCGACATGGAAGGTTGACGCCTTTTTTGGCAGAAAGGCAGCCAGAGTTCCAGGCACCAATTCGTCTGGAAAGAAAGTGTTGCAGGGAGATTGCACTTATAACACCAACAGTTCACGCATGCGTGCGCTGACGTGATCAAGATGGGGAAGACAGATTTGATTGTCAGGGGCCATTGGGAACAACAAAGCATTAGCTCAAATGGTGTGCTCAGGAGGACTGTGAGGACCATCACATTTCCGAAAGGGTACAACTGACTTATCTACATCTAAATGGGTTGCACTAAAGCAATTGGCAATTGATCACATTCCACTGGATTGCTTGTTGTCCATCTTGAAGGGTTATACGATTTTTAATAAATAAATAAAGTCAATATTACGGTGAAGCAAACTTTTATGACATGAAGAGAGCTGTTTTTTGCAACAGGGTAATGTATTCAGTTTTATAAGGATGCTGCTACATGGAAGAATCAAGCAGTTAAAACAGATAATAAAAAGTTATACTGGAAAGTATGGTCGAAAATGTAGACTTTTAGGGAAGGGCAGGTCTGACGGAATAATGCCATGTTAGCTTTGAATTCTTCAATTTTAAATTCAAGAAACCAAATAATCGGTAGCATCGATGTAATCAACTGTTCGAACTGATAACTAGATTGCCATCAATTATTGCTGGGGTAATGCGTGATGTTCATTACCTCAACCAAATAGTGCAAAAGGATATCTTTCCAGCTTCTGTCCTGTACAAAATAATTCAAGGGGACGAGTATATTGTGAATAATTTTGAAAAACCAAGAGATTGGTGGATTAGGGGCTACTAATTAGTAATTAGATGTGGAAGGAAAATATATAAAGAGATAACTGAATACAAACTTGATTTGGTATTAAAACACACACAACACAGAATTATCTTTCGGTGATATCAATCCTTGGGTCATGTCGTAAAGTTTGGTCTATCCGTTTCAGACAGCTGTTGAAACTGCAGTTGGTTTCTGGTACTTTTACACCTCTGTGGTGAAATTAGTGGAAATCGGGATCCTTTTTCAATGAGGTATTAGGTGATAGATCGCCTTTGCTGAGCCTACGCACTCTTTCACGACTAAAAGTTCATTTACATATGATCAAATCTTACGTGTCATTTGTGCCGTAATTGTGGCTATAAAGGCAATTTTAAGATCATGGAAGACAGATGTGGCTCCTCACATTGAAAGATGGGTTTTAGAAATGTCTCATTTACAAACGCTAGAGACAGGCTGTTTAATTAAATTGGCATAGAAAAGAAAAATGAGAAAACCAGATAATATTTGAATGAGATCTGTGATAAGAGTTGATAGATAGGATTGTCCCTCTTTTCGTTTGCTGTAGTTGATGTACTATGTTGTGTTATGTAACGTGTGACACTTTTTCTTCCTATGTTAGTAGCTCAGATACAGAACAATACAAACAGCATTTTTTAAATTAATTGCAGGCTGGCTATGCTATTATGTTCTGCGCTATGGTGGTTCTTTCAATCTTCATACATTAGTTGAAACTAAAAATCATCCTACTTGGAATGCTCAGCACTACATATGTATTTAATGTTAAATTAGTAAATAAAAATGAAATATGGAGTTGCTTACAGAGTCCATGAAATCCCTGAACAACATCACATAGTAAACACATTTCATCAAGCACTTGGTACGGAGGTTCCCATAAAGAGTGAATGTGGTGGCTGAGAGGTACAGCTTGAACAATACAGTCTTTCGTTTGTTGCTTGCTTTTACTCTGATACCCTAAGTGTCCCAGCTTTTACCCTTACTTACTCTACACTACTATGGTTCCCCCTTGACAAGGCAGTATTTCATCTGTGTAATGCCTTTGTCTGGAGCAGTACTGCTGCTGGTGCCTGCCCTTTGCACACCCTACCCTTTCTAGGAAGAAAGATTTTTTAATGTTTGAGGTTTTTAAATGTTAATCCTGAGTCTTCCTGTCTGTTTCAACTTGCCTTAAAGTCTAGGGGTCCACACCCACTGAGACCCTACTGCAGTGGTTCCCAAACTGTGCACCATGGCTCCCTGGGGAGCCGTCAAACCTAGCCAGGGGAGCCGCACACCAAGCACTTTAATGCATTTAATGTTGATGGGGTCGTTGGCTTCAGTTAAACTAATTAGACTTAAACGCATGATGTCGATGATTTGTAAGTGACATGCCTAAAGCTGTAAACGTAGTGCCTAATTGATTGCATGTTGAGGGAGATGACCTCCATATTTCACTGGATCCCCACATTCCAACACTCCCAAAGTAAGCGGAAGATGCCTGATTTATTTTGTTACTCGTTAATGGTTTTGTTTTTTTCCAAATGCATTTTACACAAATGCAAGTTATCAGGAAAGTACAGTTGTCCTGTCTATTAAACACACTAAGTATTATTAAGTATTGACATTTGTACTTGAATCATAGGTACTTCCAGTACACATTTCTTTTAGTACACATACATTTCCAGACAGGCCTGCTCTCTCCTTGAGCACAGGGAAGTAAAACACGATATACAGCATAATGCCAACATTTGGAAGCAAGAAAGGAGGGATGTTTAAAAAAAAAATCAGAGGAATTTGTTTTACTTGCATTGATTTGGAGGCAATTTTAGGGAGGAGACAGCAAAAATAAAGCTGTATGTGGTTTACAAAATCGTGAGTCACCCTGCTGAGACAGGTGTGTTGGCACGTATGACATGGGTAGAAATGGAAGTGCATGCAAATATTCTTCAAGCGCAGAAACACTTTGGCAATGGGGCCTACATGCATAGGGGTGCTATCTAGCACTGTACGTGGGATACAAAAGTTTGAGAGGGTACTATAAAAAAGGCATGGGCCAAGAAGTTTAACTAGGAATATTTTATTAGAGGCGCCGCCTTAGTAATACGAAACACCCTGCGTATAGGATTATAATACCTTCATCAGCTTCACCCCAATTATTTTCAGGCAGAAAAATGTAAGTACTCCCAAAGCCGGGCTTAAATCTCCCCCACCCTTCAAAAAAAGTAACAGTGGGGAGCCACGGGCAATGGCCAGTGTGTCAAGGGAGCTGTGGGTCGAAAAAGTTTGGGAACCACTGCCCTACTGTTATGTGTAATCCCTTTACGAATGTGACTGACTCCATTGTGTCCCTGACGCTTCCACTCCTCACCTGTGTACATGATCCCATTCTGGAGCCTCGCTTTGAGCAGGTATCACCACCACAGGTATTAAGAGAGACTAGTGCAACAAATACATGACTGCCATTTCAAGTAATGTTCTGGGCCCCATAGGCACACGGATACACTCATTCACACCTGAGCTGGGATATTATCAAACACTGACTTGTGCACACACAGACACACCCATCCACATCTACACAGAAACTGACACCCCTCAAATGAAAAAAACTGGTCCTCCAAATGAAAATAATTCGTCCTCCATTACGTCACATCACCACCCTCTCCTCCCCACTAATCTAACCACCACCTTCATCGCAATTCCCAGTTCACTCAGAGACTGTAGCCAGCATCGATTTTAAAAACTCACATATAGAATCCTGGGAAAATTACAAATTTGGTTTGGAATGTGAATCTGGGTGGGCAAACAGATGCACTATTTTCACCATAGAAAGAGATTTACAAAGATACACCCACTGACAGCAGAACAGAGCTATGCGTACACCTGGACTTACGCACACACAAATTCATTTTCAACCTGGAAGAAATTAACCCATGCGTGCAAAAATAATAGAAACATCGCATACACACATACATTGAATATTATCTAAACAAACATTTGCAGACGCTTGGACTTCCACAAGCATACAAACTGACCCATTTTTATCAAGGAAATTAACACAAGCATGAAACTGGACACGTAGAGCAGAAAAACACAAACTTCTAATCCCACAAACAGGCAGACTCAAAGTTGTTCACACCTGCATTGCGAGGTGATCAGGTACGACGAGAAGCAGCACCTACCTCCATCAGAAAGATGTCCTTGGAGCTCTGCGCCTGCACCTTTGGGTGCTGCACCTTGACCGCCACTGTCCTCCCATCATGCAGCACGGCCTTGTGCACCTGGGCCAGCGAGGCCGCTCCCAAGGGGGACTCCTCAAACGAGCCAAACAACTCCCCAACCTGTCGGCAGAACAGAGGTATAAGTCATCACACTAACATCAACATGTATGTACTGGTATTTATTTATTTACCTCAAACCTAGCTATGAAGTAGCAGAGCGCTGCATTTTACGCAAGCCGGGGGTAGTAAACGATCCACAAGATGGTGTACAGGAGATTGTACTGGACTCCTGCTCGGCAAACCAGTACTCCTCCTTAAGTATATTGTGAGGGATCAATCTATGACCGTTTATGCATACAGTGCTTAATTTGTGCCGGTGGTTTAACGTGGTGGGCGTCGACACTCAGTTTTTGGGTATTTGGACTTGTTTTTTATCATCAAACGTTAAACCGGAGCAAGAGAAAAGGGCAAAACTAGGAGAAAGAAGGAAGAAAAGAAATAAAAGAAAACAGTAACAAAGGGGAAAGTTGGTATGAAAAAGAATGTCATCTACTTCTGAAAATAGAAGTTGCCCAGGTGGGACATCTTCCACTTAGGGAACTGGGTCTGCGGTCTCAGGCGGAACAAACGACTACTGCAGTGGCGGCTCCTCCATAGGGGCGTGGCCCTACTGCTTTCTCGCAGTGCGAGAAGCAGAAACATAAAATGGTAAAACTACCATTTTATGTTTCTGCTTCTCGCACTGCGAGAAAGCAGACGTGCCTGGAGTGCCTGGTTGTGGGAGGGCGGGTGGGCGGTCCTGCTGGAGGGCAGGGGGGGAAGTGGGGGAGTGGCTTGCCCAATGTTGTGGGCCCTGACTGCTTGGGTCGGCCTGGGGCCTACCAAAGCAGTCATGCGCACTCTCCCTTTTCTCTATGTAGGCTGCGTGCAGCCTACATAGAGAAAAGGGCCTCCGATTAGGCTCCCGGCTGGGGCGCTCTCCGCTGCGCCTCACCAATCACAACGCTGCCATGGCAGCGTTGTGATTGGCTTAGGGCCCAAGGAGGGAGGCTGCCTGTGGCTGCTTCCTGTAGCGGGAAAATGTTAATGCCAGAGTCTAGACTGGCCAGCACTGCGGCTGCCAGGAGCTGAGGCGGCACGGGACTCAGGACCCCCGGTAAGGTAAGTTTTTTAAATTTGTAATGTCCATTCCTGCCCCTGCATGTGCTCCTGACAGCTCTGCGCTGGGGGACCCTGTTCGGAGGCAGAACTTGACAGCTCGGAAATCCAAGGTATCTCTCGGATCCGTGAGCCCTGGCGTGCCGTCAGCGGATCCCAGGCGTGCTGGATTCTGTGCCGACTGGTGACTGCTGTAGATCCCGCTAGCACCCAGAATCGGCAGTGAATCCTTCCCTTGGAACAGAACCCAGCTCTGTCCTTAATGCAGGTCAGACTCCCACAGTGAGGGCACGGGGCTCTGTGTATGTAACAACGTCGCTGTCGGACTTAACTAAAATTACTGACAAACACAGCAATCACCTGGACTAATCCACACCGTCTGCTGAGTTTACTGCACGAGGAAACGTGCTGCCTACTTGGAGGGATATTTGTATTTTGCTTGACGATGATGGTGGAGGCATGACAGGGATGCTAGCGGACGCGCGTGCCATTTGGAGATGTTGTTTTTTCGGATTTCACGTGGAGAACGGCGATCATTCGAAGGGGGCTGCCCAAACTAACTGACATTTTACTGTAAGCGAACCCGCTTCAATAGCTCCATCTCCCAGGATCATCTGCAGAAAAGATGCATTCGCCCTGCCGAGCATGTCTTCAACTTTCTGGGCAATTATGATTCTGGCGAGCCTGCTCATCGCCTACTGCAGTAAGTGCATGCCTGCTGCCCTCGTGCGCCCGCTTTACACAGAATAGCTCCGCCCTCTGCATGCTTTGGGGACGTGAATTCCATCAGAGCATTTCCCAAAAGCCACATCAGCTCTCTGCACGCGCCTTGCTGTCATTCTGCTCAGGAATACTCCTCCCCTTTCTCCCCCACCTCCCAATCACCATAGCCACAAGCAAAAAAAACTGACAGGCTCCCTCACACTTGCATATTTCCGCTGCTGGAGCAGTTTTGGTTTCCACCTGGGCTTCACGTGCTACGTTTCTTGGGGTGGTGGTTGTGTGGGATGGAGGTACTGAAGGCACATCCCTGCCAGTCATGCTATAGTGCAGTTGTTGTAGCGTGTTGATTACTAGACTCTTGTGTATGTTCATCAATCAAGGAAATGAAATGCCTCTGACAACCACACCACATGCATCACCCAATGCAATCACAAAGCCAACACACACCACTTTCACCACCCCACAGACAACCTCTGTACACACCTCATGCACCTCACATACCACACGCATCACCTGTACTCGACAAATGCACTCCATCAACATACACACTTCAAACGAAGTCCCGGGCTGCCACAGCCCCATAGAAATACCATGCACACCACCTGCACCACACACACGCACAGACACCAGAAATCCACGCATAACCCATACATGTTCCCGACACAACCTAACCTACCTCAGAGACAGACCACACAACAAAGCGTCATACATACACACCCCTCACAAATCTCACACCCGAAAAAAAAACATACATCATACACCACACATACAGTGTGCACCAAACCCACTCATGCACAGACACCTCCCACAAACATGGTCATATCAATCTGAATGACCACAGCCTCCACACGTCAGAGGGATTCAGTTTATACCTCTGTGGACCTGCTTTGTAATCCATCGCCAACTTGACGTGAACATTAGTTCAGCAGCACGTCTAAGCTCCGCTGTCGGATTGCAGGCCTTGCTGTCTGATTGATCATACTTTGGTTTCTGGATATCTGTTGGTCAGCCTAGCTGATCTTTTTGGCTTGTGGCTCACGGGATTCTGATGTGACATTGAGGACAAGCAGCTGTTGTTCACAGCAATTATGTTTTTCGCTGTATTTTATAGTCTGGAAAGTGCCCTTGTATCAAAATTGACTCGAGGACGGATTATAGGTAAAATTATAGGGGTACCCGATTCAGTATATTTTTCCTGAAGTTCCACGTAATTAACCGAAAGCAAAATACGTGAATTTGCACACCACTAAATTTTAAGCGCTGTGAGCACAAGATACATCATGTTCGCTGCCTTCATCAAGAGGCTTCAAAAACATTGTGAGCTTTACGGGTCTGTCGAGCTTTAAGTACATTTTCTGAGAACTCACTATTCAGTACTGTCTTCAGCTTTTAGTTAGGTGTTGATGCAAGTTTATGTAATAAAACATTTAGTCAATAAGCCTGGCTTGATATTTTTCATATATTTATCAATTTGCATCATTCACACAACCTTCCTCCTCCCTTTTCTTGCCACCTCCAGCCCTCCCTCCCTCCCTCCCTCCTTCTTCATTCACTTTACTCCCCTTCCCTTTCTCCCCATCCTCTTACTATTGCTTCCTTTCTTCATAATTGCTATATTTGGATCCCCCTTTTTTTCAACAATTTGCAGTAAATATGTGGTGTAAAACCCACCATTTGAATCCATTTTTTTCAAAATTTTATTGCGGCGGGAGAACCCCCCCGCACCCTCCTTTTTCAGTTCGGCCTCGCTCGCTGCGCTCGCTTATTACATTAGAGTACATCATTTTTCGCCACACCACTTTCAAAATACACCAGCCGCCACTGGACTACTGCCTGCTCCTACTAAAGTATTCCCAAATGGACATTTTTTTAAAAGCTGCACCGGTCCAATAAATGGACACAGGCTGCTTTTAAAAGATAGGGCCTGATGTACAATTACTCTATTCTCAAGAAGTGGATGCAATTTGCGCATCAAATTTTTGTGAATGGTGTAGGATTTTGCGAACCGACTTATGTACTAATAGATAGGCTCGCAAAATACCGAAGCGCAGGGTGGTCGCAGAATGTCCTGCCTAATTAATATTTATTAGTCAGCTCACAATTTGCAACCCACTGTGATTGGCTTTAATTGCGGTGGTTAAGTACGGTGTCCTGTTACCCACACGCGAGCTCCGGACATACAATCAGTGTAGTTACAAAAACACCCCTTATCAAGGGGGTTACATGTAAACTCTTGAATGACTAGTCCGCATTTGTGGTACTTCTTCACTTTGGACTAATGCAATAATACACAACATCAACGATTTAATGTCTCTGTGACTTACTCTCACATTATCTATGTGAATTTTTACCAGTTGTTACACTATCCATGTGGTAACCATCATCGGTTCCAAGCCATAAGGGCCCTGAGGAAGTCTTTTCAGATGAAACATGTGTTGGGTGTGCTGTTTCCATCTTAAATAACTACCTCATCCAAGTTAATTACATCATGTGTATCAACAGAGAAATCGAATAATTGTGATTAATGCCTTTTGTAGTATGTTAAAAAATCCAAGAACCAACATAATATTGTGAGAAAACAATGCATTTTATTTATATTGAAAACAAATAAGTCTCTCTCTTCCTTATGAAATTGCAAATGACTATTTTTTGTGTGCTCCAGACTTTAATAATTTGTTGTAGAAGTCATTGCCTACACAGTTGACTTACTTACACCTCATTGCAGCAGGATTGAAGTCTGTGGTAGCACTATGTAATATTGTCGCTTTTTATTTACTGACAACATCTATAGGGAGACACGTGTGCGGTTATATGCTTTTTACTGCTGTATTTTTAGGTCTCGCGCCTAGCGTTGCAGTGGCAGGCCTGCTCGCGCAGCGCGAGACCTTTAGAAAGGGCTTCTGAAAGGTACCCACACGCTCGTGCGTGTGGTTTTCCTTTTGGAAGCCCACATTAGCTGGAGCGTGCGTTTTTTCACCGAGACGGCACGCGATTGGGCAAAGGCGGGCGCATGTCCCGCCTTTGCCACGCCCATTCCCGACGGTGGCCAGAACGCGCAGCAGCGCGCGTTCGTCTCGCTACCGCACTCCCTCCCCCCGCTGCTCTGTGGTGCACACGCACCACTGTTTATTTCTTTTTACCGCGCAGCCGCCATTTTTTTTATTTGGGCAATGTATCCTTCAAATCAAAACGAAATAAATAACCACTGCACCAACTTACAAAGACCAGGCCTATTGGCTTTGCCAATGCTTGCTTTACTTGTGTGATCCTCCTGCATTTTATTTTCCTACACTTGTATCTGTGTGCAGTGCGTCTCTCCACCTCTTCATCCTTCTAGGTTAAACCCTTCATCTCAACCTCTCTCCCTTCGGCACTCAGTCCTTTCTCTGTGTCTTTCACTCTGTGTCTGTCTCCTTCTCTCGCCTTCGGTCTCCGACAAACGCTCTTCCTGGCATTGCTGCCCGCTCTTATCTACTGATCTCGGACCTTTTGTTTCCCCTTTATGTGTCTCTTTGCTTTTACCATTTGAAGTTGTTTTCCCTTTCCCAATCCGCCTCTTTACCTATTACTTCTCCACTCTGACAGTTTGCCACGTTTTCTACCAATCTCTTCAAACATATATTTCTCATTCTCTGTTTCCTCTGCATGTCCCTATCTTTGCTCCTCGCTCACCATCTCTCCCCGCTTCTTAAGGTGTTTCTTTTCAGATCTATACCACTTTCCCGCCTTAGCTGGGGTTTCGTTTACTTTTCTTGACCTGTGAACAGGCACCCTGCCTCCAGCACACACGGAAGGCGGTGGAGGGTACCTGAGCACCCAACCAAGGAGCCACCCGTTCAGCGGTGGCCGCGCCGGTGTGAGTCCGTGTTCTAGGGCACGAAGTGAGAAGCTCCGATCGGTTCTCATTCCCAGAGCTGGCCTTAGGTCAGAGACCGCCCTGGGCGAGAACAAATTTGGCGCACCCTTTTCTTTGGAGCTCAGTCGTAGGGAGGTAGCTCCAGGGACCTCCCGCGCCCCCCTGGAGGTCAGCGCCCTGGGCGTGGGCCCAACTCGTGAATGCTAAGGGCCGGTCCTGCTCCTCAGGCATGCATGTCCGGGGAGCCCTGCGTGCCCCAGCGGTGAGATCATACGCAAGCCGAGCATTCTAGTCCAGAGGCGCGTGGTGTCTGAACCGGACAAGCTTATGAACCTTTTCGTCAATTTATAGCATGTGTTGCTGGGTGCCTTATGTTTGGATTGAAGCCATACAAGTGCACACCCTCAGCGTTCATATTTTAATGTGTATAAACTGCTGCACGCCCATTTTACAGTACAGCACTGTGCTTTTTTTTCTTATGCAAAGCTTTCCGTTTTTTGAGTCGTGACACACACTCTCTGACTTTCTTCTACATGCCAGCTCAGACTTTGTGTGACTTTTTTCATGTTCAGTAAACAGAAACCAGCAGATGCCATAGCAACGGCTGCACCAAAAGGGAAAGTGTTTACATTACTTTCAGTTACGGAATATCCTAATAAGAAGTATGCATGCCCGTGGTTTGTCTTTTCTTCCGGTGGGATCTTAAAAAGTTTTGGTGCTGGCTTACACAGTTCAGAGAATGAAGATATGCTGGCTCTTTGGCGTTAGAAATGTTTGGGGAATAGAAAAAAACAAGACAATGTTGTGATTTCACATGATTTAGCCAAACGTGGTTGTGCCCTTCAGTTGAAGCACTCGGCATGGGATAATACGATGGAGATTAATTTCTGCGTGGACAGGTATCAGAGCAGCTTGGCACACTATACACTGCATGCTGTGTGAGGCGCCATCTGCTGCCATTTTTATTGTTTTCTCCTCTGAGGTTCAAAGAGCTATTTTAGTTCACATCAAGTCCTAGAAATTCTGTTGTTTATTTTTTAACAACCTGTTCAACCAAGTACTTTCAAAGCAATAGGGGTTTCATTTTGTCTTTAGATCAGTTTTCTTGTCTCAGATGCAGCTCTGTTGGAAAATGTGCAGGTATGCCTCTGCGAGTTTTGCATTAATCTCTTTGAAATGTTTACCCCAAAATAAATGATGTGATGGAAAATTGTGTGTCGCAGGATAATGTTGGAAGGAAGGTGCTCAGACAGAAAAGTTACCGTTTTGCAAGAAAGCACCAGAATTCCAGAGTGCATAAAATGATGCATGCGTTCTTCTGTTTTATTGCTTGTTGAAAGCCAGTCCCCAGTACTGGCCCATTGTGATAGCGTTTATACTAGACCACCCCAAATGCCACATCCTAGATACATGTTCAGTGATTGCTCACCTCCAGTTGTCATTTGCTTATTTGAAGTCTCATCACATGCTCATGACTGTCCCTGGATCTAAGGTACTCTAGCAGAAGTGGTTTATTACTGGCAGGCTTCCAGGAAGCATAAATAATGATTTTTGAGTGTTACATTTCCATATCACAAATGTACCTTCACGGTTGAATATGATTTTTGTTAAGTAGAAAAAACAACATTTAAGCAAGTTTTAGCATGTTCATGACCGCACATTCTGATAGGCGTTTTGTGGGAAAATGGACAATGGTTTTTGTGAATCAAGCCCGGTGTAAGGAGTTCATTTGTGCTTGGTATTTGCTGGGTTATATTAAAAAACACACAATGTGTTAGTACCAATCTATTGGGAATATAAGCATTTCTGCTAGCCCAGCTAAACCTTGTCCTGTAAAGTGCACAAATGCTTTTGAGTTTCAGTTCCATTATATAATCAATACCATATTTTTGCGACGAGGACGAAAGAGGCCTGTGCTTTTGGCAAACAATTGTGTTGAATACTCTGATCCTTCAACTGCATCACTAGACCTGATCACTGGAGAAGGTCACACTGGCTCCAACGTGCTTATTCCACCTTGCTTGATTGTGTCTAGCTCCTCTGCGCCTTGAAGGAGAATCACATGGACAACAAAATAAATGAGGCAGCTTTAAAGGGGGCCACCCAGTGAATGTCTCAAAACACCAGGATACGTCATCCAACAAAGTAATGTTGTAGAATGTAACTGTGGTGGTTGAGATCATTTGTCACTTGTATCTGATGGTCCTTCCTACTAAGGCTCTATTAAGGTGTAACTATTTCTGCGTCTTGATTCTCACAGTAGCGAAGGTGAACAGTGAGGCTTCTCAGCGAGGTGGTGTGGTCAAGAGCTCAGAACTTAACAGCCAGGCAACAGATACAATACATGTAATGTCCAGAACAGAGCCTATGTATTGTGGAAAAATAAAGTACTTTAATCTCACATCAACAATAACCATTCAACAATCTGATGAGTACAGCATGTGGTAGAGAACAAGAAAACACATCCACTCTTACTGAGTGCTCAAAGAAAAAGAAACAAGCATTTGCAATGCAACAGGTCTCGCATTATTAAAGTTTGAGCTATTGGTGTTGCATTATTTAGCAATGCCAATAGCTCAAACTTTAATAATGCGAGACCTATTGCATTGCAAATGCTTGTTGTAATAGTAGCCACTAATACATTCCTCTAAGAATAGGAGGAGGATGTCCCTTTCATATCCCCTCCCATTCGCTATTTGGAAAGGATCGCAAAAGTCTTTTTACGAGTCCAAAAGAGTTTTCCATCTTGTAAAAGAGGTTTTGTACACAAAGGAAAGCCTTTTGCATTCACAAAACCTGTGATTTTGAGAATCGTAGGGCTTGCGATCACAAAAGTGTTTAGTACATCAAGCCAAAAATGTTTCCCGTTTGGGAATGCAAACACAGGGACAGAGCTCTGCTGCTCCTACTAGTGTATTTCTAAAAGTGAACCATTTTGTTTATAAATCAGGACTGGTTCCTTAAATCGAAACTGGCTGCTTTTATAAACAAAATCTTACCCGTTTGAGAACGCAAATGTAGAGACGATGTCTGCGGCCTCCGGCAAGCCTCTTTCCCTGCATTTGCAGCCAATCACAGAGGGACACAAATTGCGGCCTTGCCAAATGAATATTCCTTAGACAGGTCGTTTTGTGAATCCTGTGTACGGACAGTTTGGGGTGCGACTTATTAGTGCACTGGCTACATCAAAAACTGCATTTCCATTCGCAAACCAGTCGGTGTGCAGAATGCACATACTGGTTTGAAAATGAGAATAGTGCATTAGGCCCTGGATCTTCTATTCCCTGAAATGGGAATAAATGCAAACATGTTAACAAACAGGACTGAGAGCAGTGTAGGCAGTAGACACTTAGATACTTTCCACAGAAAGGAAGAAGTAATGTAGCTCCACTGTCCTAGCCTGGCTACTTTACTTCTCTACAAATAGTTATCAAAGTACACAATTGCATAGGTACCAGTAAACATTTGTATTCAGACCCACAGAAAACCAATAGACTAAAACTTTCATGTGGAAGGGACCCCTTTGCAGAGAGAGTGAAATGACAGCTGTAGCCATGCTGTCAAGCCTTTTCTCCGATTCTGGAATCAAGTAGGAAGTGGGGGGCAGTTACATTTGCACTGGACCATATACAAAAAAGCCCTTATTGCGCACTACACATCATGTCAATACTTCATGGGTCCCACTTCTTCGATTCTAGTTGGGAATGGTCTAATAACTAGTTATGAACCCACCCATATGTGTATGTAAAAACAAATACAGTTCCAATGCTCAAAGAGGTGCTTCTCACATGTATTGAAAAGTAAATGGAAAAATGTGTGATTAGGAAGTGCCTCACTTAAGCAACCACCAAGGAGCGATTGGCAGGCTCTTGCCAACTTGCTTACTCTCTCATCATCGCCACTTTCCTAAATAAGGAACGAAAACCAACACCCATAAGTGTGTGTACCATAAAAATAAATGTGTGCACATCTAGACATATATGTTTCCTATAGATTAATGCCTAGAGAGGAGAAGATTCTTCTCAAACATGAGCAAGAGGTGGTAACCTATTCTAGCACAACAGACTGGTGTCTATAGAGTGGGCATAGACGCCTGCCTCTTCGTGGACCAAATATAAATTCCTATGAAACTAAGGACTCCTTGTGTCTTTGAAGACACCTCTGCAGCAACTAAGACAGGTATAGACAGTAAGGCTGTAACCTATGGGCAGGATCAAGTAGAATGCTGAGGGAAGTGATGCAATCAAGGCCATCCATGGGTTAAACTTCCGAAAGTGTCCCGGTGGTAACAGCGAGTTTGCCAAGCAGAATCCTCCTTAGCAATTACAGGTACTTTTCTTCTTAGCAGCGTCCTTCATCTCTCAGGGGCCTCCACCATCATCTGCAGCATCCCGGCTCTCTTTACGCTTTGCAGATTGCTCTGTATGTATATTTATTCAGGCCTCTTCGTGACTCTCCTTACAGTCTGGTCAGCAGGCAGCCAAAAAGGGATTACACCTGACTTTCTTTCCAGCTGAGAAGGAAACATGCAACAATGGCTGTGCTAATGCTTTAAGAGTGCCACATGCAGGAGGGGGCGTGGCCAGCTGTCGAGCATGGCGGACGCGTACTAGGAGAGCTCCGGGGCCCGAGCTCGAAAATCCTGTAAATGAACATCCTGAATCAATATTCTGACCCCACACGGGTCACAAGCAAGGAAATCCCGACCACCCGAGGCATCGACGTAGAGTACCTGGGCTAATCCTGATCCCGCGAGGCAGACTGGCTGATACTTCGGGAGCGCCTGCTGCGGAGGGACGGAGCGAGAAAATGGCGTCGCTCGCTGAGGGCGGAGACCGGAGCCTACCTGAGTGAACGTGAGTCCCCGCTGCGGGAGAGAGTGCTGCCCTGTGCGCGGCTGAGCTGGCGACTGGCGACCTGCCCCCTGAGATCTGCAGCGGAGAGATCCATCCCCCGGACCTGGGGCGGAGTGATCCGTATGTGGCCTTGATCCTGCCCACCCGGCGCTGAGAGTGGGCGCGCTGTAGACTGCGTGTGCGACCTGGGCCTACGCCGGGAATCCGGGCGCCAGAACTGGGGACTGGATACTGCTTAGGCCAACGGTTCGAGGGCCTGTGTGCTCTTTTCTCCCCCCTCCCTGTATGAGACATCGGGGACCGCGGCCGCAGCGAGACACGGTAGGAGGCGGACGGAGGGCCTAAACATATGAGCCCTGTGTGATAGGCCCGAGCAGCAGGATTTCGGCGGGGCGTCTTCACCACAGATGAGGTACATCTGGGGGCGGCTGCATGACCTGAGCGACGCGTCTGAGTGGTGAGAGGCCTCGGACGCCGGCTTGCATCTCCGTGATCTGCCCTGGTGACATTCTGAGGCGTGGCCCGCGTGGGGCATACGCTGGGCCTGCTGCAGCTGCGGTGAGGGCGCGGAAGCCTCTGAAGCCCCTTGAGCCTCTCCCTTGCTGGCCATTACAGTCTGCTGGGTGCATAGTGTTAAAGACTAAAGGCCGCACGGTGTCCTGGGACACGCTCTGTTCCTCCTCTCCGGCACCGCGGGGGCTCGCCCTGCACCTATTGGGCTTCCTTCTTCACGCGGACGGCCCAGGCAACCGCTATATTTGGAGCTGCGCGTGGGTGAGGCTACACACACCACAATGTTGCTTCTTGGACTTGCTGCTTGGCCTGAAACCACTTCCTGAGCACAGCCCGTATCCATGAGTTGTGGGAGCTGGTGACCGGCCGGTGCTGCTGCCTGCGCGACGCTGCCCTCGGCGCCGCCGGGGTCCCTGGCCATCGGGCGCTCGGACTACTTACAGGGGAGATAGAGCGTAAGACAACCCTGCCCGTGGAAGATGGGCCGATACAGGGGCAAAACCCAGGAGGCAATGGCTCCTAACTCCCAAGGTGCGGACGAAGGTGATTCATCCCAGAGCATGCAATCGCTCAACACAATCCCTCCCACAGACGAAGAGAGTGCGCCGGATAAGCTGGACTTAATACTGAAGCAAGTTAGGGAATCGCGCAGAGCCATAGAACAGCAAATAGGCACCCTTACTACTGGTTTCACTTTTCTGAAAGCGGATCATGCTAAGCTGGCTGATACGGTGAAGGATCATAGCTCCACGCTGCAGGACCTGGTGCCGCAACATAAAGAACATGCGAGTCAGCTCCAGTCAATGCAGAAGCAGGACACGGGGCTGATGGATCGAGTGGAGGATGCGGAAGGTCGGGCACGGCGCAATAATATTCGCGTTATTGGACTACCGGAACGGAGTGAAGGAAATGAGGCCGCGACGTACATGGAACATTGGCTCCGCACACATGTGGCCCCTGAGGGTCTCTCCGACTACTTCTGCGTCGAAAGGGCGCACCGGATCCCCACCGGGAAACCGAGGGTGGGAGCTCCGCCAAGGCCCTTGATCGTGAAAATTCTCAACTACAGGGACTGCGACATGCTGTTACAAAAAGCACGTGAAAAACCACAGATCCAATTTGAGAACTGCCAAATCTCACAATATCCTGACTATACGCTCTTGGTACAGCGAAGTTGCTCTTCTTTTCAAGAGGTGAAGAGGAAACTACGCACCATGAATCTCAAATATGCGTTACTATTCCCAGCGCATCTGAAGATCATCTACGAGCAGAAGACCTACTTTTTTGAAAGTCCGGAAGATGTCGAGGAATGGCTAGAGGTCATGGAACCTACGCAACGCTCGGTCGATCCCCCTCCACCACACGAGGACCGGGACTTCAAGACACCGCAGATCAAAGCGAGTGGCCAATTCCACCAGCGCGCTGCCCTTCCCTGGCCCCACACAACAGCAAGTCCAGACTGGCAAAGAAACGGCCCTGACAGCTGCCCATACCTTCCGAGACAACTCCTCCCGCAGGCTGTCGGAATCGTCGGACCACAGCACAGTCCGCTCGGACTCGGACAGCAGCCTGCAGCTCTTTCCTACTGTGACGCCACAAACGTCTGACGGAATACTGGGATAGCGGCTCTCTCATGCTGTCTGCAATGACATGACCTGCCGCCACGGGATGCATTGCTGGGGAGGCATCCCCCTAACGATCGCATATCCTTTGATGTTTGGTCTCTCTATAAACTACAATGTGTTCTGTTATGCTCTCAATATTACGCTTGGGCTCTGGGACGGTCCAGGTTAATGTTTACCTACATGATGGCGGTGGCTACCAACCCCCACTTTGCAACTGCTACAGTTTATAATGTTCTATTTCAATGTTTTTTTTGTTTGGTCTTGCCTGGTTTCGATTGTCGGCATGACCTGGTGTTTGGTTTAGGTTGAGGCTTACATAGTTCTGGCACATTGATACTGTTACACCTCATACGGTTGCATGATCTCATTCACAGTAGGAGATTCACAGGATTGGATGGCACAACAGTTGGTGGATAAATATAAATTTGTTACATGGAACGTACGAGGGTTGGGCTCTGTACATAAAAGACATAGAGTGCACGCCTTTTTGTTACGCCGGGGGGCGCAGGTGGTTTTCCTCCAGGAATCGCACCTAATGGAGGCAGAAGCTGCGAAAATGAGGAAAAAATTGAGGGGGCAGGTAATATCCACGAATTACTCTGCATTTGCCCGTGGGGTGACGATTTGGATAAAAGGGGGAATACCATTTGTGATACTGGACAAGCGGGTAGATACACAGGGCAGGTACATATTCCTGCGTGGCACCCTAGACGGTTTGCCGGTTGTTTTAGGGAACATTTACGCTCCGAACTATGACCAACACAAATATTTCCTGAGTCTGAACTCCATTTTGGCGGGGTGGGAAGCATATCCATGGCTCATAGGAGGCGACTGCAATGCGGTCATGGTTATGTCTCTAGATCGTTCTCATCCAACCCTAAGGGGCACAATGGCTTGTAAACAGGCGGAAGTCCTCTGCGACTGGGTGGAGGGTTGGTCCCTATGTGACGCATGGCGATTCAAGCATCCGCTTCACAAGGAATATTCCTTTTTCTCCCCGGTGCACCAGTTACACACCAGGATAGATAGGATTATGTGCTCCACCTCCATAGCGGATCAAGTTATAGATGCTACACACTTAGCAAAGACCTTCTCGGATCATAACCCCCAGTTTTTAGTTGGGGTAGAGTGCCTTCCCCGGTTCCTACATGGCGGCTATGGCCTCAAACACTGGAGGACTCGGTCTTCCGTAGCACGTTATCCACAACACTTCAAAACTACTTCACGGAGAATCATAACACAGCTTCCACAGTACTGGTCGAATGGGATGCCGTTAGGGCGGTTATCCGAGGGGCAGCAATCAGCGCCACAGTGGGAGCCAGACAGGAGATACATAAAAAACGACAGGACACAGAGACCAATATGTCACGACTAGAGCAAGAGGCAGTGCGCGACCCAGCAAAACAGACAACTGCAAGAAACTCGTATTCAACACGCAGAGTTACTTGAAACGCTGAGGTTAATAGATTACAGATCTTATACACAAATACATCATTCAGATGCAGATAAGTCAGGTACCTTGTTGGCGAAGCTGATCAGAAATGACCCTCCCATCACTGCCTTTAGCTGTATTAAACTGCCAGGGGGAGAGACCGCTACTACGCAATGTGATATTAGTGAGGCCTTTAGTAAACATTATGAAGAACTGTACAGTGCGCCCCCTCACTTGGAGGAGTCCTATATCGAAGACTTCCTCACGGACCTGCCTTACCCACAACCCCCGACTGGCATGACAAAGGACCTAGAGGGACCTATCACTAGGGCAGAGATTAAGGCAGCCATAGCCGGGCTCTCACGTAATAAGACACCGGGCCCGGATGGTCTGCCTGTAGAATTCTTTGAGGCATACTCCGAAATACTGATACCGCACCTGGTGGAACTTTATGGGACGTCGCTCGAGTTGGGGCACTT
Organism: Calotriton arnoldi; assembly: GCA_963921515.1. Taxonomy (NCBI): domain Eukaryota; kingdom Metazoa; phylum Chordata; class Amphibia; order Caudata; family Salamandridae; genus Calotriton; species Calotriton arnoldi. The sequence continues at coordinate 935,600 of CAWUFW010002645.1, forward strand.
ACCTCGTACTACCGCTCAGGCATTGGTGGTGTCATTGCCTAAACCGGGCAGGGATCCGACTGATATGGCAGGCTATCGCCCCTTGTCGCTACTCTGCACGGAATATAAGATCTTAAGTAAGGTGCTGGAGAATAGAATTCAGCCATATCTCACTAAACTGATCCATATTGATCAATGTGGGTTCGTGCCTGCAAGGAGCACCTCATTAAATCTGCGCAGACTGCATCAGATTATGTCTGCTGATCTGGCACACTTTCCAAACGCTGGCTGCATGTCCCTGGAGATGCGGCAGGCATTCAATACATTGTCTTGGGATTATATGTTCAGTGCCATTGCGCGCTTTGGCTTACCCCCAGCATATATACAATGGGTCAAATTGTTATACGCGGCACCTACCGCAAGAGTCCGAACGGGGAAGCTTATATCCGGAGAATATGGGATCCACAGGGACACGCGCCAAGGCTGTCCCCTGTCCCCGATCCTGTTCGTTTTGGCGTTGAAGCCATTAGCACTCTGCATACGGCGAGATGCGGTGTGCTACGGAATTCCCATCGGTACTTCCGTGCACCTTGTGTCAGCCTATGCTGATGACCTTATCCTATATCTCGCAGACATGTTGGAGGGTCAAGGGCCGCTTCCCTGTATATTTGCGGAATTTGCGACAGTGTCAGGCTTATCCATTAATGACTCTAAATCCCATGCCTTCTTCCAAGAACGGATGTACCCGGATTACATTGGCTTCAGAGAGCTTTGGCTACCGGTGGCCTCGCACACTTTCAAATACTTAGGGATTCATGTTTATCGCTCAAACGCAGACATGATAGAGGGCAACCTGGGTAAGGCAATTCGTGGAATACGCTCGCAGGTAGCTTTCTGGACTACGTTGCCTTTATCCGCTATGGGACGCGTGGCTTTATCTAAGATGGTGGTACTCCCCCGCCATTTGTATTGTTTTACGAATTTACCGTTACTCCTTCCCGCAACAATCTTCAATACATTAGATACTATCCTCATAGAATTAATCTGGGGTAAAGGCTGACGCCGGATAAGCCTTAAGAAACTCCAAATCAGCATGCGGGAGGGCGGATTAGGGGCACCAGATTTTAGGGCTTACTACTACGCATGCCAAGTACAATGGCTGTCATACTGGACGGCGGGCCGCAACTTACAAGAGATCGATTACAGTACCAGGCACATCGAGCAGGGAATACTTCACACCTTACTACTACCGCATAGCAAACCACCCCCGGGATCACCATACCTCCAACACACGGCACTCCAATGCTGGGGAAGAGCGCTGCGATACACTTCCAGGGGTGGCAGATACGCCGACAACATTCCTCTGGGAGGGATACTATTGGCGTCTGGTCGGCTGATGCAACGGGCACTTGAAACTTGGACAGATGCGGGGGTGGAGTCCGTCGGGACGCTCTTTAGTGATGGGACACTTCTGGATCATCATGACACCTTTATGCGCATTACGGGAGCGCCTACCACATTGTACGTAACACATGCGGCCCTAATTTTTTTTTTTTTTTTAATGCAGATTTATATAGCGCGAACTCGACCCGAAGGTATTGGAGCGCTTTACATGAGCACCGGTTACGTTACACAAGGACACATTCAGGCACGGGGAGATTAAGTGATTTGCCCAGAATCACAGGATGCGGACGCGACCCCGAGGCTCGAACCTTGGTTTCCAGCACCAAAGTCGGCAATCTAGCCGATGGACACTATATTAAAAGACAGTGGGCTCCACAGAGGGAGGAACCCCAATCAAACTCGCTTATAAAAGCACTTTACTACATGGGGCGTGGAAGCCACTTAATCAAATGGCTCTACCTTAGCATCCGCACACATGCCCGGGCTCAGCTAGATCCCACAAGGGCTCAATGGGTAGCAGAGCTGGGACGAGACTTAACGGACAAAGAATGGAGTAACATACTGGAATACCCACTGAAAATACCACTCAATGCCAAGTTCAAGTTTATCCAATGCATGATAGTACACAGAGCCTACCTGACCCCGCGTAGACTGCACAGAATGTACCCGGAAAGGACACATCAATGCCCCTGATGTCAACTACCGGAAGCAGACCTCCTGCATATGTTGTGGGCATGTACGGGCCTTGTGGAGTTCTGGAGGGGGGTCAAACACAAGATAGAGGTAGTCACACGCCTGTCCATGGGAGACACAGCACTAGAGTACATATTGGGAGTTCGTAGACGGACGAAAACACACAAGGTACAACAACGCTTCTTAGATTTGGCGCTTATAGTCGCAAAGAGGTCGATCACAATGCGCTGGAAATCAGCCAGAGCCCCCACCACATCTATGTGGCATAACTAATTGCTTAGATGGGCTGGAGCTGAAAGCGCGGCACTGCGCAGAGAGGAGGCCCGCGGCCTTCGGAAAAACCCAATCTCCCTGGAATGGGATGCAATGGTGGAAGCCTATAAAAATACCAGCTCGGACGATGTTCCCATAGTTCCAAGTACCCAATAACACCTGTGATGATAGGATATGAAGTACAGTAACTCACTGTGGTTACAGATGGAGCAGTACGATCACGAAATGTACACAGAGTAATTGCGCTGTATAGAGATGTTTGATTAAGTTAATGTAATGTATGGCCAGAACCAGTTACGGGAGGAGGGTGGGTATTAGCAGGGTGGAGGGTGGACTAGAGGGTGTTGATTTAGTACAATTATTCTTATAAGAGTCCTGTGCAATATACCGAAGGAGAATCTAGATCCGCATCAGTTAATGACTGCAGCATTCTTCTGAAACATACGAGTTTTGATGCTATAACCATACATGTAACAGGACTTGCATGTCATAGAATTCTGTTATTGTATAGACTCAACGTATGATATGATTAAAGTATGTAATCAGAAATGACAGTAAAGTAAAAAACCCAATAAAGTTTGTCTAAAAAAAAAATTTAAAAAAAGAGTGCCACATGCAGGGTCACACCAAGACATGGCTTCCTAAAGCACTGCAGAAAAGGCTCTAGTATGTTGTTTCTATGGAGAGCAGGACAGGCAGCTTCCAATTGGCGCTTTCTTTCAATTTTTTGAGGAGAAGCCATTCTTGGCAAACCGTACTTGGGGACTCTGCACCGGCACCCCAAAAACATTCTACGCTGGAAAGAGCGGACATGAACTTTTGTTTCTTCCTTGGAAGCCAGGCACCTTCTGCTTGCTGGGAGGATGAGAAGGGAACAAAGGGCCCTGCTTATATCTAGAGCAGAAACCATGGCAACGGTTTTCCAACCACGAGCAGGGGAAATTGATATACCCTGAGCTCAGGAGACACCCTTGCAACCAGCCCCCAAGAAAAGGGGATTTACCCCCTAAGTATAAGGGGCAGATGGGGTCTAGCATGCTAGGATCCTGAGCTTCTAACGTGTAGCCAAAATCAATGCATGCTAAAAAAAATATTAAGAAGCATGGAAGCAACAACCCTTGTTACTTTTCAATTCAGCCAGCACGGACGTTTGCAAGGTCAACCAAAGGAAGTATACAAGGTCAACCTGCAGAAGCATATTTCAGCTATCGTGAACGTTCAGCTGAGAATGGAAAAATCAACTTCGACCAGAATTGCTTGCATAGTAACAATTTTGCCTGTAAATATTCTGTTAGCTGGCACAAAATGAAGCAAGAAAACTCAAGATAAATGAGACCTAAAATCCAGAGCTAGTACTCTTATGGCAGAGAACCATTCACTCAGTTTCACCCAGCATACAAACTTAGAATACATTAACTTGCACCAAGGCCTAAAATGCATGCTGACTGAACAACCACTGACACCAAGAAGTAGGGTCATGCTTAATCACTAGGGAATGTATTAAAACACTTATTAAAGAACTTTACTTCGAATGTTCTCCAGACAAGTATAGCATAACTCTGCCAGGTCAGTACCCTAACCCATCACCTAAAGGTATAAGAAACATGCTGCAGTATGCCGCTGCTGCAAAACGAGTAAACTGATTTTCAACCTAACAGATGATGTGCCAGATCACAGGTGTAAGTCTAAAGAAACTGCTGACAGTACCCTATATTGGTCCTACAGCTGGCCCTACAATGACACAGTCAAAAGGATTGGATAACTGTAGGGTTCCAATTCCCAAATGAGGACAGAGAGACACGACCTAGGAGAGCGTGGGTGTCAGCATGTCTGATGTGTGAATGTGACTGAGTGATGGCTGAGGGGGTGCCTGAAGATTGCTTGGTCTGTGAGCATTGAAAATGAATAAGTGTTGAGCTGTTGCTAGGATCAACGTGTGAGTGGAGCTGCAAAGGCCCTCCTTTCTTCCTGCACCTCTCCGGTGTGGTATCCTGCCCCAAGGGCTGGAGACAGGCTCCACAGAGGGACGCCCAAGAATTGGACAGATGGTCTTTAGGTCTTGTTGATTCCTGGTGGATGATACCACTCTACAAGTACTACCATGACACTGACCTAGGTAGCAACATGGGATAGCGGATTTCGGAAAGACACAAGTAAATGTATAAGAGTTTTTGATTACCAGAAAAGGCTACTAATGCTGTAGTTGGGTAATGGCACTTTTGCAGTCCCTACGTAGGTCATGGTAGGTGCTGGCCCTCTAGGAGATGCCAAGCTATCACGTTAGCACCCAAACTCCCCTGTAAAAGACTCGTGGCAACCAATTTTCCGGTTAGATGCGCTCACATTAATCTGGATAGTGGCTTTCAAAGCCCTGCTCACAATTAACTCCTAGTTGGCTCAGTGGAGAATAGTGACTTCTGTTTAATAGTGCTACGAGGTCACAGCCTGTGAGTGAAAGCACGGTCAGTATGCACATTATTTAAAATGGTATTACATACAGTATAAGCTAGGATGGCGTAAAAAGTGCAGATATTTTGTGTTCATTATAAAGCATGCGTCAACCTTCAAATTCCAGAGTAATGCAGTAGTTTAAAGGCGTTTTTGAGCCATCATTGCTCAAAAGAGTGTGATTACTGATTATTAGTGAGTAAGTGTCACTGTAAGAGCCACATTTAGCACTGGAATGTCGCTCATACGTGAAGTCAAATTTTGTAAATGTCAAACATAAGCAATCTGCTAACTTGGCAGCTATTGGGTTGGGGGGGAGAGGTCCTAAGAGTAAGGTGTATAGTAAGGTGTATAATGCCGCATGTTATTGAAGCTTGGACCTGGCACGTTGTTTCCAGAGCCAGCGGGTGCTGGTGTCCAAGAGCAGGTATTATGTGCGAAGAACTTTAATAAAGTACCCCCTCTGAAAGAAATGTGTTTAATATCATGGTTATACATTTGTTTAACAGTATGATCAGGTTACAAGGGCACTAGGTTAGTGCCCTTACATTTCTGGTACCTTGCTGCCATTTTAAGCTCTTTTTAGAGTTTCTCGCTGCTCAAATGGGTGCAATTTCTGATATTTATATGTTTCTTTCGTCTTCATAGCTTCATTTCACTCACGAGAGAGTGTCCCTCTAAGTGTCACACATAGTCGTTGAATGTCACTCATAGGTGCACTGAAATTGTCACACATAAGCAGGGCCACTGGAATTATGCGATTGTGCAGCTTCAACGATTTTCGCATAATTATAGAGTTGCCGCATTTGCCACATAATCCATCAACTGCTGCAAAATCGTAGATTTCAACTAAAAAAATGCTTGAAGCACAAACGGTTTAACAGTTACTAAAAATGCAGCGACATGTGTTCCAGCGCGGTGGTTGGTCAGCTTTTGTTGCTTATTGCTATATTTGGGTGTTAAACAGGTACTAATGAGGTGCAATCAATGCCCAGACAATGTTACCAAGTTTAAAAAATACAAACTAATGAAGTAATACTATTACAAAATGTGCCGCATTAAGCCACATAATTTGCCATTTCTTGCGGCATAGTTTACTCAACCCTGCCACATATTTCCAGATGCCCTGCACATGAGCAATCTGAAACCTTGGCAGCCATGGTAATAATAACGCGTTTTCTTTAAAAACCATCATAGAATTCCGTTTCTGGTGTGTGGTATGGATAAAAATGGCAGAGGCCTCATTAATGACCCCTGCAATTATCATCAACCCTTAAAGCACAGCCGTCGGGCCAGTCCACATGTGCTCTACCCTCCACCGGTCCACCAGTGGAATGGTAAATGACAGGGAGTGGTTAGAATTCGATCAATAGAAAGCGAAAACGTTTACAAAAATGCCTCCTTATTTTTGCAGTTTAATTAATGTTTGTCAATGATTAAAATGCGTATTGACTTTTTTGTCACACGGAAGAAGAAAATGGAAAAGCTAATTTTTCTCATTAATTTTTGTTCAATTAGGGAAAGGAGCAACAAAAAGCTGTGACAGCAAATAAACATCTACGGTGCCTGAGGGCTACAGTGCATCAGGGAATTAAGGAGGAAATACTGTGGCCATGTCCGCGCCATTGCTTTGCAATTAACATTTCTGTTGGTTTTACCCTTACACTTGTAAAATGCAATTTCACACTTAATGACAAGGCTCCTGGGGGGCTCTCGGCCAATCACAACTCTACAATGGACGGCCCCTGTGGTGGGGCACACAAGGCGGTTATGTTGAAGTAATGGCTCCTTTTGCTTCTCAGCTTCCCATGAGCTAACTGTATGGTAGTGGGGTGGAGTAAGGTATAGACCTGAGGTGCAAGTCGGGCCAGGAGTAAGTTACTGGTATGTGGGTCCCGGTGACATGCTGTTCTGGGGTGAACTATATGGACATCATTTGCTGGGGTAGCACTCCTGTGTGTTGCAGATAGGTAACAGGGAAGGGGGGTGGGTGAGCTGATTGCTGGCATAGAGTGCCTTAGGAGGGGTGGGTGTGTGATCCATCCAATCCTGGGGTAACAGAGGGAGGTGTATGCAGAGACGGGACTTTAGCTCGCATGTCCAGACATTTGCCTGTGGTGGGAGATGCAAATTTGTGCAAAATCTAATTTATTTACAATTGTGAAGTTGATTAACCCTAATATTGTGATTTGCGTACTAATTAGAGTGAAATCGCATGATTTATGCTATGTAGTAGAATTGTATTGTGGCAAAGAATGCAGATGGTAAGTAAAATGGCTTTAAATGTCGCTTCTGCTAGGTAACACCTAACACGGGTCTTTAGAATGGCGGGTGGTAAACAGAAAGGCTTATTTTCTTTGTTTAATTGTGGTTGTGTTTGTTCTTATGATAGTTCGTTCGGGCCTGTTAGGCCATGCTGCGAAAATGGCTGCTGAAACGGATGAGGTCACGTGAAAAGCCAAAGATGGCCTCTGCGCAGAAGAAATAGAGAGATCAGGTCACGTGGACGTGGCCTGTGCACAGAGTGAGAGATGTCAAGGTCGTACTGACCTACCATAAGGAGGGTGCCAAGAAAGACTCAGTACGTATTCGTGGGAATGGAAGAGAAAGTACTGAGCAACAATGGACTAACTAAATTGTGACCATCAAGATAGCAACAAAATGAATGGACAAGTTGGGCTGCTTTTAACCCCGAAGTCATGAGACTCCTTGTATGTTTAACTGTCCCCAAAACCAGTTTGAACAAGAAGGGCGATGAGGTGACCATCACACCACCCCTCAAATGGACCAATTAGCGTGATTCTTGCCCCTAAAGATTGCAACTTTTTGTGTAGTAAGCTAGAAAGTAGGGTATAAAAGGGTCTACTCTTATGTGGGGTGGGTTGCTCCTGTTGCTGCTGCTGTGGTCGCTGCTATTGATACTACTGCTGCTGTTGGTGTTTTCTTGCCATACCATTCTTCTATTTTCAATTTTTCCACCTCAGTACTACGAAAAGACTTGTCATATTTTTGGACTTCGAACTTGACTGGGGAAGGAACGAGATCGTTGCGGGAATTCTGCACGGGAGGTCCGTCTGAGGAGGTTAGCGGGACAGTCAGTAAGTTTGGGAGTTCTATTCTGTGATCTGCGGTTTATCTTCTTTTTGGTGAACCATTCCTATCCCCATCCTAAGACAATGGGTAATGCATAATTTTTCTATTCTTTATTAGACTTTTCATATAAATGTTATTGGTGTATTAAAAGTGATTAATAAACAAAGAATTTCACCCATGCAATTGAGAAATTAGATAAAATTACATTCTAACTTAAAATGAGTCTGTGGTTCTTTAGTTCATCTATAAGTTTAAAGGTTAAAAGGTTTTAAGAGTGATTGAGCTGGTCTTAATCACCATCAACTTATTCTACTAGTTGGTCCATCGACCAAAGAGCGGAATACCTTGATGTTTAGAACTGACAGGATCAAAAGTTAATGTATATGATGTCTGAGGTATTATTCTGTCAAATTTAACAAGGTATCCCGTTCCTCCAGCAACACATTTCTCCTTGGTGTGTAATCCAGTGAACGAATGAATGTATGATATGCGGTGTCATGGGCCTCACCGACATATGGTTTAATAGACAATTGGTTACATGAATGTTTTACCTGGATTCGTGTCCTAAGGAGAAATTTATATTAGCCGCGCTGGATCAGATTTCTTGGTAGCAGAGTTATGGTTTCTATAGATTAGTTTGGTGATTATTGATTACTGATTTATTGATTTTTATGTCTAACACTTTATGTCGAGTTGTATTATGTTATGTGTAAGTCAAAATTTTGAAGCTTCCGGGAAGTAGGAAGTGGACACGTGTGGCAAGAGAAGTCACACGGAATTGTGCATTGTCTGATTTTCAAATTGGTGATAACACAGGATTGTGTTATGTTAGGGACATTTCTTGTATGAAAATGCATGAGTGAAATAGCAACAGGTTTTCTTGTGAAACTCTGGCCTTAATTCTCAGGAGCAGTGTAGTCTCCACATGTGTTTTATCCCCAGAGAAACGGGTTTACCCCTTGCTTGAGAGAAGGGTAAGGTAGAGAGAAGTGCTACACTTATCGAACGAAACAGTATTCTTGTAAGTTAGAACAAACTATTTCTTTTGTTTAGCGAAACAGACAATGGTAATGTGTTTTACGTTGCAACTAATAAAAAATTTGTCGCGAAGAGAAGGTAAGAAAACTGCCGATAATTTTTGTAAAGGAGGGGTCAGAAAAGATAGGAGTAGAACTGACGTCAACAAAGACCGCGCTGGTATTGGCCAGTTGTGGGAGAGCGAAGAGCTTCTTCATTGGTGCGTTAGTGTGAAGACGCGCTGGTATTGGTTAGTGTGAGAGTGACGTAAAGCTTTCGGATTGGTGCGTTGGTGTGAGACGCGCTGGGATAGGTCCGAATAGCCGAGCAGTAGAAAGAACAGAGTGGTGAAGAATTTTTGTGTGTTTGTTTGAGAAAAAGAACAGTGCAATATGGCTTATTATAAGTATGGTAGAGAGAAACCGTCATGGTTTGCGAAGATTAAAATTTTTTAGAAGCAAGACAAAAAGGTAGTGACTAGGGAAGAAGTACTTCCTCCGCCGAAAACGCCAGCTTCTCATATGATGTTGAAATATGGCTATCATACTTGCATTTGGTTGGAAAATTGGGCAACATATACCCAAAGCGATGGAGTATTGGCATTTCCAGAAAATGGTTCGTTTAGCACAGCTGTACTTCGAAATTTGAGAGAGAAGATGATGAACCTTGAACCGAGACCTAGACCAACACAGTTCGACGCGTTAGGTGAATGGGAAGATGAGATGTATGAAAGAGAAAGACACAGAGGTGCAAAGAATTATAGTTTAGTCCATGGAAGAGTATGGGGAGTGAATCATGCAGACAGGATGAGACGATGGAGGTATGCTAATATGACGGATGGTTTGTTTCCTATCAGAACAGTTGAAGAAGTTACAGGGAGAAAGTGTACGGAGAAAAAGAAGCATGCAGTAACAGAGAGATATGGGTATGGAGCTAGCGACACGGAGGATGAGTTGCTGGAAGACATTTTAAATAGAAAACCCCCTCCATATCAACAGAATTCTGCGGTGGTGACTCCAAATGCACCACCAATGGAAACTGTAAGAAGTCAAAGCCCTGAACGAAATTATGAGATAAATAGGTCTTATGAAAAATTAGAAACTCCACAGAATGCGAAGCCTGATAATGGTAATACAGCTGAGTTAGCCAGAACCACAAGTGAATTGACAGAGAAGATAAGAGAACTAACCAAGAACATGGAAGCTGTGACTGTGCCAGTGACGATAGGGCCAGTAATTCCGGTATTTGAAAATCAAAGAATAGATGAGCATTCCTTGACAATTCCATTGAACTCGAGTATGCAAAGAGTGAGAGAAGGGATAATTCCAGAAACTAGAGACAAGAGATTCAGTTGGCTCATGTAGGTCGAGTCCACCTACAAATTTGACGATTAATGAGAGTCAGACAAATAGGATTCCTATGGGAACCGAGTCAGCAACTGAGACCCCAGAGAGACGTGCAAATTGGGCAGAGATAAATAATGCCCCTGTGGGTCCGGCTCCAGAAGAATTAAATGAGTGGATGAGGAATTTACAGAAGAAAGATGCTGAACCACAACCTTTGGATGTAATCAGACTAAAAAAAGATATGGAAGAGTTAATTCTAGGGACTATTGGTACAGATCGATTGAAATCCTACCAAGATGATGAGCTTATGTTTATGTGTAAAAGTGTTACTTGGAGAGCTAGGAATTTGCATGAAAAATTGGAAGAAACAGCGAATGAACTAGGAGTAGAGTTTGGAAAAATCAGAGGATTGCAGAAACCGTACAGGGTAGACTTTTGTGAAAAGGATATAGAAAATCTGAACAGTTCAGGACGATTAACACAGATAAAGGAACTGATTGTGTTATTGAGAAAATGGGGAGATGTGGACAGATGGAGAAGCAGGTGGATAAGAAGAAAGGAGGGAACGACCGATAAAGCTTCATTGGCTTTTCCGGTGAAGGAGAAAGAACCAATAGTAATGGAATATCCAATGAGGGAAACTCCAGGAGGAAGCTATGTACATGTCCCATGGTCCAGACAAGATATATTGTCATTTACAAATGACTTTCCAAGATTGAGAGAGAAACCCGTAGAATGGTATAGACAGGTAGAAAGATTTGTAAAGGTTTCAAAGGTGTTGTGGGAAGATTTGGATGGATTGTTTGAAATTGTAGTACCAGCAGATTTATGGACAGAATGTAAGATTACAATTGACTAGCCGAAGGAAGAATATCCTAGAGATGCAAAAACTGGAGCCCCAGGTCCAGAAGGAATGAGAAAGTATGAACAAGCCATCACGTTTTTGAAAAATAAAATCCCACCAAAAGAGACAGATTGGGTAAAGATTGATAGAACAACTCAGGAAAGTAAGGAATCAGTACATGCCTACTATGAGAGACTGCTTTTGGTCTTTAAACAGTATAGTGGTTATGAGAATTTGAGTGAAAAGGACATGAGTCATTTCGTATATAGATTTGTATATGGTTTGAAACCTGAAATAAGTGAAATGATTAAGCAGCATATGTTGTGTTGGCAGAATAGCACTGTAGATGAGGTATTAAGGTATGCAAAATATTGTAGTGACGATATTGAGTGCAGACAGCGCAAACTAAAAGAAAAGGCGATGTGGGCACAAGTAAAAGTTGCAGAAAAACAAGAAGCTCAGATGAATAATCAGTCTAGTGATGCAGGACAAACTAAATTCAAACCGAATATAGGTAAAGGAAAAGGTCAAATGAGTATAGAAGAGGCCAAAAAGAAATGGCCCTGTCACAATTGCGGAAAATTTGGACATTGGAGAAACAAGTGTAAATTTCCTCCAAAAGCTAATACAGAAAATCAACCATTAAATCCACAGGTGCAGAATGAGGTGAGTTACCAACAGCTGCAACAACCGCAGGTAGTTACTCAACAGTGTCAGGTGCCACGACCACCTCTTCCAAAGAGTGTAAACCCCCAGAGATACAGTACAGAGGCAGGATTCTACGGAGGAGAGCAGGTAACAAAATTGCAGCGCGCAGCTGCAGTGTCGCAGTATTGGTTACGGCAGGATTGAAATGAATCGGATGAAAGTTTATGACGGTGCCTAGGAGAGGAAGAAGAGTGCGTGCTTGGCGCAACTCTAGAGGTAGATTAGTCAGGTCCATTTGTGGATGGAGAAGTGAATGGTGTAAATGTTACATTCCTTGTGGACACTGGAGCTACCCGTTCTACTGTTAGATCAGTGGAAATTCCAAACCTTCCTTTCTCAGGAGAATATATCCAAGTTGTAGGTGTTTCAAACAGGCAGATTAAAACGCCTCTTACCATACCAGTAGAGGTGAAAGTTGGACCATTCAAAGAGATGCATCTTTTTGTGGTATGTGATTGCAGTCCTGTAAATTTGTTAGGACCCGATCTACTTTGTAAAATGAATTGCACCATCTATTGTACCCCAGATGGTATTGCTTTCCAGACACCAGATGAGGATGTCCTGTATAAAATGACAATGGCAGAACTAGAACCAGGAGTGAATGACATGTTTCCTGTGTTTGAGGTAGAGAAAATCACGATTGAATTGAAAGGAATAGTCAGATCTGATGTATGGGATTTCACAGGCGAAGACATTGGACTAATGAGAGGAGTAGACCCTGTAAAAATTACTGTAAGGGAAGGAACAAACTACCCAAATACTCCACAGTACAAATTAACGCCAGAAATTATTGAAGGAATAACACCTGTAGTTAATAAGATGATTGAACAAGGAATTTTGAGAGAAATAATGAGTAGCCCATGTAATTCTCCTATAATGGGATTGAAAAAGCCGAATGGCACATTTAGGATAGTACAGGACTTGAGAAAGGTAAATAAGATCGTTATTCCTTGTTGTCCAATTGTGCCAAACCCCGCTGCAATACTGTATCAGATTCCACATGATGCAGAATGGTACACAGTTATTGATTTGTGCCATGCATTCTTTTCCATTCCATTACACCCTGACAGCCAGCCATTATTTGCGTTCCGGTTCGGAGAGCGTATTTTGGCATGGTGCCGAATTCCTCAAGGGTATACTGAAAGCCCCTCAATATTTAATCAGATCCTAAAGAAATCATTAGAATAATTTCTAAGCTCACTTATCCTTTCCATGTGCAAGAGGTGCATGTGGTTTGCAACTGCTGAAAATAAGATAATACCGAATTTCCATTAGTGATATTTGTTTTTATTGTGTCTGAATAGCGCCTGAAGGCCAAAAAACAGACAACACGATCAGATGGCTCATGTTACCATCTCACTGGTGGTTTTACGCATGTCTGACACCAACCTGAGGAGTATGAAAAACAAATGGTACCAAAGGAGTAAGAGGCTTTTTAAAGCAGCCTCTTTAGCGCTTGATTTATGTATTGTCATGGCTTGGCAGAGATGCAATTGTTTTTATGTTATGCTAAATAAATGTTCATATATGCAAGCATTATTCTTTTCATGTGGGTTCATGTATTACACAATTACTGCTTTCCACCGACAGCCAAACAAGTACACATACATGAAGTTGTAGCATATAAATATACATATATATATATATACATATATATATATTATCTACTGGCAGTCGCCAGTAGATAGTTATAGTTAGGACCTATTTTCCATAGGAAATCCGCGACATTCTATTTGAAATAACTCTTGCGTCGGTTGACGAATCTTCGCGAAATTTTCAAACTTTATGGCCCGCTCCGGTCCGCTCCCACCCTGAAAGTTTCGGGAGATTCGTCAGCGGGGGCCGAGAAAAAAGGGGGTCCCAAAACGTGTTTTCCCCATTCATTTTCCCATAGGAAACTTTAGCCACGGCTACAGCCCGAACTGCTGAACGGAATTACACCAAATTTGGCAAAGAGGTAGTTCTTGGTTCAGAAAGAACACTTTTTGTTAAATGGTGTAAATCCGTTCAGTAGTTCCTGTGAAAATCAAAATGAAAATCACATATATATCTATGGCCGCGTCGGATTCGCGCACCCTCCCGATCACGAGCTGCATGCTAATTGGCTGTCAACACTCCAAATCAGGAAGTGTTGGCAGCCATTTTGTCCCTCGGTAGAACCGAGGGACAGAAACAAGTGCGCAAAGCGCAAAAAGGGGGCAGGGTAGAAACACCCTGACCCCCTAGGTCTGCTCAGGGGGTCCCACAAGAACCCCCTGGGCATAAAAAAGCATTTTTTTTTTTTTTTTATTTATTTATTTATTTATTTTTAAATTGGCAGGATGCGCTCAGGGTGCGCGGATCCTGCCGAGAAAAATCGAGCGCGGTCTCCCACGCTTCGATGCAAATTTGCCCTCGGGTGGCCCAAGTCCCGGGGGCATGCGGGGTGGGTTTATTGTTTATATGGGGGCCTCTAAAGCCCCCAAGCCCCGGGGACCGCCACCCCCGGGGCTTAATTAAAAAAAAATGGTGCTGGAGGGCTCTCCTGCCCTCCCGCAGCTCCGGGGACCGCCACCCCCCGGGGCTTCTTTTTAAAATTTTAAATAACGTGTGGGGGGCTTGAGCCCCCACACGCCCGAGACCACCACCTCCCCGGGGCACATAGAAAATAAATGTGGGGGTCCGTTACGGACCCCAGAGCCCGGGGACCACCACCTCCCCGGAGCTGTGCAATTCAAGGGAGGGGGCCGCGCGGCCCTCCTCCTGGAGCCCTTGATGGCCCTGGGGACCGCCACCCCCAGGGCCGGCTCCTGCAGTGTCCCGGGGTGCCTACCCCGGGACACTGTAGTTTGCTATGACAGGACGGGGAGCCTCGCGGCTCCCGTCCTGTCATAGCAAACTGCTTTGGATATTGGAAGAGAGAGCAGGGAAACCTGCTCTCGCTCCAATATCCAAAGCAAATTGCTTTCCACACGGGGAGCTGCATGTTAGCAGCTCCCCATGTGGAAAAGCAATGCCGGCTCCCAAGGGACGTGGGAGCCGGCGGGACTGTGGGGGACCCCCACAGTCCCCAACGGAGAGGGCCAGCCCCGGGGGATGGGGTCCCCGGGGCAAGTAGTGGCCCGGGAGGGGGGCCACGCGGCCCCACTCCCCAAAATAAAAATAAAAAAAATAGAGAAAAAAAAAAGGAAAGGCCGGCCCCGGGGGATGGGGTCCCTGGGGCCTTAAATGGCCTGAGGAGGAGGGCCACGCAGCCCCCCTCCAAATATTTAAAAATTAAAAAAAGAGGGCATGCCCGGGGGATGGGGTCCCCGGGGCCAATATAAGCCCAGGGAAGGGGGCCACGCGGCCCCTTCCCGTTTTATTTTAATTTTTTTTAAAAATGAAAATCCTCATGCCCCGGGGGATGGGGTCCCCGGGGCCAAAAGAGGCCCCCTCCCATACAAAAAAAAAAGTTTTAAAAAAACGACCGGCATCGTGCCGGAGGCCCAGCCCCCACCCTGCAGCAGTCTGCAAACGCGTCCCCTGGCGCGTTTGCAGATGGGGAACGATTTCCCCTTGAATACTGGGGGTCTCTGGGGGCCAACTAGCCCACCAGGAACCTCCAGTATGCGCCAGGGGCTGCGTTGCAGAGAGGTGTACAGAGGCCACGCCCTTTATACACCTCTCTGCAACGCAGCTCTGTGGCGCTTTTGGAGGTACATGGTGGGCTAGTTGGACTCCAGGGACCCTCAGGATTCAAGGGGACTTAATCCCCCAACTTAAAATGCGCCACGGGCGCGTTTGCACAGTGGTGAAGGGAGGGGGCGGGGCATCAGGTGACATGTGTGCAAACAGGCACCGTGACGCATTTTAAGATGGGGAATTAAATCCTCTTCAATCCTGAGGGTCCCTGGGGGCCAACTAGCCCACCAGGTACCTCCAGTAAGCGCCACGGAGCTGCGTTGCAGAGTGTTGTAAAAGGGGCGTGGCCTCTGTACACCTCTCTGCAACGCAGCCCCTGGCGCATACTGGATGTTCCTGGTGGGCTAGTTGGCCCCTAGGGACCCTCAAGATTGAGGAGGAATTAATTCTCCAACTTAAAACGCGCCACAGGGCGTGTTTGCAGACATGTCACCTCAGGCCCCACCCCTTCCTTCACCATTGTGCAAATATTCCTCTAAAATCAACCGAACTACGAATTCAGATTTACTCACCTGTTATCAGGAGAGACCTCAGTGCTGCATCTTTGAGCCCAGTACTGATCCTGAAAAGTAATTTTAACCGTACTTACCAGTAACTTGAATTTCCTTCCATAGGATATCATTGCCTGCTTTTTGCTGAAAAAGTTTCTAAGTGTCGATTTTTGAAACATACAAATATTCCTCTAAAATCAGCCGAACTACGAATTCCGATTTACTCACCTGTTATCAGGAGAGAACCCAGTGCTGCATCGTTTAGCCCAGCACTGACCCTGAAAAGTAATTCTAACCGTACTTACCAGTAACTTGTATTTCCTTCCATAGGAATCCATTGTCTGGTTTTCAGCAGAAAAGTTTCAAAGTGTCGATTTTCACAAACTACAAATATTCCTTAAAAATCGCCTGTATGACTTAAACGCATTCTTTCAACTGTTTACAGGAGATGCACCAGTGCTGGATCCAGGATCCACCACTGAGTAAGAAAAAGTAACGATAACACTACTTACCTGCTAAGTGAATTTCCTCCCATAGGATAACATTGGTGATTCTATGTGAAAAAGTTTCCAAGTGTCAACTTTTAAAATACAATAATATTCCTTAAAAATCACTACTGTAACCAAAACGCTTTTACTCAACTGTTTACAGGAGATGTCCCAGGACTGAATCTAGGATCCAGTCCTGTGGTTAGAAAAGTAATCCATAAAGTAACTAATTGCATTTAACTAGAAATTCACATTGAGCTCAATGTTGCATTGTGTTTGAAATTGTGTTGCCCATTGCAACAACTGTAACTACTGTACTTAAGTCTATTGCCTATTTGCAAAGTATTTAAACTAAAGTAATTCATTCTGAGAAAGTATATTTTGTAATGTAATGTATAATGTAATTACAATGTAATTTAAAAAATAAAATATCTAAAAATAAATAGTTGAAAAAAATGTTGTAAATCAGTATCAAAAAAATAAATATAACAATTAATACAATTAAAAAATTGTCATTTACAAAACCTTTGAAATTCACTGAAAAAAACCATAGGTTTCAGGCACGTTATAGTTAGAAATTAGCATTTAAAAAACCTTACAAATTCACTGAAAAAACCATAGGTTTCAGGCACGTTATAGTTAGAAATTAGCATTTAAAAAACCTTTGAAATTCACTGAAAAAACCATAGGTTTTAGGGACAGTTATAGTTAGTTGGACATTGCACTCGTACAAAACCCGTGAAATTCCCCCGTTATAGTTAGTTCAGCTAACTATAACTCGCGCCCCGCAATTCACTGCTGATGACGTCACATATTACATCACTCATGACATGGTCAGTGACATCACTGATGACATCACTGATGACATCTCAAATGACATCACTGATGACATCATCCATGTGATAATTTCATGCATCTTCTCACACCCTAATATAACTTTTGATACACCCACTCTAAATTACAGACTGCCATTCTCAAAACCATAGACACTCCAACACCAAAAACTACATACCCACTCACTGATTCTTAGGTCTACACACACACATCTACTCACTCACCCGTCCAGTCACTCATACTTACAGTCACTCAGTACAGGACTATCATATGCACTCATACACCTATATAAACACTCACACACCGCCACTCATCCATAGAGGTACTCACACACCTAGTCAGTCATGCAAAAATTAATCACACACCCATTTACTCACCTATAGAGTTATACACACACCAGCTCACTTAGTCATACAAATACTAGCACATTCTTACGCTCTTATACAATAACTGATACAAGCACACACGCATCCATACAGCCACTCTCACAATCACACACTCTCACTTACAGCCTTTTAAATACTCTAACACACATATATACTGCCTTTTACATATGTAGTTACTCGCACATGTACCACTGAGATATACATTCACTCACTAACACACCCATACACACACTCACCCACCCAAGCAGTCCATCACAGACACACTCTTCAAATCATGCACCCAGTGAATCACCCACTCACACAGCTATGTACAGAGTCGCACACACCCCACCCACACAAACACTCAGGCACCCATACAGACAACGAATCAATAACTCATATAGACACTCATGTAGCTATTCACAAACCCATGCAGCCACTTACACAGCAGACAGACGGATACAGACATTCACCCAGTTTAGTCACTAACCCATGCATTCAGTAAGATACGTTTAATCACTCACTTATACAGTTAGTCACGCACCTACTAAATCATCCATACAGACACTTATACACCCACTCATTCTTCAATACGCCTTTCCCTATATACATTAAAAATATTTAAACTTTACAGAAACAGTCACTAGATGATGTCATCAGTGATGTCATTTGAGATGTCATGAGTGATGTCACTGACCATGTCATGAGTGATGTAATATGTGACATCATCAGCAGTGAATTGCGGGGGCGCGAGTTATAGTTAGCTGAACTAACTATAACGGGGGAATTTCACGGGTTTTGTACGAGTGCAATGTCCAACTAACTATAACTGTCCCTAAAACCTATGGTTTTTTCAGTGAATATATATATATATACACACACACACACACACACACACACAGTGATTCAATGCTTTGTAGCTAGGCTTGTGCTACCAATGTCCACATATATATGCATGCGAATATACATTTTATTATTTCACCGAGGTTTATAAAGCGCATGGCTACCCATCAGGGCCTCCCAGCGCCAAGGACAGCAGACAGGTCTTCCGCTTGGCAGGACAATTAGCTGAAAAGTGTTGTGTTTAAAAGTTTTCTGAATATGGATTCTGACTCGGTTTTCCTTATTAGCAGTGGAAGAGTATTCCAGAGTTTAGGAACAAGGAAGGCAAAGACCACCTCTAGCCTTCTCTATTCTGGGGACTTTTAGTAATTGCTGGTTGGTGGAGCGCAATGTTCTATGAGCGATACGAAATGCCATGAAGTGCATTCTTTTTGGGAGTAGAAGCCAGTGCAGGGTTCTCAGGGCTGCAGTTAGCGAGTGGTGCTTTGGAATTTTCTGCAATATTCGGACTGCGGAATTTTGTATTACCTGAAGTCTTTTTATGACTGATTTAGGACTCCCCAGATATAGGGAATTTCCGTAGTCATGTCGTGAGATAACCAGGCCTTGTACCACCACTCTGTGCGTGGATTCCGGCAGCCATCTCAAAAGTTTCCTCAGAGTCCGGAGTAGGCCGAAGCAGGTGGCTGCCAGTTTCTTGGCATGGGTTTCCATTGTGAGCTATTGTCGAGCCAGACTCCTTGCTTCAGTTTTAGGGGAGGGTTGACTGCCAAAAGAGTCTGACCAGTTCATCTCTATCCACCTGGAGGTGTTGCTTCCCAATACCAGTACCGCGGTCTTATCCCCGTTTAATTTTAAGACTGCTAGTGGCCATCCAGTCCACCAGGTGCTTAAGGCAGGTATTGAGGAGAGTGGACGTCCTTTCGATTTGATGGGAGAGTCTGATGATCATTTGTGTGTCATCAGCATCGGATACTGAGGAAAAACTATAGGTCTTTATGATTTCTGCCAATGGGAGGATGTACAGGTTGAATTACGTAGGGCTCAGTGAGGAGCCTTGAGGTATCCCACACTTAAGGGAGTAAGTATATGACAGTATGGCCAATTCACACACTTGCAAGGTTCTGTTTTGGAGGAAGGAGGAAAGCTGTTTTAGTGCTAATCCTGTGATACCTGCTTCCTCCATCCTTTTAGGGGAGAGGATGTGAGTTACGGTCAGAGCTGCTGACTTTGGAACTGGGGAACCAGGTTAGAGTCTAGGCGTCAGCTCAACATCCTGTGATTCTGGGCAAATCACTTAATCTACCGGTGCCCACCAAAAAATGAATGCATCCTTGTGTAACGTAACTGGTGCTCATGTAAAGTGCTCCAAAACCCTTCAAGTATAGTTTTTGCTATATAAAACTGCAACAACAAAAAATACAGCATGGGGTGGGAAATGGTGTCAAACGTAGCACTCAGATCCAATAGAATTAGGGATGCGCACCCACCTTGGTCCAGAATAGCTCTTCTCAGAGGCTGCAAGCAGGGCTGTTTCTGTACTGCTACCTGGTCTAAAGCCTGTCTGAGAGGGATGCAAGATTCCGTTCATCTCCAGGTATAGAGATGGATTTTTATTTACAAACTTTTCCAGGATTTTACTAGGTCCTGGAAGGGGAGAGATTGGGCGATAGTCTTTGCAGAGCGATGGGTTTGCGCCTGGCTTTTTTTTTTTTTAGCAGTGGCTTAACTATGACATGTTTCCAGACCGAAGGAACAGTACCTTATTTAAGTGAGCAGTTAAACAAATCAAAGAGGAAGTAACTGCTGTTCCATCTTTACACATGAAATCCGGGGGAGCAGGATCCAGAGGGGAGCCAGATTAGAGGGATGCAAACATTTCCTGAGTGTTTTCCCGCATGATTTCAGGAAAAATGCCTAGTGTCCCGATGCCCAAATGGAAGGATATAGTTGCTCCACCGTCTCCTCCCAGAGATCGGAGGATGTTATTTTCTTATCGAATACATATTTACATAAATAAACAAACTATTCGGCAAAGTGCATATTTCTGCCTTGCTTGCTTCCTGCCTGTTCGGTGATGTGGGGTTGGAAGACCAGCCCCTATGGAAGGAAAGTCGGAGACTATGGGGCAGGTTCAACCACTACTTTATTATAGATAACTGTATATCTCATAGGGGAGAGCCGGTCTCTTTCTGCTCCACCGCAGTCGGAATGCCTGCCCCGCGTCACGTCCTTCCGCAATGCCTTGCGGCGAGTAACGTGACTCGGGGAGGCTAGACCGCAACACTACACATCTTCCCCCTTAACAATAGCGGACATAACTGTAACTGAGGCCCACAGGTGTGCGAGAAGGAGAGAAAATGAGAGAGAGAAAGAGAGAGAGAGAGAGAGAGAGAGAGAGAGAGAGAGAGAGAGAGAGAGAGAGAGAAATTCACAACTGAAAGTCACTGAAGTGTTTCGGTATCTTCACCGCACGGCCCTTGCAGGTGTGCGTTCCGATCTCTTGCTCCGCGGGGTCCGTCTGACCTCGTGCCCTCCTCCTGGTCTCTCCTGAGGGCGTTAGGTGTCTCGCACGGAGTGCTCCCTTCGTCTGCGTCCTGGCTGGGCGGACACGGCGTCGGCTGCCTGGATGACTGTCCGTCCGCATTGGCTGAGGTTCCAGCCGCACTCATGGGGTCTGTGGATGGTGCTGCCGCTCCCTCGACGCTGGGGCTTTCATCTAGATCGCTGTTGTTCATGCCCCACTGCAAGATCTTGTTGTACTTGGCCATTCGGGATTGTGACCAAACCTTGCCATCGCTCAACAAGGCAGAGCGAGTGTATGCTTCTACGACCCGCAGGGGCTCACTCAACTTGCTGACTCCTTTTAGTCCAGGTTGGCCCTTTTTGACTCAGACCCAATCGCCCTCCGCCAGTGAGGCTTCACTCACATTGTTCCTTTTGTCATAATGTGCCTTGTAGATGCTTTGAGCCTTCTCAATGTTGCTGCGGACGATGGCCGGGGACCATTTGCTTTGGAGTCTCATGGTCATCCATGCTGTGTTGTCTCTGGTGAAGGGCACTCTGCCTCTGAGGATCTTAAACGGGCTGTAGCCTGTCACAGTAGGTGTGATGCGGTAGGCCCACACCGTGTTCCTGACTTCGGACTCCCAGTTCTTACCGGCGCTGATGGCTGCCTGGATCGAGCCCATGATCACCCGGTTAAAGGGTTCCACTTGGCCGTTGCCCGCAGGGTGATATACCGGAGTGCGCTTCGTCTGGATTCCATTGCGGTTGGTGAAGGCTGTCCACTTGGCTGATGTGAACTGGGGTCCATTGTCACTGGTGATGGACTTGGGGATGCCCTCCCTCAAGAAGATGTTGGTGAGGAAGGGGATGACGACGTCGGAATGAACTGATTAGCTGATTTCAACTTCTGGCCACTTTGAGTAGCGCTCCACGACGACGATGAGGTGTTTGGGTGTGCCCCAGGCATCTAGGACAGGGCCTACAATGTCGATGGATAAGTCCTCCCTGGGGTTGTTGGGGGTGGAGAACTCCCCCCATGGGGGGTCTCAGGGTGACGAGAGTTTTGTCAGCCCTGACGCAATGGGTGCAGTCCCTCACAAACCTTTCCACTTGGATGTCCATGGCGGGCCACCAGTACAGCAGTTTCATTCGTCTTTTGGCTTTTACGATGCCCAGGTGGCCTTCGTGGTTGATGTGGAGAATGCGGTCATATAGTGCCTTCGGGGGCACCACTTTGTCGCCCCGTAGCAGAAATATGGAGTCCTCACCAATGGAGAGTTCATCGCGGACTTCCCAGTATTTTCTGAGGTTGCTTCCGGTGTACTTCTTCTCTGGCCAACCTCGCGTGACGTACAACTTGACTTGGGAGAGTTCAGTGTCCTGCGTGTAGGCTTCTGCCCACTCCTGGGCACTGATGGTGTGTTCGTGATCCGTCATGAAGGAGACGCTGTAGTCGTCCCATTCCGATGATGTGACGGGTTCTTCCATGGCTGCTGCCCCGCTCAGGAAATCCGCCACTCTGTTCTGCGGGCCAGGGATGTACTCTACATCGTAGACAAAGTCCAAAAGACGCAACGTCATTTTGGCGATGCGTGGAGTGGCTGTCACGTTGCCGCTGGATGTGAGGATTTTGATCAGGGGCTTGTGGTCGGTACGGAGCGTGAATCGTGACCCCCATAGATACTGTCGGAATTTCTCCATCGCCCAGATGGATGCTAGCATTTCCTTCTCGATCACGCTGTACTTCTCTTCACTGGGGGTGAGGGATCGTGAGGCGAACCCCACCGTGGTTTCGGTGCCATCAGAAGCCCTCTGGGAGAGGACTGCTCCCAGTCCTTTGTCACTGGCGTCCGTGGTCAGGATGCTGGACGCAGTGCCGTCAAATCCATGTAAGGGAATTGCCTCACAAATATCTTTTTTGATGGCTGAGAATTCCGCTTCCGTCTCCTCCGACCAGGAAAAAGCATTCTTCTCCTTGAGCAGTTGGCGTAGGCTGTGCGTCTTGGTCGCAAAGTTCCTGACAAATTTACTGTAGAACTCCGCCAGCCCCAGAAAAGAGCGAACGTCGTCCTTGGTTTTTGGGGAGGGGGCGGACAGAATGGCCTCCACGTTTGCGGATTTGGGGGTGATTCCCGTGTCGCTGATTTCATGCCCTAGATAGGTGACTTTGCGGACACCTAATTTGCATTTCTCTAATTCGGCCGTGAGGCCATTGGCTGCTAGCGTGTGTAGGACGGTGTGCAGGATGTTGTCATGTTCAGCCTTGGATTTCCCCATGACGAGGATGTCATCCTGAAAGTAGAGGACTCCGTGGACACCTTGGAACAGCTTGTGCATGAGTTTTTGAAAGACGGCAGCCGCGGACGCAAGCCCAAAGGGCAGGCGTCTGAACCTGTAGCATCCGAAGGGTGTGATGAAGGATGTAAGTTTGCGGCATGACGGGTGGGGTGAAACCTGGTGGTAGGCGGCTTTGAGGTCAATGGTAGAGAACCATTTGATGCCTTTGGTCTGGGCTAGCAGTTCGTTTATTTTGGGCAATGGAAACTTGTCCACGATGATGTTCTTGTTAAGTTCGCGGAGATCAATGCAGAGGCGTATCTTCCCGCTTTGTTTGCGCGCGACGACCAAAGGCGCGAGCCATTCGGCGCATTCGATTGGTTCAATGATGTCGCTGTCTTCTAAGCGCTTAAGTTCTAGCTGTACTGCCTCTCGGCAGTTGAACGGGATGTTCCTGACTTTGTGGGAGACCGGTACCGCTCCGTCTTTAAGCACGATCATGTGGGAGAACTTGCAGAGCTTCCCAATTTGGTCGCTGAAAACGGTGGGGAACTCTGCTTGGAGCGAGGCCGGCGTGGACGTGTCATCCATCAGGAGCACTTGTGTGTCGCCACCGGGGTTGAGCTGGATGCCGAGCGCTCCCTGGTCCGCCCATCCCAGGACCGATGGGCCTTTCTGTGCCATGTACAATTTGGTTGTTGTGTGTCTACCCTTGAATTCGAACATGAGCTGCCGGAAGCCCACCATGGGAATCCGTTCTCCCGTGTATGTGACTGGATGGACGTCCGTGGGGGCGAAATCTCGATCCCAAATCTGTTTCTGGATGATGGTGTATGGCGAACTGGAGTCCGCTACCATGACGACATGAACGCCCCCGATTAACAACCTGCAGGAGGGTTTTTTGGTTGCGACACCCCCTATGCCCAGGATGTGATCTTCACTGCATAGGATGCTGTCTTGGTCCGAGAGATCTGCTCCTTCTTGATCGTCGGAGGCATCCTGGATGTATTTGACTGCAGGGTTTCTGGGCCTCCGGCGGCAGACTTTGCCGAAGTGTCCTGTGATGCCACAGAAAGAGCACTTGACGTGGAACGCCAGGCATTTTTTGTCGTTTCCCATGTGGGAGTGGCTGCCACATCTGTAACAGCCCCCTTGTTTGCCCTGAGGGGCGCGACCGGGACCTCTGCCCTTGGATGTAGATTGCCGGGTAGAGGCGGAGTCCGTCGTGGTTTTCGAGTGTGGAACTTTCCGGTCGGTGATTTTGCACACTGTGGCTTGTGGTGCTGTGTCTTTCTTGGCAGCGAGAGCGCATCGTTTGGATAACTCAGCCCGTTTAACTATCGCGATGATCTCTGGCAGGGGCGCTTCGCCGCTCACCCAGAGCTTTTCCTGGACACTCGAATGGGTGGAGTGCATGATGATTTGGTCCCGTATGAGGTCGTCGTGTAGGGTGCCAAACTTGCAGTTGACGGCCAGTTTCTTGAGGGCTGCCACATAGTCCTCCACTCACTCCGATTCTGCCTGTTTCCGTTGGAAGAAATTGTAACGGTCAATGGCCGTGCATATCACCGGCTGGTAATGGCTGTCTAGGTCTTCGAGGGCGTGTTGGAAAACATCGTCGTCGGACGATGCCCTGGGCTTCTTCACCATTTGGTCGTACACGCGAACCCCTCCGGCCCCAGATTATGTAAGAGGATTTTCTTCTGCCGTTTGCTGGAGAATTCCTCCTCGCCTTCGTCCTCCAACGCTGAGAGTTAATTCAAGAAATACCCTTTCCAGTCAGCCCATTTCATGGCTGGTTCCCCGGGCTTAGGCAGGAAGGGCACTGGGTTAGTTAAGGAGAAGGTCTGGGCACACATGGTGTGTGTGGCGTGGACGGCAGTGGAACCTCACGGTGTGCGTGGCACCCAGAAGGACTCCCACCGACTTGTAGGGGTGTAACCCCTGTGTGGGCTGAGAGAACACCGCTTGCTGAATTGCAGGCTGCAGAGTGCTGCTACGAGACACCTCTTGTGCTGGTGGGCAGGCAGCTGTGTGGCTTTGTTGTCACTGAGGCCGCAGGAGGCCAGCTCTGGGCCCCTTTGTGGGAGTGGACGGCGGGGCACATGGCTCTCGACGCGCAGATGGCGTGGATGGTGGGCGCCGAGGTACGCGCCGAGATCGCCACCGTGCAGAGGTTGGCTCCCCTTGGGATCGGGACTGGTAGTGAGTGTCCCTGTGCCCGGCCTCGCAGTGCAGCGTTAGGCTCCCCTTGTACTTTAGACCTGGTAGAGGCTGTCCTAGCGCACAGGCCACGCAGGGCTGCGATAGGCACCTTATGGAATTAGGCTTGGTGTGGGCTGCCCATGTGCACAGGCCTCGCCGTGCCGAGGAGAGCGTGATTGTAGCGCCGTGCGCCAAACTGCGCGCCGAGTGTGGGGTAGGCATGGACCGCGCGCCGGAATGCGCGCCCGTGATGCAAGGCGGGAAGGCAGCCACTGAAGGATGGGCCAGGAGGAGCGTGAGAAGCGGTGCGCCCCCCGCCCTTGGACCTGCGCCGGCTCTCCCCTACCTGGATGGAGGTCGGATGGTGCACAGGTTCTTCTGCCTCGTCGCCACTGTGGGGTTGGAAGTCCAGCCCCTATGGAAGGAAAGTCGGAGACTATGGGGCAGGTTCAACCACTACTTTATTATAGATAACTGTATATCTCATAGGGGAGAGCCGGTCTCTTTCTGCTCCACCGCAGTCGGAATGCCCGCCCCGCGTCACGTCCTCCCGCAATTCCTTGCGGCGGGTAACGTGACCCGGGGAGGCTAGACCGCAACACTACAGGTGACCCTCTTAATAATTGCTTCAGTCTAAAGCATTTCAATGGAAGCTTCAAGCAGGAACAGCACCTTAATTCTAGACAATCAACAATAATACATTGAAAGTTTGAGAGCTAAGTGGAGCGCAGCACCACACTTGAGGTGCTGGTGGGCCCTGGGGTAAGGGGTGAAGGTTGTCCGGTCTGATATCTGTGATTGTAAAGAGCTATGAATTCGAAGGTATCTTGCTAAATGTATTTTTGCTACAGTTCCAAGTTATAGTTTAAATATAGATTCATTAAATAGTTTATTGATGAGTGTGTGCTTATGTGCACTTCTGTACGTGCTGTGTGTGTGTTGGGGTACCGGGACATTTTAATCTAGGGCAGCAAAAACTGTAAAACTTTCTCTTTTTGAAAGGGAGCCTTGTCTAGACTTATCTTGGCTGTGACCATAACAATTTTGTGTGCTACCCTGACTGTTTTATTTAGTACTGGCTTCGCCTATAACCAGGACCACTGGAATTACGAGATTTTGCAGCCACAGTTTTTTCTGCATAATTGTGTATGTGCTGCATATGCCACACAATCCATCATCTAATGCATAATCTGCAGATTGTAACAAAAAATTGCTGTTTCTAACTCATACAGATCAAAATTTACTAAAAATGCAGTGACACGTGTGGTAGTGCAGTGGAAGGCCCTCCTCAAAGGTTGACTGGTTAGCCATCTGTTGCTTATCATTGTATTTGGGTGTTATCTGTAGTAATGAGGTGAAACCCTTCTCCAGATAACACTAACATATGTAACAAACATTGGCAAACCCAGTAGGTCTCGCCTACAAGAACTATTGGCTTTGTCAATGTCTTTTAGCCATGTTGTATAGCAGCACAGTTGAAAGCTAGAAAGCGGGTGGGTGGCAGCGGAAAGCAACAATGCTGGACGTTCAGGGGCAAGCAACAGAATGGGATAGGGCAAGCAACATTACAGAAAGGGACGGGAGAGTGGGAGGGGGAAAAACAGCATCACCGAGAGGGACGGTAGGGCCTAGCTGAAAGCTAGAAAAAAAGGCTATGATGCAGCCAGTGCTGGCCACATCATAGCGTTTTTTTCCCTAGTGGGACAGGATGATGGGAGAGGGCAAACACGTGGAGTGGAAGGAGGGTCGGAGGGGCAAGCAACATCGCAGGACATTCAGTTGCTAGCAGCGGGATGGAAGGAGGCAAACAGCATCACGGAGAGCCATAGGAGAGTGGCCCACAATAACACGGAGAGATTTGGATGAGGAAGATGGCCTGCAAACACGTCACTCTTATGAAGTAGTGCAACTAAAGGCAACAGGTAGCCCCAAAAGCACGAGCAGTGGAAGGATACTACTCAAGTAAGCAGTACTTGGGACATGCTCCAGATGAAGAACAAACACACAAAGAGGAAGTGAAGCCTGCACGTTTTGTGTTACGCCACTGAGTTTACTGCTATCCTCTAGGGAACAACACAGAGGTCCTGCAATAAAAGCAGCCATTTGATACCCAAGCCCAGGAATGGAGTTCAAACCCTATTTTTTAATGTGCCCCAATCTGCGAGGTTTGCACTGTCCTCAGAAATGCTCCACCAGCTTGGACAAAACTATACAGTACTGCCTCTGAAAGTTTATGCTATCCGCTATACAGCCAAAGATGGCTGAAGGAGTTGCACATAACTTTGGACATATCTAATAATGATACATCAAGGCAAAATTAAGCAGCAGCCGCCCAGGGTGCCACCAGCACGTGGTGGCCAGGCTACCTCCAAGGAAGCATCAAATTCTTAGGGCATGGGGGCAGCAAAATACCACCTGCCCAGGACGTATAAAAAATCCTTTCACCAGCTCTGACTGTGGCCTTTTGGCAGTAATTTTCCTACAGCTGCATTCCCCGCATTTTTGCAGAACATTGGAGTTGTCACATTTTTAAAGCCAATTTTACAGAGGTATGGTCTCTACTAAGGCATTTTAGAGAAAATACGTAGCACATACCTCGGTTTAAAGACTACCATGCCTTAAAAAGGGTTTCCCTCAAATGCTGGATTCATTTTTGGAATAACTAGTAGCAAATTGTGCACTTGAAGCACATTTTATAGACATATCTGTGCCATCCTTCTACGGTAGGGGGTGCCCCCACAACACGTGCTATCGTTGTCGACCACAAATACATCTGCAAGACTCGGACAAGTCAAGAACCATATGCAAAGGAAAAATTCTGTGCGAGGCGCAGTAATATAATAGTAGGTGGCTGCAGGTCAAGCCTGGAGTGCATTGGTAAAGTTGTACGCCCACAGGGGGAACTGCAGGCCAAGATTAAAACAGACCAGCAGCGCTGTGTCTGGGACCCTGAAAAAAGTTGAGGCGCACCAGCAGTGCCAGTGAAGAACCATCCCCAAATCTGCTCTGCTCTGTCCCTGAAGACTTCACGCAAACTTTTAGCTGCAACAAAACCATCATTCATAAAAAAAAATAAAGCAAGGAAGCAGCCCGCTTTGTCTTGATCCCAAATAATGGGGCCTTTCCTTTACGTGTGGCTTAACGGCTAGAGTGGCCGACTTTGAAGCTGGGGAACCAGGTTCGAGTCTGGTGGGCAGTGGCGGCTCGCAGACGTAATGCTGTGGGGCGGTGAGGCGGGGCGGGCCAGGGTGGGTGGGTAGTGGAGTCCGACATACGACAGCAAAGGTGAAAGTAAATAAATAAATAAAACCACTTACCTTGCGCTCGCCACATTGCCCAGTCGGCGATGCGGCGAGCGCAAGGTAAGTGGTTTTATTTATTTACTTTCACCTTTGCTGTCGTATGTCGGACTCCACTCCCCCCTCCCCCGCCCCCGCCCTGCCTTACTGCCCCACAGCACTACCTCTGAGAGCCGCCACTCCTTGCGGGAGGCTCAAACATCCTGTGATTGTGGGAAAATCTTAGTCTCCCCATGCCTGAAACTGAATGTGTCCGTCTGTAATGCAACTGTTGCTCATGTAAAGCGTTCTGATACTTTCGGGTCAAGTTTGCGCTATATAAAACTGCAACAACAAAAAAATAGTTATGGAGTGCGTGTCAGATGTCTGCACTGCTGGACTTCTTCACACCATGACGACAAACCCAGCGAGTAATCAAGGGAACTACATATGCTCCATGCCCACAAGTTAACAAAGAAATAAACTCAGATGAAAGGGTATTAGTTTGTTGACGTCTCTATAATATACAAAATATTTTTAAGGAAAATGAGGTTTCTGGTGCAGATGAGCAAGGAGGAGCAGCAGCAACTTTGTGGTGCAAGATATATTGCGTTTTGGCTGCAGTTTAGCAAAGGAATTTCAATGTACATTGTATGTAATGTAAGGAATTATATACCCACAAATGCTTGTTTATTATATGAATAATAAATATTTACAAAGCCCAAATTGAAATATTTTGGCATTTACTAATGGGTGTTAATTAGTGCACAACAGGGTTGGCTTGGGTTCAAAAATAGGTCCGGGCACCCCCCAAAAAAATGGCCCACATTTGCTGATTGCGCCTTTTCAGTGTTTCAAGTAGCACGGAAAAGGAGGGTGGGGGGTTCTCTAAAAGAGGCATGGCCAAAAAGCAAAACTGAATTATTTTCAAGAAGCATTGGCCATGTAATTAAGAATGTGGTTTAAAACATGTGAACTATATTATCGTGCCCGACAAGTATTCGGGTAGCTCACTGTGAGTTGTTGCTTCCAGACGATGTCCCCAAGTTCACCATTAGAAGACAAGCATAAAGAAAACCATGAAAAACGTATCAATTAGGAAAGCCATAAAGCAGTAATCCAAGCTCCCCTTTTAACCCCTCTGACACTGTAGCAAAATCCCAGTAGAAAAATATTGTTCCCAAAAGGCCTCAGAATATCCATCGCCTGAACATAGGACTTGACGCGTGACTGTAGTTAACATTATTATAACCATGATAATCTGGAGAACTGAATTGAACCTGTGAACTTTTGATGATGAACATGATCATGCAGTAGGTACATTAACCTGCGGGGCTGTCGGTCTAGCTGTAGAGATCTCTCAAGCACATGTTGGCATTTAACTTTTGGTTACTTAACTTCACTGAGATAAAAAAAAAATGTCAGCACGCCTTGTTCATGGATTAGTTCACACTGTAGTGAACCACACCTGAATGTCAGTGAGGCCCCTTCTGCTCAGGTCCCCCTGCTCAATCTACATAGTGGCGGCATCTGAACAGTACAGAAAGGGCCCAATGCTAGAATCTGAGCATGTTCTCTGCAGCAGGCTCATTAGCTTTCCAAGCTATTCTATGAAGATTTAAATCTAGAGCCAATTGATTACAAACCCATGCCTTTTGCAAGGTCCTTACTGACCGGAGCTCCTATGCTATACAACTGAGCCATCTCGACAGCAGATTCATCTGGGCAGCAGATGTAGCTGGTAAGACAGCGCTTTGATTAATGCTTGCTCCTATGGTTTTAACCTTCGGTATCAGGTTTGAGTGTTGATGTAGCCACTTCAGCCTTTCTTACTTCTTGGATGCATAAATTAAGCACTGTTCATTTAGGTAACGATAACCTGTGTTTAGCATGGCAAACAAACAACATTGTGTTGAAAAGTGGCTCTGTGTTGAGAGTCTGCTTACCTGCCCTGCGTTGATCTCCTCGCAAGTCATTGGAAAGTTGCTGTAGGTTTCTTGATCTCCACTTCAGTGAACATGAAAATCACGCATGTCATGTTCACTGAGGGTCTACCTGTTTACATCAATTGAGACCCTAGAGCTTGGCTTTGAGGTCGAGTAGGCATACATAGAGCACCCCTCTTTTTCAGAGAGTGGCTACTGCCCCTTCTACTCAGGCTGTGATAATCTAACTGTGGTGGCAGCATTAATCTATAGTCAGAGGTACACTGTACCTATGTAACCCTTAGAAGGGATTTCCTACAAGTTCCCTACTGTCAAACTCTGTGCAAGAGTGTGCCGCAGGATCACACAGGAAATATGCCCTAGGATTGCAGGGGCAACCAGGATTCAAAAGTAGCAGACCATCTGATAGAATCAGCCTGTTCATCAAGGCAATAACAGTCTGGCCTAATTGGCCACTTGTTTGTTCAATACTGTATTCTTTTTCTGACCAGCCAGGCCTAAGGCGGTGAGGAGTAAGCAGAGATCCAGGAGAGGAATCGAGGAGTTGGACTGCTACTCTCGCTGCCAGACCTGGCAACCAGATCTGGTCTTGAGAAGGTGAATCTGTGACAGATTACCCGTGAAAGGAATCTGCCAGTCTCATGGAAGGAGCTAGGCTTCAGCTCATCAAGCGGCATCCCAGCAGAGAACGAAGTATCTGTGAGGCTTGTGGAGGCAGTTTAGGCACTCCAGGTAGTTGCTCAAAAGAAGGAACCTTGCTGGACATCAACATCGAGGGAGACAGGGGAAGCTCCATACTATCACTGAAGGTGAGACTGTTTCACTCATCACCCCTTCCCTGTGCTATGGATCCCTGTGGGTGCTTTCACTTACCATCTGTAGCTGGGGAAGAGAGCCCTGTTGAAAAACTTACTATCTGAACCCTTGGTCCCTGTTCAAGACTAGCATAGTCTCCAGCTTTATCGTTGTTTTTCCTGCACTAGTAGCAAGCAGCACCGTCCCAGTGGGGCCCTGCTATTAGAATCTTTGCACTGTGACCAGTGAGCTCTATGGTACATGTCCCTGCCACTTAGTGTCATTTGTGGTTCTAAGGGTGGACTGGCACCCTGGCCAGTCACTACAATCCTACAGTTAACCCAGTGGCTACGGGACTAGTGGGACTCCAGTAACTGTGCCAAGACACCAGGCAACCCTAGCCAGACCCCTGACACCACCAGAGCAGTGTCCTCTCTAAGGAAGGATGGACACATCTGTTGCTTTGAGCAGTGGGACACTGAGAGGACCAGGAACATTTGACTTCATATCAAAGCCATATCACTGCAATACAAGTATTGGCACCATTGCTCTAGTTTTGCAGAGTAACCCTGTGCGACATGGTCTATATATTGCAACATTAACTGTTTTTACAGTGCTTAGCATCTAGGCGCTATAATACTGTTTATGGTCAGAATTCTGGCCCAGAGGGTCACAGAGACTTTTAGCTTTCATTGTGTATCTTACTTTCAGGTGTAGTATATTTGTTTGTGTATATTAAAGTACTTTTCTTTTATAGAGTAATGCACTGACTGTACATTTATCATGGTAGCTGGTATTATGATGTTAACTGTATTCTGAATGTCTAACCCACCTCACCTCCTTTAGTAAACTTTGGACTGCTCTGTCACTATATCCTGAGAGAGTTGAGTGCTGGAGAGGAGTACATGGATACAAAGTTTTGGGTTCAGTGTTACTGTCGTCCGGGACACCAGCAGGGCACAACTCCAATGGCTGCAACTAGAACCTAGTAACCTAACTGTTCTGGGGTCCCAGAAAACCAGTGGACACCACTGGTGCTGGAACTATTTTCAGAGTTCGGGTGCTGGCCATCAACATTATGGGGAGACCAATGATGCAGTTTGGAGTGCCTTTTCAAATTGATGTGGCTAACATACAGTGTTACAGTGTAATATCAGTCTCTTTGTAGTAAGAGGGAAACAAATTAAATGCAGGTCTTACTGTTGAAATAATTACCAACAGTTTATCAGAATAAATTACCTAACTTGTCTTTAGACACAGTAAATCTTGCTAGAAAATAAATCAAAGCCTTCTCTATTGTTCATTCTGACTCGTCCGTGAAATGTGGGGGTGTTGCAGCTCCTCCTGCACCCCTGGTTTTCGCGTAAGTGGACGACACACATGAAAATCAAAAAATAATGTATGCATGCAACAACATTTGTAGAAAGGGTGCTGCAAAACGGCGTGTTAGTTAGACGTCGAAGGGGCTTGGACATCAGAATTAGCTTCAAGCAATGGCGATGACCCCACTCTCCAGTCTGTCGTCCTATCCTCTGCCTGCAGTACCCGAATTGATTCTAGCCCTCTTCAGATTCGATGGCGCGCGCGGCTGACTGGCGTTGCAGCTACCACGGAAGCGTGACGGCCCTGCTCGCCGCATTGAAGCAGAAATGGGACTACCTCGGCTGAGCAGGTGCTGTAGATAACCAGACAGGCCGGACCTATAGGAGAGCCAGCACGTATCCCATTCGTTTCAGATGGGGATGAAGGGAGGGGAGGCCTGCACCGTGGAGGGGCGGAGGTAAGATGTGGCTACCTAGAAGGAAACTGGGAGAGGTCTACACAG
Organism: Calotriton arnoldi; assembly: GCA_963921515.1. Taxonomy (NCBI): domain Eukaryota; kingdom Metazoa; phylum Chordata; class Amphibia; order Caudata; family Salamandridae; genus Calotriton; species Calotriton arnoldi. The sequence continues at coordinate 968,923 of CAWUFW010002645.1, forward strand.
GCCACTACCTCACGTAGAGTGTAAGACACATGGCCTTCAGTTGAGGCCTGTAAAGACACAGGAGGAAAACGATTAATCAGCACCACTGTACCAGTTCAAACAGATCCCTTTTTAAAGGACATTTACATCTCCAGTTTATAATTAAATAAGAGTGCTTTAAAAATGAACGACCCCTGACCTTGACTGGTAGGTCGCTCCCCCACCACACAGCTCCGTCTGTGTGCCCTGCTGCTGCCCCTGATTGTGCTCGTTTTTTTTCCTTCTGTGCCCCCTTGCTGCCCTGATTGTGCTCGTTTTTTTCCTTTCTGTGCCCCCTTGCTGCCCTGATTGTGCTCGTTTTTCCTTTCTGTGCCCCCTTGCTGCCCTGATTGTGCTCGTTTTTTCCTTTCTGTGCCCCCTTGCTGCCCTGATTGTGCTCGTTTTTTCCTTTCTGTGCCCCCTTGCTGCCCTGATTGTGCTCGTTTTTTTCCTTTCTGTGCCCCCTTGCTGCCCTGATTGTGCTCGTTTTTTTCCTTTCTGTACCCCCTTGCTGCCCTGATTGTGCTCGTTTTTCCTTTCTGTACCCCTTGCTGCCCTGATTGTGCTCGTTTTTTTTCCTTTCTGTGCCCCTTGCTGCCCTGATTGTGCTCGATTTTTTTCCTTTCTGTACCCCCTTGCTGCCCTGATTGTGCTCGTTTTTTCCTTTCTGTACCCCCTTGCTGCCCGATTGTGCTCGTTTTTCCTTTCTGTGCCCCCTTGCTGCCCTGATTGTGCTCGTTTTTCCTTTCTGTACCCCCTTGCTGCCCTGATTGTGCTCGTTTTTCCTTTCTGTGCCCCCTTGCTGCCCTGATTGTGCTCGTTTTTTTCCTTTCTGTACCCCTTGCTGCCCTGATTGTGCTCGTTTTTCCTTTCGGTGCCCCCTTGCTGCCCTGATTGTGCTCGTTTTTTTTCCTTTCTGTACCCCCTTGCTGCCCTGATTGTGCTCGTTTTTTCCTTTCTGTGCCCCCTTGCTGCCCTAATTGTGCTCGTTTTTTCCTTTCCGTGCCTGTTTCCCGCCGCTGCGCCTGCGGCCCCGCCCCTCACTGCCCATTCGCTGCCCCATTCCCTGCTCCTCCCTCCCACCTCCCCATTTATGGCGGCCGCTGTGCGGCGCGCAGCGGACGTGCGCAGCGGGCGCGCTGCTGGCGCGCCGAAGGTGCGCCTAAGGCAAGCCCGTCTGCGCCCGTCCGCGCCGGGATCGCGCCCAGCGCCAGAACCCTGGTCCGGGCATCCCCCGTGCCCGCCACATCAACAGACGCCGATACGACGCCAGCACCCTCCACGCACTCAACCCCGGAAAAGATCACGCCTGCTACCGGGCCACCCCGAAGCGCACCCAAGGGCCCTTCACCTGCCGGAACTGCAGCTTCGCCAGCACCCGCCCCGCCAAACCACCGCCCAGGAAAGAACCCAACTACCTCAGATGCATCCTCCTCAACACCCGCTCCGCCCCGCAAACACGCCATCGAACTCTGGGACCTTCTCGACTCAACCTCCCCAGACGTCGCATTCCTGACGGAGACCTGGCTGAATCCCGCTTCAGCCCCCGACATCGCCATTGCCATCCCGGACGGCTACAAGATCACCCGCAGGGACCGCACCAACGGAGTCGGAGGAGGCATCGCCATCGTCCACAGGAACACCCTCAGTCTCAACCAACACCGACGACACCCTCAGCACCGCCGAACACATGCACTTCCAGATCCACACCGATCCCAACACCACCCTCAGAGGAACCCTCATCTACAGACCCCCCGGACCCCGACCACAGTTCAGCGATTCTATCGCTGACTTCGTCAGCACACACGCCATCGCCTCCACGGACTACATCCTCCTCGGGGACCTGAACTTCCACCTCGAGAACAACAAGGACACCAACTCCACCACCCTGATCGACAACCTCGCCACCCTCGGACTCAGACAGCTCGTGACTACACCCACCCACGCCGCCGGCCACACGCTAGACTCCATCTTTTCCGCAAGCCCACACGTCTCCTTCAACCACACCTCCGAACCCCACTGGACTGACCACCACTGCATCCACTTCACCTACAGGAAGCCCACCACGCACCACCGCACCGAACAAATGCCTCACCGCTGCTGGAGCAGAGTCACCGAAGACCAGCTAACCACAACCCTCGCCCTGAGCCCACCCGCCGAACCCTCCGACCCCGACACCGCCGCCCGCAACCTCAGACAGTGGATCGACGACTGCGCCAACACCCTCGCCCCGCTCAAGAATCCGCCCAACAGCCACACCAGCAAGAAAGCCACCTGGTTCACCGAAGACCTCCAGGCCTCCAAACGAACATGCCGAAAACTGGAGAAGATCTGGCTCCACGAACGGACAGCGGACAGCTACGCCGCCCACAAGAGCGCCACCCGCAGTCACCATCACCTCATCAGATCCGCCAAAAGGGCCTCACTCAAAGACCGCCTAGACAACAACGCACACAACAGCAAAGAGCTCTTCAACATCGTGAAGGAACTCTCCAACACCAACGACATGCCGCCGTCGCAAGACCTGTGCGACTCACTGGCCACCTTCTTCCACCGCAAAATCGCCGACATCCACGACAGCTTCAACACCACGACCGCCCCGGCAACCACCGAGACCACTGCCCCCACAACCACCAACCGCCTGCTCTCCTGGACCAACATCAACGACGAGGACACCAGCGAGATCATGAACACCATCCACTCCGGCTCACCGCTAGACCCGTGCCCTCACCACGTCTTCAACAAAGCCAGTAAAGCCATCGCACCCCATCTCCGGAAAATAATCAACATCTCCTTCGAGACAGCAACCTTCCCGGAAAGCTGGAAGCACGCCGAGATCACTGCCTTACTCAAGAAACTCAAGGCAGACCCCAAGGACCTCAAGAACTTCCGACCCATCTCTCTGCTCCCGTTCCCCGCGAAGGTCACCGAGAAAATCGTCAACAAACAACTGACCCGCTACCTCGAGGAGAACAACATCCTGGACCCTTCCCAGTCCGGCTTCCGCAGCAACCACAGCACCGAAACCGCCCTCATCGCCGCCACCGATGACATCAGGACCCTGCTAGACAACGGAGAAACAGCAGCCCTCATCCTCCTGGACCTATCAGCCGCCTTCGACACGGTCTGCCACCACACACTACAAACACGCCTTCACGACGCCGGGATCCAAGAGAAGGCCCTGGACTGGACCACATCCTTCCTCTCCGGCAGAACACAAAGCGTCCGCCTCGCCCCCTTCCGATCCAAGGCCACCAAGATCATCTGCGGCGTACCCCAAGGCTCCTCCCTCAGCCCAACGCTGTTCAACATCTACATGGCACCCCTCGCCCACGTCGCCCGACAGCACAACCTCAACATCATCTCCTACGCCGACGACACCCAGCTGATCCTCTCCCTCACCAAAGACCCTCACACCGCCAAAGCCCACCTCCACGAAGGAATGAAGGCCGTCGCCGAATGGATGAGGACCAGCCGCCTGAAGCTGAACTCAGACAAGACGGAGGTCCTCATCCTTGGTTCCAACCCTTCAGCCTGGGACGACTCCTGGTGGCCGACATCACTGGGAACAGCCCCGACACCCACCGACCACGCACGCAACCTAGGGGTCATCCTCGACCCCACCCTCTCCATGACTAAGCAGGTCAACGCCGTTTCCTCATCCTGCTTCAACACCCTCCGAATGCTCCGCAGGATCTTCAAGTGGATCCCCACCGAAACAAGAAAAACAGTCACCCAGGCCCTCGTCACCAGCAGGCTGGACTACGGAAACGCCCTCTACGCAGGAACGACGGCTAAGCTCCTGAGACGGCTGCAACGCATCCAGAACGCCTCTGCACGTCTTATCCTCGACATCCCCGACGCAGCCACATCACACCCCACCTGAGAGACCTGCACTGGCTCCCTGTCAACAAGAGGATAACCTTCAAGCTCCTCACCCACGCACACAAAGCACTCCACAACTCCGGACCAGCCTACCTCAACAGACGACTCAGCTTCTACACCCCCACCCGCCAGCTCCGCTCCACCACCCTCGCCCTCGCCACAGTCCCCCGCATCCGGAAAGCGACCGCCGGCGGCAGATCCTTCTCCCACCTCGCCGCCAAGACCTGGAACACCCTCCCCACCAACCTTCGGCAGACCCAAGACCTACTGGCCTTCAGAAGACTCCTCAAGACCTGGCTCTTCGATCAGTAGCAGCACCACCCCCTCTTCCCCCAACGCCTTGAGACCCTCGCGGGTATGTAGTGCGCTTTATAAGTGACATGATTGATTGATTGGCTGTTCGACCAGTAGCAGCACCCCCCCCCTTCTCTCTCCCCAGCGCCTTGAGACCCTCGCGGGTAAGTAGTGCGCTCTACAAATTCTGTGATTGATTGATTGATTGATTGAACAACGGATCGTTTAAAACGCATCTGACTATTAAAATGATACCGGTTAATCGTTATATATTTACAAAATATTAGCTAACCATTCCATATGCTCGATCTTGTAATTCGAGTTCTGGAATAAAAGAGCCCAAACCATTTATTTTCTTGGGTTCTTCATCGTTTGTCCCTCCTCCCAGCTGCAGCACTTTGGGGATGATTATTCATCCCTGTATCCGGATGCTGCGGTCCTGCCAAAACACACAAGGAAATAAAGCGTGGTCCAGCCCTCCCCCTTATAACGCCTCCTTCAGGTGTGGCAGACAGGTAAACGAACGTATCCAGTAGAGAGAAACTTGAACAAGAGGTTTGTGATACTTTGGAAAGGGAGGAGTAGTAAGTCTCCTACCTTTCTTGGGCACACTCTGCCATCAGTGGCAAGTAGCTTAAAACAAGCATTTGCAATGCAATAGGTCTCGCATTTACGCGAGTTTGAGCTATTGGCACTGTAAATGACAATGCCTTTGTTTATGTTTTGGTTTTTAAAACATAAAAAAGTGCATTGTCATTTACAATGCCAATAGCTTAAACTTGTGTAAATGCAAGACCTATTGCATTGCAAATGCTTGTTTCTTTTCTGGTTGATTCCTTCTCTGGCTGATTACCGTGACAGGCATTAAAGTGGCCAACATTAAAGTGAAGTCACGCATTTATAGCACCTCCATAACTGTCCAGGGTGCTCGTAGCACTGTGTGCCTGAGCAAACTGATGGCAGCACGTTTTTTGCACTGCTTGCGGCAGGTTTCGGAGGCTGGCTCAGCTGAGCTTGCAGCGCCACAATGTAGCCAATTTACCTGACACACCAGTGGCACCAGCACTGACGTTAGGCGGGTCAGTCTGATTTTGCCCAATCACACAAGCACAGACTAGTGTGTAACACAGAGACACCCTTATAGGCTGGCTTTGCCGCGCTAGTGGGTGGGGCACTGGAGTGCAAAAGTTTTCAAACGGCAAGCAGCTCCCGCCGCAGCTCGCACCGTGCCTCCTATTGCACCCACCGGCACCCACGAGTAGTGTGCCTCAACTGATACTGAGGCTGCACTGCAGTCAGGCAGCCAGTGCAGTGCCATTATGCCACAGCGAGTCAATAGTTCTGGACTGCGTACAGGGGGAAGTCAGTCATGCAGCTAGCCGGCCCGTTCATCGAGCTCCACAGACCAGTAAGTGTCGCTGTGAAGTGTGTGTGCAGCTCCAGCCTCAGCCTCGGAGTCTCTCAACTGAGGCGTGGCTTGCTCTGTGCTCCAGTCAGTCCTAATTTAATTTACTTTCGTTGTGTGTGCACTGCAGCCAGCAGCCCTGCTCCTTTGACTCTGAAATACAAGGTGAGCAGGCACCCATTGTGGTGCAGAATGTGAAAGGGCTCCTCCTCTTAGGAGTGCCTGTTAATGGGACCTCCCGGGGCGTGCTGATGATAGTGCCATGCTGTGGTGAATTGGGTTTGAAGTGCCGAGGGGTAATCAGGAAGGGCAAATGGCCTCTGGATGACTATCACCGATTTTTAGGTCTCGCCTACGCAGCGCGCATGCGCTGCATAGGAGGAGACCTCTTGGAATCGATTCGCTTTTTAGGCCGAAAACGTGCACGCATTGCATTGCTTTCAATGGCAACGCGTGCACGTTTAGCGATTCCCTTGCAGGAGCGAGCTTTGGCGACATCGGTTTGTAATTAACTTGCAAACAGATGGTGCCCCTGCTCGCTCCCGCAAGGGAAACGCTTTGTGTGTCTCGCCCCCGTTTGAAACCTGAGCGCTCTTCTGCTGCCCCTCCTTCCCCCATAGTTTCTCTTCCCTTCCTCTTTCACCTCGCGTATGTCCCTCGCGCTCGCTCCCCTTTCTCCATTTTACGGCCCCTCGCGCTCGCTCCCCTTTCTCCATTTTACGGCCCTCCCTCCCCTTGTTCAGTCTCCCTGCTCCTGAGTCCGCTCCCCCTGGTTGTTTATTTTACAATGTTATCGCTGGTTACCGTACATTGGGAATCTGCATCGGTGTTACAGATGTTACTTGTGGGACTGTCGTCTTAACTAATTCTGATTCACCGGATGTAACTTCTTTGACGCTCAAATGTAAAGCCTTTTCCTATGTAAAGCGCTCTGACACCCAAGTGTTTCGTAGGCACTATATACAACTGAAACAAGATTCAAAAAGATCTAGTTCTAACAAAAGGGTAGTAATATCCTTCCCTCTTGTAAACAAGCATGGCTGTCTTACCTGTGGTAGTGTTTAGAGGGTTCGGGGGAGTTAAACGCTCGCTGCTGATGGAGACGTAAACAAACATGGCTGCCTTACCTGTGGTAGTGCTTTAGAAGGTTCGGGGGAGTTAAACGCTCGCTGCTGATGGAGACGTAAACAAGCATGGCTGCGTTACCTGTTATAGTGCTTTAGAAGGTTCGGGGGAGTTAAACGCTCGCTGCTGATGGAGACGTAAACAAGCATGGCTGCGTTACCCGTTATAGTGCTTTAGAAGGTCCGGGGCAGTTAAACGCTCGCTGCTGATGGAGACGTAAACAAACAAGGCTGCGTTATCTGTGCCAGTCTTTACTAAAATTAACAGAGCCACAGTGTGAGCTACAGCTGCAAATATCACCAAGTCATGGAGAGTGGGTAGTAGGTGACACTGGTCACAATATGCTCCATCACATACCGTCCCTACATCTCAGCCTGCAACACCTGTCTATTACGCATTCTAGGACAAAAACGTTTTATTATTTTTAGCCCTTACCAGCAATCTCGGCCTGTTGTTCAAAAGGTCCGTGAAAACCACCTTGCTATCTGATAAGCAGATTGCATCATGACTTTTCACGTGGCTGCCGTGGTGAAAATGTTATTTCACCACCTTAAATTACGGAGAGGTATTTTGCCATTCTGCCAAGGGAGAATCGAGTGGCAGTGCCAAGGGGCGTGGCTCCTTGCCCACACATCTGAGTGCCCCAAAGAGAGTTCTAGTCCGTCCCTTCTCTCAGATCCTCTTTGAGCCCACTGTGCCCTCTACACTCTTTGAGGGACGGTTCTGTGCCCTCACACTTCGTGCCCTGCGGCCCTGGCCCGCCCTCGCCACCCCGCCGGCCGATGGTTAGTGCCTGGGCACCACCGCTGCTGTGGCACTAGTCCCTCAGCCCCAGCTCTCCGTCAGTGAAAACACCAGGGTTTGATCCATTGTCACAAGTACAGTCTTTGTTGTGAAAAAAGAGTGGCCAGGGCTATTTTATTTGCAAACCTCATCCTTCAACTAGCCGTGGGCTCTCTGGCAGACATTTTGGAAGCTCGGCGTGTTAACCTGCTATGGAACCATGAAGACACCGCTTCAATATCTGCAAGCTTTTCATAAAGCCTTTGAAATAACAAGCATTGGCATAGCCAATAGGTCTCGCCTTTGGGACCTTATAAGTGTTTAGTTATCCAGCACAATATCCTTGGTGCAACAACATCAACTGTTGCATGGCTAAACACTTATAAGGTCCCAAAGGCGAGACCTATTGGCTATGCCAATGCTTGTTATTTAAAGGCCCCTCCCAGCCAGGCACACTGCTGTAATAAACCAATCTAGAAGGGAACCCCACTGTTATTACAGCTGTAGGCCCCAAAAAAAGAGCACTTGCCCACGTGTTCACTGTCATTACACATACACGCCCTAAATTGGAAACAGCCTGTCCCCAAGTGACATTAAACCTGAGAGGCCCCACACTTAACAGCCGAGGATTTCAACTGTTGTTAAAACTAAGGCATTAGAGACACTTGCAAAAGGCTAGATGCTCCTTCTCACTAAACTGAGCGTTGCAGCCAAGAATTCAAATGACGTTAAAGATGAATTTATTAGTACATAGTGTTTAAAGACACGGTCTTTGCCATTGTAGCTGTTATATGTACCACCAATGTTACTCAGTATGATGTTACTCAGTATGATGTTACTCAGTGTATTTAACTCAGAAGGATACAAGCTTTGGCAAAGGCTTGTCAAACTATTGGCTTTGCCAATACTGTAGTAACTACTAAAGACAGTGGTCCCTAGACATCCAAAAAATATATTGTAAAATAAATATAGACTAAATCGGTACTATATTCTTTGTCCAGCCGGACAGTATTTTAATGCACAATAATCGTATAACATGAAAATAGGAAAAATTCAAGTGGGACACAACCTGCGTCCTAAAAACAATAACAAACAAACAACATTAAAGGAAAGGTTCAGGCAAGGGGGACGTGTCTGCATAAAAATTTAAGAATAGATCAGACGTAGTAACGTGAAAACACCATTACATATTTAACATCACAATTTGGTATATGCATATGGTGTACATTACGTCGACAGCGTTTCGATCCCTTAGATCAATAATGGGATCATCATCAGGACATTTCAAGTTAACATGCCTGTGTATATATTGCAGTTATTACATAATTAACCAGTTATAGACGGGTAGGTGCCGTGATCGCTGGCAGGGGATGTAGTAATCCCAATCAAGTACGCGTCGGCAAACCAAGTGGAGCAGTCGTGAGGCAGGGTGGGAGAATTCGAGGGTTCTCGGCTCTGGCATATTATGCCATCCGGCGGCAACCAGTCAGAGTGTATTGACTCTGACTGGTTGCCGCGGATGGCATAATATTGCCGGAGCCGAGAACCCTCGAATTCTCCCACCCTGCCTCACGACTGCTCCACTTGGTTTGCCGACGCGTACTTGATTGGGATTACTACATCCCCTGCCAGCGATCACGGCACCTACCCGTCTATAACTGGTTAATTATGTAATAACTGCAATATATACACAGGCATGTTAACTTGAAATGTCCTGATGATGATCCCATTATTGATCTAAGGGATCGAAGCGCCGTCGACGTAATGTACACCATATGCATATACCAAATTGTGATGTTAAATATGTAATGGTGTTTTCACGCTACTACGTCTGATCTATTCTTAAATTTTTATGCAGACACGTCCCCTTGCCTGAACCTTTCCTTTAATGTTGTTTGTTTGTTATTGTTTTTAGGACGCAGGTTGTGTCCCACTTGAATTTTCCTATTTTCATGTTATACGATTATTGTGCATTAAAATACTGTCCGGCTGGACAAAGAATATAGTACCGATTTAGTCTATATTTATTTTACAATATATTTTTTGGATGTCTAGGGACCACTGTCTTTAGTAGTTACAAACGTACCCAAGGTCCCTGACCAATTGCTTATTGGGTTCCCTTGTGTTTTCCAACATTGCCAATACTGTAGAGCAGCAGCAAAAAAAAAATGCAAAAATAGCGTGATGACGTGTAATCATCAAGGTTGCTGTGGTGGCCCAGTGCGAGGACGTATGCACATGTAGCCTTGCCTTTTTTTTTTATTATTTACGATTTCAAGATGTCGAATGTTACCTGAAGCAGTCAATTTATTTTTGAAAAATACATGTAATTTCTGATGTTTATGTTTCCCTCGTCTTCATTTTGCTTGGGACAAAGTGTCACCCATAATCGCTGAATGCCACTCAGAATTAACGTGAAGTTATGAAAATGTCACACACAAGCAAAATAAAACCTTGGCATCTATGCCTCTCTGCTGATGCTGCCCGAAGGCGGGGTGGGGGGCAGAAGAGAGCTGGGCTGCGAGGCCTCTCTGCTGATGCTGTCCGAAGGCGGTGTTTGGGGGGGCAGAAGAGGGCTGGGCTGCGTGGCCTCTCTGCTGATACTGTCCGAAGGCAGCATGGGAGGGGGGGGCAGAAGGCTGAGCTACCGAGGCCTCTCTGCTGATGTTCTGTGGAGAGGAAGGATGGGCCGGGCTACCAAGGCGTCTCAGCCGATGCCATCTGGTAGGGGGAGGATGACTCGGGACTGTTGTGGCCTCTCTGCTCACGCTGTCCGAGGGGAGGTCGGAAACAACAGCGTGCAACGAGTTATCATTTCTCGGCTGCTTTCCATGTTAGATGTGTGTATTATCGCCTCACACGTCATGCAGTGTCGGAAACAGAACACAGTGTATCTTGACTGTGTCTTTACCTTTTGTCACAACAGCGCCTCGTTGGAACAAGCGCTTCTCGGTGCCATTAAACTTAAATGAAAGCGGGCGCCGCGCTCGCGCTATACACATCAAAGCATGCAAGTGAGCATGCTGGGCTGCAAAAATCCTAAAAAAAAGTTCCCCTCGGACACAATTAAAACACGAAAGCGGACGAAAACTGTGGTTAGGCGGTGCTGCTTCCGGAAAAAACGGAAGTGACTTATCGCATCCACAGCCAACCATAAGCCTGCTAAGAAGAGCAATGCCACAGTTAACAAATGGCAAGCGGCAGGAGAAATTACCCGGGAGTTTCACCCCTGATATAGATTACTTGAAGTCGCGGAGAGACAGCGCATGCGCGCTGCCTAGGCGAGACCTAAAAAATGGTGGGACGCGAAGGGGCACAACTCACCATTCATTCGGGATCTCCACCGGTGCAGCACTGTCCACTAAAGGGGAAAGGAAGGACTTCCTTCCTGCTTGTGGAACGCAGCTCCAACCAATCCTGGAGTTGCTTTCATGCTGTGAAAGCAGCTTCAGGATTGGAGGAGCAGGCTCACCCAGAGCTCATTTTGAGGCTGGGGGTCTGTGCCAGCAAACCCCAGGCTGTTTCACAGCTTTTAGATTGCTGGGTCTACAGTGCGCCTGTCGGGCTGGCCGGTCCATCATGCGCACTGTAGATCAGTCCTGTAATCCTGCATTTGCAGGATTCAGCCCCGCCCCCACCCTTGCACTGCACACAACAATTGGGGTTTCTGGACGTATGGTGTGCCAAACATATTGTTTTCTTTCCCTATCTGTACTTTAGGTGCAATGGCCTCGGTCAGCACCTGGGTATTTGATCACTTTTCAATCCGAGAGGCAGAAACATTGTTCAGTGCTGGTGAATTTCAGCAGTAAGTGCCTGACACACATCCCAGGTAGCAGTGGTTCGACATCGGGGGGGATTCAGTGTGGGTCAGATGAGACATCTAGAGGAGAGTACTCTTGGCAGAGGGCTTATGCCATCTGCACTAATAATTCTACACATTGATGGGAAGGACTTGTCCCATCATGTTAGGAGAGACCTTATTAAACTGTTGGTGGCGAACATTGCACAGTTAGACCAGAGGTTGCCAGAGGCAGTTCTTGCTTGGTCTTATATTATCCATAGGAGAGTCTGGAGGCATGCGTCTTTGGTGAGAGGCCTGAATAATTCTGCAAAGGGTTTGAAAAGTTATATATCAAAATCACTCAATACTAAACATCTGAAGTGCATCCCCCATGGTTGTCCGACAGGAGAGCAGACTTTCCATAAAGACTGTGTACTTTTGTCTCAACTTCTCAATGAGCTGTTTGAGAATGCCTTAATTTCCTTTGCAGAACAACATCTAGCTTTGTGCAAGGGGAGAACAATTGGAGGGTGAACCATGGTCAGCCTATGGAGGGGCAGGGGCAGGATCACAATCGGGGTGGATACAGTTAGCACCTTTTGCATCCTGAATCAAATTCCGTAGAAAATGTTTTTTTACCCCCAGTGTGGGCTCTCGGAGGCTTCCAAGTGCCTCAAGGAAGAAAGGGGTGCTTAGGTTGCTGTTCTAACCCATTGCAGGGTACTCCCTCCTATTGCCCATGGGGAGGGTCTTTGCCTAGGACCAAGTTATGGCATGGTTGCCCTGACACAAATCTCAAATGGGTGTCAGAGAGTCCATCCAGGAACACCTATGGCATGGTCGTCCAGCAGGCATCATACCTGGCCTTAGTCCTCATTAGGGGATCCAAGAGTTTTTCTCAGTTTTGGCTTGGCTCCTTAATTTGCAAACAAAATTAGAGTATGCAGTGTGGGAATGACCAGCTGAGTGGTAAACCATGAGTCTACAACATGTTTTCGGGGAATGGTTCAGAAGAACAAGTTACTTACCTTGGGTAACGATATATCTGTAATAGACGTATATTAGTTATAGATTCCTCACCTTAGAATTACCCCCAGGCGTCAGACTGGATCCGGAAAATTTTTTCTCAGCAGTACCCCTGCGTGTCGGTAGGTGGCGTCGGTCGACTCAGCGTTCGTCGTCGGCATCATGATTGCCGGGATGACGTCGCGGTATCTACTTAGACACCGCCCATGTGTGCTGACGTCAGTTCTTTTACACGACATTCCACACCAGAAGCGCAGAGCCATGCAAGACACTGACCAGTTGTGCACAAAACTAGGGCCCTGAAAGGGAGTCCCTTACTCTAGAAGTCAGTTCGCAGAACGGGGAGGATTGGTGGGGCGGTAAGGAATCTATAACTAATATATGTCTCTTACAGATATATCGTTACCGAAGATAAGTAACTTGTTCATCTGAAAGAGACTATTAGTTATAGATTCCTTACCTTAGAATAGATACCCCAGCAATACCAACCCCGGAGGTGGGTCTGCGAACTAAGTTCACACCAAAAAGTCCTGGAGAACTGAACGGCCAAAGAAGCCGTCTCTCCGGACTTTACTATCCAGGCAGTAATGTTTAGTGAACGTGTGCAGTGATGCCCACGTGGCTGCCTGGCAGATATCACCGAGGGGGATTCCAAGTCCCAAAGCAGTAGTGGCTGCCGTCGCCCTGGTGGAATGGGCGCACAGTCCTAACGGAGGCTCCTTTTTCTCCAAGGAGTAACATATCTTAATGCAAAGGACGACCCATCGAGGGATGGTCCGTTTTTGCATGGCCCCACCTTTTTTGGCGCCCACATAGCCAACAAAGAGTTGATCGTCCAACCCGGAATTGTTTTGTGCGATCCAGATAAAATGATAGCGCACGTTTTGGATCCAGACGGTGGAGTCTCTCCTCCTCCTTGGAAGGATGCGGGGGCGGGAAGAAGGGGGGCAAAGTGATGGTCTGTCCTATGTGGAAAGAGGTAACCACTTTGGGAAGAAAAGAAGGTCTAGTTCGAAGGACAACCTTGTCTGGATGGACAGCAAGGAAAGGAGGTTTAGAAGATAAGGCCTGAAGCTCACTCACCCTGCGAGCAGAGGTGATGGCAACCAGAAAAGCAGTCTTTAAAGTCAAGAGTCTGAGAGGACAATTATGTAGTGGCTCGAAAGGAGCACACATAAGGTAAGTTAAGACCAGATTCAAGTCCCACTGGGGCATTACGAAAGGAATAGGAGGAAAGAGGTGAGTAATGCCCTTAAGAAACTTATTTACAATAGAAGAATTGAAAAGAGAAGGCTGATCAGGAAGGCGAAGAAAGGCCGAAATGGCCGAAAGATGGCCTTTAAGGGTGCCCAGAGCAGAGCCCTGCTGGGCCAAAGATAGAATGAAGAGGAGAACCTCTGAAAGAGGGGCAGAAAGGGGATCCACAGCCTTTGCTGTGCACCATGCCACAAATTTGTTCCATCTACAGGCGTATACTGTCTTAGTAGAGGGACACCTGGCTGCCAAGATGACATTACAGACTTCGGGAGGAAGGTCAAAAGCTGTCAACTGTCGCCGCTCAATATCCACGCAAGGAGGTGGAGGCTGGACAGGTTCGGGTGGAGGACCGTCCCCTGCTGCGACAGAAGATCCTCCGAAGAGGCAGTCTGATCGAAGGATCGATGACCATGTTCAAGAGCTCGGGATACCAGACTCTTCGTGCCCAGTCCGGAGCCACAAGAATGACTTGGGCCCGGTCGCGCTTGATCTTCTTCAGCACTCTGGGCAGAAGTGGTATAGGCGGAAAGGCGTATAGAAGACCGCAATTCCACTCGCGACGAAAAGCGTCGCCGAGCAAGTGCCGCCTTGGAAATTCCAACGCGTAGAACTGCTGACATTGCGCGTTCTCTTCGGTGGCGAACAGATCTAACCAAGGCTCTCCCCACTGCTGAAAGAGAACTTGCACCACCTCCAAGTGAAGACGCCATTCGTGATCCATCATGCACTGGCGGCTGAGTTCGTCCGCCCTGGCGTTCAGAGAACCTGCCAGGTGTTGAACCACCAGGGACATGCCCTGATGTTCCAGCCACGTCCAAAGGCGAAGAGCCTCTTGACATAGGGTCCACAACCCCATACCGACCTGTTTGTTGCAGTACCACATGGCGGTGGTGTTGTCCGTGAACACCTGCATTACCCTTCCTCTGACAGAAGGAAGAAATGCCTTCAGTGCAAGACGAATCGCCCAGAGTTCCAGAAGGTTGATGGGGAGCCCGAAGTCCGCAAGAGACCAGAGGCCTCTGATCTCCGCCTCTCCCATGTGGCCGACCCCTCCCAGGAGCGATGCATCTGTCACCACTGTGAACTCTGGTTGGGGAAGGGAGAGGGATCTGCCGTTGACCCAATCCTGGTCCGTTAATCACCACTGCAATTGGTGTGCAGTGCCCTCTGAGATCTGGACGCAATCGGAAAGATTCCCCTGATGCTGCGCCCACTGGAACTTCAGGTCCCACTGCAGAGCCCGCATATGCCACCTGGCATGATCCACCAGCAGGATGCAGGAGGCCATGAGGCCCAGCAGCCTCAGGGTCATTCTCACCGAAATCCAGGAAAGAGGCTGAAACATCGGTATCATAGCCCGAATATCCCAGATTCGCTGCTCGGGAGGATAAGCCCGAAACTGTGCTGTATCCAGAACTGCTCCGATGAAAAGGAGCTTCTGAGAGGGAATCAGGTGTGACTTCGGCACATTGATAGTGAACCCCAGAGAGTGCAGGAGGTCCGCCGTAGTCTGGAGGTGGGAGACAACAGCCTGGGGCGAGCTCGCCTTCAACAGCCAGTCGTCGAGGAGGGGCGTGGATAGCGGCCATCGGAAATGGTTGCTCTCTGAAGCGGCTCCGCAGCCCTCGCCTGAATATCCGATCATATATCCGTCAGAAACGAGGCAGATTCCCCTTCTTCCACGGGAATTGCCTCCCAACCTGATCCAGTACATGAACGCTACTTGATGACTGAGCTGCTCAAGCACTGAGGCGTTAAAACTCTGCCGATCCGAGAAGCTGGGGAAGTCCCAAGATGGCGGACGGGTGTGAGAAAGCTGCGAACGACCACGGAGCAGCGTATGCAGTCGGCGCCGCTGTGGAGCACGACTGAAACGTGGGCAAAGGACACCCGGGCTCCGCTGGTGAGACAGACGGTCGAACGCTGCCGAGGGGGGAGGTGAGCACAGCCAACGATTGCGACCTGCGAGGGGCCGGCGTCGGCTGACTGGCAAGGCGAGCTCCCCGGCTTTGCGGCCTTCCCGCTGGGGCGCTGACTCGCCCCCGAGACAACTCCATATCCGGAACACCTGCCGGCGCAGAGCTTGGAGTGGGACGCCTAGCAGAGGCGGTGGGTGAACGCGCGCGTCGAGCGCTTCTGCTGTGGAGGACGACTGTGAGGTGCTAAGGGGCACAACGAAAATTGAGCCCCCGGGTTTGAGGCCTGCCAGTCCCTGCCTCGGAACTCACAAGAAACACTACAGCTGAGGGGGAGGTGGCTGATACTGGCCCGCTGAGCCGTAAACTGTGTCCGAGAGCTTTCAACCGAGGCGCCTGCGGAGAAAGGAGTTGCGAGGGTGTCAGGCGGCCCTGCTACTCTAGGTGCTGTAGGGCCTACAGAGGCTTACATGACAAGCTAGACGTGTGTCGAGGGTGGCACTTGGACTTCATTTCGGCTGGTCCCGCTGTCCCCCTCAGCAGAAGTTACGGCGGGGAACCACACAATGATACGACCAACTAGCTTACACTGTATACGGGGAGCGAAGGGAGAGGAGCCTCCCCCCACGGGTCTGATCTGTAGCGTGTCCTGCATCTTGCTGACCACCAACGAGAGTGACCGTTCCTCGCTGGTTGCGACCCACCACGTACAGTGTGCTGCTGTTGCGCCGGCCCCACCCGGCAGCCAGAGAAAGAGCGCACTCCTTCCTGCTCTGGTTGACGCACCTGGAACCCCGACAGGCCGACGGGGGATCACCGTCCTCCTCCGTGAAGGCGGCGGATACTACAGGTGTGTTTATCAGATTTCTGTGGGTATTTCCGGGCGCCCTCTGGCCCCCTTGTCTCCTGCTTGCTAAAGATGGCTACTAACAAGGGACTTAAATCTCAGACCCAAAAACAGCTGGCAAAGTTTGCATGGACTAACAAAGGGGAAGATACAGGGGTGACGGCGGGTGACAACCCCAAGACATCGCAACCTCGCTCCTCGGCCAAAACCCTTACTCTCGAAGATGTTATGGAGGCAATTGCGGGTGTACGAACATCACTGGAGACCCGGATTGACTCAGTGAACATAGAGGTGACTCTCCTCCGAGCGGACTTTAAAAAAATGGACTCTAGAGTCAAATACGTAGAAATCGCCACAAAAGCTTTGGCATCCGACACCTCTACTCTACAACGGCATGTCACCCAGCTTCAAGACTAACAGAAAAAGATGGAAGAGCTCCTGGATGATTATGAAGGGAGGGCGGGGCGGAACAACGTTCGCATCCTGGGAGTCCCTGAAAGATCGGAAGGACCGGCCATGGATCTCTTCGTAGAGGACTTGGTGCTCAATAAACTTCAACCTAAGCGCCTCTCTAGTTACTTCTCCATCGAACGAGCCCACAGAGTCCCTGGCGGACATCCAAAACCTGGAGCTCCTCCCAGACCGATAATTGCAAGAGTCTTTAATTTTCGGGACAGAGACGTTATCTTACAAACAGCAAGAGCCGGCCCTCCAGTAAAGATTGACAATGCTAACATCATCTTCTTCCCGGACTTTACCGTCAAAGTCCACGCCCAGAGACGCAGCTTCACGGCGGTGAAGAAGGCCATGCGCGACAAAGATATCAAGTACTCTATGCTATTCCCGGCTAAGCTCCGAGTGGAATCGGAGGGAAAGTCATGGTTCTTTCTCTCTCCGGAGGAAGCTTGGGAATGGCTTGACGGGTGGCGACGAGTGGGAAGGTCATCGGGGGGAACCAACAACAAGGACCTTAACATTAATCATCATGCTCCTCTGGTGTCCAAAGAACATCGACTGGAAGAAGACCCTGATGGGTGACTCTGAGCTAAGCGACTGAACATTATATGTCCTCGCTGACTCCACTGGGTCTCTCTTGCACCCGGTGATTTGTAGATTGCGGCCCTTTTAAACTACCAACAGGGAGTCTGTTAAAAACTTGGCTGTGGCGCCACATTCCCGGCTGGGACTGCACCTCAGTAACTTTTTGTTTCTATATCTTGCTGTAGTTAACTGCCTTCTATACAAGTATGTTTGACTAAGGATCGGACTCTAAATTACGTACCTAAAAGCTATGATATACACTATGTTGCATTAGGCGAGGGGTGGTGGTGGTAAACCAGGCACCCTACACATACGATGGGGTGGGCGACAGGCACTCTGCCTTGTTGGGGAGTGGAAAGTTGTAATTCCACTGGCAGGGGAGCAGGGAGGGGGGAGGGGGGTAAGGGGCGGGGGAGGGGGGATAGATCACAACGAAAATTGAGCCCCCGGGTTTGAGGCCTGCCAGTCCCTGCCTCGGAACTCACAAGAAACACTACAGCTGAGGGGGAGGTGGCTGATACTGGCCCGCTGAGCCGTAAACTGTTATGTTTATTTTAGCACAGAGCAATCAGAGAAATTTATTTGCATCCGATACGAGCTCTGCAGTGTTCACATTGTCCGTGTGCTCGGGAGGCTGGGGCGGGAGTCGCCCTGTTGGTGCTATCATGTTAAATTATTCTCTTGGATGGGTGGGGCAATCCGCGAAGCCACGGCTCGCACTACCTACCCCCTTGGTTCTCTACTATTGCCCGATATGATAGACACGAGAGATATGAAGCTGTCCATACTGACGTGGAACGTTAATGGGTTGGGGAATAAGATAAAAAGGGGGATCGTCTTGCAATACCTCAAAAGGCAACTTCCAGATCTCATATTGTTGCAAGAAACGCACCTAGTGGGTAATAGCTGCAAGGCCCTTAACAGATGGGGCTATAAACTTTTAGTCCACGCCGGGTTCACGTCAGGCTCTAGGGGTACAGGTACACTCATACGTAAAAACCTTGCCCTCACACCTACTCGTGTGTGGAGCGACCCGCAGGGTCGGTTTGCTGTACTCGAGGCGCTGTGGGAGGGTAAACCACTCAATGTACTCTCAGTATATCTTCCACCCTCACTAGGTAGAACTGCACTGCAGGATCTGGGTAGGATTCTTGTGGAACTTCCTCAGGGTACTCTTATACTTGGGGGGGACTTTAACATGGTAATGGACGAGACGCTGGATAGACACCCCCAAAGACCTTCTGCCCGACGGACCACACATATGGCCGACTTCACCCAGGCACTAGGTCTCACTGACATATGGCGGACATTAAACCCCACTACAGCATATTTCACGCACTACTCCAACGCGCACAAAAGCATGTCTCGAATTGATTACTTCGTTACGTCATCAGCAGATATAGGCCTGTTCCAGCATCCCCGCTGCCTCCCGAGAGGTATATCAGACCATTCTCCCCTCAGTGTAGACCTTACTTTCCATCGACAATGTACCAGAGTCCCCCTAATCATAAACCCATGGCTCTTGACGATTCCAGACATTAAGGACGACCTGGCCGAACACACGGACTATTATTTCAATGAAAATGTTGGTTCTGTCGACTCAGCCAACACTATCTGGGAGGCCTATAAGACAGTAATTAAGGGGCGTGCACGGGCATTAAAGGTCGGCTATATTGGGAACCAGAATTCTCAATTGACTCAACTAGAAAGCAACTTACTCCACCTAGAAACAGTGCATAATACCTCACCTACTGACACTACGGCCCAGGATCTCCGAAATAAACAGCTAGAATACAATGCTCTTGCTCGGGAAAAAACTCAGGCTAGACTCCTCCGCACACGCCATAGAGTGTACGAATTGGGTGAGCGAGCCGGGAAAATGCTGGCGTGGTTGGAGCGAAGAGATCAGGCGGCCAGATGGGTCCCCGAACTACTACTTGAGGACGGGACACAAGTAACTGATCCGCAAGAGGTGGCAGAAGCGTTTGCGGATCACCTAGAGGCAGTATATTCCTCCAAAATCACCACCTCCTCTGACGATTCACGTCAGCTTTTGGAGGAAATGCCCCTACCCACAATCTCAGATAGTGATAGAGAAGCCTTAGACGCGGACATAACGGCAGAGGAAATTTGCAAAGCCATATTTGCTGTTAACTCCGGGAAGGCAATGGGACCCAACGGGGTTCCCATCGAATTCCTTAAGGGCATGGCCATTAAAATAGCCCCACATCTCAAGAATATGTATAACGAGAGCCTAGAACAAGGTGTTCTTCCTTTGGATCAGAGACTGGCGTCTATCGCTGTCATACATAAACCTGGTAAATCGACGACCAACTGCAGCTCATATAGACCCATCTCTTTAATAAGCTCAGAAGCCAAGGTACTTGCCAAACTTCTTGCGACACGCCTGATCACACTTCTCCCCTCCCTAGTCCATGATGATCAATCAGGTTTTATACCGAGCCGTAATACAGCCTTAAACATCCGTCGAGTCCATAACGTCCTGAGCCGACAACCTTATCTACAAGAAGACGCGGTTATATTGTCATTAGATGCCGCCATGGCGTTCGACTCAATAGAGTGGCCTTACTTATTTGAGGTCCTGGCGAAGTTCGGCTTCGGTCCTCGATTTCGACAGTGGGTGGCATTGTTATACACCGCACTGCTGGCCCAAGTTAGAGTAAATAACCATACGTCGCGTACGTTTAGACTGCAGAGAGGGACCAGACAGGGTTGTCCCCTCTCCTGTTTGCATTGACTTTGGAGCCACTCGCACACTGGATTAGAAGTGCTGTGTCGATACGGGGCATGCGATGGAGTGAAGATAGAGAGGATAAAATCTCGTTATATGCGGACGATATATTGATTTACTTGGCGTCCCCAAGAGCTTCACTTAATAGCCTCCTCAATGTCATAATTAACTTTGGTAAGTACTCTGGGTACACTATTAACTGGTCTAAATCAGTACTATATGTTTTACACGGCCCTCCACCCAAACTACCACGTGGGTATGAAATTGATGTGACCACCGAAGGTTTTAAATACTTGGGAATCTATATTACATCTGATTCCAAAATATTCTATGAGCGTAATCTTATGGGCCCCCTCCGGCGGCTACAGGAGGATGTAAAACATTGGAGAACGCTGCCTCTGTCCCTCCTGGGACAAGCAGCCTTATTTAAAATGCTCGCACTCCCTAGATTTTTATACGTGCTCCAGAATTGCCCATTCCCTATTGCTGACACCTATTTCACAGCTATAGAGGGAGAAATTAGTACTTTGCTATGCGATGGGAAAACGCCTCGCATAGCTTTCCGCAAATTGACAAAGGGGTGGTACGATGGCGGGATTGCCCTCCCTGACCTGCGCTTATACTATTGGGCCACACAATTAGTGGCAATAAACCACTGGATCCACGGCTCCCCGTTCAATCCGGCCTTCCACCTGGAGAGCTACCAAACTGGGAGAGAGGGCTATTTGGGTGCCCTCTATAGTAAGACCCGACGGGGCCGATACCTAGGACCTATGTCGCAGACGGTGGCCATTTGGCACCAAGCAACTAAACGTCTGGGATGGGCAGACAAACTCACAAAAGCTACACCGCTTTGGTCCACACAGAGGCTGGGACAACTCTGCCACCACGTGGGCTTCGATAAATGGGACACTATTGGCATAACGAATATTGGCGACCTGATACACAAGGGCAAACTCCTCACCTTTAAAGAGCTGCAGACCAAACATAACCTTGAATCGGGGGAAATTTTTCGATACTTGCAGATCAGGCACGCACTTCAGACCAATATCCCCGACATGTCCTCCATACCAGACTCTTCTCCCCTAGAGGACCGTCTACTCTCTGAACCGCTCCTAACAAAAGCTGTATCTTGTACGTATCGCAAGCTCTGTAATAACTTACCTGATCCCTTACAGACCCTCCGGGACCAATGGCAGGGAGACGTAGGGCCCATAGACGACGAGGACTGGCAAGCTGCGCTGATGTCCTCTAGGGAGACGGCGATAAATCATCGCTTCCGTCTTATCCAACTGAAAATCCTCCATCGCTCATATCTCTCAGGGGTACTTCTTGCCAAGATAGGCAGCAGGGCAACCACACTCTGTCTTAGAAACTGTGGTCAAGATGGCACCTTTTATCATGTCCTCTGGGACTGCCCGATATACACCCCTTATGGAATAATGCGACCAAAAAAATGAGGGACACGTTAGGTAAACAAGTCAATCTGACACCACCATTGGGAATCCTGAACATATGGGAGGCCACTGATTTGACGGAAACAGAACAATGGGTGGCATTGGGATATCTATTAGTAAAGAGAGCTATTGCGCGGTTCTGGGGTTCCAGCACACTGCCTTTAACAGTGGGATGGATGGCGGAAATGGACCGTTGCATGATAGCAGAGAAGGAGGTCTACAAAATGCGGGGCTGCCCCAAGAATGGGATCGGAAATGGGGGGGATGGAACGAGTTTAGAGGCAATATTTGTACATCACCAACAGATGATATGGCAATGCGCAGGAAAACTGAACAGTAAAACCACTGGTTGCTTACAATGTATAATACGTGATTGTGTATACACTGTACCTTTTTATAGACATGTACTATGATTTTATAATGAGGACTCTGTGACTTGATTTAATAAAAAGTTTAATAAAAAAAAATTAAAAAAAATAAAAACAGCCAGTCGTCGATATAGGGGAAGACTGGAACCCCTGATCTGCGCAGATGAGCTGCGACCACCGCCATCACTTTCGTGAACACCCGAGGGGCGCTGGTAAGGCCAAAGGGGAGCACGGTAAACTGAAAATGCTCGCGGCCTACCGTGAACCGTAGGTAACGCCTGTGGGCTGGCAGGACGGAGATCTGAAAATAAGCATCCTGCAAGTCCAAAGCTACCATCCAGTCTCCAGGGTCGAGGGCAGGCAGGACCTGAGCTAATGTCAACATTTTGAACTTCTCCTTCCGGAGGAAGCGGTTGACGTCCCTGAGATCCAAGATAGGACGCAGGCCTTTGTCCTTCTTGGGTACCAGGAAGTAGTGGGAATAACAACCACAACCTACTCTGGCATAGGGACTTGCTTGATAGCTCCCTTGGCCAAGAGAGCCGGAACTTCCTGACGGAGAAGGGCCAAGTGATCCTCCGGCATGCGATGGAGTGTTGGTGGCATGGAGGGAGGGGTTGTCTCGAAGGGGAAGGAGTAGCCCCTTCGGACTATCTGCAAAACCCACCTGTCCGACGTGATGTTGTGCCAGTGGGGGAGGTGATGGCGGATCCTGCTGCCCACTGGCGAATGGTGGCCCTGAAAGGTCGGACTAGGAAGGTATGAAGGCAGCTGCAGGGGGGGCATTGGTAGTGTGGCCCGCCCTCTGGCCCCCAGACCCACGACGCTGGGTCCCACGTTCCCAGCCGCACAGAGGCTGGGTGGCATGTGCAGCCCTGTGGCCCTGGGTGCAACGTGGTGGGGCACCCCTTCCGTGGCCACAAAAGGGGCGAAAGGCAGACTGCATGGGGAGAGAAGTCGCTGCAAGGCCCAAGGACCTGGCCGTAGCTCTAGAGTCCTGAAGAGCTTGAGCGCGGTCTGTCTTGTCGCCAAACAGGCGACGGCCATCAAAGGGCATGTCCAAAAGGGTAGATTGGACATCCCCAGAGAAGCCAGAGGTTCTCAGCCAGGCGTAGCGTCTCGGAGCTACTGACGTGGTAATCGTCCTACCCAGCGAGTTGGCAGTATCCAGTCCACACCGGATGGTGAACTTTGCTGCGTCTCGACCCTCAGCAACAGCGCAGGCAAGCACGACCCGGGCTTCCTCCGGGCACTGTGGCAGCACTTGCGCAACCGTGTCCCACACTGAATGTGTGTAACAGCCCAAGAGGCATGCAGTGTTCACCGACCGCAGTCCTAAGCTGGCAGAAGAAAACATCATCTTCCCAAGATGGTCCAGCTTCTTGGATTCCCTATATTGAGGAGCTGTAGGGAAAGCGCTTCCTTTCGAAGATGAGGCTTGGATCACCAAGCTCTCGGGGGTAGGGTGTTGGGAGAGGAAAAGTGGGTTGCCCGGTGCCGGGCGGAGGAGTCAGGCGATCATCCTATCCACATGAGCCCCTGTGCTGGGCTTGGACCAGGAGCCCAGAAGGACGTCAGTGAGGGCCTCATTGAAAGGCAGCAAGGGCTCCGAAGAGGCTGCTGCCGGCTGAAGCACCTCAGTCAGGAGGTTAGTCCTGACCGCCACCTTAGGAAGCTCAAGGTCTAAGGCCTCAGCCGCCCTATGCAAGACCACAGCGTAGGAAGCTCCCTCCTCTGTAGCCACGGTAGGGGGAGAAAGCATACCAAGGTCTGGGGAAGTATCCAGACCACTGGCATCACCCAACTCCTCTCTCCAGTCCGACTCTTCAAGCTGGTCTGCCAGAGGGTCAACAGACCCCTCCCATTCCTCCTCACCCTCCTCTGGCCGCCACTCAGGGCGATAAGGAACGCCAGGGAAGAACAGCGGTACAAAAGTACCCTCCGGCGCCAGTACTGGCGTCGGTCGACGCCGGTCCGGCTCCATGTCCAAATCGAGGGGGAGGCCCGGGTCGACGCCAGCCGGGGACGCAACCGGCGTCGGAGGTGGCGGAGGCATCTTCAGAGGGATTGTGCCGGGGAAGGTACTGTGAGGTCGACCGGCAGCGATCCGGATCCAGGCCTGGATCCTTAGGGGCCCTGAGGCGCCGAGGCTGGAGCTGCCGGCATCGAAGGCCTAGAGCCCCCAGTTGAGTCCGCGGGGCCCGAAGGCGCGCCGGCGGAGTCGGGCTGCCCAAAAATGGAATGGAGGGCTTGGTAAAAGGCACAAAGCTGGGCAGGGGACGCTCCGGCTCCCGGGAAGCGAGGGAGACTCGGAGACGTCCCAGCAGGCTCAAAGGGCGGAGCCGGAGGACGACGATCCTCCGCGTCCCGTGTCGGTCGATGGACGGGGAGAAGGCAAAGAGCGACGATGCTTCTTCGCCTTCTTCTTGTGCTTCGACTTACCCAATGACGAAGACTTTGATGAGGAATGATGGTGGTGGCTCCGCGACCGGTCCCGCGACCTTCCTCTTGACTGGGACCTCGAGCGGCGCGGAGCCGACTGCCGGGCCTCCAGAAGCTTTCGGGACCGCTCCCGCAAAGACTTCGGGTTCATGGCCCGACAGTCGGAGCACGACTTCGGGTCGTGGTCGCCCTCCAAGCACCAGAGGTACACGAGGTGCGGATCCGTGACAGACATCAGCTTGTGACAGGAGTCACAATGCTTGAAGCCGGTCCGACGATGGGACATCCCTACGTGCACCAGGAGTCAAACGACTCAAAAAAGATGTCGACAAAAGTCGAAAAAGTTCTAGTCAAAAAGTGACTAAGGGAACCACTCTCTACGGATCTGCGCTGGCTGGCACGGAAAAAGAAAGAACTGACGTCAGCGCGCAGGGGTGGCGTCTAAGTAGATACCGCAACGTCATCCCGGCGATCGCGATGCCGACGACGAACGCGGAGTCGACCGATGTCACCTACCGACGCACAGGGGTACTGCTGAGAAAAAATTCTCCCGATCCAGTCTGACGCCTGGGGGTAATTCTAAGGTACAATACAATACAAAACAATACATCAGCATTTATAGAGCGCAACAGCTACCTCAAACAGAGGTGTCCCGGAATCTATAACTAATAGTCTCTTTCAGATATGAAAAATTTTATCGGCTAAATCCGCTCTGCAACAATATATTCACCTTTGGTTTTATGATTGCATTTAATATAAAAAGTGTCATGTTATTATCTGTAATAAATATGGCCCAAGATGTTTTTCTCAAACCACTAAAGATTGTCTTGGGTCGTGTCAATATGTGTTCCTTGCTCTGAGGCCTTGTCTTCTCGCTCGGTCCCTGTCCTATTATTGCAGATTCTGTGCAGTGAACAGGATGGTAAATTGTTCCACTTGCAAATGGCTACTGCTGTGGAGTCACAACTCACGCCAGTACTTGTGTTAGTTAGGAAAGATGAAATATTATTTGAATGTTGATAAAGTCTGATGAGTCTGTCGGAGGTTTCTTCAGAAGCACAATTTACAAGTGGTATTTTAAGAGAGACAGTCACTAAATTGGATGTCTACGAAACCTGAATTCAGTTTCTAAAGGCAGTGGTGATCATTGTGAGTAAAGTAAGCTCAATGAATGCATGGGCTGGGAAGATGTTGTAATCCTTCCCACAACACACAAGTGAAACATGAACACGGATGGCCAAGGAACACCAAGTTTATTAAGCGATCTCCCTAGTGCAGACCTTTGTGGAGTAGCCAGCCCAGCAACTGCAACACATTCTAAACCTAACACCCAGCTGTTGGAAAGATTCCAACACTGAGGAATTCAACATTCTGGGGTGATGTAAGAACATTACGTATATTCCTTTTATGTGGAACCTAAACTAAGTAAAAGGGTCAGGAACAAAATGGGGCAACAATAAATTTGTGACAACGTAAATACATGAAAGATAATAACTGCAGTGACTACAGTGTGCTATATACATACGCACAAATGAAACAAACAACAAATAGAGGCAGCGTACATTGATAGGTGCAGTGGTGATTGTACATTGGATAACTGTATATTACATTATTTCCACAGCAGACTGATACATAGAGCAGCTTCAGAGAAGAACCCGCATTATACACAAACAAACTCTTTATATTTCACTGTCAATCGAATCTCGCTTCTACACCAACAACTTTCATGCTCTACATGCTCCTTTCTTACCATGTTGTTGGAAACTTCCCTTCCTTCATCCAACATACTTTTTTTCCATCTTGTACCGTCATCCAATTCCACTTAATTTCTTACTACTTCCTTCACAACCTTGGACTCAGAAAATGTAGATCTACCTTTGCGGACACACCATTGCAACTTAACCTTCACTTTCTGCCTCATCGACACCAGAAAATTCTTTGAGCTAAACTTTTAATCAAAATTTCTTTTACACGATTCCTCTTTGAGCCACAACTCTTTTTCTTAATTTTGGCTTTATCAATATCAATCTTCTCATCACTCACATGCATGGGAACAGCCAGCTTGGGTTTCCTCCTTTTCAATAATTCCAAAAGTGATTGACCAGTTGTGCACTGCACACTAGTCCTTTACGACCACATTATTTGCATCACATGGTCCACAATATTCTTACCACTTGATGCTCTCCTTAATTAGCAGTTTCCCTCTCCACAAGACCAATGGCCCTGGGTTGTGTGTCTCAGCTCTACAATGAATTATATTACTTTGTGAAACATACTCATTTGCTTTTGCTGAGCGGAACTGTGTACTATTGTCGGTCACCATTTTATTATTTTACTTGTCACCTCTCCTACAAACTCCAACTCAAGCCACTTGGAGTATTAATCCACCATCACGAGAACAAATCTATTATGAGTCCCAATGACATCCAAGGGACCCATAATATCCATGGCTAGCCTGACCCACAGTCTCAGGGGATAATTAACTGGTTAAATACATGTTGTGTGCATTTCGTCACAATTGTTGCATAACGAACACTCAACAATTTTTCCCACATCTTTATCCATACAAGGCCACCACACCAACTCTTTCATTCTGCTTTTGGTTTTACTTCTGTCTAAGTTACCATGATGACCAAATCTGCTACTCTGCTTCTCGCCAAGACAGGAGGGATCAACTGTGTACCGTCTCTCTCGTCCCATACATCCTCACTGAGTTTATCTTTAGCATTCATGTAACCTTGCCAACCATCAAGATGGGATGGCCAGCCCTCCTTGATCCATTTACACAATGATTTTAACTCAACATCATTCATAACAGCATCCTTCCATTCTTTGGTCGATATGGTTTTCGTATCTATGAAATCCACGGATGCAATCCATCCATATTCTTCCAAATTATCACCAGACTTATTACATGAATTATATACCCTGGTCCTCAACAAGGCACTTGCAAATACATTCTTGTTCCCAAAAGCATACTGCATAGCAGAATTATATTCCTCGAGATCGCTAACCACCTAGAGATTCTTGGTGAAACTACAGCAGACCATCTTGTAGACAACAAAATAATTAATGGCTTATGATCAGTTCTTACAATGACTGGTAGGCCCCATATGTATATTATAAAATGACTAGTGGCCCAGAAAACCACCAACGCTTCTCTTTCAATGACCGAATAATACTGTTCAGAAGTTGATAATGAACATGAAGCATAGGCAATTACTATTTCTTCACCATATTGCACTTGTGACAAAACAGCACCCAAACCATAGACACTAGCATCAGATGTAATTATTGTCTTACATGACAATTTAAAACTGCCTAAATTGAATGCGTTAAAGATTTCTTGTTTTATGTTGATGAATTCTAGTTGACAGGACTTGCACCATTAAAGGTTTAAAAGAGGCTGACCTCGCTAAGGTCCATTAAGGTATTGTTTTTTAGATGGGTGAATACCAGGACAGGGGTGGTAACATACAACATGTGTGGGTGAATTGATAGATGTACCATTTTTTCAGCATGTGGTGAAAGGTTATGTCAGTTATCACTTGATTGGTGGTAGAAAACTGGGCACAGGTGTAGCGTGTTTAATTAAAGTTCACAAAACCTATGGGATGCTGTCACAATGACTGAATGAGTTCATCAATGTCATTTCAGATGTCATCATTGACGTCATCAATGGTGTGTTTAACATGCCATGAGTAATGTAATACCGGAGGTTAAAGCAGTGCATGACTGTTGAATTTAGTGTTTTCTTTGTTTTTTAAGTGTTAGTTTTTATCTCTTTTTTTTTACATAAATATTCTTCTCATATTCCCCCTTCCCTATCTTTCTTTGCCTGCCTGTGGGTCAGATGTCTAGAGCCAGCCACCCTCCACACATTACCACCGCAGCCAAAAGGATTCTTGAATGTTAAGAAATACCACTCTACCTCAGAGGAGCTTCTGTAAAGCACACATTTGCCCCTTTCAATTCTGTTCTCTGGGTCCCTCTTTTCCATCGCTCTCCTGTCCCTTCACCACACCACTTTGAGGCAACCTTATACCCACGTCATGTAGATCACCTCCAGGCATTTTAGTCCAATGCACTTAGCTTGCTTCAGCTTGTGGGCAGCGACTCACAATGGGGAAAGCAAAACTACAAACTGCACAGTCCTAAGGGCTGTTCTTGGATATAAATTTGAATCATTGTCCAGACGAAACTAGCCCTTTCTGCCCGTGTACAGCAAAGCGGCCTCCTGTCACATTTGCAATTGGCGGTAGCCCCAGGCCATCAGAGTGACCTTCAGCCAGATCCAGTATTTCAAAACAACAGTGAGCATTGATTGGAGAAAAGTCACCCATGTGGCAAGAAACCAGTTGACAGACTGACAGCTTTGTATAAACTGGAAGTGAGTCAAAGTACCTGCAGTGTTTGCTTGTACTCCACGCAGACACCCCAGTGCACAGAAAGCACCTTTACAGGTAAAGACTACGGAGAAAAAAGGAATTTCTTATTTTGTTCCGCTTTAAATCTAGATGAAATATTTTAATTATCATCATTGTTCTGCTTCCTTTTTAACTCTCTGCTCACCTCACGCATGAGGGGCACATTTATCCAGTCACAGCTTTCTAGCCACAAGTACTTTGGATTATGGGACCTGAAGCCGGCATTTTCCCATCATCAAAATGGGACTGCGAATCGCAGGATAAATAATAAATAATTCCTATTTGTAAAGCGTGAACATATCACCCCCTTAATGGTTTCAAGGCGCTGGGGGCCGTCGGGGAGATTAAGTGAGCTACCGCCCAGAGTCACGATGCTGAGCTGCCGCCGGCGATCAAACTGTGAGCCCCGCACTCCGGAGTCAGACGATCTGGCAGCTGCACCTCACCTCTCCCCATGCGGACGCTGAGTGCTGTTGCAAAACAGTTGGGGCCGAATGAAAGTGACCTTCATGACACAGGGCCAGGGGTGGTAGGGGCCACCATTGTTTATCTCCAGCAGGTTGGGGCCTGACGGCGGGGCCTCACTGTTGCTATGGGCTCGAGATACTAGGAAGGTAAGGGAAGAAGTGTCAAGATGCCCTTACCTCGTGCACCTAGCTCTACTGATGGTCTAAGTGGACTGCAGAGGTCAACACCCCTGACAAAGCAGCATCAGCCGCCCACTCACTCCTTTAAATATAGACACATGCTCCTCCGCCCACACAGGTGAGATTGATCGACAAGTGCCCATACCTGAGGAGAGACTTCTTCACAAACCAGTACTGGATTGAAATCTACTGGGAATATTCAACTATATTAGAGGGAAATAGGAGGAGACTTTGGATGCCTGGATGTTTACTCAACTATAGGGCTTAATGTGTCCATCAAGTAGTGCTCCCACCTAGCAAGAAGCTGGAAAGTTAAGTTCAGCCATTAATGCCTGGTTGGCCCTCAAGTGAGATTATGAAATAAATCACTTTTGATACCCTTATGTTAAAAATTCCTGAGACCTCTGATGTCAAGCAAGCGCAAAGACAGTACGATGCAACAAACACACACACACACGTAAAGCTATCAAGGACAGCATAGTAAAGATCTTCTCTAAATGAGGCGGGGACGACAGATGGAGCCCCTGAGCTGCATTTTCCGTTACTGGAAACAGGTAAAGCAGAGAGAAACTTGCATGGCCATAAATATCAATTTGTTGCAACACCACTCAAATAAAATAGGTGACCACATGGCTGGAGTGGAAGAACAGATCAGCTTTGGAGGATAGCTCCACCGAGCTCACCAGGACGCTGTCTAAGATACAACAGCTGGTGAATAATCATGACCTCAAAATGGCAGATCCAGGAGGAAAATTTAAGACTTGATAGTTTAGCCGAACAAGTGGAACCAGGGACGTTGCAGACCGCCGACACAAAAATAAAGCCGCCTGGTGCAGCTCAAAGTATGAAAATGATATGGCTGCAGCGTTACAGCAACAAAGTGAAGCGTTTGACTTTTGCAAAACAACAGAAAGATATGCTCTACAATAGGAACAGGATCTCTCTCTATCCCAACTTTATGCTTGAGAAAAAGAGACGATAGATGGTCACTGAGGTGAAACGTATTCTTGGAGAAGAAGATGGCATATGCACTTCTACCGCCGCCAAGCAGTAAACCTCCACGGTCACAGACACTTTTTTCATTTCCAAGAGAAGGCGCTGAAGTTCACTGACCTCCTGGGTTCTTGGAGCAGTTAGACATGTGCTGGGGTTGCTTGTGTTGCCTTCTGGAGTGGGTCTTGCTATGGTGAGGGTCAGTACTGATTTGCATAAGGTGGACCACTGTCTACAGTGGCACATTTGGCAAAAAACGATGGATTGGAATGCTAGCTAGAGGAACCGCCAGTAGTTAGACTATTTGCAAGCATTCAAACCATCACCTTTTGTGTGTTTGTCTAGGCATGTACAAACCACATCTGTGAGTGTAGGGAGGGGTCCGGATATAATGCTGTCATGACACAAGTGCCGTTGGGTGGTTAGGCACTCAATCATGGGCAAGTATTTATTTTACTTAGGTTTCTTTTTAGATCTTTCTTGTGTGGTTTTACATTGGATTACAGTGCCCACCTACTGTCCATTACACCCCTTTGTGGAGGGGATAGGAAAATTATTATCACCACTTGACCTACCACATGCTTAAAAGACTGAGGAGTCGCCAGTGGTCACTGGTGTAATGATCACTAATGTTTATATGATGTTTAATTTGTATGAAATGAAAAAAAGGAGATAGGAACAATGCTTAATTTGAGCCAGTGGTTTCCGGTGCTCGGCAGCAGCACTTAATTGTCTGATAGTCCACCACATGGTGGCGCTGTCTATCTAATTTTGAGATGAGCACAACTGCATTGTTTATTAAGTTAATATACATTAAAAATGAATAATACCTGTCGCTCATGCCATTATTATAGCTTCAGGTGGCCTGGAATAGTCTAAATTGTCACACTTATAGAGTGCAATGGTTAGTAGTGGTGTTGGTACTGTCATTGGCAGCGCTGGCAGGGGCAATGGGTGGTGCAAGCTGCAGTGGCTCTCTGAGAAGGGCCCTGGCACTTAATTTTTTATAAATTAAGCACTGGAAAGAAGCAAAAAACAAACAAAAAACCCTCTAGCAGCCTGTTTTTGCAATCTTTGCAGCCTGGCGGCTTGTTTTTTGGGAAGCTCTGTGTAGAAAGCATTACAAATAGTCCAGACAAATTAACACTAGGTCTTTCCTTGGCTCCACTGGGTGGATGGTTTGGAGACAGAATTTTCAAGTTCATGGAATGTGGAATGCAGCAGCCTCACCCAGAGCATTGATTTCAGCCACAACCTTGAGTATTACAGTGAAAAATTGCTCCTATGTATTTTATCCTATTGGATGAGGCTTCAAGCAGTCCCAGGCTTTTGTATCCTGCAAAAGAAAGCACTATAGTGATTTCCGCTCGAAAAGGAACAATCTCTGTCTTTGGTTCATTGAACAACAAACTTCCCTTCATCGAGTGATACACAGGCTGTAAGTACCTAGTGATGCTAGAATGGCTGCACGTGCAGTATTAAGACAGATGTAAATCTGGGCATCGGAGCAGATATTTTTTTTAAATTTCTTGTAATCAGTGTTGGTACGTTCTTGCAGCTTTTCAGTGATATCCATTTGCTCAATCTCAAATGAACGAGGGATTATTGTGCCTAGCACCAGGATACCATTTTTGTAGACGGTTTGCACTCTGTGAATATGTAGAATATTAGATGGGTAGCAGAGCATAACGGGAATGCTTTTTTACCCAGGAGTTCTGAGTATCATAGACAACAAGAGCAAAACTGGAGTTCTCTAGTATGTCACTCAGAAACCGGAGTTAAAAAGACATCACTTTCACTTTTTACAAATCTATAATTTGATGTTATATATGGCCCCCAAAAATCCTATGTTACTGCTTTCAAGTGCCATATAGCAGCGTATAATAACACGGCCTTTCCCCCACAAAATGTACGAAAAAATAAAAGCTGGCTCCAGCCCCTGATCCCCACCACCCTCTGCCTCTCCCTCTTTCCCTGAAACTGTAATCTGCTTTTCGTTGGCGCGGAGAGGCAGGGTTGGACTCACCGGCTCCAAGAAAGCCTTGTCAGAGAAACCTAGAATTCGTTTTTGACGTAGCCACAGTGTGAAACAAAGTTGCTGCCTCATAGCTGTGAATAACCAGGCTTAGAATCCGGCATTCACTACAGTGCATCTCACTGAGACCCATACATAACAAAAAATAAATATATAAAGGTCCAAGCAGGATTCGAACCAGCAATCTTAAGATTGCAGGCACGTTTCTGCGGCAAGCCCAGTAGGCCATTCTGCGGTCGTGGCTTGCACGGCGTGCATTAAGTTGAAGGAATCATCACCAAAGAGCAGCGACCTGGATTCTATCTGGGTGCCTCGGCCCCTTTCCTATTGGATATTCGCCTTCTCCTTTATCAGAAGTAATACATTATGGGTGTCATTGCCTGGCGGGCTCTGGGCCAATCAGATCTTCCACGGCCACATCATCAATTACAGATGTTGGGGTGCCTGACACTTGACAAATGAGTCATCATAATGCGCAGTCCTTGGTGCAGAATCCAGACTTCTGAAATGAGTTGGGCAGCAGCCAGGGTAGAACCGGGGACTAGGTAGGTGATGCGGGAGTGGGGTGTGTTAGATGGGCCGGGGGTCTTCATTGTCACTTTCTTTGAATCCGTAAGTCAGCTCCTTGCTGGCAAAAGCCACCACCGAGTTAAAGGGACATCCAATGTCGAGGGAAAACACTTCCGTTTACCCAGTCCTGCATCTCTAACAATCACCAACAAAAGGCATTCCGGAAAGTTGCTTTGTTTGATGATGTCAGCTGGGGTTTTGAAATTGTGACATCACTCACTGGATGGACCCTTCAGGAGTGAGACTAACTATGTCACTCTGAAATTAACGCAGTCACCCTGAAATCAACGGAGTTGCCCTAACTGACAAGAGAGCTCACACACTTCCCTGCCCTGGGGTGAATTTAATGTGTGTAAGTGTTGCTGGTGAAAGCAACCGAATAGACATCACAAGGAATTTAAACCCTGCACAACAGTGCTCGCTTCTTTTTTAGACACTTACTTGTGATCATCAGACCTACCCACAGTTAATGCCAATTTAATCCATGGCCTCTCTGGAGAGACTGCCGAGGGAGTGCCCTCTTTGGGCAAACTGTAAAAGCGAATGTGTGGTAAATAGGGCGTGGAGGTGCAACGCTCGGCGGAGAGGAGCGGAAGTTGTGAACGCATCCCGGGGAGAGCAGGTTCTACCTATATGCACGGAGTCACAGATAAGCTAGTTGAACTTGCTGGTGAGTGGGGGCAGGGGGCACGATTTATCATAGGGCGAAAAGTGACA
The DNA here is from genome assembly GCA_963921515.1 of Calotriton arnoldi. Classification (NCBI taxonomy): domain Eukaryota; kingdom Metazoa; phylum Chordata; class Amphibia; order Caudata; family Salamandridae; genus Calotriton; species Calotriton arnoldi. Next base: position 1,002,712 of record CAWUFW010002645.1, read on the forward strand.
CATGGTAGTGGCACTAACGGATACTGACGAGGCCCTCATTCCTAGATGGTTTGGCTCACCGCATGTTTTACACACATCCACTCACGTGGTGTTTCTGACTCCACATGAGTGGATAATGTGGAAGCAACAGAAACGAGCTAATAAAGGGGCTTTTTGGCTGCGCCTCACTTATTTTTTAATACCAAGTTAAACATAAGTTTAATTATTATTTTTAAATCATGTAAATGTATCCAATCTAGGTAAAAGTCCTTAAACCTAGTAAAGTACAGTGTGAAATATATTTGGAGAAAACCTTGTTTTTTTGTATTCCACTCAGTTTTGTTGCAGGTGAGAGGTCCCAAAGATGCTGGGAATTTGCGGGAAATCGTAGAAACCTGGGCAGAAGTGTGAAAACAGGAGTAGAGAAAGCTCCTGCTTCTAAGGTCCATGAATGATGCTTCCGATGTGCGAGCAAATCAAACTCACCAGCACAGGAGCGCTCGAAGTTGTGGTGCGGGAGACACAGTAGCACCCCCCAAAATAACTTAGAGTGAGCAATAAAGAGGCCTTTACATTTTATGTGCATCTTTTTGCTTTGCGATCAATGACAGAGTCCAAGTGACAGGCAATTACTTTGGACAATTGCTGCTCATTACATGGAGATTGGGGTTTACTTTTCCTTCTCTGTCTGTAACGTGAATTAATTTTGTAAACCAAGTGACAATGTTGGTGGGTAGACAGAGCGGGAAAGGGTAGGATGTCAAATTGCAAAAAAAATGAAAAATCTCAAGAAGTGAAGGATGACAGAGGTTTTGTGGATAGACAGAAAAAACAACAGCAACAAGCGTCCCACAGCGCAGCCAGGTTCCCAATTAAATGAACAGGATTCTTCGTGAAACGTTCCAAAGGGGAATTCAGTGGCATAAATGCATTCTAGGCTAGCATCATATACGCGCCCAAGGGCAAAAGGTCATAGCACAAATGTTTTCTAACACACAACTAAAAGTACTGCTTGTAAGTGAATTAGACAAGGATTGAAAAATATATCATAAGTTCAAATGAAACACTTTTTAAAAAATTCTAATGTGGAAACAAAGGGCCTGATTACTGTCGCACTCAAGCTGGCGGTGGCCCGTCCACTGCATTACGACTTTAAAAGTCATTGCGGCGGAAGACCACCGGCTGCGTCAGGGAACAGTTGCTCCCTGGCGGCGGCGGAGCTGCGCCACAATGTAACAAGCTCAACGGGACTGGCGCTGAGCATATTACGAGTTCTGCCACCGCCAGCCATTTCATGACGGGAGCCCTGCCATGAAAAGGCTGGCAGTGGAGGAACATGCAACCCCTATCATGGGGATACATTCGGGGGGGCACATTCTGTATTCCCCCAAAGTTCCAGCACAGCATGGACATCACCGTCCATTCCGTGCTGCAACTTTTTTGCCGTTCCCATAGTGGTGCCTGTATTCCAGGCGGGAAAGGCTAAGAATCATCTGCCTTACACGAGTTCAACTCGTAATAAGGCGGGCGCTCCTTGCACGGCTTTGGCGCAGCTGTGCCGGCAAAGTCGTAATCAGGCCCAAAGATTTTATAGGAATAAAACAGACAAGACACTAGTGTGACGTAAAAATATTAAATATGCACAGAACCATGATTTCCAATAATTATCATTTGTGTACCATATAGGTTTAGCAGTAAAGGTGCATGTCTGGTGCAGTGGCGCTGGAACAATTTTCAGAGTGGGGGGTGCTGCCATTAATGTAACATCACTGAAGTCCTAGGGATTATGAAAAATCCAAGCGTCACACAAAAAACAAGTGTGGCAAATGTCCCACGCACATTCAGCAGGAGAGTGGTACGGTTGTGGTTTGTAGCCTGTGGTGCATTTTTGGATCACTGGTGAGGTAGTACGCTGTCATTTACATAAAACACATTTCCTGTTGAAATGGCCACTAATTTTGCATAGACATGCAATTTTACTGGTAAAACTATACAGCGCCCAAACTATGATGTGTGTAAATCAGATTTCAGCGAATATTTATCATTTGCACCAAGTAAAGAGCCATGATTTGCTCCTATTAAAATCTTTGCTTCCTTCACACTTCAGAATTAGAAAAAAATTTGCTTCGTTTGTGCTTTCCTAATTGCTGATATATTTTGAAATATGTGTACAGTTCACTTACAGGTACTAAAATGTTGTTCTGTATTAGAAAGACAATGACCTCTTACAGCCCTTTCTTTCGCCTCCTGCACCTCAGCATGATTGTGAACTAGGTCACTTTAACAAAATCCTCTCACTTTGTAATCAGAGAAATAAAAGTGAACACCAGTTTCCAGATAAGCAGGGATTTGTCAGAAGACAAAGCCTGACATTTGACCTTTGTATTTGAACATGCAGAAAATGTGACATAATAAAAACAAAATGTAAAGGCATCTTTATTGCTCATTCACCTCCTGAACTCCAGCATGGTTAATTTTAGGGATGCTGCAGCCTTCCCTCCCTGCCTACTTCCAGCGCCTATGATCTGGTCCCAATTTAGTGCCAATTTCTGTAACTGACACTTTTGCCATATATTTGGGATGATGTGCTCTTCACCTCTGGAGACACACTTCAACACAACTCAGCTTCTGAATGGGCGTGGCTCTTTTGCATAACTTTTTTTGTACCCTTGGATTTTTTGCAATCCTTTTGACTTCAGAGATGTAACATTGATGGCGGGACCCCCATTCCGAACATTGTTCTACCATCATGCACCACACAGCACAATACATTCTTTATACGTGACTGTTATTAAGATGGCCTCTAAATCCTGCCTCCTGCGTGCCGGACCAGTGAAGGGTGAACTTCGGCGAATAACAAAGCTGCGAGAGGCTCTTAAAGACGTACCTGCCCACAACAGCGAGGAGGCTAAGAAGGGAAAAAACGAGTTTCTTCAAATGCTCTTACAGAGACTTACCCGGTTAGATGATTCTCAGTGAAATGTGAGTGAGCTCGAGTATGACATTGAACGTTGTGTAATTATGCTCCCGTCATCACAAAGCTGGTGGAATATTAATGTGCTTCGACTGCAAAGCTATTGAGCTTTGGGCAGGTATAAACTGGCGGAAAGCAGTAACAAGCATTGGCAGAGCTTTGCCTACGTGAGCTAATTGCTTTGTCAATGTTTTTATCCATGTTGCACAGCGACAACGAGGGGTGGGTGGGGACAAGCAACAACGCGGGACGGGTGGGGACAAGCAACAATGCAGGACGGGTGGGTGGATGGGGACAAGCAACAACGCGGGACGGGTGGGGACAAGCAACAATGCAGGACGGGTGGGTGGATGGGGACAAGCAACAACGCGGGACGGGTAGGCGGGTGGGGACAAGCAACAACTCGGGACAGGTGGGGGCGACCAACAACACAGGACGGGAGGGCGGGTGGGGGAGACCAAAACGCGGGACAGGAGGGCGGGTGGGGGCGACCACAAACGTGGGACGGGAATGCGGGTGAGTGCGACCAACAACGCGGGGCGGGTAGGTGGGAGGGGGCGACAAACAACACGGGCGGGTGGGTGGGAGGGGGCGACCAACAACGCGGGGTGGGTGGGAGGGGGCTACCGACAACGCGGGGCGGGTGGGTGGGAGGGGCTACCAACAACGCGGGGCGGGTGGGTGGGAGGGGCTACCAACAACGCGGGGCGGGTGGGTGGGAGGGGGCTACCAACAACGCGGGGCGGGTGGGTGGGAGGGGGCTACCAACAACGCGGGGCGGGTGGGTGGGAGGGGGCGACCAACAACGCGGGACGGGTGGGTGGGAGGGGCGACCAACAACGCGGGACGGGTGGGTGGGAGGGGGCGACCAACAACGCGGGACAGGTGGGTGGGAGGGGGCGACCAACAACACGGGATATGCGACCAACAACGCGGGACGGGTGGGTGGGAGGGGGCGACCAACAACGCGGGACGGGTGGGTGGGAGGGGGCGACCAACAACGCAGGACGGGTGGGTGGGAGGGGGCGACCAACAACGCGGGATGGGTGGGAGGGGGCGATCAACAATGCCCGACGCGTGGGTTGGGGCGATCAACAACGCAGGACCGGTGGGTGGGTTGGGGCGATCAACAACGCAGGACAGGTGGGTGGGAGGGGGCGATCAACAACACGGGACGAATATGACGCATTACATCGCAAAGCAATACCACGCATGCCATTACAACGCGGGTATTACTACGCGATGTCAATTACAACGACTACCATTACAACGCAAAATTTTACCACGACTATGCCTTTACCACACATGCCTTTGCGTTGAAATGGCATGCGTGGTAAAGTCATACTCATGGTAAACGTTTGCAAGGTAAGTGACTCCACCCTACCCTACCCTAAACTCTAATGTAGTACCACTGCACGACCCTCCCCGACCCCCAGTCCTCTCCCTACAATAACACTACACTACCATGCACGACCCCCGACACTACCCTAAATCCTAAAACACTACCCCTACACTACACAAACACCACAACGCTAAACCCTAAAACACTACCCCCAGCACGACCCTCACCCTACCCCCAGTCCGATCCCTACACACAAACACTACTCTGCACGACCCCCGACACTACCCTAACACCTAAAACACTACCCTACACTACACAAACACCACAACACTACCCTAAACCCTAAAACACTACCCCCGCACGACCCCCAGTACGGCCCCTACACTATAACACTACCCTGCACGACCCCCCCGACACTACCCTAAACCCAAAAACACTACCCTACACTACACAAACACCACAACACTACCCTAAACCCTAAAACACTACCCTGCACGAGCCCCCCGACACTACCCTAAATCCTAAAACACAACCCTACACTACACAAACATTACAACACTACTTCGACACTACCCTAAACCCTAAAAAAATAACCCCCACCCCAAGCACAATCCCCCTTACCTCTCTCTTCTCGTGGTTCCTCTCTCCTGGTTCCAGCGTCGTCTGAGGGGCGGTGCACGTCGTTGTGAGGAAACGGAACAGCCTCAGTTTCCTCCCAACGATGTGGATAGCCATTACATCGCATGCGTTGTAAAAGCGCATGCGATGTAATGGTATGCGTAGTAATGGCTACGCGCTGTTACATCGCATGCGTTGGGTAGGTGGGAGGGGGCGATCAACAACGAGGGATGGTGGGTGGGAGGGGGCGACCAACAACGCGGGATGGGTGGGTGGGAGGGGGCGACCAACAACGCGGGACGGTTGGGTGGGAGGGGGCGACCAACAATGCGGGACGGGTGGGTGGGAGGGGGTGACCAACAATGCGGGACGGGTGGGTGGGAGGGGGTGACCAACAACGCGGGATGAGTGGGAGGGGCGACATGGGTGGGAGGGGCGATCAACAATGCCGGACGCGTGGGATGGGGCGATCAACAACGCAGGACGGGTGGGTGGGAGGGGGCGATCAACAACGCAGGACGGGAAGGAGGGGGCGATCAACAAGGCAGGATGGGTAGGAGGGGGCGATCAACAACGCAGGACGGGTGGGTGGGAGGGGCGATCAACAACGCAGGACGGGTGGGTGGGAGGGGGCGACCAACAGTGCGGCAAGGTGGGTGGGAGGGGGCGACCAACAGTGCGGGATGGGTGGGTGGGAGGGGGCGACCAACAGTGCGGGATGGGTGGGTGGGAGGGGGCGACCAACAGTGCGGGATGGGTGGGTGGGAGGGGGTGACCAACAACGCGGGACTGGTGGGTGGGAGGGGCGACCAACAACGCGGGACAGGTAGGTGGGAGGGGGTGACCAACAACGCGGGACGGGTGGGTGGGAGGGGTGACCAACAACGCAGGACGGGTGGGTGGGAGGAGGGGACCAACAACGCGGGATGGGTGGGTGAGAGGGGTGATCAACAACATGTGACGGGTGGGTGGGAGGGGGGTCAACAACGCAGGACAGGTGGGTGGGAGGAGGCAGTCAACAACGCAGGACGGGTGGGAGGGGGCAGTCAACAACGCAGGACGGGTGGGTGGGAGGGGGCAGTCAACAACGCAGGACGGGTGGGTGGGAGGGGCAGTCAACAACGGGGGACGGGTGGGAGGGGGCAGTCAACAACGCAGGACGGGTGGGTGGGAGGGAGGGGGCAGTCAACAATGCGGGACGGGTGGGTGGGAGGGGGCAGTCAACAACGCAGGACGGGTGGGTGGGAGGGGGCAGTCAACAACGCGGGATGGGTGGGTGGGAGGGGCGATCAACAACGTGTGACAGTTGGATGAGAGGGGCGATCAACAACATGTGACGGGTGGGTGGGAGGGGCGGTCAACAACGCGGGATGGGTAGATGGGAGGGGGTGGTCAACAACGCAGGATGGGTGGGAGGGGGCAGTCAACAACGCAGGATGGGTGGGAGGGGGCAGTCAACAACGCAGAGTGGGTGGGAGGGGGCAGTCAACGCAGGACGGGTGGGTGGACGGGTGGGTGGGAGGGGGCAGTCAACAACGCAGGACGGGTGGGTGGGAGGGGGCAGTCAACAACGCGGGACGGGTGGGTGGGAGGGGGCAGTCAACAACGCGGGACGGGTGGGTGGGAGGGGGCAGTCAACAACGCGGGACGGGTGGGTGGGAGGGGCAGACAACAACGCGGGACGGGTGGGTGGGAGGGGACGGTCAACAACGCGGGACGGGTGGGTGGGAGGGGACGGTCAACAACGTGGGACGGGTGGGAGGGGATGGTCAACAACGTGGGACGGGTGGGTGGGTGGGTGGGTGGAAGGCAGGGAGGGGACGACCAACAATGCAGGACGGGTGGGTAGGAGGGAGTGGGTGACCAACAACGTGGGACGGGTGGGTGGGAGGGAGGGAAGGGACAACTAACAATGCGGTATGGTAGGGTGGGTGGGAGGGGGCGACCAACAACGCAGGACGGGTGGGTGGGAGGGAGTGGGCGACCAACAATGCAGGACGGGTGGGTGGGAGGGAGGGGGCGACTAACAATGCAGGACGGGTGGGAGGGAGGGGGCGACTAACAATGCAGGACGGGTGGGAGGGAGGGGCGACCAACAATGCAGGACGGGTGGGAGGGAGGGGTCGACCAACAATGCAGGACGGGTGGGAGGGAGGGGGCGACCAACAATGCAGGACGGGTGGGAGGGAGGGGTCGACCAACAATGCAGGACGGGTGGGAGGGAGGGGTCGACCAACAATGCAGGACGGGTAGGAGGGAGGGGGCGACTAACAATGCAGGGCAGGTGGGTGGGAGGGGGCGACTAACAATGCAGGGCGGGTGGGTGGGAGGGGGCGACCAACAATGCAGGGCGGGTGGGTGGGAGGGGCGACCAACAATGCAGGGTGGGTGGGTGGGAGGGGGCGACAAACAATGCAGGGCGGGTGGGAGGGGGCGACCAACAATGCAGGGCGGGTGGGAGCGACCAACAAAATGGGACGGGTGGGTGGGAGGGGCCAAGAAAGTGAGTGGCAAGCAAGAAAGTGGGACGGGTGGGCTGGAGGGGGAAAGCAAGAAAGTGGGACGGGTGGGCGGGAGGGGGCAAGCAAGAAAGTGGGATGGGTGGGCGGGAGGGGGCAAGCAAGAAAGTGGGACGGGTGGGCAGGAGGGGACAAGCAAGAAAGTGGGATGGGTGGGCGGGAATTGGCAAGCAAGAAAGTGGGACGGGTGGGCGGAAGGGGGCAAACAAGAAAGTGGGACGGGTGGGCAGGAGGGGCAAGCAAGAAAATGGGACATGTGGGCGGGAGGGGGCAAGCAAGAAAATGGGACAGGTGGGCGGGAGGGGGCAAGCAAGAAAATGGGAGGGGTGGGCTGGAGGGGGCAAGCAAGAAAATGGGACGGGTGGGCGGGAGGGGGCAAGCAAGAAAGTGGGACGGGTGGGAGGGAGGGGCTAGCAAGAAAGTGGGACAGGTGGGCGGGAGGGGGAAAGCAAGAAAGTGGGACAGGTGGGCGGGAGGGGGCAAGCAAGAAAGTGGGACAGGTGGGCGGGAGGGGGCAAGCAAGAAAGTGGGACAGGTGGGCGGGAGGGGGCAAGCAAGAAAGTGGGATGGGTGGGCGGGAGGGGGCAAGCAAGAAAGTGGGATGGTGGGCGGGAGGGGGCAAGCAAGAAAGTGAGACAGGTGGACGGGAGGGGGCAAGCAAGAAAGTGAGACAGGTGGACGGGAGGGGGCAAGAAAGTGGGACGGGTGGGCGGAAGGGGGCAAGAAAGTGGGACGGGTGGGTGGGACGGGTGGGAGGGGGCAAGAAAGTGGGACGGGTGGGAGGGGTCAAAAAAGTGGGACGGGTGCGCAGGAGGGGGCAAGCAAGAAAGTGGGACGGGTAGGCGGGAGGGCGCAAGCAAGAAGTGGGACAGGTGGGCGGGAGGGCGCAAGCAAGCAAGTGGGACGGGTGGGTGGGAGGGGGCAAGCAAGAAAGTGGGACGGGTGGGTGGGAGGGGGCAAGCAAGAAAGTGGGACGGGTGGGTGGGAGGGGGCAAGCAAGAAAGTGGGACGGGTGGGAGGGAGGGGGCAAGCAAGAAAGTGGGACGGGTGTGCAGGAGGGGGCAAGAAAGTGGGACGGGTGGGCGGGAGGGGTAAAAAAGTGGGACGGGTGGACGGGAGGGGACAAGAAAGTGGGACGGGTGGGCGGGAGGGGACAAGAAAGTGGGACGGGAGGGGACAAGAAAGTGGGACGGGTGGGCGGGAGGGGACAAGAAAGTGGGACGGGTGGGCGGGGGGCCAAGCAAGAAAGTGGGACGGGTGGGTGGGAGTGGCCAAGCAAGAAAGTGGGACGAGTGGGCGGGAGTGGCCAAGCAAGTAAGTTGGACGGGTGGGCAGAAGGGGGCAAGCAAGAAAGTGGGACGGGTGGGCGGGAGGGGGCAAGCAAGAAAGTGGGGCAGGTGGGCGGGAGGGGCAAGCAAGAAAGTGGGACGGGTGGGCGGGAGGGGCAAGCAAGAAAGTGGGACGGGTGGGCGGGAGGGGCAAGCAAGAAAGTGGGGCGGGAGGGGGCAAGCAAAAAGTGGGACGGGTGGGCGGGAGGGGCAAGCAAAAAGTGGGACGGGTGGGCGGGAGGGGCAAGCAAGAAAGTGGGACGGGTGGGCGGGAGGGGGCAAGCAAGAAAGTGGGATGGGTGGGCGGGAGGGGGCAAGCAAGAAAGTGGGACGGGTGGGCGGGAGGGGGCAAGCAAGAAAGTGGGACGGGTGGGCGGGAGGGGGCAAGCAAGAAAGTGGGACGGGTGGGCGGGAGGGGGCAAGCAAGAAAGTGGGGCGGGAGGGGGCAAGCAAAAAAGTGGGACGGGTGGGCGGGAGGGGGCAAGCAAAAAAGTGGGACGGGTGGGCGGGAGGGGGCAAGCAAGAAAGTGGGACGGGTGGGCGGGAGGGGGCAAGCAAGAAAGTGGGATGGGTGGGCGGGAGGGGGCAAGCAAGAAAGTGGGACGGGTGGGCGGGAGGGGGCAAGCAAGAAAGTGGGACGGGTGGGCGGGAGGGGGCAAGCAAGAAAGTGGGACGGGTGGGCGGGAGGGGCAGGCAAGAAAAGGAGACAGGTGGGCGGGAGAGGGCAAGCAAGAAAATGAGACGGGTGGGCGGGAGAGGGCAAGCAAGAAAATGAGACGGGTGGGCGGGAGGGGGCAAGCAAGAAAATGGGACGGGTGGGTGGGAGGGGGCAAGCAAGAAAGTGGGACGGGTGGGCGGGAGGGGGCAAGCAAGAAAATGGGACCGGTGGGTGGGAGGGGCAAGCAAGAAAATGGGACGGGTGGGCGGGAGGGGGCAAGCAACAAAGTGGTACGGGTGGGCGGGAGGGGCAAGCAACAAAGTGGTACGGGTGGGCGGGAGGGGGCAAGCAACAAAGTGGGATGGGTGGGCTGGAGGGGGCAAGCAAGAAAGTGGGACGGGTGGGCGGGAGGGGGCAAGCAAGAAAGTGGGACGGGTGGGCGGGAGGGGGCAAGCAAGAAAGTGGGACGGGTGGGCGGGAGGGGGCAAGCAAGAAAGTGGGACGGGTGGGCAGGAGGGGGCAAGCAAGAAAATGGGATGGGTGGGCTGGAGGGGGCAAGCAAGAAAATGAGACAGGTGGGCGGGAGGGGCAGGGCACGAGTCCTGGGTACATGCGGGTCCACCCACTATTTTCACAGGGTGGACGTCGTCCCCCCTGCCAAGAAGTTGGGCCCCACAGAAATATCTTGAACTTGTCCCGGTGTAAGACACCGGGACACGTTCAGCAGCGCCTGTACGTTGTCTGCTTTCCATTCCCAGCAGCAACGTGCAGGCAGCAAGGGGCCTTTTCTTTCCACCTCCAGGTGTGTCACAGATAAAGGCAGGAGTTAAATAGCCATCAGGCCTCCTTTTGATCTAGTATCGGATCGGAGGCGGCCTGGCACCTTACCCTTAAATGCAAGGGAGAAGAAACAAAAGCACAGTGCTTATCTCTTCACAAGTACTTAAGAGATGCATTCTTTTTACTTTGTTCAGTCTCTGCATACAAGTACATGCACGGTAAGAATGTCAGACGGGTTGGTCTGCCCCAATATTTACACAAATAATTTAAATAGCAGTATTTCATTTCTTTTGTAGCGCTACTCATCCCAATGCAGTATTAGAGCGCTTTACATAACATACACATTATCCATTCAAAATAAATCATGTAAGTGTGCAAATCAATGTTCAAGATGTGTTACTTGAGATATTCAGGGTTGCAAGGTGTAGGAGTCAAATTCCCTTCATAGCTCACTGTGCTCTACTAGAAGGATTACAATTTGTGAACTGCAAGTAACAAAAGTATCTCTGTGTTCAAAGCAGTAATCCACTTGCCTATCTATACAAAATAAAAATCTGCGAGCTGCATGTTAAATGATGTGCTTTGCAGGAGACAACTTTTGTTTTTTTTTTAAAACATATTTATTGCATTTTCAGTTGGCATATGTTATAATATACACATATCAGAGCACTATTGCATAATTAAGTAGTACATTTATGCTCACAACATTGTATAAGATGCACACCATGTGTGTTTCGTTATCATGAATAATAAACCCGAAGAGGGTAGCAACAAAATAGAGGTTCAACAATCCCCAAACGCCCTGTCCCCTCCCCGCCAAGCACATTGGGTGATTGTTTTGCAGGAGACAACTTAATCTTCTTACTATTTTGATTCAAATTTAGGACTACACAAAACACAGATCTCTCCAACAAATGAGTAAACCTCCAGAGTTATCTCACTATTATTATTATTCCCTGAGATTTACTGGGCACCTCTGCAGCAGATGCCTTAACCCCATAAAATATATTAAAAATGCAGACTTTGCAACCAATTAAGCAGAACAGATCTACTACCATGCTTTTCCTTGTTGCTAATTTAGTTATGGCAGGCTTTAAAAAATATATATTAGTTGAGGCCTAGATTTTGCGTCAGGATGGCACCACTTTTTTGGCACAACCCCGACTCCCAATCTCATTTGTCAAATATCATAAAGCACTTAAATGTACTTATGATACACCTGATAAACATATGTGTGAGATCTTAGTATCTGATGTCACTTCTTCTGATGTCACTTCCTGTGATGCAGCGTGGAATGTCACACGTCGTGACGTCATGTGCAGTGATGGCACACGTCATGATGTCACGTGCATACTGCCTAACTTGGTCAGTCCCCCCACTTCTTTTTATAGGACTTGTGCCCTGGGGAGGGGGCAAACAAGAAAATGAGACGGGTGGGCGGGAGGGGACAAACAAGAAAATGAGACGGGTGGGCGGGAGGGGACAAACAAGAAAATGAGACGGGTGGGCGGGAGGGGACAAACAAGAAAATGAGACGGGTGGGCGAGAGGGGACAAGCAAGAAAATGGGACGGTTGGGCGGGAGGGGGTAAGCAAAGAATTGGGACAGTGGGTGGGAGGGGGCAAGCAATAACAGAGGCACATGAAGGAGACAGGCAACACCACTGAGATGGGAGGGAGAGCTCGATGGCCAAGCAACAATACAGAAAGGAATGGAGGGGACAAGCAACAACACAGAGAGGGATGGAAATAGAAGTACATGAGGGAGCTGGCCTGGAACACATGTACTCTTATGGAGTGCTTCAGCTATAAGAAAGAAGTAGCTTCTAAAGCGCGAGCAGGGGAAGGACACAAATACTTGACCATGTTTCAGGGAAGGGACAAACACATGAAGAGGAAGTGAAGACGACACGCAATGACCAAAGAGATGCAAGGAAATGAGAGTAAAAATGAAGTCAACCAACGGTGTGGAATGGGTGGGCTCTAGGCCCACTTTAAGTTAACAAAATGACTGGCAAGTGATCGTGCATGCTGCGTCTCAGACAAGATCAAAAGATGCAGAGAAACTACAGTTCAAATAACAGTTTTTCCACACTTTTCTGCTTTTCCCCCACACTAGTGCTGCATTTTATATCTTAATTCATTCGTCCTCTCCTTCAAAGCGGTCATGGTTTATATATGAGGAAAAAGTGTGATGCACCACTGGGCTGCCATGGCACATCACTCCATATCAAACTCGTCTCCAGAGAGCTCACACAGTGGACTCGCAGGCAGGCATGGAGTTCTGGGATATGTGTTGCTGTAGGATACATTTGTATTATTTATTTTGTAGAGCAATCATTGAGTACTGCTTTAACCCCATAGCTGCAGAGGCTTCACCTTCCCCAGCACTGAGCCCTATATTTATGATGTTTGGGGCACTTCACGCGTAAATCCTTCAGAACGTTTTTTTCCCCACAAAAGGTATCCAGACCAAATTTGCATCCTTTTTTCCCCCCACATCTTTGGCATTCTAAAGGTAGCCAAGGTTTGTGAATTGCTCTGGAGAGAAGCAAGAAAAAAGCCAAAGTATAGCAAAAATAAATTGTGGCTAGGGTTTTCTTGGGGGAAAGTGATGTGCATAAAATCATATTTTTTGCAAATGGCACCAACAAAAGGTTTGTCGTGCAAAGATGATCATCTCAGTATTCCGGAACACCAGACTTTGAAAAGAATAACAATTTTTACCAGTTTTTGCATTTTTCTAACTAGTAGTACATTTTGCCTATTTTTTGTGGTTTCAACCTACTTACAGTTTGTAATGGAAACAGACATGAAACCCATAGGTGAATCCAGAACTATAAACATTTTTGAAAACTAGACAAAATTCCAAATTCAGCAAGGGGACATTTTTGTGGATTGCTTATGACTTTCCCAATGAAGCTAATCACTGAAATAAAAAAACAAGTAAAAACGTTGGAAAAATAGCAATTAGTGACATTTTCATATGCAATGTTTTGCTCCAGTGGCCATTTTACAAAAGTAACATACCATTACATCCCCCAGACCGTTCTGGTTGCACGGATATATTGTGTTTGCTGACTGTCCAAGAACACACAAAGCCCACAGCCAACAATGGAGCTGTAGATAATGAGGTAAAGTAAAATCTAATGAATAAAAAATTGGTATGAAGGAAACCTATGTACATCTGCAATGTGCACAAGATACTCAGTTTAGGAATACTGATTACTTACATGCCTCTGAAGTTAGGGTTACACGTGCAATCGTTATTCAGAAGGCATTTTGCAAAATGTGTTCTTTTCTTGCACATTGGCTTCCTTTTGGAAGTAAAAAAGGGACATTGACCCAATTGGTAATAATAAATGCTCTATTCTGTGTTACCACACTACTCCAGATAAAAACAGTACCCCACTTGTGTGTGTGGCCCATCACAGATGAAAGGAAAGGACACAAAATGAAACTCTGGGACATCAAATTTTTGCCATGAAAAATAACCCTTTTTAGGTCGAGCCTCGAGTAGCGCGCAAGCGCTGCTTAGAGGCGAAGACTTAATGTAAGCGAGTTTGAAAAGCAGTCCAACAAACGCTCGTGCGTCGTGGCTGGCCTTTTTGAGATGGGTACGCGCGGCAAACATATGTTTCCAATTATCGTGCCCAGACGCGGGCGCGATAAGTGGAAACACATGTCTGCCACGCAAGGCCAGCCACGACGCACGAGCGTTTTTGGGACTAATTTGCAGGCTGCCGCGCTCGCTCGCCCCCGCTCCTCCGTGCTTATTTTTCTAGCTTTGCACCATCTGGCATCTGGAGTGTCGCTTCCTCTTGTAAACGAAACTACAGTTAACACGAAGAGAGAAAAGGAGCAGCCTAAAATTGTCGCGATGCTTGTTTAATCCCTTGTTTTAAATAATTGTGAACATACTGTAACTATTAGCGCTGTGCCCATTTCACGATCACCACTCTTTATGTTTTACTTTCATTCTCATGTCGTGTTACTTGTTGGGCTGCATCTCCCTTTGGGGTGCCCTCCCTGGCGCTGTCTCGAGTTCACACCAACATGACCAGAACTTTCCATTTGGGTACCTTCTCCCCGGCTCACTGATCCCTCACACGGCTGGCTGCGCTATCACACAGAGGAACTTTAAAGCCATTATTAAAACGCAGGCATGTGCTCACTATTCACTGTGCTCCTGTCCCCACAAAATATTCGCATGCATGCAGCGCTCCTCTCGCCGCAAAATGTCTGAGACTTAAGGGTTCCGACAACAAAAAACAACATCTCTCCCTCAGCACAATAGGCGACCGGCAGACCTGCAGAACTCGCTCCTTCGGGACAACCAGGACTTTGACCCTATTTTTGTTGCTCCTTCTAAAACCTCAGGCTGCAACTCGATCCACGTCTGGGTGAGTGGCCGCATGCAGGAAGGGAGGTTTGTGGCTCTTTCTGCGCCTCTGAGCATCTAAACTTACTTCCAGGCGGCACACTTTTATGGTGCAAGTTGTGCGGTATACACAAGGCGCACATACTATTTTCAGTTTGTTTGTGCTGTGAAATCAGTGCACCCTCCGTGTTCCTGTAGTGTCTGTTTTGCATCTTTTCTGTGGTTCACATTTTCTCACTTTTCTACTTCTTGCTGTGTTTATTTATCTTTTGATTTATAGGGTGTGAAATACTCACACAACCTTGTTGGTTTTGTATAACTTTCGGGTTGATGGTGTTCTTTGTAAATGTCCCTGCAGTGGAATTTTCTGGTGTGTTTTTGGCTACAGCCGGCCCACCAAAGGGGCCCTGGTTTTGCATCCAGAGCCTGTTTTGGTGTAGAAAACACAAGCAGACCCACACCAGGCCGTCATAAATCCAAAATAAGTGCATGCCTGAGTTTTCAGAGGGGTGCTTTCCCTGAGCGAGCGTCACCCTTTCCCTCGCAGTGTTTCGCAGTGTTTCGCAGTGGTAGAGAGACCAGTATGTTTGTGTGTGTAAAATATGTATTGTTCCTGCTAACTAGACAGTTTTTGTTAGTGCTCCGTGTCTGTTGTCCCACATGGACACTGCCATCTCTCCCCCACATACCCACTTCTCCTCTCATCTCTCTCACACTCCCACTAGGGACTACCTGTCTCCTCCTTATACTGCCTACTCAAACATGCTGCCATCCTCTACCTCCTCATGCTGTGCACTAGTCCACCTCTCGCCTCCCCCTCTGCATGCCCCGTCCACTTGTTCCTCTATGTCTCTCTCTCATACTCTTTCTTACCCATCTCGCTTTTTCATGCACTATTCCCGCCTCTCTCTTGTGGTTAACTTCAGGTCTTCAAGCACAGTTTCTTTTACATAACGTTTCAAAGTTTTTGTCCCTCAAACCCACTTTCTCCTCCTCTTCTTAGGGTGTCTTCTGCATACACAAAACCTCCCTTTTCATGCGTCTGCTCTCCCCTTCGTTCTAGCTGTCTCACACACTATTTCTGCTCCTCTGTCTCAAGTTCAATAATTGCTTCCTACGCAAACTACCTATCCCTCTCATTCTTCCTTTCTGCCTATTCTCTGCAGCTCTCACCACTATTTTGTCACCATGCCACATAATTCCACTACACAAATACACTACACAACACACAATTCGACAACTCCAATACAACCCACATAATTCCTCTCCACATCGCATACATCCACTACACTCCAAAAAAAACACATAGGTTAAAACATTATCATTTACAACAGCAATAGCTCTAATTCTTACAAATATGAGACCTATTGCATTGCAAATGCCTGTTAAGTGTAGCAATTCAAAACCGTTCATGTTACCTATGATATTTAGAAAAACTGATTGATATACTTCTAGAGGAATCATTTAACTTTGTGGGGTTTGGTCCTAGAAGCAAATGCTGCTTCACATCTTGAAATAAGAGAATCTCGCTGCAACCATATTCGTTTATTGTACCATCTCACCAGTTTTGTGGCTCTCAAGTAGTAGATAAACGTCGGATTTTGGATATTTTTAAATAAACAAGGCTTCCTCTAAGTTTAATCGAGTTTGCTTCAGTTCTCTAGGTTTTGTCCACTCCTTCACAGTGATAGCTGCAATAGGATTCAGGAAACCTGTGGTATCCTGCAATGTATCACGGTCTTCCCTTCCCTAAGATTATTTCAAGACCTCTTCTTTGCCTACTTGACTGGCAGTATCGTGAGGACCATTATTAGCTGCTCCCTACAAAAGGTACAATTTCGGCAGGACCTCGAAACATCATACATATAGCACTACTCAGAAAGCTGAGCCCGGACACCTCCTATCCTGGAAATCAAGATCAGTTGCAAAAAGGACAATTTATGTTTCAACTAAATGAAAAACAAGCATTGGCATAGCCAATAGGTCTCGCTTTGGGACCTTATAAGTGTTTAGCTATGCAACAGTTGATGCTGTTGCACCAAGGATATTGTGCTGGTTAACTAAACACTTATAAGGTCCCAAAGCGAGACCTATTGGCTATGCCAATGCTTGTTGGTGATGTGGGTAGCGAGAGACTATGACCTCAGGGTCGACCGTCATCTTCGGTAACCTACCAAACCCAGACATTTTTTATAACTATCCCCCAGGGAGTTCAAGGTGGTCTGACCTAAATTGATCCTCTACATTTTCCTACCCACAATTGCTGAAAACTTCAAACATTGACTGCAATCGCATCAGTGGCTAAAAGTTTGTAGTTTCATCACATTTCTGTGAGTGAAAGTTGTGGAATCTGTCGGGATCCACAAAATTTCTACAACCCAGCATTCCTACCCTTCTCCTGATAAAAAAAATGTACTCGACTTGTGTTGGTCAGCTTAGTGCCTGCAACAGGAAAAGCCCAGCATTCACCTTCCCACTGTTGTGTCTGGCAGGCGGAGTCGAACAGCTCTGCCCTCCTCCACAAACAGAAATACTTGGTGTCTCGTGGGGTATATTCCTATTGGTGATCGCGCTCTGAGGGCAACTCCAAGCACGTATCCACTAGGGAAATTCAGCGCTGGAAAGGGGACATTGTCTCCTGTCCAGTGCTGCCAGTAGAATTGCCAGGGTAATGTACCATAATGTTACCTGGTAATGTGTTGATACTATGCTCTAACCTGAGCTAAAGGTCTGTAGCATTTCTATTGTAACAGTTATGCTCCTGGACTCTTACCAAGAAGCTGCTGTCTGGGATTGTTCTAATAAATGTAC
Source organism: Calotriton arnoldi (assembly GCA_963921515.1). Lineage (NCBI taxonomy): Eukaryota > Metazoa > Chordata > Amphibia > Caudata > Salamandridae > Calotriton > Calotriton arnoldi. The sequence continues at coordinate 1,020,101 of CAWUFW010002645.1, forward strand.
CTCTTCCACAGGATAACTTGTGTGAGCCTTCACGACAGATCTGGTGATGAGCTTACAGCCCCAGATATTGAACCTGCTCAAATCCTGCATGTTTCTATTCACTGAAACCTCTTCAGGTCCTACTGCATTATGTTCGACATTCAAAAAATGTGTGTTGCTGCATATAAACTTTGTCTAAGACTGCTGACCTGCGGAGGATCCGGGTACTCTCTTTGGCCTTATCTGACACCTTGCGGTACTTGTTATGAGAATCATACGCCTCGTGCTCTGGTTGAATCCGTTACATCAGTTTGCTGGTGCCATCAAACTGAGGGCAAGACATTTCTTCAGGTAAGATGTTCGCTAAGTTTCTCCAGGCCACTTACTACATCACCTCACCCTGGAAGACATGATGGTCGGCATACACCTCATCACAAAGGTCACATTGCAGGACCTATACGCGACCACCATCTTTATTTGAACACGATCTTCTCTCTGCATCGTTGCATTCAGTAAATATTCAATTTAGTGGGAAATTTACCATTATGAGTTTGATTATCCTTAATGCTAATAGTGAACTGAAGTATCCTACATGTAAGATGAGGATCTTTTTACTGTTGCCTGACCTTGCCACATCTACGTAGTGTCAAACATGGCATCTTGATTTGAATGACAGTGTTATATTTTTTGGTGCATTTTTAATAACATTCAACAAAAGCCACTAATCGGTTCCCTTATAACTGTATACCACGGTATGCGTGCTTCACAAACTCTCTCTTGAGTCCTCCACAGGCCTTTCTACCTGCTTCAGTAGAACCTAAGATGAGGTGACAAGAATAGAGGGAAGATTTTTCAAATTATATTTCAACATTAGTGAATATAAATCAAAAAGAATTTTCTCCTCTATGGAAAAAGAAAGTTTTACTACATTCTTTAGGACCTGAAGGTTTATGAATTTATAATCGAGTGAGAAAATACAGAAGAATGTGGTGTGTACAAAAATGCATCAAACGATTCAGATTCATACTTTATGACCACAGTTTTTGCAGCCATTGATACGTTCATTTGTTTCGAAAAAAAGCAGGGGTTCAATGAACTTGTTGAGGACTGTGTATCATCCCTAAAAAAACTCGCTATTGCATGTACATTTGGCAACGCCCATGACAGTCCCATTCGAGATCAGAATATTTGGCACATGAATAACCCTTGCCATCAGCAAAGTGTATGGCTGAACGGAGAGTCTGTTGGATGTTATTTGCAATCATCAAAAAGGCAGAATTATCTACAAGATGTACCAAAGTAGCCATGAATGCAGCGCACGTAAAGACCAAGCGTGCAAAGAGTTGTAGTTGTAAAAAAGAGCGGTCTGCATGGGAGAAACTTTTGAGCATGGAAGAAAAAACTTTTGACGAGAATACGAGAAATGATCCAGATTGAAAGATAACAAATTTGAATGCTATTGATGAGATAGCAAGGAACATTTTCTCATGAAAAGTTTTATCTGGCTGCTAAACCAGGTGGTCGAATTGTGCATTATGGCCCATTATGCTAAAGTTTGCATGAGGAAACAGTTTTCCTCTGAAATCAAACAGAATGTGGAAATCTCTAGTACAGAGTCTTCAGAATGTGAGAGTGGAAGTAGGAATAATTGTGTCTTAAATGTAGACTCTGTTTTGGAACTAAGTGTCAACACTAGGAGCAAACGGTGTGAGAGAAAACCCTTAGTGGGGTCAACCTAGTTCCTGACTCTGGTTCGCCTTACACTATTGTTGAGAAAAACATTTCGAAGGAAAAGTTTGACAGTGTAATGAGTAATGAGTTACTACTTGCAGAGATACATCCTGAAAGCTTCACGGGAGAAAATATTGCTGTGGTCAAACACAGGTCACTGACTTTTGAGTTTAAAGGGAGGAAGACCACAGGAAACATTTATGTAGCAGTAAAAGGACCATCAGTGGCGGGATGGATAGATCACCAGGCTTTGGGAATTACCTTAAATCTCAACAGCCTAGAGCATGTTCAACTAATCGAAATGAAGGCAATTTTACTAAGAACACAAAGGCAGAATTTACAAATGTTTTGAATGGTATAGTAGGTGAACTGAAGGGGTTTACAAATACATTCATACTTTAAAAGAATGCTTTGCTTTGCAGGTGTCACACAAAGTCAGTAATATTTCCTTAGCTGTTAGATGTGAAGTTTGAATGGAAGTGAACAAATTGTAAAAAGCAGGTATGACTGAGAGAGTGGAGCTGCTGAATGGATGGTGCCTTCGGTGGCACACAGGCGTTCCAGCGACAAGATTGCCGACCTTTGAAAGTTAAACAGTATTTTAATTTAATTAATACATTTTTGGTACATAAAATGAATGAATTACAGGCCACGACCAAGGGTGTTAAGTGGTTCACTATGTTTTATTTAATTTCTACTTATGACCAGGTCCTCCTACATCCAAAGAGCAAACAACTGACAGATTTGACTACACCGTTTAGTTGCTATCAATTCTTTCTCATATCCTTTGGGTTAGCATTTTTTCTGAGATTAATGTATAAAATTTTCAAAGAGATTGACAGTGTCATTTTCTTTCAAGATGACATTTTAATAATGGGAAATTATAGGCTTGAACATGAAAACAAGATTGAAGGAGGTGCTCGGGATTCTAAAGGAAAAGGGTTTAACTGCTGAATTTTCAAAATGTAAAATTGCCTTGGTGGATCCGTTGCAGCATAAACCTTCTGAAGTTTACGTAAATACAGGAGAAAGTACTATTGGCGGCCGATGCCAACATCAAACTACGAATACAAGTGACTGGCAGTTCTGCCCTTAACAATCTTGGCATACAAGTTGTTTACTTCAGTTGTGCTGTTTAATAACTAGAGATTTGTGACTCAATGTTTATGATAGAAACACTCTATGGCCCTCATTAGAAGTGGGTCGGGAGCAAGGTGCAATTATTAGCATCCAGTAAAAGCCAACTCCCAGGGTCCGAAATGTATCGGGTGCAATATATTGCACCTTTTTGGGGTTTTTGCGGAATACTATGCTTATTATTGTTCAGCTCACCAAGATCCGCATGTCACAGTAAATACTCTTTGCCCCCTTTACATTTCGTCATTTTGACCTGCCGGAAATGAACAAAAGGTGAGGACTTTATAGCACTTGGTAATTAGTGGGTGTGGTAAGTTCTACACAACTCCGAATTCCGCCCCCTGTGCAAATAGGAATTTGCGCAGGGTTCGAAAAACTACAACCCCCTCACAATTAGGGCCAATGAAGTGAAACATTAGTGATGAATACTGACTCACTGCTTTACTCTGAAAAGCCTACAGTTGAGTAGGTGAAGTTGATCTTTTTGGTTATTGAGAACGCCTACATATTTGATGAACTATTAATTAGCGTGTTTTTGGCTTATAGAAGAAAAAAGGAGGAATCTATAGGTACTGGAGGACAATGACTGAGAGAAGAGACAATGAGGTATAATAAGAAAACATTTGGTATGATAATGAGTATTAGTTTTAAGTTGATACATTTGTGTTTCCTTATTCTCCCTTTCGTATACCGTAGGAAAAACGTTTTTAAAGAAGCTAGGAGAAGAGAGTGAGTATCATGGTATGGTAATACTGGAAGACTGATTCGTTCCAGTATTCCAGAATCAAGGCATCTCATATAGCCATTTCAGGTGACTGGCTGACGGTTTCGCTTAGTGGACCACTGCAGCTTCTGCCACCCACCTTTTCTGTCAGTGCTACCAGTGCTGTCAGAGACGCGATACAATGATTATTTGTTTAGTGTAAAGTGCTAAATTGTTAAACTAATGTGTTCTGCTGAAAATAGGCAGACAGCACCACTATGTGGTGGGCTGTCATAAAATAATTACAGTGTTAAGAATTAAATGCCGGTACCAGGCACCGGCAAACACTGGCACAAATTAAGAACCGCATAACACACAGTTATCGGCTATGTATCCGCAATGTGCATGCGTGGCGGTACACTGGGACTGGGTGCAGGCCCTGTGATGAAGGCCCACTGTGAACAAACTTTGGCTTCTGCAAGGGCTTATACTCAGATCGAGGCTGGTTGCAGGACCTGCTAAAGGCCAGGCCCTGGGGTAAAACCTGAGGACATAGGGGTCAGCACAAGGCCTGGCCTAAGTGCAGGCCCTTCACTCAATCCGCCTCTGCATGCTTCCATCAGAGTATGTCTACAGGGTGCTGGGCACAAAGCCTTTCTGAAGGCCCAGCGCTGCACTCAACCCTCCTGCATATGGACAGCGGTAATTAGTTTGTCGGGGGGGGGGGCCAGGGGGGAAACGGGGGTGGGATCATGTATATCTTTACAAAAAACTCCTTATAAGGTTAGTGAAGGGACTTTATGGTTACGACATAAAACCTAAAAAAAATACCGAATTCACACATGTAAATCAGGACCCAGTGACCTCATACATGATGTCACAATTGATATCACAAATGATTTTAATCTCTCATAATTATATGGGTGCACAGTATCTCTGGTACCACTTTCCTTCCCGTTGAAGTGTCCGATTAATTGGTGGCCCCAGCCATGACCCTAACGATCAAATATCCAGTGAGTCATAAAGGCAGGCGGCCCTTTAGAATCTTTGTTCGAAGTATCAGCAGTGAGGCCAAGACTCGTATGGGCATGGAACGTACAGTAATTCTTTACATTCCAGAGTGTGTTTCAGACATTCTAGCTTTAAAACTACGTGTCTGGGTCCGAATCATTCCAATGACAAAGAATAAGAGAGTGAGAGGCAAGCATCACTGACTTTACACAGCAGACTTCTTTCACTCCTCTCATATCCGAACAGCACCTCCCTGGCGCCAAGAGACCTTTTTCTGCTGGATGGGCGCTGTACAAATAGCTGCTATGAACAACCTTACACTCAAAGGTCACAGCGCCCTCTTCATCCTAACACTCTTTACCCAAAGTCTCTTCTTTTACTGTCTTATTTGCTCTTCCTTTCAGATGTAATGTTCCCCCTTTATCCTTCTTGCGTTATATTTCTGTTACGACATATCCTCTCTATGTTTTGTTCTCATTTCTTCTCGTCTCACATCTTGTTTACACGTGAGCACTCCATTTCACTTTCTCTCTTTCTTGCTAATCTCGTCTATCTTCTCGCTCGCTCGGTTTTGCACCATCCTACATTATTCTGTCTTACTTCCTTTTCTTACCACTCTCACTTTTTCTTTCTATTTCATGTATCATTCTCCACCAACCGGACACTCTTCCTTCTCTACAAATCTGTATTTGACCCTTCTTTGCTGCTATTCTAGACCTATATTCTCCGTTCTATTTCTTTTAATTTCTTATTTCTCTCTACTGCTCATTCTCCTCTTGATATTTTGGTTATTCCCCCCTCGCTAGCTCTTAAAGTTTTTTTAATCTCTTCCCATGTCCCTCTCCTTCCTCTCTTTCCTCTCAGCCTCTCTCGTCGCTCCTCTCCACTCACCTTCCAATTCTGCTCCCCTTCTTTCTCTGCAGCGCTCCCACCCCTCGACTCCTGCGGAGCAGGCCTGGAATAAAAAGTCTTACTCGGGCCTTATTAATCCTTGGGAACGAGCTGCGATAAGCCGGCTTCGCTCCTCCGTGGAGGGTCTTTTATCTAAATTCATTTCGAAGAATTAATGGAGTCTGCAGAAAACATTTAATTCGGTTCGTTTAATTGTTTCCCTGCGATTTTACCCCATTGATTAATCGTAGCAGTTCCTATTTTCACTTCAAAAACTGTTTGCCGGACAACCAAATCTTTCAATCTTTCAAACAGCTACTCCCCGAAGGACCTTGTACTTAATGTAAATCACAGGGTGCGGCAGCGGCAGCGGCGCATATGAACCAGCGGAGTGAGATCTCGCCGCGAGTGAAATTCAGAGAGTGTGGTGTTCATCGTCAACGTGCGGGTCAGTGGCTTCAAGGCTGCACGGGGACAAAGGGCATGACCCTAAACTTTGGCAGTAGGAGGACTGGAGTGCACCACTGGTGTTTCCTCCCCTATTGCAATGTAGCGGTGTTCAATTTGTTAAAAAAATAATAATAGTAATTAAATTCCACCTCATGCCTCTCCGCTCCCGTCTCTGTATCTCACAGATTATTTTTTATCCCTGCGTCCCTTCTCACTGTTTTCGTATCTTTGTCCCCCTCCTTCTTTCTCTCGCTCAAAGTCTGATAATGAAAAGTAAGCCCCGGCCCCCAAAAATGAATGCAGGAACCACCGACTGCAACCATATTATTTTTAAAATAATTTTTATTATTTTCAATTTCGAACATAAAACAGAAACTGCAGATGTATAGAAAAAAAGGATTGATCAGGCAATGCATATAATACATTGGTTACAAATAATAATGTAGATTTAAATTGACAAGTAGGCATATGCATTAATAAATAGTTCAAAAACAAGTATATACAATAAATACAATCATGGTAGCAAATATATTGCACAATACAATGCAGAAGGGGGGACCGGGAGCTAATTGGAGAAGGGAGGTCCAGTACCGATGCTCACAACGAATAACGTGGAAATCACTAGGGGATTATTGTTCTTAATGGAGAAAGAAGGTGAGCAGCCTAGTCTGGTTGCTGAAAAGGATTCGTGAGTGAATGTAACTAACAGTGAAGGTTGGATACCAATAAAGGTGGGGGGAATTCCTCCTTTCGGAAAAAGTGCCCTCACACACACATGCGGGTGTCATGCTTCCTCATCGGGCGGGTGCTCCTCGTGGGGGTGGCGCTGCTGTCCCCCACGGGCCCCGCGAGAGGGCTCTTTGTTGGAGATCTTTTCAGGAGTGACGCCGCAGTTGTGCGTGCGGGTGTGTGGGTCTGAAAGCTATGTGAGTGAGTTAAAATTACCCCCTCGGTACCCAGAAATGGAACTTTATTCAGTGGTCCGGGTGGTAAGATTAAAAGCAAGGGATATGGAGGCCCTCTTTCAAACAAATATTGTAGAGGAGTGAGTATTATCTTGCTGCTCTCTTATCCGTGAGTGTAAGTGCAGGTGATAGTGAAGAATAGGAGAAGTGTGGCTCAATGGTTAGAGCGGCAGACCCTGATGCAGAGATCTGGCCCGGGACCAGGGTTCAATTCCCGCCTCGGCGGGTCTTGGGCTCAATTTCCTCGGACCTGATAATTCTCGCCTCGGTGCCTATTCTAATCATGGGTCCCACTCTGCAACTCTGGGCAATAGCTTGCTTAATCTCCACAACGGCCCCAACAGCGCTGGGATGCCTGGCTTCACCTTGGGGGTGCCCAGGAGTGGACATTTCACAGGGAAAAGCCAGGAAGGGTTCCACAGCGGTATGCGTACAGCGCCGGGACACCCCTTTGGGGGTATAAGTGCGCTTTACAAGTACAAATTTCATTTCATTTCATAGTGAGGTTAGGTCAACATGTTTCGTGCTAAAACTTGGTCCCTAGTGGATCCCGTTGCGCTTCTTCAGGACCGTGGTGTGATATAAGATAATAAAACTAGGAATCAGAGACGGCGACACTCTATATTCCTATTGTACCTAGAGTCAGGTTTTTAGGCACCAATGTGCCTATTTGAATGTCCGGTAGGCGTTCCAGGTTCCAACCTAGTGAGAAGAGAAAAAAGATAATAAAATAGTAACAGGGTAGCTTAGCTCATTCACTCGGAATGGAATGAAGGATGAGTTACTGGCATTTCCATTTGTGGATGCTACAAAGAGGCACGCTGGATCTAACATACCCCTTTCATCATTGACCAACACAATAGTGCGTGACATCGTTGCTGCCATAGTGTGATCTGTGCAGGTTCGCTTGTCACAGGACGGTGTGGCACCTCAACATGACAAAAAAATGTTGAGGGTGACACAATATATGCATGCAATACATTTTTCACGGACCCCATAGCATAAAGGGGACGTCTATATCATGTAGTAAATCAGGGAGTCTCAGCCATGGTGAGTGTGGCAGGCCATTACCTTTAAATTGTAAAAGTTACACTCGCAAGGGTGTGATACGAGTGCACTGAATTGCGGTGAAAACAAGTAAAGAGGGGAATGAGGACACACATGGAACGTGTAAAACAATGAATTGATTCATACCATTCAAACCTTCATGATCAACTAACCCCATCGAGCCCTAATAATGATTCGGATCCCCACACTGATTCGGACCTCCCAACAAACCTCCATGATCAACTAACCCCATCGATCCCTAATAATGATATCTCCAGGCAACCAGATAACGAGATCCCCATGCAACCAGACCTTACTTGCGGTCCTCCCCCTATAATAGAACAGAAACCTACACACACAACTAACTATCCCAATTCTGTTTGGATCGCACGATTCAATGAGTTAGCCATCGGCCTATCCCATCTCGAGGTAGAGATGCAAAATCTCTCAACCATCACCAAAGAACTCCTAAACACACACAGAGCCACTAGTGCCACCGTGAACCGAATCAGTCACCAAACTAGCAGATACATCGCCAAGAATTCACACCCTGAGGACACTAGATAGAGTAAGATACCTTCCCCCAACGACCCATCTCGTCCTAGGAGGGCAACTGCTGAACTATCTGACAATGACATAGATGACCTCCTCATATCCTATGCCAGTCCGACTGACAACAGTAAGTCTCGATGTGGCACTATCCAATCCATTCAAACCAACCCCTTCAGAGAACCCACTCACAACTACAGATCCATTAATAGAGAAAACCTCACAAATATCAACATAGTGCAAACTCTCTCCCAGTCGACTAGCAAGATGAAGTGTGCACTCATCAATTGCAGATCTGCTAGCAAATATGATCCTGACATTTAGGACCTCATCCTCGCGAATGATCTAGACATTATCGTCCTTACCGAAACATGGCTAAATAGTTCCTCCTCTCCCATCCTAGACCTACTGGTACCTCCTAGTCACAACTTAATCCGCCTAGACAGAAATGTGAAACCCGGTGGCGGGCTAGCCTGCATCTATCGAAACACAATCTCAGTCAATCAAGCAGACTCCATCTCTTTATCCTCCTGCGAATATCTCTGTATCAACATCTCCGATGACAAGCGCCTCACCAGCAAACTTCACATAATTTACCACCCCCGGGTGATAATCTGACGTTCATCGATGCGTTAATGGAAGTCATTACATCCAACGACAACTCACAAGTGCCACAGATTTTCCTGGGCGACTTCCATCTCCATTGGACCAACTCAAGCGACCATGGTGTAAGCTGTCTTACATCTTTTCTGTCAGATCAGGATCTGTCCCAATTCTGTGACAGTCCAACCCACAACAAGAGAGAGACATTAGACCTCATCATAGCGAAAACGAACACTGTATCATTAGAATCCATCACCCCATGTGACTGGACGGACCATTACAGCATTTTCTTCTCCATCAATATTGAGGTAATTCCAAAAAGGGGCCAACCCACAAAAACAAAACAATGGAAAAGGAATATACAAAATATAAACCCCATTGCCCTGGTAAACCGATGCAACTCCGCCCTGATCCCCACGACAGACATGGTTGACGTCCATGACCTCACAGTCTTTTACAATTCTACTATGCTTGAAATTCTTGACTCTACAGCGCCCCTCCAAGAAAAAAACGTTTCCTCCAAAATCTCCAAACCATGGTTCAATGAGAACCTGAACTCTGATCGGCGCAAGCTAAGATCAGCAGAGCGACTATGGAAATCAGCACCCTCCATTGATCACCTATATCACCTTAGAGTGCTGAGGAATTCATACAACAGGAAGAGGCTAAAGCAGACTTTTTCAAAACCCAGCTGAACCAAGCCATTAACCGCCCCAAGAAACTATTCGAAATCATCAATCAACAAGCGCGCAACACGCCTAACTCTATGAAACTAAGCGATTCGGCTACACCTAACTGCAATGAGTTTGCCAATTTCTTCCTAGAAAAGACAAAATCCACTGAACTCGACATCCAATCAAAGAAGGCCCTTCCACAAACTATTGCTCATGATACTAAATTTTACTCTCAGATCAAGGTCCATTTTAGTACTCCGAGGGAAATCCCAAAAAACAATGCCTCTTGGCACACCTCGCCCATCCCTGAACAAGAAATCTATAACACTCTTCTAGCGATTAACCCCTCCAATCACTTCTCTGACCCCTTACCTCCTTCTTTATTCAAAATGATAAAAACCTCTATTCTACCCCTATGGTCAAAGATTGTAAACGCCTCTCTGAGACAAGGCTCCATCCTGGACTGTCTTAAAGTAGGGCAGGTCACACCTATACTAAAGAAATCCGACTCCTCTCCTCAGATCTCAACAACTACCGCCCTATATCCAACATCCCCACTTTGGCGAAATTGCTGGAAAAATGTGTACAAATACAATTATGCAACCACATCGAGAATTACAACCTCCTAGACAAACACCAATCCGGCTTCCGTCAAGGTCACAGCACTGAATCTGCACACACCCACATAATGGATGACATACTAAAAATGCTAGACCACAACGAATCATGCCTATTGATACTTCTTGACTTATCCTCCGCTTTCGATACGGTTAAGCATGACAACTTATTGTCCCTTCTGGAACGAAGGATGGGCCTAAATGGCCCAGTGTTACAATGGTTCAGCTCCTTCCTAAATAACAGAACACAAAGAATCAAGATGAAAGATTCACCTCTCTCAACCCTCCACGGTCACCATTGGGGTTCCACAGGGCTCAGCACTCTCGCCCATTCTTTTTAATCTACTCATGGAACCCCTGGCAAACGCATTGAACTCGGTGAACATTCTATATCACCTGTATACGGACGACACTCAACTGTATATGAAAATCTCCTCACCAGAAGACTTCATCTCCTTCAACGCTATTCTACATAATACCCAAAGTTGGCTTACTGGCAACCACCTCATGCTTAACACCAAAAAAACGGAATTCCTTCTCATCTCCCCACCCAACCACACACCCCAAGATAGACTTATGGTTGAAGCATCTAACTTCCTTTGACTGTGCTCCCCACATCATTGACTCTGCGAAATCCTTGGGAGTCACCATAGACAAACACTTGAACATGCAGGCGCAAATCAATAATGCCACCAAGGGAGCTAATCATCAGATGAGTATCCTAAGGAAACTTAAACCCTTCCTCCCACAGACCGACTTAAAAATGGCGGTACAAGCCTTAGTGTTACCAAGATTGGACTATGGAAGCACCACTCTATGCGGTCTCCCCAAATACAAGCTGGCCCCGCTGAGGGCATCGCTTAACTCTGCGGCCAGACTGGTCTCAAGAACAAAAAGAAATAACCACATTTCTCCGACCTTGAAAGTTCTGAACTGGCTACCCTACGAGGCAAGAATACACCTAAAGATCGCCTGCATGACGCATAAAGCCCTGCCTAACAATACCCCCAGTTACTTAGCACTAAAACTAGAGCGATTGGGAGGATGCAGACAATTGCGAAGTGCGAGTTCACTACTACTGAAACAACAATCCTTCCATAAAAAGAGAACTGGTTGCAGAGCATTCTCAGGGATCGCACCGAAGATTTGGAACTCCCTACCTCCAGTGGTACTCGGAATCTCTTCCTTTACCTCCTTCAAAAAAGAAGTAAAAATGCTTCTAGTGAACAAATTCACATCCTAAGACTTTAATTCTATGATGACTACTAGTTACCTATTCTATCCATATACTACTGTCTACCTCTTTTTTATTGAATGGCGAATACCGTATGTATGTATACTACCTCAACCACCTAATGTTTAATAGCTGTGTATTGTAAAGCGCTCTGATTCCCTCGTGGATCAATCTTTGATGACTACTAGTCACCTATGCTATCCATATACTACTGTTTACCTCTTTTGTATTGAATGGCGAATACCGAATGTATGTATATTACCTCAACTGTCTAATGTTTAATAACTGTGTATTGTAAAGCGCTCGGATACCCTCGTGGGTCATGTTCGCGCTATATAAAACTTTATAAATAAATAAATAAAATACCCCTTAATTAGTAAAGATTGGCCTCCTCGGCTAAACCATGTGGTAATGGAGAAGTACACCTGTGGATAATATTGTCATAATCAACTCGAGACCCAGCGGAGTTCGCTGCCAAATACCTGTGTCCGTAAGCGAGTCAGCCAAGACATACTCACTGTGCTCCTCCTGAGATGCAGCCCATTACCTTCCCCGCTGCTGCTTGGTTCGCTGGTAAGAGTGAGCGTGGCAGCTGGCCCTAGATGTACCATGGGCCGGTAACTGGTCGGAAGTGACGTTGCGGGGGAGGGAAACGCCCGTAACCAGCATCACGGGGGCGTGGGTGTATTACGTGGTGTTTGGCCTGCAGAGTGCGGAGCACTGTGGCGGCCATCTTAAGAAGGGGAAATGAATGATTAAAAATGCTGGTGTGAGAGAGGTCAAAGTACCTCGTACTGATTATTATAATACCACATTTGTTTAAACGCACAATTAGATCATAATACCAGAAGTGGGAAAGTTTCTGTGACGTAAAGCTAGATACCCTCGAGTGTTTTTAAGACCCAAAATGGTTGATTACTCGTGTACGATGTGCTTAACCACTGTACTCAGAGCAGTTGGGACCATAAATGTCATGGGAAATGGTGTCTGTGTCATGTAACCTCATAGGGTGCAGATCATGTTTGGGAGGTAGGAGACGTTGATCAAACTGCACTCAGAGTTGTCAGTATGGATGTTCCTGGTTAGAATATTTGCATCCAAAACTCTGCAGTAACATTAAAGCAACCCATGTCCAGGGGACGCTTATGATAGACCTTGCAGAATCCCATTATTCCTGCTTCCCCTGCAGGGAACGTTATGTTTCTGAAATGTCTGGTGATATAATCGTCATGGCCCATGTACTTATCAGCAGGGTTAGTGATGGGAAATGATCATAGGCTTTATGTTAAATTGAGTTGAGTCTCTCCCTAGTCGCTCCCCTTGTATAAGTGAGATAAACCACATGGTGGGATACACAATAGGTGTGGCAGCGTGATGTTAAGTCATTAATTGTGCCCACGGAATCTCATCATTGAGGCCCCTCGAGTTACTCTTTAGACGGAACACCCAGCGCTGTTCTTGTTTGAACAGCGTACTGGTTGTCCAGCTGGGGTTAGATTCAATTATGGTCCATTTGAGACTGTCAGGGGTGTGGTTCTTTTCAAGGAAGTGGCTCAGCAATTTAGTACTGGTTTTCTTACAGCGTATGGTGCTCCTATGTTCTCCTTACACGACACAGACACCATTTCCCATGACATTTATGGTCCCTTAACAGTCACCACTATGTACTCTCAACTGCTCTGAGTACAGAGGTTAAGCACATCGTACACGAGTAATCAACCATTTTGGGTCTTAGAAACACTCGAGGGTATCTAGCTTTACGTCACAGAAACTTTCCCACTTCTGGTATTATCATCTAATTGTGCGTTTAAACAAATGTGGTAATATAATAATCAGTACGAGGTACTTTGACCTCTCTCACACCAGCATTTTTAATCATTCATTTCCCCTTCTTAAGATGGTTGCCACAGTGCTCCGCACTCTGCAGGCCAAACACCACGTAATGCGCCCACGCCCCGTGACACCGGTTACGGGCGTTTCCCTCCCCCCGCAACGTCACTTCCGACCAGTTACCGGCCCATGGTACATCTAGGGCCAGCTGCCACGCTCACTCTTACCGGCGAACCAAGCAGCAGTGGGGCAGGTAATGGGCTGCATCTCAGGAGGAGCATAGTGAGTATTTCTTGGCTGACTCGCTTACGGACACAGGTATTTAGCAGCGAATTCCGCTGGGTCTCGAGCTGATGACAATATTATCCACAGGTGTACTTCTCCATTATCGCATGGTTTAGCCGAGGAGGCCAATCTTTACTAATTAAGAGGTATGAATCAATTCATTGTTTTACACGTTCCATATGTGTCCTCGTTCCCCTTTTACGTGTTTTCACCGCAATTCAGTGCACTCGTATCACACCCTTGCGAGTGTAACTTTTACAATCTAAAGGTAATGGCCTGCCACACTCACCATGGCTGAGACGCCTTGATTTACTACACGATATATACGTCCCCTTTACGCTATGGGGTCCGTAAAAAATGTATTGCATGCATATATTGTGTCACCCTCGACACTTTTTCGTCATGTTGAGGTGCCACACCGTCCTGTGACAAGCGAACCTGCACAGATCACACTAGTGCAGCAATGATGTCACGCACTATTGTGTTGGTCAATGATGAAAGGGGTATGTTAGATCCAGCGTGCCTCTTTGTAGCATCCACAAATGGAAATGCAAGTAACTCATCCTTCATTCCATTCCGAGTGAATGAGCTAAGCTACCCTGTTACTATTTTATTATCTTTTTCTCTTCTCACTAGGTTGGAACCTGGAACGCCTACCGGACATTCAAATAGGCACATTGGTGCCTAAAAACCTGACTCTAGGTACAATAGGAATATAGAGTGTCGCCGACTCTGATTCCTAGTTTTATTATCTTATATCACACCACGGTCCTGTGAAGCACAACGGGATCCACTAGGGACCAAGTTTTAGAGCGAAACATGTCGACCTAACCTCACTATCACCTGTACTTACACTCACGGATAAGAGAGCAGCAAGATAATACTCACTCCTCTACAATATTTGTTTGAAAGAGAGCCTCCATATCCCTTGCTTTTAATCTTACCACCTGGACCCCTGAATAAAGTTCCATTTCTGGGTACCGAGGGGGTAATTTTAACTCACTCACACAGCTTTTAGACCCACACATCGCACGCACAACTGTGGCGTCACTCCTGAAAAAATCTCTGACAAAGAGCCCTCTCGCGGGGCCCGTGGGGGACAGCAGCGCCACCCCCACGAGGAGCACACGCCCGATGAAGCATGACACCTGCATGGGTGTGTGAGGGCACTTTTTCCGAAAGGAGGAATCCCCCCCACCTTCATTGGTATCCAACCTTCACTGTGAGTTACATTCACTCACGAATCCTTATTCAGCAACCAGACTAGGCTGCTCACCTTCTTTCTCCATTAGGAACAGTAACCCCCTAGTGATTACCAGCAAATATATTGCAACATCCCTTTTGATGATTCCAGCCTCCAGCTAGCAATCAATAACTAACACCCCTACCTATAGTTGCCCCTTGTCAAGCTGCCAAATAAAGGGCGCCCTAATGGCCAGTATTCCAATACACACTGACTACAACCATGATCCCATATGAAGCAAAGGTGAGAGTACTGTGACTCTTTCGGTGCACAGGTGGTGCCAGTGTGGCACCTTTGCTACACACTGCTTCTTCGGCAAAACTGCAGCCTACATTATTTTGAGTCATCCTAGAACTTCTGGAGAAGCTAAGACTGTCTGCAAAGAGGCGACACACAGATCCATGAGCAGGATAAAAATGACCAAGTCTCTGAAAGCAATGGTGTGGTCTGCAGTGCATACTACTACACCCCACAGGTAGGCTTGCTGATGAAGGAGTGTACCAGTGAGGTCAAAAGAGGCCACAATGCACAAAAGAAATGTCACTCGTTTATGTCATGACGTTGATTTCTTATGGGGTCCCCATCTAGGCCAAAAGCAACATGGGTGTTCCTAGGTGCATGGGTGCACACAGCAATAGCGTCTTCCTCCTAGGGCCAAGCATCGCCTCTGTTACTGCGCAGCATCCACAGATGCAGAGCTTTCGTGTGCATGGCAGATATTAAACTGCGTCTTAGGATGGCCCTAGTATGCACTTACTAATACTTAATGCCATACGAACAAAAGAGAGCACAACTTCTCTCGTTTTCAAGAACAGGGACTTGGTCTGAACCATTACACAAGAGCACCCAGCTGGGTGAACATTGCCATATCTAGAGAAGACATATTCTGCGGCTATAATTAATAGAGAACTCCAAAGGAAGACTTTCATCGGTGAAGCTTATAGTATTTTTTATTGGTTATTCCCCTGCACATGGGGAGCAAACACGTGCTTCGATGGTTTCAATGTTGCTTCATCAGGGCAAAATCTCCCGGTTAGTTGTTTAGATACAAATCAGATCGAGGGGAAATAATTTGATGGGTGAATCAGTTGGAATCAACAGCATAAGAGGCCATACTTGTATAGACATTTTTTGAAAGTACAAGAGGTACAAGAGAATAATCAAAAGAAAATATAATAAAACGTCACTGATCAAACTCCTCCTTTGAAGCACTCTACAAATTTTAGCCCCAGAATCTGTCTTCTCTACTTGAATTGGGTTTAGCTAGAGAGGGACTTACAACTCAGAGGCTAAGCAGCTGGTCTGTGGAGTTTCCTTCAATTTTTGGGTCTAAGTATAAAAATAGCCACATCTACACCACCCTGAACACCCAAGACACCCAAGCATCCCCGGCAGCAGATAGGGTGCACAGCAGCTTTTCGAGGGTAGATACTCTGGGTCTGACTTAGAGATGGCGTACAGGTTACTCTGTCATGACGAGACAGATATCCCGTCCGCCGTATTACAAGTGCATTATATCCTACCGCACTTGTAATAATGCAGGTAGGTTACCAGTCACACTGTGACGGAGTAGCCTGCCCGCCAAACTCTGAACCAGGCCCTGAGTCTAGATTGTTATGTTACTGAAGGATGGGGCACCCGCATTATTGTATCCAATCTAACTCACACACGCACCAGAGGTGTTGAGTATGTTGCTGATGAGCGGACCCAATACTGACCTTGTCTGGCCATGTTTACTCTGCCCTGTAAGCCATTTATGCCTCCAGTTGTCTGGGACCCACCAGGTCTCTGGGAAGCAAACAGCTGGCAAAAAAGGTAGGCAGAGAGAAGGGCCACAGTAGAAATGCCTATGAGACTGAAAGATGGTCAGAGCATCGATGGAGCCGTGACACTGTCCACAGCAGTGCAGCTATCTTTTCAGTCACTTGCTTTACCATCCTCCAACACACAGTGATGGAAATTATGGATCTTGGCATAGTAAAGCGACTCCTTCACCACGCTAGTCAGGAGATTTTAAAAATCTTTCTCACGCTCCCCCAAAACAAGAGCAGATGGTAACTACATGGCTGTTATCAACACAGTGAATGCACACACTGCCCTCAAATTAAACTGTTTCTTCGTGGATAGAATACCAACAAACCGATGAATCCCTCAAAGATTTCCGTGCATGGCCCCACAACCTAGGGATCATGCGAGTGGTTTACTGAAACTGAAGAGATGAGAGCACAAATAATCGGGGGCAATTGTCCCCTCGATGAGTCAGCCATTACTGAATGAACCAGGAGCCAAGTTGCAAGCCACTAGGTAACGTCGCAGAGCTGTCCAAGCAAGGGTGGCCCATATTGAAGCAACCTTGATGACAGCAGGTATGACCGAATGTGAGTTAGCAAAAGCCCTCCATAAGACAAAAGAAGCACTGAATAGGGAAATACCAAAGGCATACTTCAACTACCACCGGAAAACTGAACTACTGGTGGACGCCAACCTATATGGGCTTGGATCAGTGCTGTTGTAGAAAGACACAGATGGACCACCTACCAAATTGCCTATGCCAGACAGACACTCACAGGGACTAAACAGATGTCATAATTAGTTAGCTACTGCAATACAATAGGCCCACAGATACTTATAGATACACAGCAATGGCCATAACTTCGGGGTTGGGCCCATCACCAACCACTATTTTACCTCACCTCAAAAATGTATCTTACAACTCTAACCCTAGACATTCAATGCAAAATATATACCTGGGGCCGAAATCTCAGCCAGCTACCTGCCGCAACATGACACAACAAGCCATCCATCAGTGAAATACTCAGATCACTGAGGAATATGTCAGAACTGTGGTTGACGTGTCCCCGTTAGCAAGCGCGAGCCTGAATGAACTAACCATTAAGACAATCAATAGACATGACCTCCAGATGTTAACAGCAGCATAATCAGGTTAAAACCTAAAAAATATCTCTTGGGTTGTAACAGGCACTGTACTCCTGAACTCCAACAACAGTTGGTGGCCACTCTAAACATCTAGCAGGAGATTTCAGTAATACCTGAATGGCTGATGCTATGAGGCGGTCACGTCCGACTGGACTGTGAGACGGCCGCAGAACAGATTTCTGTTTCTCTCCAGATTAAGGACATTTGCTAGTGATGGTGGACGAATACCCCAAGGAACATGAGGCGGTGTTTCTGAAAACACCACCACAGTCAAACTGGAAAAAAATACTAGCCACACAAGGCTATCTTACGTGCTTAAGCCTGACAATGAACCACCAGTCCAGGGATGCGTCTTTTCATACTTCTTACATCAGTAATGGAAGTGGCATTGAAGCATCACACCACAGTTCTCCAAGCCAAAGGTGAACTCAAGCACTTGATACATACCCAGAAGAATGTGCTACTAATTAGCAGTTCAAGTCAAAGCAAACACTGAGGGAATACCAGACTACCATCATACCACCCCAAGAGTGACCCTTGCCACAGCTCTCATGGGCCACCCCATTCAGGATATCATGCCTTCAGTCTCCTCCTCCACAATCAGCACCCCTAGCCCCAGAGAGATCAAAGCATGAAGACAACAGGCCAGTGAACATGTGAGCAAAAGATGGGGAATCAAAGCATCTATGATTTGTGTGGATGGGCCTTGATAAAGAATACTGATACCTTGGTTGCAAGTTGTACATGCTGTTTGACTCCTGCTCCATGGAAACCTTCAAAGTGAAGGGAACCTTGATCACGCCCCATCAAGAGGGATAGAATGACATTGGAGACATATCCTGGTTTAAGAAGCATGCACAATTCAGGCCAGAAACTGAGGGCTCAGCTTCAACACCACAAACTGCTTCTGCAACCATTGTGTAAAGAAATCCACTGTCACCTTGCAGAAAGTTACCTACCACCCCATGGTCATCTCCACTCTTATGTGGGGCAGGAAGAGCAATCTCCTGATGACAGAGGAGCCTGGACCAGCCAGCACCTATACCCACTTTTAATCTTCATCCTCCTTTGCCACCTAAAGCTCTGAGGAGGCTGCAAACCCAATGACTCACTGACTTTGTTTGCTGGCCGGTTCAAATCTGTTTTGGGGAAAGACGTGGCACTGCAGATGGATGGCAGGATGATGCTCAATGTGTGTAAACACACACAAACAAGTCAACCCACAGATGCCACAAATAAACAGGAACACCCCCCCATTCACAAGTGTGTGTTCAGACCAACACCGATGATGTCTGTCCATTTTGGTAACTGTGCTGCATGCCCCTTATGCCGCACCTCCACAGGAGCCTCCAGGGCTCCAAGAAGCCAATATTGAGCATGAGCGTGCTTATACTTTAGTCATAAGGTCTGGCAATAGTTGCATCTTCTCTGAACCTGAGTGAAACCCCCAGAGAAAATTCAGTATTCTGTTTTTTTACCACACTCTTGACACTTTGATAAAAAAAATATGCTAACTACCAGCCATATGTTCTTTCAACGAATTAATGCAAGATCACTTAGAAAGAACAGGATTAACATCTATGACCTACCAGCTAACCTCAACTCCGACCTCATCATCATTACTGATGATGCTACACCTATTCTGTAGGAAAGTAGCCCTCACAGGTACTTGGTTGAATACAGAAACCACCTACTAAAACTAAGTGGTAGAGGACTAGCAACGATCTACACAAATACCATGCAGATGTCTGGATTGAAGAATATTCAGTCTCAAAATATCAGTCATTATTTGTCTACTGTTCACCTACCTTATCCTTCTTTGACTCCTTCCTTCTCATCTATAAAACACCGACACATAGCCAAGCTTTCACTGCAGCTCATTATGACTCACTATCAGAGATTACTAAAGATCACCCAAACCTCTGTATCCTAGGATATCTAAACATTTAGGTTGACTCACCAACTATACATCAGACATCAAGACTTGACTGTAATCTTGAATCACAGAACTTCCACCAATAAGCCAGGGACCCACACATTTGACAGACCACGTTTGATACCATATTTGCATTAAAAGGACTAATCTTAGTCACAGGAAATAAGATAACCTGGAGTGATCACCACTTTATCCATTTAAACTATAGCCTCTTCAGGACAGCACCTTCACCAACAGGTGCCTCCTACATGTATGACTACTAGACCTTGGAAGGAAACTTGACCTATACATCATGCAGACAAAACTAACTTCTAGCCAAGCTCTAAATGGTGCAATATCCATACAGCAGGTCCACCTATGGTTGATGCAGTAGATCCCACCCAAAAACATGTAATTTAGCTCATTGCAAAACGTATGTTTGTTCAACTCAAATGTAAAACTACATTAAAAAATAGCAGACCCCTCAGAAGACAATAGAAAAAAACAGGCAATCAGAATGATAAAATTCAACCCAATGGATAGTACAGAACATAAAGAACACCTATCAAAAGAGCCAAGAGATACGAATACTCTCATTGCATGTATGAAGCTTCATGCCCTAGTAAAGAACTCCTTAAAATACTCATCGAATCCCATAACCAAGCATACAACCTACCTGACTTAGATCATACCCAGGAACTGACAAAAACACACAAAAGGGAGTGCTCAAGAGTCCAAGAATTGTATTATAGAGCTTGTTCTCTTTTTTTTCTCCTCCTTTCACGAAGAACACATAATTCTATGGTGTCTATCCCAATATACTCTTCTCCCAAGACCAAAATAAGTCTCAAAACAATTCTCTTTATTATTCTTTAAAACATCAATGAAACACCCCGGCCAACGGGTTTTGTCTTCTGATAGGACTTCATCAGGGTTTATGTATTTCTTTGCAGCAATATCACATTGAAGTCTAAGTGTGAGGGAATCAGTTCTCCCAGAGATTCTTGGAATACTCGTATTGCTCCTATATTATTGTAAAACAATAACTGAAGGCCATATATTAATAATGCAGCTTAATATCCACACCCCATTAGGTTCTGTAAGGTCAGACCGGGTAGCACGACGCACCGCCACCGTCAAGTACCTTCTTCTCTACTCAAACGTAAAACTACATTTAAAAAAAATAGCAGACCCCCTCAGAAAACAGTAGAGAAAAACAGGCAATCAGAATGCTAAAATTAAGCCCGAAGGATAGTACAGAAAATAAAGAACACCTATCAAAAGAGCCAAAAGATACCACTACTCTCATTGCATGTATAAAGCTTCATGCCCTAGTAAAGAACTCCTTAAAATACTCATCGAATCCCATAACCAAGAATACACCCCGCCTGGCTTAGATCATAGCCAGGAACTCTGCACATGTCTGCCAGATCACTTCATTAAAAAAATAGATACCTCAAAAAAGCAACCTACATTTTGCTTGTTCAACCAGGTAATGTTAAAATACACAATCTAATCAAAGCTATAACCTTCGCAGAATCACCCAATGACCCTTGCCCTTCAAGAATATACTAAAACACCTTACAAGAATCGTCTGCTGTCCTACTGACCAGGGCTATCATTATCACTATCAATTGGCGAGTTGAAATCATTATCAATTAAGCTCAAACTAAAGAAGCAGAGAACCGAATCACTCAGAACCGGCAAATTACAGTCCAGTATCCAATGATCCCTACCTCGTTTCTCTCATTATTAGGGCATCATTCTCTCAGTTCTCCTTTCCAATAGTCAAACAGGTTTCAAACTAGGAAAGAGTACAAATTTAGCCTTAATCTCCATCTGTGATTACATCAAGCACAAAGCAGATCTTAGTGGAGTCAGGGTACTACTTCTTCTGCACTTATCAGCATCTGATAGACCTAGAGAAAGCGACTGAAATCGCAACGTGAGCTAACAGTTTACTAGCATGTTTACACTCTAGGACCACTCGAGGGGTATTGCTTCAACTTGCACAACTGTAGTGCTGGAGGAATTCACACTGGAGGGATTCACATTAGTGTGTGCATCGGAGGGATGGCGGGTGCTGAGATAGTTGGGTGGCAGCCGCAGTACATTTTAAATAGTTCAAACTACTGACCCACACCTACAAAGACCTCCACAACCAAGGACCTGCATATATGAACCACGGCCATAACTTCCACCAACCATCCACAAACCTCCGATCCGCCCGCCTCACCTTCACACAGACACAGAGCATCCGATGCTGCACTGGAGAACGCTACTTCTCTCACCTCACTGCCAAGCCCTGGAACGCCCTCCCCCTCCACCTCCCAACATCACCCTCGCTGACAGACTTCAGGAAGACACTCAAGACCTGGCTCTTTGACTGAAACCCGCAGCCCAGAGCCTGGATACCCTCACAGGTGATGAGCCGCGCTATATAAATACTGATTGATCGATTGAAGGAAGTTGAGGAATGGCAAGGGCAGCCGCAGTCATCAACGGGGGGGAGGGGGTGTTTGGGGGAGGGGCAATTCCCCTGCTGCATTACTACCTCCATGGCAACTTTGCTTAGACACTGGACGCTATATCTATTACATTACATTTATACATTATAAACAGCTGTCACCAACTGGCTGGTATTGAAACCACACAATGGCTAATCATGACAACATTTGTATACCTTCTGTCAGATTCTATTGCACATTTAGTACTAAAGTATAAAATGGATGGTCCCTGCATAGCAGAGGTCCCAAGCCAAGTTAAAACATAGGCAGGGTCGGATTGGTAACGCGGGCCCTCGGGCAATGCCCGAGGGGCCGGTGTCCAGTTCCAGCTGTGGGCTGCTTTTTTGAGCAGTCTGGGGGGCCGATTTGGGTGGTTTCTGCGTTGTTTGTATACCGCCAGCGGCCCAGTGGGTGCCTGAGTGGCCTTTCTGGAGGCAGACGGGCTCCATTACCTCCATTTTATCAACGGGCAGAGGTGTCAATCCTTTTCTCTCGCTGGGCCGGCCATTAATATATGCATAGCGAGTGGGGGCAGGGGGCCTGAGCACAAGTGGCCTCACTTGTTTTCAGGTGTGTTTCACCAGTGTAAACTAATCCGTGCATTTTTTATTTACCACTCCCCCCACCCCCCCTTTTTTTTTAATAAAAATTCGCCGAAGCAGTGTTTTGCAGAAAGACAATATGCAAATGTGGGCCACTTTTTTTTTGCGTGCCCGGGCCGATTTTTAATCCCAATCCAACCCTGAATAGGTGAACTCAGCATAGGCCTTACATCCTAACAAGACAGATAACATGTCACAGACGTCCGTTTTTAAGGAAAACTCCAGCGGTATTTTCCGTTTGGAAAATGCCAGCAATGGCGGCCGATTTTGTTTTTGAAGAAATGTCCCAACATACTCGATACATCCGGGCTTTTCCTTGGGGATAACTGTTAAAGAGCGATACAAATTCTCAGACCTTTCTGATACACTGGCAAACCAATCTACTCAAGCTCAATGGTGAAAAAACGGAGGTCCTCATTTTTGGGAAAAATGGGGACCTTTGGGGCCCCCAACATTGGCCCAGTGAAATGGGACCCTTCCCCTCACCCACCGCTCAAGCCCGTAATCTGGGATTCATTATGGATAATAAATTATCCATGAAACAACATGCGGTAAAAACTGCAGCCACCTGCTTCACCATTTTAAAATGGTTGAAGAAAATCATCTGGATGCTCCCTAATGCTACCCAAAGGACGGTAGTCCAGGCACTTGTTACATCTAGACTGGACTATGGGAATATTCTTCTTTTGGGAGCAAATAAAGATGTGTTACGTAAGCTCCAAGTGGTGCAGAACTCTGCTGCTAGGCTGCTTTATAAAATCCCAAGAATGACCTCAATCTCCAATGCTTTGAGAGATTTACATTGGCTTAAAGTGGAAAGTCGGACTAAGTTTAAAGCCCTGGACTATATGTTTAAGATTAAGATGGGTACTGCCCCTCAATACCTGCAAAAACTGGTCCGCCAATATCAGCCCTCTCGACTGTTACGCTCTACGACTCAGGAAATATTCATGGTTCCCAGGATCAAACTCACAAGAATGGGGGGCCGCTCTTTTTCCTATCTTGGTCCTGTCCTGTGGAACTCTCTTCCCATAGTGATCCGCAAAGAAACACTTCACTTAAAATTTCGTAAATTAGTTAAAGCTTGGCTGTTTAACCAATAGTACTTACTCTTTTCTATTTGTTGTGGTTCCTCTCGGTCTGCGCTGGGAAACCCTTTTTGGGTAGCTACGCGCATTATAAAATTAATTAACATAACATAACATAACATCAGATGGTCTAGGCATCGATCATGAGTGGGTGTTAAAATCCGATTCGTAGGGTAACTACGATAATATCCATCACAATTTAGAGTTTCGCAATCATTACCACGCCCTCCTGCCATTTTCCTGAGGAAAGATTCCTGCAGCTGAAACCAACTGAAATGCACAGGTGGGAAATATCGAGGCATACAGAATTTGGTGAGATAAGCACTGAATTTCACATGCTGTGGGCCATTTTCAGAGAGAAACCTTAGAATAGGAGCTATTTACCACAGTGGTAAACACCCCCCCCTGAGCGTCAGTATTTACTGTGTGCGATGAATACCTCACTCATACTCGCAGTCTCAGAATAAAATGGAGACATCGTTTTGGCCCCTGCAACCCTTTCTTGTGAGATGTGATTTTTGAAGCTTGCACTAAAAACCTTCAATTACTTTACAATGTGCGGAATGATAAGCAATAGTCGCAGTTTCACAGATACTTTTTTCAATATCACACTCAAGACAGATTCTTCCCAAACTATTAGCCATATCTTCTATTTCTATATTACTATGGGTATCCTGAGACAAGTTGAGCTCTTATGTTGCTAAAATTCCTTTCAATAGAAAAGCTTCAGTTTTGTTTTTTGACTAAATTTGCATATTTGTTCTGAAATTTCACGTAATTACGCAAAAGCAAATTTCGCACGCCCCTAGACTGCTAATGAGGGGATACTTTTTTTTCAAACACTATTAATGTCCCCATCTAATGGGCTGGGGAAGGACTTTTGTCTGAATCATGAAAACAATCTTTATATATTTAAATGTAAATAAAACAGGCCAGAAGTAATGATTCCTTCTGTCATGAAAATGTTTGGTTCAATTACTCCTGCAGATACATGTTACACCAGAGACATTTTTCTCAAGCCAGCAGTTGTTTCAAGGTGACATTCTGTGTACAGAAAAATCCCAAATAATGCACTTCTCCTTTTAAAGTCTGATATCTTCATTCTTACAGACACTTATATTATCTATGATATAGAATGTATAGTACTACTATGCAGGGCACTTTTATAACGGAAACAGGTGACTCTAAAGGCCTGTAATGTGGACAGAGTAAACCCATAATTAAAGACCATTTCTAAAACATAACTGGCATATGTAGAATAAAAGAGGCACACATTTTATTATAAGAGTACACAAGTAGGCTTGTTTTCGGCTGAGCGCAGTAATAATGCTGCACTCAACAGAAAACAAGCCGACTTGCAGACTTTTAACACACAGTCTGCTCTTAGATTTAGATAGGACCAGATTAATAGAGTAGCATTCTTCAGCGTCCGTTCAAGACAAAATCATTATTTTTTAATGAATAGGATAAAATCGGCGTGAATACTTTTATTTTCTCTGGAACGAACCTCTGTATTTGTTAGTATAGCCTTATAGTATACCGGCTATTAAAGGCCCGCTCCCGCGTTAAAGGCCCGAGCCGAAGGCAAGGGACTTTAACAAGGGACCGGGACTTTAATAGCCGGTATAGCCCTGCTACAAAGGGCTATAAGGCTATTAGAACATTCTGCCACCAGAGGGCAGAATGTTCTAATAAATAAAACAAAGGCCGCTCGAGGGGATTTAAATCCCCTCGAGCTTCGAGAGGCCTTTGTAAAACATTGGAATGTTGCTCTGCGGGCCTTTACCGGCCCGTAGAAGCATGGAGCACTCCATTGTCTACAATAGAGCTCCCAAACATTCCAATGCTCTAATAAGCTTTAGATCTCTTTTGTATCAATGTGTGTTAAAATAAAAAAAAAACAATGATTAAATACACTAATAGTACGCCCTGCATAATGCTGCATAATTTGTTGTTTTATGCTGCATAACTTATTCAACCGTGCCACATACTGTGGTCCCCCACTGACAAACAATTCCAATGGTCCTGCTAAGGAGTCAATGTATATAATGAGAGGAAATTGTGCTTTATATATTGGGAAAGCAGCTAGGATATTTCTTAGAAATGGTGCTATAACTACTGAGGGTAATTGGTCTACTGAATGGCAGGTGTGCTTTACGTACTGGTGGACAACATCAGTTTGGATTCTGAATGGCAACATTGGTTCACATATTGGCGGGGGACTTTGAATACTGTATCCAATAGTGGTTAACATACTGGTGGAAACGTGTACACTGCTTAAAAACTATGCTTTACAAACTGCAGGCAGTTTTGGATACTGTTTGGCAGCGGAAACTGGGACATCCATTCACCATTCTTTAAAATAGGATATAACACACAACAAAACAAACAAGATACAGTACAAATTTGGCTCAATGACATTAACCATGACGGCCTCGAACCCAGACTCTCACCGAATGCCAAATCAGTTGGATTCACCCTGGACACCGACCTCACCCTCAATGAACACATTGCCAAAAAAATAACAAGGATGGCCAGATACCATCTCGCTCTTCTACAGAAAGTCAAACCATTTCTTCCAGAAAGAGAATTCAGAACCGATGTTCAAGCCCTCATACTCTCACATCTGAATGTTGGTATTTGCCTACTCCATGGCCTCCCTGACTCCACACTGCCACCACTTCCGGGTCACCTGCACAGAACAGCATGCCTCATCCAGGGCCCTTAAGAAATATGATCACATCACTTCATCTTGATGGAACTCATTGGCTTCCCTTGTGGGCCTAAACAATCTGCCCAATCCACGCTGCATCATTTCCAAGCTATCATAACCAGCCCCCCTTATCTTGCAGACAAGCTCACCATCTCCGGTGGTTCTTGGCACACCTACAGCCAGGACACTATCAGACTGCAGACTAATAAGTAAAAAAAAAAAAAAAAACAAGACAACAGGCCTTTTCCATCTATGCACCCAGGATCTGAAATACCATACCCGTATCCATCAGGAGTGTCCCAAAGCTGCTCCAAATTAGGAAAGAGTTGAAGACTCATCTCTTTAACTGGCAGCACATCACAATGCATTAGCTGTCTGCAACCCAGCTTCCTCTCCTATTACTCACTGAATTTTAACTGGTCTTTAATGATGTGCAGCGCTCAGTGCCTTGTGACTAGGTTCACAATATCAAATACCAGAGACATACATACAAAATGAACCCACTCAAAGTGAAGGGCATCCATCTTTTAGAGCAAACTTCTGTATTATTCTAGACTGACAATGTGAATGCCATCTTAAAGGGCATTCTTATGTCTCTTTAGCTCAACTCAAGAGCCATACTTCCTAATTTCTGGAAATAGAAAATGAAACCATATTTCTCCAGTTTTAAAGAATCTCCAGTGACTTCCTCTAGAAGCTAGAGCAGTGCTTCGCAAACTTTTTAGAACCACAACTCAACTATTAGAACAACCAATATTTGCGATCCACTTAGCTTTAATGGATAGAAGGTGGGGGCGATTCTTTAAACTCTTAAATGAGAGTGTCATCCAACAGCCGACACCTGCACTACCGCCCCAGTGCGTCTGTCAGCAATTGGCCAACACTGGGGAGGTATATAAAGGCCGCTATGGTGCTCTGCACCAGAGGGATTCCTTTATTTTATTTTCACCTCGGGCTGCTTGGGAAGAGCTTCCCGAGCAGCTAGAGTGTTTGTTTACCCTTCCTGTAATGATGATCAACATGCAGGGCGCGCTGACATTACAGGAAAGTGAAAGTAAAACAAGCCAATGGGCTTGTTTTACTTTCACTGCATCAGTGTTCGGAGGGCATATCTCAGCCCCCCAAGCACTGATTATCTTGGAAGAGGTATAGTTGGACAGGGGAGAATCTCCCCTTTCCAATGATATCAAGTGGATCTCTGCTTGGGGATTGCCACAGGAAAGCAATCCCCAAGCAAGGATCCATCCATTAAACATCAGGGATTTTGGAGAGCGGCCCCTTGGGCAAGGGCTTGTGCTCCCCACACCCCCTACTAATTCCAGGGTTTTTGCCCCCCGGGGGTGGATGGAGATAATTACCCCCAATCTGCCCCCCCGCAGGTAGAAAGCCCACTAGACACCAGGGTATAACAAAAAAATAAATATGGTGTGGGGGCTGCCTACTATGGGCATGCCCCCACCCCAAAACAATCTGGTGACAATCTTTCAGCCCCCCTGGGGGTGGATGGGGGATTAACCCCAATCTGCCTCCCCACCCCCTCCCCCCCAGGAAGGAGAAAACCCATTAGACACCAGAGGATGATTTTTTGAAAATATTTAGGGGTTAGGGCTGCCTACTATAAGCATGGCCATGCCCCCACCCCAACAAGAGGCCAGACAATCTTTTTGCCCCCCCCGGGGGTGGATGGGGTGATTACCCGCAATCTTCCCCGAGGGGCAGAAAGCCCACTAGACACCAGGGTATGATATATAAATATACATAGGAGTTGGGGCTGCCCACTATGGGCATGGCCATGCCTCCACTCCTCAAAAAATCTGGTGATAGTCTTTCTGCCCCCGGTGAGGCAGATGGGGATGATTACCCCCAATCTGCCGCTCTTGTGAGGGGGCAGAAAGCCCACTAGACACCAGGGAATTTTTTTTCAAAAACAAATATAGGGGTGGGCGCTGCCCTAAAGAGCAGCCAGACAGGCTTTCTGTCCCACCCCCAGGGAGTGGGTGGGGGTGATTACCCCAATCTACCCCCCCCCAGGGGGGCCGAAAGCCCACTAGACACCAGGGTATAATATAAAAATAAATATAGGGGTAGAGGCTGCCCCCCACAAAAATCTGATGATGGTCTTTCTGCCTCCCCCTCTGAGGGATGGATTGGGGAGATTTCCACCAATCTGCCTCCCGAGGGGGGCAGAAAGCGCACTCGACACAAGGGTAAATTAAAAAAAAAAAGCGTAGGGCACAGAAAGTCTTGGAGGCAGATGAGGGCAATTATCCCAAATTTCCCTCCCTCCTGCATTTATCCAGTAATTATTTGAGGGGGAGTGGTCCCCCGGGCATGGGCCGTGCCCCACCCCTCAGCCCAATAGACTTTCTGCTCCCCTAGGGGGTAGATAGGGATAGTCACCCCCAATCTGCCTCCCCAGGGGGAAGGCAGAAAGTCCACTAAACTCCAGACATTTCAAAGCGTAGCCAAAACAAACAAAAGGAGGGTGCGGCCTACCCTGGCTTCGAGCCAGGTCCACGCACCAGAAGGGGCAAAAGTGTCTTTCTGCTCCCCTGAGAGCAAGTAGGAGGTTTTTCCAGATTGGGGAGCCTGCCTCAAATATGCCCTTTGGGGGTGAGGGGGTAGAGAATCCATATGAAACAAGGGATTTTGCTTTTGGGCAAAAGAAAGTGGTCTGGGTGTTCACTCTAGTTTGTCTCAATTGGGGTGGGGATGTAGCCAATGCCAGTTTTTCTGCCTCCTCCCCAGGGCCAGACATGGGGTTTGCATTCAATTTGCACCCAAGGGGGGCAGAAAGTCCACTACACAAAAGGGAATTCAAAATGGGAACAAAACAAAAAAAGAGGATGTGCCCTACTCTGGCATCGAGCCATACGACAGCCCCAGAAGGGGCAACAGAGTATTTCTGCCCCATTCCCACGGGGCAGATAGGAGGTTTGTTTCAATTGGGGAGAATGCTCCAAATCTGCCCTCCCCGAAGGACAGGGGGGTAGAAAGCCCACCTGACACCAGAGATTTTGCCTTTGGGGCAGAAGAAAGTGGTGCGGGTGTTGCACTCTGGTATTGGCCACACCTCAAAAGGGAGAAACCAGTCTTTCTGTCTCCCACAGCAGCAGACAGAAGGTTTGCCCCAATTTGCCCTGGGAGGTGGGAGGCAGAAACCCCAGTGTATGGCAGGAATATATTTTTTTTAAATAAAATAATGGGGTGGGTCTGGCCCATCCTAACATACGCCACACCCTCACCCCTGAAGCCTCAACAGTCTTTCTGCTCCCCTGCAGAATAAGAAATCCCATCCCAATGGCAAACGAGAGGACATTTGATTACTTTGGGCATTGTTTTAATAAATGGGGCAGGAGAATGTGGCTAACTCCCAATATCAGCGCACATACAATAGTGAATGGCTGCACTTTTTGGGCTTGGATAGGCTGCCACCCATGAAAACCTACCGGACCCAGAAAGTTCTGGAAACTAGATACTGAGGGAGTTCAGGGTGGTGTGCTTCGCATGGATCTCACAACATTTTCTTACCCACAATGCCCTCCAAAACTCAAACTTTGATTAAAAACAAACACTTTTCTCACATGTCTGTGAGAAAAACGTTTGCAATCTGAGGGGAGTCACAAATTTCCTACCACACAGCATTGCCCCCAAGTCTCTTGATAACGATGGTACCTCACTTGTGTGGGTGGGCCAAGAGACCTTAACACAAAAGGCCCTAAAGCGCTACAGGGAGAGATCAGTGATAGGGGTAGGTGTGGGATTTGGGGCTGTGCTTGGCCGCCACCCTTGGAAACCTAACAACCACAGAAACGTTTGAAAACTAGACAACAAGGGGATTCCAAGGTGGTGTGCCTTGCATGGATCCCATGAGGTTTTCTTACCCAAAAAAGCCCTGCAAACCTCAAACACTGTCTGAATTCACCCATTTTCCTTACATTTCTGTGATGTAAACTTCAGAGTCTGCAGGAAATGACAAAAATCCTACCACCCAGTGTTACCCCACTTGTGTCGGTAAAAACGCTGCACCACTTGGGTGGCTGGGCCTAGTGGCCATGAGTGGTGTACAGGAGCGGATCAAACAGAGGTCAAGGGAGTTCCCTCCCAATGGCTGTGCACTTCAAGAGGTTGGTCACAGGGCCCAACCCACCCGAAGGCAGCCACCCCCCTTCTGCAGGCTGCCAACCCCTCACCACAAACAGCCTTTCCCATGAGTGTTGTAGGGTTGGCCTTCTGGCTCCGCGGACAAAAAATATATATGTGAAGGGGAGGATGCATGCCTCCCCAGTCCCCCAAGTCTTAATATGCCATGAAAAATCCCATTCCTGCGGCTGAATTTCATTAAAAAGGGGGGGGGGGGCACCGCAGACCCCTCCCCGAGCCACATTTGGCTCTGGGGACCCCATCCCTTGGGGCCAAATTCATCAAAAAAGGGATGTGGGGGCCGCAGCCCCCCTTCTTGGGCCTTCTAGGGCCCGGGAACCCCATCACCAGGGCCAAATCCAATTAAAAAAGGCGAGGGGGCTGCGGGGCCCCCTCACCGTGTCTCATTAGGCCTCAGGGACCCCATCCCCCAGGGTCGTATTTTATTAAAAAGGCAAGGGGGGCCACAGGCCCCCCACTGAGGCTTCATAGTTCCAGCGATCCCCAGCCCCCAGAGTATATGTATTTTAAAAGGGGAGGGGGGCCAAGCGGCCCCCCTCCCCGAGCCATCTCGGGCCCCGGAGACCCCCATCCCCGGCGCCTTTCTTTATAATAGGTGCGTGCCCGGGTTCCCACCTGGGGCACCCACCAATCAACACGTTGGGGACCGCTAGAGGAGCCCCAGGGCCCAGCATGGTGCGGGAGCTAGCACTGCTCCCACTCGGAGGGAGCAGCTGCCTTTATGCGGCTCACTCCAGGCGGGCGCAATGTTTGTTTTGTATCCCTGCCCACATCAGTACGGGCAGGGAAACAGAACACAAGTCTGCTACAGATGGTGACAGCATTTTTATATCTTCCACCGTCTGGGAGCAGACTTAGCGTTTGCTCCCATTTGGCGGGAGATTTAAAAATGCTCCCACCAGACGGGAACAAACACAAGTTTCCCTGCACGCACCGGTGCGGGCAAGTAAACTACTGTGTCCCGGGGGTGGGCTCCCCAGGACACATTAAGCAAGCAGGCCCTGGGGGATGGGGCCCACAGGACCTCTTAAGGCTCAGGGAGGGGGGCCGCATGGCCCCTTTCCTCTTAAAAACACTTTGGGCCCCTGGGGATATGGTCCCTGGGGCCAAAAACGGATCAGTGAAGGGTGCCCCGCGTCACCCTTTCCTTAAAAATACTTTGGGCCCGGGGGATTGGGTCCCTGGGCCGAAAACTGCTCAGGGAGTGGGGCTGGGTGCCCCCTCGCTTGAAAAAAATAGGTCAGGCCCCGGAGATGGGGTCCTCCGGGCCAAAAAAGGTTTTAGGAGGGCTGCTTGCCCCCTCCACTTAAATATACTTGAACCTCTCCCTTTTAATTTACATTTCATCCCCCCCCCCCCCCCGAGGATGGAGTCCCCGGAGACTAATTAGGCTCAGGGAGTGGGACTGCATCCCATCCTCCCTTAATTTTCTTACTCAGCCCTAGGGGAAGGGGTTGTCTGGGCCTTTTTAGGCTCAGGGAGGGGGTCCGCAGGGCCCCCCCCCCCATTTTAATTTACATTTTGGCCTCGGGGCATGAGGTCCTTGGGCCTAATTAGGATCTGGGAGGGGGGGCCACAGCCTCCCTCCCTTCTTTTTTGCCTCTGTCCCGGAGGATGGGGTCCTCAGACCTGCCAACTCACATGGTGCCACTGTGTGTCACACGATTTTGGATCAGCAGGTGAGGAGCCGAAATCACATGGTAACAGGGAAAATGATCAGAAAACACAGTAAACATTGGATTTCCAGCTCGTTTTCGGAGGCAGTAACCTGCTGTTGTCCATTAAAAGGTGTGAAAACATCCCAGGACATAGGCTACAGCCTCGATGACCCTTTATTTTTGTTTTTTTTGGGAGGGGATGGAGGGTTGGTGAGGGGCAGAGTGCCTCTTACATAGCACTCTGGACCAGGCCCGCACCTCCAAGCCCCGCCTTCTCCTCAAGTGATGAAATTACTTTGTAAATTGGCAGGTAAGGGTCCCAGAGTCCTCTCAGAGGCTCAAGGGGGGCATGTGTCCCCCAAAAAACGAATATGGGCAAGAATTTGTCCAAAAATGTTTTTTTTGGGTGCATGAGGCTCAGCGGATCCACTGTGGTGCTCAGCCTAGCCCCCGTGTAAATCCGAGGATCCAGATCCCAATAAAGAAAAATACACACTCACACATCTATACAGCCACTCATACATCCACTCAGAAACCCAGCATACCACTCATACCCATAGAGCCCTTCACACACCCACTCAGAGACCCAGAGAACCACTCACAGACCCACAGAGCCACTCACACACCCACTCACACACCTACATACACACCCATAGAGCCACTCACAGACCCACACATCCACATCCACTCACACACCCACCCCCACCCCCACCCCCACACACACACACACACACTTACACACCCACATAACCACTCACACACGTCATAGAACATGTCAGAGGTGATGTAATATGTGAGGTCATAAGCAGTGCATTGCGGGACCCCACAAGTCATAATTAGCTCTTCTAACTATAACTGGTGAATTTCTCAGGGTATTTTTGTTTAAAACATTAATGTTGTCACTGACATTCACCTAACTATAACGTTACTTTAACGTTTGTTTTTTTCAGTGAATTTCTAGTTTTTTTTTTTTTAATGTAAAGTAATATTTTATACCATACACAAAGCCAACCTCCAGCCATGCACTGCCTTAGGCCGTGCGCAGCAGGGGGTTGTCTACAGGGCCAGGCCAGGGCCTGCAGCAAATTTTCCACAGGCAGAAAAACCTCACATTGTGCACAGAGATTGGCTACACCCAACCCACCCGGTGCATGGCGGGGGTGCAAGTTATAGTTAGCTCTGCTCAATGTTTTCATTAAGTTCGAGACGTTAAAGTTGCCACTGACACTTTAACCTAACTATAACGTTACTCTAACCTCGTTTTTTTTTAAGTGACTATATATAGCACATTCTCTGTTGAAATGGCTTTGCGAAGTAAAAAAAAAAAAACAGCAGCAACTCAGTAAAAATACTAGAAGCTTCGTATGGAGACTTGCTTGGGAATACTTGCAAGGGTTTGTTTTAAATCTGGACTTAGGGGCATTGTTCAGCACCTTTGCACTGGTGCACAATCAGGGCTAATCATTTTGAATATTACTTACATATAGACCAGGACTTTCGCGAGCTACTAAAGCACAAGTTACTAACTTGTGTAACGATATATCTGTAAGAGACAGTAGTTAGTGACAGATTCCTTACCTTAGAATATCCCCAGGCGTCAGGCTGGATCCGGAAAGTTTTTTGCGTAGCAGTACCCTTGCGCGTCGGTAGGCGGCGTCGTGCGGCTCCGCGTCCGTCGTCGGCGTCGTGATCGCCGGGATGACGTCGCGGGCAGTACTTAGGCGCCGCCCCTGCGCGCTGACGTCAGTTCTGTACACGACTTTCCGCGCCAGGATCGCAGAGCCATGCAAGAAGCTGACACAGGTGTCTGAAAAATACTAGGGCCCTGAAAGGGATGTCCTTAACCCTAGAAATCAGTTCGCAGAACGGGGAGGATGGGTGGGCGGTAAGGAATCTGTCACTAACTACTGTCTCTTACAGATATATCGTTACACAAGTTAGTAACTTGTGCATCCTGAAAGAGACACGTTAGTGACAGATTCCTTACCTTAGAATAGATACCCCAGCAATACCAACCCCGGTGGTGGGTCTGCGAACAAAGATCAGACAAGGAAGTCCTGGAGGACAGAACGGCCAAAGAAGCCGTCCCTCCGGACCTGACTGTCAAGGCAGTAATGCTTTGTAAACGTGTGCAGCGAGGCCCACGTAGCTGCCTGACAGATAACCGGCAGCGGAACACCGCGGCCCTAAGGCCGTGGTAGCAGCCGTTGCCCTGGTGGAATGGGCACGCAGCCCAACAGGAGGCTCCTTCTTAGCCAAAGAATAGCAGGTCTTGATGCACAAGGTAACCCAGCGGGAGATGGTCCTCTTGTGCACCGCCCGACTCTTTTGGCGCCCACGTAGCCAACAAAGAGCTGGTCATCCACCCGGAAGTGTTTTGTGCGGTCAATATAGAAGGAGAGCGCACGTTTTGGGTCCAGACGGTGGAGCCTCTCTTCCTCTCTGGAAGGATGCGGAGGCGGAAAGAAGGTGGGCAAAGTGATGGTCTGCCCAATGTGGAAAGCAGTAACCACCTTTGGCAAGAAGGACGGACGCGTCCGAAGAACAACCTTGTCCGGATGAACAGACAGAAAGGGAGGTTTGCAAGATAGAGCCTGGAGCTCACTCACCCGCCGAGCGGAGGTGATGGCCACCAGAAAGGCTGTCTTTAGAGTCAGAAGACGAAGAGGACAGTTATGTAGAGGCTCAAAGGGAGCGCACATTAAAAAGGTAAGAACCAAGTTCAAGTCCCACTGAGGCATCACAAACGGAACAGGAGGGAAGAGGTGTGTAATGCCTTTTAAGAACCTGTTAACAACAGGGGACTTGAAAAAGGGAGGGCTGATCAGGGAGCCTGAGGAAGGCCGAGATAGCACAAAGATAACCCTTGATGGTACCCAGGGCAGAACCCTGTTGGGCCAGAGAGAGAAGGAACAGAAGGACCTCAGAAAGAGGGGCAGAAGGGGATTCACAGCCTTTGCTGTGCACCATGCCACAAATTTGTTCCACCTGCAGGCGTATACCACCTTAGTGGAGGGACGCCTGGCTGCCAGAATCACATCACAAACTTCGGGAGGCAAGTCGAAAGGAATCAACTGCCGCCGCTCAATCTCCACGCAAGCAGGTGTAGACTGGACAGGTTCGGGTGGAGGACCGTCCCCTGCTGCTGCGACAGAAGATCCTCCCGAAGAGGCAGACGGATCGGGGGATCTACGCTCATATTGAGTAGCTCGGGATACCAAACTCTTCGAGCCCAGTCCGGAGCCACAAGAATGACTTGGGCCCGGTCGTGCCGAATCTTCTTCAACACTCTGGGTAGAAGTGGTATAGGCGGAAAGGCGTACAACAGACCGCAACTCCACTCGTGACGAAAAGCATCGCCGAGCGAGTGCCGCCTTGGAAATTCCAACGCGCAGAACTGATGACATTGCGCGTTCTCTTTGGTGGCGAATAGATCTAACCAAGGCTCTCCCCACTGTAGAAAGAGTCCTTGCGCCACTTCCGAGTGAAGACGCCATTCGTGATCCATCATGCACCTGCGGCTGAGTTCGTCCGCCCTGGCGTTCAGCGAACCTGCCAGGTGTTGAACCATCAGGAACATGCCCTGATGTTCCAGCCATGTCCAGAGGCGCAGAGCCTCCTGACAAAGGGTCCACGACCCCACCCCGCCTTGTTTGTTGCAGTACCACATGGCGGTGGTGTTGTCTGTGAACACCTGCACTACCTTCCCTTTGACAGAGGGAAGGAATGCCTTGAGTGCAAGTAGGATCGCCCGGAGCTCCAGAATGTTGATATGGAGCCGGGACTCCGCCCGGAGACCAGAGGCCTCTGATCTCCGCCTCTCCCATGTGACCGCCCCATCCCAGAAGGGACGCGTCCGTCACAACTGTGTGCTCTGGCTGGGGAAGGGAGAGGGATCTGCCCATGACCCATTGCCGGTTCGAGAGCCACCACTGCAACTGTCTTGCAGTCCCCTCCGAGATCTGGACGTGATCGGACAGGTTGCCCTGGTGCTGCGCCCACTGGAACTTCAGGTCCCACTGCAGAGCCCGCATATGCCATCTGGCATGATTGACCAGCAGGATGCAGGAGGCCATGAGGCCCAGCAGCCTCAGGGTCATCCGTACCGAAACCCAGGATAAAGGCTGAAAGATTGGAATCATAGCCTGAATATCCCAGACTCGCCGTTCGGGAGGATAGGCCCGAAACTGCATCGTGTCCAGAACTGCTCCGATGAAAAGGAGCTGTGGAGAAGGAATCAGATGCGACTTCGGCACATTGATGGAGAACCCCAGCGAGTGCAGGAGTTCGGCCGTAGTCTGGAGGTGGGAGACGCACTGCCTGGGACGAGCCCGCCTTCAGCAGCCAGTCGTCGAGGTAGGGGAAGACTGAAACCCCTGCCCGGCGCAGATGAGCTGCGACCACCGCCAACACTTTCGTGAACACCCGAGGGGCACTGGTAAGGCCAAAGGGGAGCACGGTGAACTGAAAATGCTCGGGGCCTACCGTGAACCGACGGTAACGCCGGTGGGCCGGCAGGACGGGGATGTGGAAATATGCGTACTGCAAGTCCAACGCTACCAACCAGTCTCCAGGGTCGAGGGCAGTCAAGACCTGAGCTAGGGTGAGCATCTTGAACTTCTCCTTCCGGAGGAAGCGATTGACGTTCCGGAGGTCCAAGATAGGACGCATGTCCTCCTTGTCCTTTTGGGCACCAGGAAGTAGTGGGAGTAGCAACCACGCCCTACTTCTGGGGTCGGAACATGCTCGATGGCCCTCTTGGCCAAGAGGGCCGTGACTTCCTTCTGCA
Organism: Calotriton arnoldi; assembly: GCA_963921515.1. Taxonomy (NCBI): domain Eukaryota; kingdom Metazoa; phylum Chordata; class Amphibia; order Caudata; family Salamandridae; genus Calotriton; species Calotriton arnoldi. Next base: position 1,057,423 of record CAWUFW010002645.1, read on the forward strand.
GAAGCACCAAGTGATCCCCTGACATGCGGTGGAATTGAGGTGGCATGGCTGGGGGGGTGGACTCGAAGGGGAGGGAGTAGCCCCTTCGGACAATGTCCAAGACCCACCTGTCCGAGGTGATGGTACGCCAGTGGGGAAGGTGATGGCGGACCCTGCCCCCTACTGGCGTGCTGTGCACCTGAAAGGAGGGACTAGGAGGGTTTGGCGGACGGGTTGGAGGTGGTGGCCTGACCCGCACGCTGGTTGCCCGATCCGCCACGGCGGAATCCACGTCCTCGGCCACGCGAAGACGCCTGCTGCGCGGGCCGGTGGCTGGGCTGCTGACGTGAAGGGGCGCCCTACCGTGGCCACGATAGGGGCGAAAAGCAGAAGTCAGCGGAGGGCGTGTAGCAGAAAGGCCCAGGGACTTTGCAGTAGCCCGTGAGTCCTTAAAGCGCTCCAACGCATGGTCTGCTTTTGACCCAAAAAGACCGACTCCATCAAAGGGATTGTCCATGAGAGTATTCTGGACATCCCCTGAAAAACCAATGGTTCTCAGCCAGGCGTGGCGTCGTAGCGCCACCGTCGTTGCAATAGACCTGCCCAGCGAGTCGGCGGTATCAAGGCCACATCGAATTGTAGATTTGGCCGCATCCCTTCCTTCCGCAATGGCGCGGGAAAGCAGTGTCTGGACCTCCTCAGAACACTGGGGCAAAACATCCGCCACCGAATCCCACAAGGAGTGGGTATATAGGCCCAAAAGGCAAGCGGTGTTAACGGACCGCAAGCCAGCACTGGAGGAAGAAAAACCCTTCTTCCCAAATTGATCCAGGCGTTTGGATTCCCTATCCGGAGGGGCGGTAGGGAAGGCGGTTTGGGAAGCGGAGGCTTGGACAACCAAGCTCTCAGGGGTGGGGTGGACAGAGAGAAACAGGGGGTCGCCCGGAGCTGGGCGATGGCGTCGGGACACGTTCCTATCCACAGGAGCCCCTGTGTTGGGCTTGGACCAGGCGCCCAAAAGAACGTCAGAGAGGGCGTCGTTAAACGGCAGCACAGTCTCCGAAGAGGAGGCTGCCGGCTGAAGCACCTCTGTCAAGATATTAGTCTTGACCGCCACAGTAGGGAGTTGGAGACGTAAGGCCCCAGCCGCCCTACGCAACACCGTTGCAAAATTGGCTCCCTCCTCCGTAGCCACGGGAGGGAGACATCATGCCAGTGTCAGGGAAGTATCTAGACCACTAGCATCCCCTAGACCCTCTGTCCAGTCCTCATCGTACTGACACTGTTGTGTCAGAGGGTCATCAGACCCTCCCAGTCCTCCTGGTCCTCCTCAGGTTCAAAATAAGGGGGAGGAGGGACATTTGGGACCCAAGGTCTCATCGGCGCCGGAACCGGCGTCGAGCGACGTCGGTCCGGGTCCATGTCCGGAGCCAGAAGGAACTGGGGAACGACGCCGCTCGGAGCCCCAGGCGGCGTCGAGAACGGCACCGGAGACATCGGTGCCGGCGGAGGTGTCGTTAGGTCGACCGGCGTCGATGGGGGTTGTGGAGCCGGTCTCGAGGCCGGGGCCGAAGCCGGAGCCGGGATCGAGGCTGGAGGCACGGGCGACGCCGGGGCCGGAGCCGTCGGCGACGCCGGAGCAACCCCATCAGGGCCCGCGGGGCCCGAAGGCGCACCGGAGGGGCCTGAAGGCCCGAAGAGGCGGGCCATGGCAGACAGGAATTCCTGCACTTTGGCCGGATCCGCCCCGAACCCGGGAAGGGCGGGTATGGCGGGCGACTCCACAGGCATGTCCGGGGCCGCGGGGACGGTGCCGGGAGGGGCCTCAGCCGAGTCGCGAGACCGGCGAGGCGAAGTCCTAGAGCGATGATGCTTTTGGACTTCTTGTGTTTTGACTTACCGGACGAAGAAGACTTCGATGCCGACGACCGGTGTGGACTCCGCGATCGACCCCTGGACCTCTCACGCGACCGGGGCTTCCGCGGAGCCGAATGCCGGGCCTCGAGGAGCTTTCGAGACCGCTCTCGCAAAGCTTTCGGGTTGAGGGCCTGGCAGTCGGTACAAGACTCCGTGTCGTGGCCTCGGCCGAGGCAGAAGAGACACTCCCAATGCGGGTCGGTGACGGACATCATCCGAGCACAGGCGCCGCAACGTTTGAAACCGGGCATCCCTACGACACCTTGATAGAAAAACAGTGAAAAAATACACCAAAAAGTATGGTCAAAAAATGACCAGGGCACTGCTCTTCCCGGATCTGCGCTTGCTGGCGCGGAAAAGAAGAACTGACGTCAGCGCGCAGGGGCGGCGCCTAAGTACTGCCCGCGACGTCATCCCGGCGATCACGACGCCGACGACGGACGCGGAGCCGCACGACGCCGCCTACCGACGCGCAAGGGTACTGCTACGCAAAAAACTTTCCGGATCCAGCCTGACGCCTGGGGATATTCTAAGGTAAGGAATCTGTCACTAACGTGTCTCTTTCAGATAGTTACCTCACGACCTACTAGTGTGGCCCGACCCACAGTTTAGGAAACTTTAAGCTAGAATACAATTAAAGCTAACCTGCATCATCTTCAAAGTTCTGAACCACCAACATCTGGAGTACATGAGATTATCCCTCAAAATCTGAGGTGGAAATAAAATTCTGAACAGTCTGCACAGACTAACTGGGTCATTTAGCCCCTGCAGGCGGTCCACCAGTGCACCATGGTTAGTGGAGGCCCTCTCAACAAGATATCCACACCAGGCAGATAGGAGCCTCTATGATGAAAGCACATCGGATGCACTTGTGCCACTGTACTTTTTCAGCCCACTCAGGATTTATTGTTTTTCAGAAAGAAAACCCAAACAGGGGGATTGTTTCTGAAAAATACAAATTTAGGGTTCAAATACGACCTTGGCGGTTGAATCGCCAGGCAGCTGCCATGGCGGTTCTGAAAACGCAGCAGAGCCGATGGTAATCCGCCTGCCGTATTAGGAGTTTCCCGCAGGGCTGGCGGCTGCACTGCGGCGGAGTCAAGCAGGATTATACTGCTGACTGCTGGACACAACCAGAACATCATATTGGAGTGCTTTGTATGTGCACCAGTGACATACCCTATGTGCATAATCAACCTGGGGTCATATTTTCAGCAATTTACATGCCTTTCTGCCAACTCACGCATGGCAGTGTCCTAAACAGGAAATGGACGGTGGAAAGGCAAGTCGTAATTTGGATGGCAGTCCACATGCCTGTACTGCCTCCACTGACTACCTCTGTCTTCCCGCTGCTGCCGCGGTAGCGGCAAATGTCGACCGTCGTGGCGGTTTTCCCACTGTGTTCATAATCCGGTGGTTGGACCACCAGGGAAGCGGGCGGTTGGACTGCTGAAAAATGACAGCGGTTCCTTAACCACCAAAGTCGTAATCAAGCCCTTAATGGCCTTATATGCAGGGAGATTTGTCCCACCCAGATCCAGTATGCTTGCATGATGGATTAGAGAAGTGAAAATCAGTGGCTGTCGCCCAGCACATTGTAGGGTTGGGTGAGTGTCTTGGTAACCTGACAGCTTAGTGGCAGATGGGCCATCAAGTGAAGGATTCTGTCAGTGGAGGTGGCCAAGGCTTCCCTGTCAGAAACCCTGCAGTTCCCCCCCTGCACCCCCAAACCGGTTAACGGGGAGGAAGAATTTAAGATGGCAGATAGGCATCTTCTGGTTTTTGGCAGATGCACATCAGCCAACCTATTAAATGACCTCTGAGTCTTGAATCAAACAATTTCAGAAGTCATAAGCCTGAAGCTCAGTCCTTCCCTGAAGCACTCCTCTATCCCTTTGGAACTCTCTCCTTGTCAACCTGAGAAGTTCAGAGGAGTTTCTCCTATACTACAAAAAGTTAAAACTTCTTCTGATTAAACTTGTTCTGGGCTAATATGAATGTTATATATAGCTATCAACTCACTGTTCATTTCTTTGTGTCTTTTCTCCGCTTCCCCTAGGCCATGTGCAGTCCTCACTTACCCATTACCAGGTTCCTGAGCTTCTCCAGGTTGCTCCTTTTATCTAGACCGACGCATTTTTCTTTTCCTCTCTCTTTGTCCTTTAACTGTTACTCCCTCCTCTCTGTCCCACTTTATGCTAGCATTCTTCAAGCCTTCTTCCACTTCCATCACTTCTGACTTCTCATTTCCTCCTTTCAGCCTCCTTTCACTCCCAACTTATAGGTTCTCATCCCTTATTCCATTTATTCAAGTACTTCCTTGTCCTCTCGGTTCAGCTAGTTTGCTTTCTGCTCGTACTTCTTAGACACAGCACCTCCCAATTTTCTCCATGCGACTCTTGGCACATGCATTAATCCCATTTGTCTGAAGAGTCTGATTATTATGCTATTTGCCTTGCTTGTTCTGTTCTTTATTCATGCCAGTTCTTTGTAAGGAATGCTTTGCATCTCAATAACTTTGTTGCCCTTTACAACATGATGACATCTTTCCAGGTAGAGCTGTGCTTTATACAACTACAAAACAAATAAAATATAGGTGTGTTATATATTGTGGAAACAGTAGAGCAGTGGTGCATTATATATTGGGCATATGCCAATTTCTACTGCTTAAGATAAGGCCAAGCCTGGTGTTCAACAGATCGAATATTAAAGCTGACAGCAGCCCTGACAAGCAAGGGAAAACACTCAAAGGAATGCATTTATCATTAATTTTCTAGTGCTTGAAAGTGAAAGGATGAAACAAAAGACATAAGGTGCCTCCAAACTATTTTACAGAGGGCCTATTTCTGAACTCAAAGACGTGTTAATTAATAAGAGCGCTCCCAGAAGACTAACACACTAAAATAACCTAATTGCCTTAGGTCTTCTCCAACGATTGACGACAGGCCTCTGTTTTAAGGTGAGAGGCAATGCAACCATTGTCAAAAAAAGGGGGTCTGAAGCTTGATCACGAAGACCTCTAGGGTTCTTGGATGGACTACAGTTTCGCTAAAACTCATGGCTATCTTAAGCACCAACTCAGTCAATTTTGGTGTTGCCAACTAGTTGGGACAGCTGGTGCCTTTCATATCCACTAAAATAAAACATTTACCTACTTGGAAGTCAGTGTCAGAAAGCAATAACCTTGTACTTCAGCTCCAACAGGAGCATTGTCACTCTTCACCATTTCCACTACCAACCCAACACAGTTGCAATGGTTAGTTAGCAGTAAATTGAGTGAAAGGGGAATGGGATACGATAGAGAAGACCGGCATTGGAGATCGTAACTCTGACTTGACATATCTGCTGGGCATGAACTTCAACTGATCACAGAAGGTATCTAAAATAAATACCACTGCTAGTGCCCATGAATTATCTATCTATATATATCTATATATATATATATCTATATATATATATCTATATATATATATCTATATATATCTATATATATATATCTATATATATATATCTATATATATATATATCTATATATATATCTATATATATATATATATATCTCTCTCTCTCTCTCTCTCTCTCTCTCTCTCTCTCTCTCTCTCTCCCCCCCCCGAAAACATAGATAGGAGTTTAATGTCCTAAGCATATTGTAACATATCCTTGTATACGCTTCTAATACAACAATGGGTACCTTTAACTGTAGAGACAGTTTCAACTCTTGATAGTTGTAATATGAATTTCTGAATAAGACTTCTGTGAACATGAATCAATACAGATTAACTTCCTGATTGCATTCATTACCCTCCTTAAATTATCAATACCTTAAACTCAATGTGCACATCATAAACATTATGTACATCTTTAGTTTAACCCCATAAGTGTGAGCATTGTCAATCGCTGCTGCCCACATTCCCTTCCCGTTGCTCCTGTCAGCCATTGACTGACAGTGGGGAGTGTTTAAAGGAAACCTCTGGTGCTTGCACTGCAAGTTTCCCTTTTTAAAGGCCAAGGGTTGGGGTGAAGCAGAATCATTTCTGCTTCAGGCAATGTGTGATGTAGTATCAGAAAAAACAACAGTTAAATCCGGCCATCAGGGGGTGTGGGTTGGGGCGTCAAGATGGCGGTCGCACTCTAAGAGTGCTCCGGACCTCTCTGTCATCAGCCGTAATCCTCCTGTAGTGTGGGGGCACCCCTGGCTGACAAAACTGGATGACCAGGCGCCTGTAGTCATCCTGTCCTGATTGGTGTGCCAGGAGCTTCTCACCGGCCCCAGAGGGCGTCATTTTGGGTCAGAGGCTGTGCACAGACACGACACAAGATGGCGGCCCTGCACGGGCTGCTCTTGCAGGTCCTTCCCGAAAGCACTGAGCCTGGCTTAGGGGGGCACAGAGAAGCGCTGGCCCGCGGCGAGGGCCAGTGGAGCGAGACAGCAGCAGCTGGTGAGGAGGACGGATGCTGGAGTGAAGGGGGGTCGGGCAATGTGTCCTGAGAGAGGTGTGGCGCAGCCTAGCAACCTCTCGGTGGGTGTGCTGAGGTGCGAGGCCCTGGCCTCACAGTTGGGCCCTATGGTGCTTCGTGCCCCCCGTATTAACTTTTGAGTGTGTCTGGCCCAGCGGCATCATCCCTTCCTCCTGGATGGGGGAGACGGAGCCAGCAGTCCCTGCCGGCATAAACGTAGCCGACCGCGAGGGCTGACAACCATTCTCGCCCTTTCGGAGAGAATACACTGCGGGTCCACTGATACCAGGGCTGCATAAGGGCTATGGTTTCCTTCCCTCTGGCCCAGTCGGTGCAGCGCTGAGGTGCGAGTGGCTGAGGGTGACCAGAGGTTGTTCCCTGGGACCTTGCCCAGCAGTGTGCACGATCTGGATCCAAGAATCGATGCTGGCCATCCCAAATGAGCAAGCTTGGAGCCATCGTGCCTCCAAGAACCGCTTGGAGATGGAAGAGGGAAGATAAATCGCCCTGAATGACAGTGGAGGAGGTGCAGTGAACGCTAGGACACAGTGTTGGGGCCCTGGGACTACAGGGGGTGCTGGTGGTCTGAGGAAGGCCTGGCTAAGGCTGCCCTTTTTGGTCCGTTGCTCACCCCCGATCAACACCGGATAACTCCTGAGGCTCTTGGAGCATCCCTGCGGGGCCCGGCTGCTTGTGCTGCTACTGGTGTGTGGCAAGCAGGCCAAGGCCAAACTCATCTCTGTGGTGTATCCCGGCTATGGACATGGGGAAAGAAACTCCAGAAGCCGCATACTTCCCAGACCTACATCGACCAATACACCATCGGCTCTGGGGCAAGTGGATCGGGGGCAGCGGACAAAGAGGTCCCGCCGGAGGGTGACTTGGTAACGTTTCTTCAGCCCATACAGATGTCCCAGGCCACAGTTGAATCCAAAATAGGGGAGGTGCGGGTTGATGTGGCGCTCCTCTGCCAAGACATGTGAAATGCAACAGCGAGAATCACAGATGCAGAGGGGAGACTTTCCACCACTGAAGATGACTTGTCAGACCTCAAGGTCAAGGTCATGCGCCTACTCATCCCAGCAGCTGAATTGCACCGCCGAGCCGAAGATGCCAAAAATCATTCTGTGTTACCGTAACCAGGGGAGGGGGCACGCATTTGAGGGCCAGGCCTGCCCAAATTGGCCCCTCCAAATTACCGAGGCAGCTGGCACGGTATAGAGGTGCGAGTTCAGAAGGTATTTGCGCAGTAAAAATACCTTATGTTTTGTTTTTATCTTGTTACATTTGCTGCTGTTCCAAGACTGGTTAAATGTCAGGCTAGGTCTTCTGAAAAATTGCTTTCTATTCTTTTAAGTGAAGATGTTGTTTACTTTTCTTTCTTTGACTGCAAATTGAGAGGTTTTTTTTTTTTAAAGTGAACAATTTGAAAATCTTGCTGGGGTACAGACAGGACCAATTGAATTATACGGTGGAGGGGGCTAAATTATGCGTCAATGTTGACTAAATTGTGTGACAAGAAAATTATGCAGGTTATTGCGACATATTTTGTGATAGTTTTACTTCACTATTTTGGCATTTTTACACATGTTAGCATTGTCTGGGCAAAGGCTACACTACATTAGTGCAAGTTCCTCATCCAAATACAGCTATAAATAACTAAAAGGTTACCAGTCAACACTTCTACCAAGGAAGCACGTGTTGAACCGTTGGTAATTTTGATCTGTTTGAATTTGAAAAAAAAATGTCCTTTTGTTAAACTGCAGTTTATACAGCAGATGATGGAATATGTGGAAAATGCAGCAAATTCATAATTATGCAGAAAATGCCACAGAATCACATAATTCCAGTGGCTTTGTGTACAGGGAAAGTGAAAGAAAGTACTGTAGAATGTCAATTTATTTCTAATTCACAAAAAATGGAAACACCCGTAAAAGAACAATACAAATATTTCAACATATAAAAGCAGTTATGAAAGCAAAAATGAAGCACATTTTGATTTATAGTTCTGAAGTGTGATGGAAACAAATATTTTAATAGGCTCCAAGAAAATCGTGGTCATGCACAAAATGTATAGTGCTTACTATCCCTCCGTGTGGCACTAAACCACTTACCTACAGGGGCAGCAAGCTACATTCCATAGGGTGGTATGTGGCAGGTGTCTTTGTTTTGTGATCCTATGTGGGAAGTGATTCCATGGTATGCATGATGGCGTCCAAGGTGCGGTTATCGTCTTATGGGACGCAGCTTGTAGCAGTGTGGTGGATGATGAGACAAAGATGTGCAGTTTATAGTTTTTCAGTATACTGGCAGCTTTGAAGAGCTCTGCAGGTCCCTTTATGGTATTATAAGATTATAGTCTGCTAGCTGGAGCACCTTCCTGCACAAAATAATCCTTAGAGGCATATTCCTCTTTCTATGTGTGCTGCGGAATGCAGCACACATAGACAGCAGAAGTAACAAAGAGAATTAATGATATTTCTCCTATTAACGCCTTTCTGGAGAAGGCGTAGCATTTTGACGTATGCACAGGTTTACTAGCTTTAGTAAATCTGAGACTGCAAAATCTATGGGTGGATGCATGGAAACGCCTATGCTCCACCCATGGAACACCTTCCCAATGCAAGATAACTCTAAGTAGCGCAATGCACTGCCTTTCGTCACACTGGAATTACTAAACCACGCAAAGCTGCTTTGCATAGCCATAAATACCAAAAATTATTTTGCGTCTGGGCTGCCCCACAAAAGTAACGCAAACTCGACGCTAAATTTTAGTAAGTCTGCCCCCAGTGTATAGTTCCAGGCCAGAGCTGGCATTGTTGGAGGGAGAGAAGAGTGGAGAGATCTGCTGGGATGTGCATTGATACGATCATCTCATATCTGAAAGTCATTGTGAGTTGAAAGAAGTGGCCATAGTGTATTGATATTTAAGACCTGCAGTCATGGACTGGATTAAAGTCCTCCGATTGACTGGCGGTATGTGACAGATCTCTTCAGTTATTCCATGTCTGTTCATTTAATAATGGTTTATTGGCTCCACAGTACTGTGATGGACAGCCCTTGTAGAAAATATGTATAAATTGATTGAAAGAGGTGTAAGTTACATTTGGATGCTGATCGCTGGATCTTAGGGCATTAGTATTAGTGTGGACCAGAAATATTATGAATTAACTTACTTAACTATATAATACCCTGGCAAAGCATAGGTCAGCCCTTCTTAACTTACCTGCTTATCAAAAGTAGTTTGCTGGTTGGGTTGTTTCCAGCCTGTGGTTTGTAAGCTAAAGATTGAGCTTGAGGGTGTGACTGTCTTTCAAGATTCTGTGGCTGGGATGTGGGTGGTGTAGTTGTCTTGGACATATCCAGGGTTTCAGCTGTCGTCTGAAGGGCATAGGCTCCTGGATGCTTCAAATGCTGGCAGGTAGTGAGGTCCACAGGTTGGCAGCTTGTACTGAGACAGCAGCGCCTCCAACGGATTTCTTATGGTAAAGTGGAAAGATGATAAGTGGTGTAATCCTGGAGCGCAATGTCCTTAGTTGTTTGAATTTAGCTTCTAGGTATAGCTGTCCTTTTTGTTGGAGGCTCTGTGAACAAAGCAAAGTGATTTGAACATTGCTGTTCCTGCTATTGATAGCCAGTGGAGTGATTGCAAGACTGGAGTCATGTGTTCTCTTGGGCGAAGGCAGAGAAGAAGTTTGCAGCAGCATTTTGGATAAGCTGTATTTTGCATATGATGAATGCGGGTGTGCCATGGTATAGGCTGTCGGCATTGTCAAATTTGGAGATTATTAGTGTGAGGATGGCTTGCAGTTTCTGTTGGTATCCATGGTATGGGAGGATGCAACATAGTGTTCTCATTGTTTAGAAGGTATTCTGTTTTATGTATTTAACATGTGGTATCAACTATAGGTCTGATTCCATGGTTACCACTAGGTTTCTTACTACTCTTGACATTGTTGGAGGGGCCTCAAGTTCCTTAGGCCATACGGTGGTAGGCTGGTGCATTTGTCTACAGGGCATAACGTTTGACTAGTGGTATTTAACTTTAGATAATTATTCATCATCCATGTGTTTATCGCCCAAAGGCAGTCATCAAGTTGCAGAGGTCTTCCAGACCATCTATTTTTAAATTTGGGTGTCATATACATGGTTGTAACAGCTGATGTTGAATGATTTAATCAGGTTTGTTAAGTGCGTTAGGTAGATGTTGAATAATAGAGGGGATATGATGGACCCCTGTGGGATGCCACAGTGCTGTGTGTGAGGAGGTGATATGAAAGGTAGTACCGACACTAGGTCACTGTCACAGCAGAGAGGCCAATAATTCGATGGGCATTAGCTGAACTCCCTTCTCACCTTTAATATATGGTATGTCATACAAGAATTTGCTGTGTGAAGAGATTGCACAACTGTACAGGACATTGAGTCCTGTTGTTCCTAAGCCAATAACGTTCATGATATTTCCTACACAGGTGGCTGTCACTACCTAAACCAACCAGTCCTTCAGAAACAACGTCCAATCAGGAAACTGCCGATTCCAATATGGTATGGTGCTTTTATTAGGTTATTGTGCTGGGGCAGAGTTATCACAAGTGAGGTACAACTTACATTTGACTGACATTGCATTAGCCCACACTGGCTTGTTATGAAATTTAGCCTGGTGCAATAATGTATCTGCTCTAGAGATCTATATTTTGTTTGCAGGAGCCAGATAGTTTTTTATGTTAATGTGCCTGCTGCAAAGGACGGCAAATGCCCTAACAGTAGTGTTGCTCTGAAATGACCCAAAACAGCCTGCCATGTCACAAAGGGCTGCTATAAAAGACTATCTTTCAAAATTTGTTTTATATCTAGATAACCCTGCCAGGCTCAACACGTTGAGGATTCATCTCTTTGAACCAAATATTGTGGAAACCATAATCAGGGCATTTGAGGCTGAAAGCATTTGTATTATAATTGACCTCTCTACACATCTCCACAGAACATTGACTAACATTTTGGGAGTTATGCATATTGTAATTTAAGATCTGTTTAGTATGAATCTGTTTTTTGAAATGTATGGACTCTTTTGAAATTCTGCTTAACCTTTATCTAATTTATGGTCATAGCCCATAAATTGCTGTTGTGAGGTCCTATAAAAGTAATCTACTAAACGCACAATATTTGGTGAACATTTGGGGTAGCATTTTTAATGGGAGAAGTGTGGGAATGCTGGGTGACCGAAATGTCTATGATTTAGCGAAAGTTTGGTGTTTGCAAGGCAATCTGAGTAAGAAAGGGTAGTGGGATCTATGCAAGCTACACTTTCCTGGACTACCCTAGGCACCTCGGGCCCGATTCACGAAAGTAATCCGAGACAAAATCCTAACTTTACTATTTTCGGTATTCACAAAAGGCATTTAGGAGTAGTAAAGTTAGGATTCCTAACTTTACTACTCCTAAATGCCTTTTGTGAATACTGAAAGCCGTAAAGTTAGGATTTTGTCTCAGATTACTTTTGTGAATCGAGCCCTTCGTTTTCAGAATTGTCTGGGCCTTACAGGTTTTCCTGGAATCCGAACGAACCCTGGCCTAAATACCGCAGCTACCCACATCACAAAAAATTGGTCAAAATGCAAGGCAGAATCTTGATGTTTCCTTGTGTATTAAAGGCCTTGGAGAGCCTCTCCTTTCAAGGGTGATAGCTCAGTCACACAAGTGGGATACTATTGTTAGACATGTAGGAACGCTGTGTGGTAGGACATTTGTGGATCCCCGCAGACTCCATTAGTGTGGTCTGCTTTCACTTTTGTTTTAGTCTGTAGCTGTGCTACGCAATACAGCTAAACAGAAAATCAAACTCAGGACTTGTGGGAAGCATTTCCAGTGCATGCTGACTTTGATTTTGGAAAAGAAAATGTTTCTGGTGTTCTTACCAGACACATTTTCTTTTTCAGTACTGTGGAGGACCCATTGATGTCCACTGCACTGTGAGGGTAGTGTGGTAGACGTCAAAGGGTCATTCTCTACCCTACATCAGTTAAAACCCACTACATCCATGCAGCCTGATGTCCTGTCTAACAAGAATTGACAATGAGCTGCGGGGCAATATGGCCATATTGCACTAACTTCTTTGCTCCATGATTTTAGGAGACATCTATAGTTCCAAGAGGCCCACAGGATGGTAGGCTTCTGGGACTGGGGAACAGAGCAAAGCACAGTAGTCAAAGAAAGAAGGCAGGCACTGCTAATGTCCGTGCACAGCCAAGAGAAAGTTTCAGTTGACATACATGGTCCAGGGAGAAGAGGGCTAGAGAGAGAATAACAAATATTGAGAAGTACACAGAAGATAGACGAAAAGATATGGAGACAAGGTTCTAGAAAAGGAGAGAAGATTGAGAGAAAGAAAGGAGAGTAAATACAGAAGGCAAGAGAGAGAAAATGAGAGACTGGAATGGGAAGATAGATGCAGCAGCAAACAGAACAGGATAGTGGGGAAAAGGTTGAGAGAGGCAATGAGGACAGAGACTGGGACCGAACAGAGAAAGTAAAAGAGAGCCTAAAGGAGCAAAATGAAGCTAGGTAGACGTAGGTAAATGGTGACTGGAGATTGTAAGTGGAATTTATAGGTTATCATGTTTTGACCAATCCACCTGGTCCAATGTGATGTCAAAGCAGACTTCTGCATTTTATGTTCTAGAAGGGTAAGATCCAAAAAATCACCTTGCCTGTTGGTCTTTAAAATGTTAATAAGGTAACCATTGTTACTTGATCCACACTTCTTTTTGCCAATTGTTTAACAATGGCACCCCCTTGTTATTTCTTACCATATGCGCTTGGTGAGAAGGTATGCCACTTTCTCTTTTAATACATATCAGCCATGTCTACATTTGCTGCAATAGAAGCTGTAAAGGACAACCCACTTGCTCATAAGTTCAGGTTCTCTTAAGGAGGTTATTTGGCTTTCTAGTGTACATTTAAAAATTTCAGTTTTATAACTTGAAGTTTGCCTTTTATCTGCATGGTTACCACACAAAGACAAACGGAGCCCTACATCACTAGTCTCCTAGGACTCCGGTTGAACCAATTGGTAATCCGGTATTGTATACGTGGAATGGGTACGCATGTGTGAAGAGATAGTATAGGGAAACAGTGCAGGATTAAACGGGGTCCGATTTGGTCCTGAAGAAAGCCTAGGACCCCTTAGGGGCTGCTTGAAGGCCTGAAACATGTCGACTAGTAGTGGATATTAGCATCATAATAGAGCTGTCAGTGTCCCACTTTCGTTTGCTTTTAATATCCCTCCTCCACCAATAAATAAAGATTAGAAAAGTTGGGCTGGTAGGTGGCAGGGATTTTTATTGGACTAATTTCCTATTTTTCCCCTTAGTTCCCTTCTGTTGACTGATATATAGCCCTAAATAAAAGGGCTCATTCACCATTAGAGGATTCTTTGGTGAATGTGGGATGGTCAATGATGAAGCCTGACACCCGGGGGGTGTGTGAGGCCAAACCAATCCACTTTTGCACACTTGTGTGAATTAGGAAATACTGGAAGTAGTAAGTGGCCAGTTAGTTTTTGCACTTTTACCGAGGAAATACCTACACTACAAAGTGTGATAAGCCCAAAGATAGGGCTAGTGATATAGGGGTCTGTTTGTCTTTGTGTGGTTACCATAATATTAAGGGAGAATACAAACTGTTGCCTTTCTCTCAGGGAAGAAAAACCCTCTCCCACTCCCTTGGACCCCACATAAGGTTGGTCCATTGTGGTAAAATATGACTTTTTTCTGCACCTGTAGTAATGCCGAACAATACTTGTGCAAGGAAATATTTTCCATTTCGAGTAGAAAGGGCAGGCCTCCATGCTTTCTATATGCACCACTCAAAAAAGTACATGCTCTTCCAAGCAATGTTAGCAACATACTTGAGAATTCTATGCAAGAAGTCTCCAACATGTGAAAGAGTAGCGAAAGTCCATAATTATGCTGCTGCCTGCTAATCTATGGCTCCTCTAATTGGAGATGAAACTAGTGTCCTCAGCCACGCCACAGACCTCAAATGGACGGATCTCAGGCTCACACAATCACCTATCCTTTACCTTGCCTACCTATCATGCTGATGGACATCTAACAAAGGTCTCCTTTTGTACATCACCTTTCGTACAACCAGTTTGTAACTATGAGGGGTGTATGCCAATGTCAGAGACTGCTTCAAGTCCATACAGTTTTGACTAGTGCTTTTGATCAAATATAATTCACCTATCCATCTTTTGTCACAATCTTATAGTGAAATTCCTTGTGGGACCTTCACAACATCACCTGTAAAATGGCATTTAAATTCTATTTAGTTTTCACCATTGTTGCGGCCCTAGAATGTTTAAAACACACAGTTTGCGACTATTTTCCCAAAACGTTCTGGATGGACTCTAAGCTCTCTGTAAAGTTAGTTTAAATTAGTGGCAAGTTAAATTAAAACTTCACGACAGAATTTGGTCAGAATTGGGAAATTGCACACTTTACAAATCTGATGAAATTTCCTGGATTTATGCGAGGTAAAGTTTATCCTTTTGGGCCTTCCAGGTATGATGATTTCTTGAGGAAGAAAGTCCCTGATAGGACATCCTCCATCAAAACAATTTAGAGTGTGGAGGCTTGACATCTACCACAAGAGACTGGGAGGGAGGGCTCTGAGCTGAGGCCAGCTTATTTTTTTTAAAAGAACTTGATAAGCTTTGCATTGCAGAAAGCTTGAACAGTTTAGAAGATACAAAAAGTTGCGAGTCAGCCTACTTTACACCCTTCTACTTTAAATCCCATCTAAATGACAGAATTTTAAGTTGGATGTGAAAAGTTGATTGAGTGTGTTTTGATATGTAACTTACAAAAAGCCACGTATTCCTTCACACAGAATCACACGGTGTGCACCTGAATATCGAAGGCACAGAATATCGACAACAGTACAACTAATCTAAACTGCCGACAGGTAATATAGTTTTTTCAATACCTACCTCCACATATATGTACCTACGTGATACATATATCTTCAAGGTATGTAGAGTTAGGAATAGTAAATCTAGACTTCCCTCTATATACTTACCTTTTAATATTCTGTTGTCGATATTCTTGTACCACAATATTCTGGGGGTTGATGTTTAGTGGTGCAACCAGTATTTGGGGAAAATGCACCTATAGAGCACAGATTTAATGTTTGGTCATAGCTGAGGGCCATGCCCCCCTAAAAATATACTTCTGGCTACAGGCCTGTGGTGTAACAATCTCTGGTTCATGGGGTTTCCTGAGGGACTGAAGTCAACTCAGCCAACAAAATTCCTGGAAAAGTGGATCAAATCAAGGATGCCGACTGAGAAACTCTTGGCATGGTTTGCCGAAGATTGCACCCACAGAGAGCTCACGCCCAGTCCTCCTCCTGGAGCATCGCACACGCTCGATTACTTAACCTTAAGGCTAGGGATAACCTTCTGAGGGAAGCACGAGTGCTTTCGGAACTCATCTGCCAAAAAGCAAAAATCCTCCTCTTTCCGGACTACTCCAGGGAAGTGCAAAGAAGACGATGATCTTATGAAGTAGTAAAACAGAAGCTCAGAGCCCTGAATCTGTCATACATGCTTATGTTCCCCGCCCGGCTGAAAGTTATCAATGAGAACAAAATGTACTGCTTTGTGACCCCAAAGGCCGCTGGGAGTGGATCACTGAGGGGAAACAGTTGAGCAACCCATGCCGATTGGAGTTCCCCTCTCGAACTGGGAAACTAGTAGCGGCTGCTGCTGAGGCAGGCCATCAAAGGAGGAAAGTCCACACCCGCTCTCGCCGGGGGAGGGTACTGGCTTGGATTACCTCGGCCTCCACTGGCTGTGGCTCGTTGGCACCCTCGCCTGAGTGACCACCACGTCCTGGATCCACTGGTGATCAACTTAATGTCTTCCTTGCCAAAGGGGCGGACAGGCGGCATCTGCTGCCCCCCCCCGCTTCACCTGTTAACTCTGAAAGTCCTGATGGAGTTCATGGAGGGTCATATACCAGGTGGGATAGCCTATTAGCAGCTAACCGAGTTGCCCACATACTGATACCAACAATCCTCTACCATGGAGGGGTCCGCCACTCCACGTCTAAGCCCATAATGGTTCTCTGTTTTGTTAACAATTTTGGGGCGACAGATTCTTTTTTGGGGAGTAATAAGGGGGGAATATGTGGGGGGGTTGTTGGGAGGGAGGGTTTCTGTTAGGCGGTTTTGTTGGTTCTTGTCACTTATCTCTGCATATGTCAGGTACGTCCCATCGGACTGTCACAGATGCTCGTGCTGACATACTACTGGCGCAGCCCAAAGGGAGGTGCCGAACCCCTGACCGTCTACTCTTGGAGGAATTTTTCTACGTCTCCAACCTTTTCCAGCCAGTCTGGTCCGGACATGGAATCTCTCCACGTTATGACATGGAATGCCAATGGTCTCCTGTACTGTATAAAGCGCTCCACTGTACTGGGGTATGCCCACAGTTTCTTCCCCTCAATTCTAATGTTGCAGGAAACACAATGGGGAGCCACTGTCTGTTCCTGGCCTGTCAGGGATTTGATAGTCTATCATGTGGACTATGCCAGGGGCGCCTGGGGGGTGGCAATCCTCTTAAGCCATGGGTTTTCCATCGTGGTCACACAGACGTGGCTGGATCCCCAGGAACCATACATTGCTCTCACTGGGACATTGGAGGGTCGACCACTGAATTTCACAGGTCTTTATGCGCCACCAACAGTGTTGGACTCTTTCCTAGGCATCCTCACACAGACACTAGCTAAACTCCCAAGTGGGTCAATGTATGTTGAAGGGGACTTGAATGTGGTTTTGAACCCTGCCGCCGACTCCACTTTTGTGGTATTGAAACTCCGATGTAGCGGTGCCTGACATCTATCCAGTTGGGTCAAGGACCTGGGCTTCTGGGATGTCTGGAGACTGTTGAATACACACACACACACACACACACACACACACACACACCTCCACGCCTATCACACACACGTCCGTATTGATATGATACTCATGCCTGCGGCAGATTGCCTGTCCGTTTCACAGGTGCAAATCCTGGTGCATGGGATTTCTGACAATGCCCCCGTAATCCTAATGATGATACCTACTAAAGTCGCCTCTTGCGGCGACTTAACGCATGGTATCTTCAGGACACTGAGTACACCCGGGCATTAGGAGATTAAATCAAAGTGTACTTTCAGGACAATGAGCGGTCTGTGAACTCGCCAGGTACCCTTTAGGCGGGATGCAAGGCCACTATCAGAGGCCAAGCCAAAAGTCTAGTCTGGCGACGGGAACAAGCCACACACCATCATACTACCCAGCCGGAGACCAGAACCCTCCTATTGGAGGCACAGCTTCCCTCTACTCTCCAGGGGGACGTGTGCCGGCACTTGGAGTTGATGCAGGAGGAGATCCGCATTGTGTCTCTTGAGGCAGCAAAACAGTTTTGGTGGGCAACTACTGTGCGAGTATGCGGTTGGGGCGACAAGAACGGCAAACTGCTGTACTGGCTCGCCTCCCGTCCACTGGCTGGTAGGGTTATCCCGGAAATCATTGATAGTCATGGGGAGCTACAACATACTTCCCTGGCCATAGCCCGAACGTATGCAGTCAATTACACCCTGTTGTATGCAGCAGTCCCACGTCCATCAGCCGAGAGGGCCTCACCTTTACTGGATGAGGTGCCCCTTTCACAACTCTCACTCGTGGAAAAACAGGACCTGGATACGCCAGTCACAGTTGAGGAAATAACAGGGGCAATAATGGTGAAGACATCCGGAAAGACCCCCGCCTCAGACACTTATCCAACAGAGTTTTATGCTAAATATAAGAAACTCATTGCTCAAGCATATTACAACTGTACAAAGAGGCAATGAAGGTTGGCTCCTTCCCGGTAGAGCTTGATCAAGCTACCTTAGTAGTGATACCCAAAACCCAAGCCCGTCGGTCTCTTCCCCAGAATACCACCCCATTTTGCTTCTCAATGGAGAAGTCGAAATCTTGACGACTATTCTTGCCACATGACTCAAACGCATCCTCCAGACCCTCATACATGCCGACCAGTGCGGCTTCATGCTGATACAGAGTACACAGTACTGTCTGCGATGGTTACACGTAGCCCTTGCTCATCGGCATTTATTGTCCTATCCACTGGCCTTGCTGCTAATAGATTTTGAGAAGGCTTTTGGTACTGTGGATTGGGACTACCTTGACCAGGTCCTAACACAAAAAGGGATTGGGCCTTGTTTCCAGCGACATGTGCAGATGCTCCACTGCAACCTCACAGCACGAGTGCAAGTCAATAGAGTAGTGTCCGATATTTTACGCATCTGTCGGGGGACTAGACAGGGTTGTCCCCTGTCCCCGCTTCTTTTCGCACTGGCAATCAAGCCGTTAGCTCGGCTTATTAGATGCAATGCCCAAATTAGCGGATGGACATGGGACACAGACCACAAAGGCCGTATAACATACAAGGACAATGTCCTCTTATAATCCTGAACACAGCAGCCTTTGGATACTTCAGCTCTTCGCTGGAGCATCTGGCCTGAATGTCAATCCCAGTAAGTCAATATTGGTGCTGCTGTCGCCCTCGCGGGACGGTGAGGCCTGGCAGACTAATATTCCAAAACGTAGGCTGAGTTTCCGCTATCTAGGCATGCACATGGCACTTCAACCGGCCCTAACGTGGTCAAGCAATATGATGCCTGTGGTCCAGAAGGTCAAGGCAGAACTTCAAAAATGGCAATCCCTTCCTCTGAATGTCATGGGCAGGATACCACTGTATGATGGTCCTCTCATGATTCTTATATCTTTTTCATAATTTACCACAATTGATACCTCAGCACTGGTTTAGGGAGATGGATTCTTTGGCCATACAATTCCTATGACAATGCGAGACCCAGATTGGCATACGCCAAATTTCAACGGGGCCCATATGATGGTGGTCTTGGCATGACAAACTTATACCTGTAATCCCTGGCTTCACAATTAATAGTCATAAATGACTGGCTCACGGGGGTGGTCTGACCCTGCGTACAGGGTTGAGCTCACCTCTATGGGTAATTCCAACCTCATGGCTATGCAATACAGGGACACGATCCCTGCTGCATTGCCGGAAGTGATGCAAATGGTGTTTCCCGGGTAGCGGGAGGCACTGATGCACACGGGCTGGGCAGCCACACTTATGCACCAAACTTCCCTGTGGCACGGCAGATGGTTGAGGGAAGTGTCAGCCTTAGAGGGCGTTAGTTACTGGGATGCAACAGGTATTACCCTATTGGGAGTTGTCTGGACAGGGACGCATATGCACTCCTTTCAGGACCTTTAATCCACATACAAACTATCCCAGACTCAATTGCACGCCTTCAACCTCGCCACGCCCTACTTGCCCACATTACACAAGGCACTTCCCTCACACAAGTTAGCTCACTTGAGGCTAAGATCTCGCGGGGTAGCCTCGGGAAGGGAGGTGTCTCACTTGAGGCTAAGATCACACTGGGTAGCCTCGGGAAGGGAGGTGTCTCTCAAATCTATCGTACACTTATCATCAACGCCTCCGATGCTATTGGGTACCTTCGGGCACAGTGGGAGGAGTCGGTCCGCCCTCTTGAGGATGACAACTGGAGAGATGCCCTAATGGCTCTCAGGGTCATTACGATTTCCTCTAGGCTGCGACTGGTTCAAATGTACTATCTCCACTGTGCGCATCTTACTTCAGACAGTCTGAATGAGGAGGACCTCCTTCCACATTCTAGATGTCCTCCATGCTCTCAGACTGTAGCCACCTTCTAACAAATGGTCTGGGAATGCTCCGTAATTAAAAAATTCTGGGAGGCAGTGGTTGCAGAACTTTCAATAGTACTGGGATGGGAAGTAGACCTTTCCCCAACATTACTGGTGCTGGAGGGTGCTGGGGGTACGAGGGCGGAAGGGCCCTGCTGGGTATGGCCACCATGGTAACCATAAGAGATGTTGCCTCTCATTGGAAATTCGCTGCACCTCCCACAATCCCTCAATGGCAGCAAGGAGTGGACTACCGCCAGGAAAAGCCGGTGTACGAGGCCAGAGGCTGCCCAGCCAAATAACATAAGATATGGGGCAAATGGTGGGGAGAGGCGGATATGCATTGGACGTCATAGTGGTACTGAAGTTCTATCGACCTGTATCACCTCTGGGCACTGTGAGCCTTGCAAAATATCTTCCCTCATGTATTTACTACAGATGGTGATGTACCGATTGATGTGATTTTTGTATGTGTTATGCTATTCAAAACTCAATAAAATCGTTTATAAAAACAAACAGGCCCAAAAACAGCCAAAAAACAGCCCACATACTGGCCTGTCAGACCAGCCAGTTGGGCACTGCCCGATTGCCCTGTGGGCCTGTCTGACCCTGGGACTCACACTTTGAGTGTCGACCCTCTAGAAACACGGGCCGACACCCCTTGAGATAACAATTCTTTGTCAAAAGTGCCACAAGGCTAAAAATGTGGAGCACATTTACAAATAAGGGCAGTTTTGAACTTGTAAAGACACGTTCTATAGGTGTTTTGCAAGGTATAGAAGACTGTATACATTGTGATTGCTGGAAGCAATGATTGTAGTAATATCAAGGAAAGCAGAAGTAAAAACGGCCCACTATATCATAAAACAGGCCCACAAACAACCAAAAAAAGGCCCCATACTAACCTGTCAGACCAGTCTTTTGGACAGTGCCAGATTGCCCTATAAACCAGTCAGATCCTGACGCTCATATAGTCTGGGGGTTGGGCCTCCTGAGAAATGGGTCGTCCCCCCTAAAGGCAACTATGTTTTCCTAAAACAAAATGGCCCTAATACCAGGGAGGGTGTAGGCTTATGTTATGGACATGTTGTTAGTGTAGATTTACCCAATATGACCACAAACATTGCCTGCAGTAGGCATAAATGCATGCAGTCTTTTAAACAGCATAAAACAGCTATGCAGCTTGTCTTTTTAAATTCTTAACTGCCCCAGTGTTGAAATGTGGACTACTTACAGGTATGGCATTTGATTTCACTAAAATAAATAAGGGCCAGACTTTCAAAGATTTTGCTTTTCTTTTTGTGACTTTTTTTACCCATACTCGATGCAATATCCTTGTTGGGATTTTACAAAGCAACGCAAATGGCCATTTGCATTACTTTGTACAAAACAAAGTGTCACAGAATATTGTGCTGCTGTTTTTTGACGTTCATCAATATCTACAAAGGCATGTAGACTTGGGCCTGTGCCAAAATCCGGTGCTTGTCTGAGGCTGGCATAACAGGGAGAATTATCTTCTCCTCAATTTGTCATGTTTGCATGTGTGCTGTATTCCGCAACACACATACATAGAGGAAAAAAGCCTCAAAAGGTGTTTTTTATGCAGGAATGGGACCCTTCCTGCACAAAAGCTATCCATATCATAACACAGACACCCTTGCACTATGGTGCAAGGGTGCCTGTTTTGGCGCACGGCACCACATTGTGCACCAGCAGATGAAGAGAGCAGGCCTGCACCATTTTTTGGATGATATGGCGCAGTTCTGCTCTCTCTAGGTGATGCAGCACAGCAACTTGACTCGCTGCATTGCACTACTTTTCCCATGAAGTATGTTGTGTATTGAGTACATGGCAAGTTTTTTGTCTTTTTGTGCGTCTTTGGAGAACCTGCAGCTACATCGATAAGCAGAGTACTTTTTTGTTCTTACACTTTATCATACACATCTCATAAACGCACACATCCACCCATCGATAAGCTAAGAACTTTTACACTTTGTCAAACACATCTCACAGATGTGCACACCCACCCACTGATTTAGAACCATGCTTCTGCCTTCTATGTAGGGCAAAGTGTTTCAGAAGGAGGTTTTAGACAGGTTTTGCTCAGTCCCTAACTCAGGTTATGGAGAACAGCTCTGGGGCAGGATCAGATACTGAGAAAGCATCTGAAGGAAAAGAAAATGGAGCAGAATCTGGAGGTTATATTTCAGTCTGTGGGGTTCCATCAGATGACTCGTCTTCCAGCAAGTCCAGAGGAACATCATCACAGCAGTCAAGATGTCCCTTGCAAGCACAATATGTGCAGCAGCGAGACAGCAGCAGGGTAGACCAGAAAGCAGTCCAGTGAAGCGGCAAGCACAGACAAAGTGCTCTCTTGGCAGCTTCCCAAATTTAGCACAGTCCCAAATTCGCCCGTTCACTACAGACGGATGTAAAGTCGATATAGCAATTTTTTGCCTATTGCCTATGCCTATCTCTTTTTGGATGTTGTGCACCAAACAAATTTGCGTGCCATACAGTTTGAGGGAGCATGGAGGCACTCTTTGACCTCAATCAAGGGCACACCACTTCATTTGGGGGGAGTTAAAAAAAAACTTTCTGGTCCTTGTGCTCAAAATTAGGATAGTGCACAAACTAAGTGTACAGTCCTTATGGTCTACTCACACGGTTTGAGTTACCCTCAGCGTCACAACCGTCAGGAGCAGAGATAGGTTTTTTCCTTTGCAAAGCATGCTGCATTTCAATTATCATTCTGCTGCATTGCCCAGACCATAACAGGTTGTCCATAATTCAGCTTGTTGTGCAACATTTGTCTGCCTCAATTTTAGAGATTTATACTCCTGGAAAGAATATAGCCATTGATGAGTCTTTGATTGTGTACAAAGAGTGGGTTGCTGTTCAGGTGTTACATGCTGAGCAACAAAAGCTTGTTATGGGATCAAAATGTACATGCTGTGTGACATCTCGATTGGTTATACATACAGCCTGTGAGTGTATACGGAGAAGGACTCCACTCTAAATCCTGTAGGTTGCCTTTCTACGCTAGGAGTCACAGCAAAGATTGCATGGAAGCTTGTCCAATCACTCCTTCATAAAGATTATAACCATTGTGTGGACAACTTTATATAGGAGTAGAGCTGTTCAGTGAGGTGTACAAAGCTAGCACTGTGGCATGCGGTACAGTTTGATGTCGCCAAAAGGATTCCCGCTGGAGCTTATTTGTCAGAAGCTCCACAAATCCCCGCACTGAGTTGCATTCCTATGAACTGCTTGCAGTCAAATTCTCCGATAGGTGGGATGTGTACGTGCTCACTACAATCTATGATGAGCGCACTTCCCCGGTCATCGTTTGGGATCAGTTGGCCAAAGTTCACAAGCCCACCCGTATACTTAATTACAACAAGAACATGGGTGGAATGGATAAGAATTACCAGGTACTTCAGCCATACAAAGAGACGTAAAACTTGCACATATTATAAGAAGCGGTTTGCCCACCTGATCCAGTTGGCAACATGCAAAGTGTATGTGGTTTACCATCAGACCACCACAGGAAGATTGACGTCTTTCCTTCACTTTCAGTTGACTGTCATTGAAAGTCTGTAAGCACTCCGACACTGGAGCACGCAAAACACTGTCCGTTTTTTATATTGTTACACAAAGCGGCGGACAGGCAATATGTTTTCATGCACATGTGCATGAGATGCATGATGAGTACATTTCTATAATTCCCTAGGCCTTTGCCCTTTCATTTTCTATTGCTTACTACTCTCAATCATCTCACTGGGTTCCACTTTTTCTGTAGATCGGTGTTTCATTTCTGTGGACTTTTTGTTTCTTGTTCTTGTGTTTGTGGCCACTTGATCTGATTGGATTTATACATGGGTTTACTAGGTTGATTTAGGAATTCTATATTGCATTATGTTACCATTGCAAACTTGAAAAAGTATTTTTAAGATGAAACATGCGTCGGCTGCCTGAGTTGTGTGGACTTATGGTTTTTCAATCAAGACTATTCACAATGCAGGCTTTTCTTATTTCCTTTATAGGACATAAGAAACACATGGACTGGTTAAAACAATATAAAAAATGGACAGAGTTCTAAATGATCCACTGTCGTAGAGTGATTGCATATTTTTGACTGTAGTATACAATCAATTCAACACCTTATTGGTAGCAGGGTGTTAGCACAATATTTAGAGCCCCTTTTGTATAAAAAAATAGTTTGTGTACTGGATTTAATTAAGATGATGATTTATGGGACCCTTGCTTTGTTTTTCTGAGTAGATGTGCGAGTTTTCAAAACCACAGCTATCAAAAAAGCCATGGAAAGTGAGACTGTTAAGCAGTAGCCTCCACTTCATCTTCTGTAGAGGACGTGGCAAGGCTGAAAGATCGGTACTTTGCTGACCGTAATCCTGCAACAGCGAGAAGACTTCACCATGCTGTTGTTACGGAGTCTGCTCTAAGGTAGGAAAGTGGCAGGGGACTTGTTACTGTCCCCAGTGCCCATCTCAGCCAGGCTTATGTTTTCCAACATGCTTTACGTTTGTATCATATAAAAGTGAAGCATTGGGGCAGTTCCAGAGGTGGAGCTGTCCTAGTATACCTTTCAATGGCTGTGCAAAGACATATACTTTCCATGTATCACTACTTCACAAGGGCAAGCAGCCTTTCAAATTGCTTCCTCTAGTTGAGAAAGTCTTGGACTTGCTTATGGCATGCTTGGCACTTTTACCTGCCGTCAGAACGAGGTAGATGTTCTGTTTGCTGTATGACAAGTGCACTACAGTCACCACACTGCATATAATGGTGGACGGAAAATAGCGCGCATTGTCACAGAGTACTTTGTGCAGCAAAACCTAAAGTCTTTAGTAATTTTGGAGGTGCTCTTTAGGGAACGTAGGACCGTCTTCCCGAGCAGGTTTACCTTACTTTCAAAGGTAAATGTGTTCACTCAGTTCAGGAAGTCTAGAGCTCGAGGCATACTTGGACACCCCTCAACTTGCATCCACAACCTGGACGGAGTTGCTTTTGCACAGCGAGTGAGCAAAAGGCACATGAAAGACACGTCTTCATGAGCTTCAGGTAGCTGCCACAGAAGGCGTTTGAGGGTCACTTGGCAAGAATACAGGATTAGTCAGTCCTCTGGACTCCCATTGATCTTGGTTTGATCCGTTCCTCTCGTGGGCACTAGGCCCAGAAACACAAGTGGGCAGTGTTTTTATCTGGACATATGAGGTAGCGTTTGCTGGTATGAATTTTGTGGATTCCTGCTGATTTCAGAAAGTTCTATTCAAGAAATATAAGGAAAATATGTGATTTTAGGCAAAGTCTGAGATTTGCAGGGCACTGTGGGTAAGAAACCTGTGTGGGATCCATGCAAGGCACACCACCCTGAAATTCCCTGGTTGTCTAGATTTAAAAAATGTATGTGGTTAGTAGGTTTCCATGGGTGGCGGCCGAGCACAGTCTCAAATACCGCAGCTACCTTTGCCGCTGATCTCTCCACAAGCATTTTAGGACCTTTTGTATTGTGGTCTCTTGGCCCACTCCACAGGTTTGTGTGGACTTTTGAGTAAAATCAACTAGTGTGAGCCACAGAAGTCATGCAATTCTGCACTCTCCCAGGTGTTTCATTTTCAGAAATGTGCAGGTCTGGTAGGTTTCTCTGGGTGCTGGCCGACCTAAGGCTAAAAATCCACAGCTACCCAAACTCCCAAAAAAGGGTTGGTTTACAGTTGAAAAAGTTGGTGTCCATGTAGCGTTTTGGTTCCCTTGCTGCTGTGGAAGCTAGGTCCACCCACACAGATGAGGTACCCTCTCTATATGGAGACTTGGGGAAATGGTGGGTGGTAGGAAATTTGAGCTCCCCATCCCCCCTGTATCCAGAACTTTTCATCATAGAAATGTAAGGAAATGTGTGCTTTTAGCCAAAGCTTGAGGTGTGCAAAGGCTTGTGGGTAAAATCACTTTGTGAGAGCCATGCAAGTCACACCACTCTGGACTCACAAAGGTGTCTAGTTTCAGAATGTGTCACTTTGGTAGGTATTCCTAGGTGCCAGCTGAGCTACGACACATATCCAGATACCCAAATTGCAAAACAAGTGTTGGTTTACGGAGGAAACTTTTATGTGTCCATGTTGTGTTTTGGGCCTTTTCCTGTTGCAGGCGCAAGGCCCACTAACACAAGTCAGACACTATTTTTATTAAGAGACAAAGGGGAACGCTATGTGGTAGAAAATTTGTGGATCTTCACTGATTCCAGAACTTTCTCTCACAGAAATGTGAGGAAAATGTGTGATTTTATGCACAGTTTGAGGTTTCCAAGGGCTTCTGGATAAAAACACTTTGATAGAACTACAGAACTCACACCACTCTGGAAGCCCCCGGGTGTCTAGTTTTCAGAAATGTCTGGGTAGGATAGGTTTGTCATGGTGGCAGCAGAACTAGGCCAAAATCTGCAGATACCCACGTTGTAAAAAAAAAAAAAGCATGGATTCTGCTGGGAAACATATGATATTGAATTAATCTATGCAATGAAAACCTATTGTAAGGTGCAGCTCAGTTGTTTGCTTGGCTATTTTGGGGTTTTGAAGAACCTAAAAACCCTATATACCCCCTTTACCAGAATAGTTCCGCGGATATGCCAGTGTATTGCTTTTCAGCCATCATGACAAGAAATTACAGAGGAAAATATTGTCATAAACTTCTGTTTTTGCATATTCATTTTTTTGATTTTGTTATTTTAACAGTTAATTTCTACAGGAAAATCTTGCGGGATGGATCCTGAAATCAAAATGTTGTTTACTTTTCAGCAATGTATAGCTTTCCAACATCACCCAAGGGTTTCACCAAAAACTGTAAGTAGGTTCAAAACACAAAAATTAGGAAAAATGGGCTACCTCTTAGAAGATGCCAGAACTGAGATAAAAATGTTTTTGATGCTGCTCTGCATGTTCCTGAAAGCTGGGAAGATGGTGATTTTGTTCCATTTTTAAGGAACCTAACAAAGACTTTTATGCAGATCACTTTTTGCCCATTTTTCCCACCAAAAACCAAATTTTCCTATCTTTTGGCTAATGTTTCAGTCTACTCCAGGGGAATCCACAAACCTTGGGTACGTTTAGAATTCCCATGATGTTGAGAAAAAAAGGACCAAATTTGGCTTGGATATACCTTATGTTGAAAAACGTTAAGGAGGCCTAAGTGCGAACTACCCAAAACAGTCAAAAAAAGCCCAGCACTGGGGTGGAAAAGCCTCAGTAGTTAAGGGGTTAAGAGATCTATTGATTAACATCATGTAATAAAGATCGTATGCATTGAGAATCAATAGTTCAGAAATACTGTTAAATCGTACTCAGTTATATTACTAGTTCACAACGTTATCAAATGGAATAGTCTACAAATGCAAATATTCTAAGTCACTTTCTTAATAGGATAGCAGACTACTTTTCTGAAGATAGTGACAGGTGTTAGGATATGAGGCGTCTTGGGAATTAACTCTCCTCAGGTTGTTGAGGATCACGATAGGGTAAGAGGAGGAGGAATAAGGAGGAAGTGTGGGAAGAAGGAATGGGAGTTGGAAAACAGGAAGGGGAGTCAACATCACTACATGGAGCAAATGTGGTCAAAACAGTATCCCCACATCCTGTCCCTCTGAACAGACCATCATCAGGCATTTTTCCAACTGTTTGTTATAGCAAATCACCATCATGCACCGCAAGTTTCCAAGGATTTCTTCTGCACTTCCGCAAGGAATGAGCGGGCTGCAACAGTGTCAATGAAAAGGAAAGTCTTGACCTTTTGGGAGATTCTCAGTTTCACCCGGTTCTACACTGTGGCTCAAATTTCCATGTTTAACAGCTATCTCCATCCATCACCTACTTCTGTCCTGAATTACTGTGCTGACATATAGGAATAGGAATCCCATGGTTGTAATACAGGAGGTTATGGTTCAAAGATGCTACTAACTTTAAAATAAGCTCTTGTAGCTTCTGGGCATACCAACATAATCATAACTGATCCACCATAATTGATCCATTAAAAGAGGGACAAGATGTTTTAAACCCTTTCAAGGGCAGACAGTAGCCTTTTTCCTCATGGGTGGACCAGATTAATCTTTGGGTGACAAGTTATCCGCAAAGAAACATTGCATGATTCCCAGCACTTCGGTTATGATACTCTGACTGGTGAACAAAAACACTCAAATGTTTGCTAACCTTCTGATGTTCTCCATTACACTTATTTTTCCATCCAATACTAGTAGGTCAACACTGCAATTTGCCTGAAAGTTGCCATATCCTGAAACTCCAGGTTAACGGTTGTCAGGTTGCTCACTGTTGTTTGAACGTGTGCCACCACTGAATCCACTGCTACCCCCAGCATCAAGGCAGAAGGATCAATCACTGTCCTCATTTCTTCAATGTCTACTTTATCTTGCTACTATATCTGATCAAATCCTTCAACATACTTGCTACAATTATGCAGATGACTCTACTATCATCCTAAAACTAGAAAACCCAGCCTGGAATGTATAGGTAGATTGCTTCTGAATAGCAGCCCATAAGAATAACTAAAGTGCATCTAACTAGTTGTGAGATTGTGGCCTACTCAGCTGATTTAAGTACATCATCTCGAAAAGCCGCAAGGTGGAGGCATGACCACCTATTGCAGTAAGTGTTACAATCTCCCTGGAGCTCCTCAAGTACGTGTGTGCCTGGTCTGGTGTATGATGTGTAGCTTATTGGATATGCAGAATCACATTTATGGTATTTTAAAGACGGTTTCCTGTCCCCAACCGTGTGAGATGAAGTTCTTGCCTCTGGTAAGGAAGTCTGCCCACTGTTCGTCCCCTATTAGAATACTGAATTTTTTGTCCCACGTCCTCTGTAAAGCTAACTTTAGTAACGCAACCAGTTATATCATGATATTAGATATAAAATGACTTGGATGATCTAGACCCACAGCATTTTTTCCAAAAGGTTTTTTTCTCATAGCCCCTACCTTTATCTGAGGATCTTACAGCCAGTGCCAGACATGCACACAGGTAAATCATTCCCTCTGCCCCTCGCATTTTTAAAGGGTTTGATCGTACCTCCCTAAGGCATACCTCTTATTGTGATGCAGCCTCCCTCCCTCCAAGGTTGAAAAGCGCCTCCTTTCTATTCCAGGCATAAATTCCCTAGTACCAGGAGACCCCAGTTCAAATCATGGCTTCCACATGGAGAACACTCATACATTTAGCATGGTTGATATCTGTTGTAACAATTCAGGACTAAAGGCTTACTCTACATTGTGGGTGAGTGAGTTAACCTGTGAACACATAGTGCAGAAGGACTACACACAATCTAACATCACTGGGCATGATGTATCTTTCTTCAATAATAGTAAGCTTCAGAATATTAAAATCCAAGATGCATTTTTCCTCCACCTTTGGAAGAAAATCAAGACTCAGCTCTTCAGTCAACACCTCTTCACCGTGTAAACCCCTAGCTCATGACAGTCCAGAACACCATCACCCTGCTCTGTCCTCCTCCTCTCCTCCAACTTCCCCCCGCCTCCAGTCCATTACCTCGACTTCTCCATTTCTTTTGCAATATTCCTTCACAACAGCATTTAGCCCCAGCAGGATTCCTCCATTTATTGTACAGAGCTAGGGTATTTTTTTAAATCTAGAACTGCATAAAATCCCATACACATTCAATACAGGCTTAGCCTAGGGCTATGTTATGTTGCACGTTTTTATAGCACATCTTCTACCAAATTACTTCACCTCTTGAAACTTTTGCAAAGAGCTAGTCTGGTTTTGTGGGGTCTCCCTAGGGGTGAAAGCTCCATGGTGGAGAAGTCCATGGACATACCTTTGTGCCATGATTCAGTGCGATGTGGAAGGAGTGTACAGTTGTCCCCGTGGACAGGATCCTTAAGTGGTAGGTCTAGCACGCGGGTGCCAATCCTTTTTAGAGTTGG
Source organism: Calotriton arnoldi (assembly GCA_963921515.1). Lineage (NCBI taxonomy): Eukaryota > Metazoa > Chordata > Amphibia > Caudata > Salamandridae > Calotriton > Calotriton arnoldi. The sequence goes on from CAWUFW010002645.1 coordinate 1,087,549, forward strand.
CATACATTTGGGAAGTCTCTGAAGGTGTACTATAATGAAGATGCAGGTGTCTGACCCTTCACCTAAATTTGTGCCAGCTTTGGATGTCTGGCCCATCACTTGGGGTCTCACCGGACCGCATACTACACAACTAGTTACTCTCCTCCCTAAGTGAATATGGAAAATTGTGCTTGTAGTGGAGGGATGGTGTTAGTTGCTACTAGCCCATGCAGAGTTGGTCTTCAGCAGAGTATTGTGCTGCCTGTCAGTAGAATGGCCTGATCTTTACTTTAGCTATGAGTTTAGCTGTGATGTCTGTCTCGTTAAGGAACTCAGTTCCTTCCTTGGTTGAATTCAACCTGGTTGCTTTTCTTTGGTTCCTCATTTTCCCTGTGACAAGTTTTTCTAGTGCTTCCCAAAATCTCACTTCTCTTTCTCCTTTCACTACTGTAGTCTGTTTAGTGTGAACTGGCTTATTTGTTTGAAGGTCTCCCTTTTGCAAGAAAAGGGTAAACGTAATCTCACCCTGGTATGAGCATGGGATTCAGACCTAGGTTCACTTAAGTGATGCGAGAATAGCTGAAATCCATTATCCATACATCTGAGGACCAATGGTGGCTCTTTAACATGGGCTTCAGGGTGCAGCCCTGCCTCGTGCATGCAGTCACTTACTGCCTCTTGTCTCTGCCCACAACTGCTAATTATTTAACTTAGCTGTATTCATCTAAACACAACCTTTGTGTTTTTGTGAACACTGCCAGTGCACAGACGGCTCTCTTAGCCCCGTCTCCAGGCTCCTGATGATAGAAGGAAGGGGGAGGCTGGCGGGGGCTGAGGGACAATCCAGTCAAAGAGTGGGGTTTAAAAACATGGCACTCTGTAGGTGGGTGTCTGGATTACACATTTCTGAGGGCCTAATTCAACTATAATCCCGTCACAGAGGCACAGTCCATTTTATTCAGCAGACATACTGGGCATGTCTTAGGCAGCATGGTATATCTGCTAATAAGGGGCTGTTAGGGTGCACATTTGTGAATCCCTCAAGGCAATTAGGAGAGATCAGCAGAGGCAGGATTCCCAGCACTGTCAAAGTTTCTTATAGGCCTGTGTTTCAAGTCCTAGCAAGAAACTGGGAAAAGGAGTGAGGTGGGTCTTTCCCTTTTTAATCCTGGCCTTGCTGTTCTGTAGGGCTTTTCATTGGAAATCATTGCTGACTGTTTCTGATATCCAGCATCAGATTCCTTTTCTGTAGCTACTATCTAGTCTCCCAATTGCCAGCAAAGGAAGTAAGGTAAGTAATGTTAAAAAAGTGTTGCTTATCTGTGCATTTGAAGGGTGCGTTTGTGAGTGACTGAGAGTGAATGAGATTGAGTAAGTGTGTTACTGTGTTTGAGAGTGTCAATGAGAGTGAAAGTGAGTGAGAATCATTGAGAGTATCAATAAGTAACAAGCATTGGCATAGCCAATAGGTCTCGCCTTTGGGACCTTATGAGTATTTAGTTATGCAGCACAATATCCTTGGTGCAACAACATTAACTGTTGCATGGCTAAACACTTATAAGGTCCTAAAGGCGAGACCTATTGGCTATGCCAATGCTTGTTTTTAAATGCAGCCCATTTTCCTTAAAGGAAAACGGGATGCATTTAAAAAACAAAAATGGAACTTTTCAGTTCCATTTTTTAAGGGCAGGCAGTGGTCCCTGGGACCCCTGCCTGCTCTTAAAACATATTTACGCACACACTCACAAAGGGGAAGAGGTCCCCTGGGGACCCCTTCCCTTCCCGTCTGCGAGTGGTTTACCACCTACTTGAAGTAGGTGGTAAACTGCGAGTGTTTTGCAGCCGCAAATGCAATTGCAAAACTAAAGTACATGGCATGGTGACTTGCTATTAGGAAGGGATGCCCCTTCCTAATAGCGAGAGTCTCAAATGCTATTTTGCGAGTCAGTGACTCGCAAAGTAGCATTTGCACATGCCATTACCCTTTTTTGCGGTCGCAAACGGGAGGATCTCCCGTTTACGGCCGCAAAAAAGGGTTGTACATCTGGCCCTGAGTCTCTTATTTTGCGTCTCACATAGCACTTATATCTCTTGGGCAAAGTTTACATGTGTACACAGAGGAATTTTCCAGAGAATAACCATAACAATGTTTCTGATGAGGAACATAGCAATGTTCCGAATATTGATGTGTTTTTCAGCACCTAGGTCTCAGTTCAATATGTATGCATAATCAGCAGCAATGGGCGATCTGATGTATTTCAAGGGACTGCGCGAGGAGCGTGCTTCTCAATGCCATAACCTGCACTGACAACAATATACACTCTGTAGGCTTCTGGAACCTTTGGTACAGAAATCAAGGCACTTGCACTAATGCGCGATATGTGCACTCTCCTGGAAACTAGGCATAAGAACAAAGTACGTGGCAAAATTGCACTATGATGAGGGCTCTACAGAACATCAGCGGTTATATAAACAAAAAGTCTTCCTACCTGACTGGCACTCAGCGTGCATGCCTATCGGTGCAGGTTCTACAGTGTGAATGAACACGCTGCCAGGAAAACCAGCGACAATCTCTGTTGGCTGCTCTTTTCACTTCGGATGTCGATACTGCTGCGGGAAACTCACAAAGACAGACTTGCTTCTCTATAACGTCCTCTGGATACCAGCAGCACGAACTCAGGCTCCAGATGCACAATAATCCACATCGGTGGCTGGGTGTGGGCGCTTACGTGTGGTTCAGGAAGAACATGGCGGCCGAGACTTGCGATTCCTCTTGCGAGAGGCCACACCCTTAAGTGAAACTGAAAGGCACACAGTAAAAACTAACAAGCGCGCGCGCGCTAAAAGTAAAAAAAAAGTGTCGGCAAAAGTGAAAGCGTTTCACTTGCAGGAGCGAGCAGTGCCAGGAGCGATAATTGCTACCATATGGCGCCGCCGCTCCCGCAAGTGAATCGCAACGTGCAAGCGTTGCCATTGAAGGCAATGGAACGCGTGCACGTTTTGGCTGAAAAGCCGAAGCGATTGCTAAAGGTCTTTTTGCCTATGTAGCGCATGCGCGCTGCGTAGGCGAGACCTAAAAAGGGAGTGTAAGGGAGTGAGTAAAGGAGTGTGAGTGAGAGAAGGAATGAGTGAGGGGAGAATATGAAAGCAAAGCAAATGGAAGTGAGTGGGTGTAGCTATCAATGATGCAGCAGGTGCAGTTGCACCAGGGCCCAGAGGCCTGAGCGGCCAACTGAATCCTATTTATTAAAGCAGTGCATCTGTACTTCAAGAGTTTTGAGTGAGAATCGGAGTAAGTGAAAGAGTGAGTGTGTGTTTGCGAGTGAGAACCAGGGAGTATGGGAGTTTATGTGAGTGACAGTGAGTTAGAGTGACAATGAACGGGAAAGAGTAAGTGAGAGAGTGTAAGTGAGTTACAGTGAGTGAGAAGGGAAAAACAGTGAATGAGCGAGGGAGTGAATGTGTGACTAAGAGCATGTTTGTTATGGTGTCTTACGCTTGTGAGTCTGCGGCTGGCCAAGGCACACTCAAGATAATTCTTGGCTTATGAGGGCACCCAAAGTAGCATGCTGCAGCTGACATATTGGAGGTAATTCTTCGTATAAAAGAGGGCACCCACAGCAAAATGCAGGTCCTGGAATACTGGAAGTAATTAGTGGCATAGGGGCACGTGCTAGGGTTGACATACAGGAGGAAATCCTTGGCACGGGGCACCTATGGCAAAACGATGGCGCTGGAATACGGAAGGTAATTCTTAGCAAAAATGAGGGCACCCATCACAAAATGCTGACCCTGAAATACTGGAAGTAATATTTGCCATTTAGGGACACTTACGGCAAAATGCTGGTTCTGGCATATTGGAGATAATTCTTGACGTCAGAGAGGGCAACCATAGGATATTGGGGTGGAGGAGGGGCAGTTTGGGGGAAGCAAACCATGAAAAAATACTGGCTCTGACATACTGAAGGCAATTTTTGAGGTATGGGCCACCCATGGGATGTGCGAAGTATCAAGTTAAGATTCGGGTACTGGCATATTGTATGTAATTCTTGGCATAAGGGGCATACACATGGCAAGAAGCTGGCATTGGTACACCGGAGGTAACTCTTTACATGTAGGGAACAGCCAAGGCAAAAAAAAAAAAAAAAAACCAGGGTGAACTTGTGTCAAACTATTACTTTCAAAGATCGCCAGCCGCCACTGCTCAGGCCCCCACAAAACTCTGGTCCAACTTATTCATAGCTCAGCAACTAGGGAATGGCCTCCAGGAGTTCATAAAACGGACTATTGAGCTATGCGGTGGTGGAAGGTTTCCTTTACAATCACTGTACGTCTTTCATTTAACAATGGCTAGATACCAGCTGTAAAATTGCTGTCGCTTTAAATAATTAAAAAAAAATCCTGGCTTACCAAGCTTTACCAAATAGCGTGACTCAGGGTATCTTTACCGCAATTCCCTCAAATATTGTTAGGGTAATTGTTCTTATAAAGTGCATTAACACCGCAAGTGATACCGACGCGCTAAAATAGGCTCTCAAAATGAGGGGTGCTTAGGGACATGCTACAGAGCACAAAGCGCTATTTAAACCATCTGGGTATTTACATTACAATTACACGCCCACTCTGAAGTGAGTGCTGCAACTGCATGAGCACTTTGTAAAAGCTAAGTAAATAAAAATGAAATAAATAAGATCAGAGTCAGTGTAGTCATTTCCCGCCACTTGTCTTCTGCAGCTCCTAAGGTCCCAAAGGGGGGGCCTTTGATTTAGTCCCCTTGAAGAGCAGAGACTGCGATGGTGTAAATCCCGCCGGGCCCTGGCTGCACGCCGTGAATATCTGAGCAGGCACAGCTGGCCCATTCATAATCAACATAAAAAATAGATTAGCACTTTACAGATTCAACATTATCGCTTCCACTGTTAACATAAATCAGATGTACTTAAAGGCAGCGAGCCGGCGGAAGTCTTTACGGGTCCAATGAAGGGTTTCCTTTCGCCCTCCTGGGGGTCTCTGCGAGTCAGATTTAAAAAAAAAAAAAATAGTAACTCTACCCTCAGGGGTTTACGGCCGAGAAAGGCTGTAAAGTTAGTCATTTTTGGAATTCACAAAGGTTTGACAAGTTACGCCTGGTAGCCTATTGCTGGTTTCCAGGCATACTCCCAGAAAACTTGGGGACTGTATTTTCTTTCGCATGCGCGGATATACATGAATGTCTTGCAAAAAAATCTGCTGAGCAAGTACAAATATGCTTGCTCATTTTTTTCTTTTGGGGGAAAAAGCAACTTTCCCTCCATACCTTTCCACTTTTGAGGGTGTTCCCTTCCTTTTACCACAGTGGAAAGGGAATTACTCCCATCTTTGTCAGGAGTAAATTAATCACTTTTCTCAGGGTGGGAAGGCGGTGGAGAGAAGTATGGTATATATAGCCCACAAATGTGTAGGTTTATGAATGTGCACAAAGTCACAGAGCATTCCAGTCCTGGAATCAATGTCTCTCAGAGTAAATTTATTATGACAGAGATCTCGAGTAAATCCCTTTACAGGTGCAAACCCAAATTCTGTGAATTAAAAAAAAAAAAGGTTTAGAACCATCAAAAAATAATTTTACAAATCAGTGAAACATATTGTGGAAAAGGGCAGGCTGAGGCTGCATGGGAGGTTTAAGTGGAGGGAGAGACCTGATATGGGTGGGTGTCATGCAGGAGTGGCAGATGGGAGTGTCTGGCAAGGGCGGAGAATAGGGAGTGTTGCTGGCACAACACCAGCTAAAGGAGACAAACTCCTTTGACCATGGAACCTCTTCCAAGATAATTATAGTGAGCAAGTGACTGAGACCCTTGTTCCCTTTAAAGTGTTTACCCCTTCTTCTGTCATGTGCAGGTAACTGATGAGCTTAAGCTGAGTTTTGGTGCCACTATGGACGAGGACAACTCTAGAAGGTCAGAGTTCGGCCTGCCCTTCTCAATCTTGTCAATGACATTCATTTTGTCTTTGAGAACACAGAAAAGCAAGAATCTTAGTTTGATTTTCATAATGGTAGAAAGATCAGGCATGACAAGAAGTGTCTTCCTACCAAGGGGATTGGTGGGATCTGAATCCTTGGCTGCAAGTGGGACACTCCATCTCCAAGCATTAAGGTGGAGATTACAAAAACCCGGGTGCAGACCAGCGGCTGCGACAGATCCTCCCAAAGGACTGACCGAAGGACAGATGCAAACGCCCAGGAGTTCTGGCTACCATAACCCTCCATGCCCAATCCAGAGCCACTAGGATGGCTTCGGCCCAGTCTGTCCTAATCTTGAGAACTCATGCATGAGTGGTATAGGCGGAAAGGCATAGAAAAGACCAGAATTTCACCCTAGGTAGAACGCGTCTCAGAGCGAGAGACACATTGGAAACTCCATCTCGCAGAAGTATTGGCATTGGCCGTTCTCGGCGGTAGGGAATACCTGCTACTTGTGACCCACTAGGCACCGACAGCTGAGCTCGTCTGCCCTGGCATTCAACGATTCTGCCGGGTGGTTCACCACCCAAAAAATTCCTTGGTGATCCATCCATTTCCAGGAGCACAGGGCCTTCAGGAACAGGGTCCTTGCCCCACCCTGCCTTGTTTGTTGCAGTACCACATTGCAGTGGTGTTGTCTGTGAGCACCTGTATCAACCTCCGTTGATGGACGGAAGGAAGGCTTTCAACGTAAAGCCGATGGCTCTCAGCTCCAGAAGGCTGATCTGGAGCTAGGATTCCTTCGGAGATTTGAGGCCTCTGACACCACCTCTCTCAGATGGTCACGCCAACCCAGAAGCGATACATCGGTCAGCACTGTCAGCTCTGGGTGGAAAATGGAGGGGGGTTTTATGCTGACCCAATCGCAGTCCAGTAACCACTACTGGAGATCTTTTGCAGTCCCCGCTGAAATCTGAACGTGGTTGGAGGTGTTCCCTTGATGTTGGGCCCACTGAGATTTAAGATCCCACCGCAGAGCTCACATATGCCACCTGGTGTGTCTGACCAACAGTATGCTGGAGGCCATTAGTCCCAACAGCCTCAGAGTCAAGATCACTGAAATCCAGGACCGAGGATTAAAGATCGGGATCACAGCCTGAATGTCCTGGATTCCCGGTGAAAAGGCACAAAACCGAACCGTGTCCAGAATGGCTTTGATGAGGGAAAGCGTTTCAGAAGGAGTCAGGTGTGACTTCAGCAAGTTGATAGTGAACCCCAAAGATGGCAAGAGGTTCGTCATTGTCTGGAGGTGGTTGGCGACTGCCTGGGGTGAGCCTGCCTTCAACAGCCAGTCATCGAAGTAAGGGAAGACTGGCACCTGTGACCTCCGAAGGTGCACTACCATCATGCCATCACTTTTGTGAACACCCGTGGGGCACAGGTGAAACCAAAGGGGAACACACACCGAAATGAAACTGCTTCTGTTCCACCATGAACCGCAGGTAGCACCAATGGTCCTGCAGGATGGGTATTTGGAAAAAGCGTCCAGTAGGTCCAATGCCACCATCCAGTCTCCAGGGCCGAGGGCAGACAAGACTTGGGCCAGTGTGAGCATTTTGAATTTATCCGTCCAGGGGAATGCTTTAAAAGGGCGCAGGTCTAAAATAGGATGAAGGTCCCCATCCTTCTTGGGCACCAGAAAGTAGCAGGAACAACAACCACGTCCTACTTCTAGCGCAGGTACCAACTATTTAGCCCCTTTATCCAAAAGGGTTTGCACTTCCTGCCACAAAATAGCAATATGGTTCTCTGCCAGACACTGGGGTGGGGGTGGGAGGGGAAGGACTGTGAAAGGTGTGACAGTGAGAGAATGAAAGGTGGGGCATATACATGGCGAGCTATTTGCGGGACTCACCTGTCCGATGTAATGGCCTGCCAACCAGGCAAGAATAGTTGGATCCTACCTCCTTCATGGTGGCTGTGTTCCACTAAGGGCATGCTAAAAGGGTTGCAGGTGGAGCTGCAGGAGGGGGGATGTGTAGTGGACTCGGCTGCCCTTTGACCTTGGCCGCTGGAGCAGTGGTCACCACGGCTTCGACCGCAAACTGCTGGGCACCTTGTGAAGGTTAGATTGGCTGACAGTTTGGGACACCTCTGCCAAAGCTGCAAAAGGAGCGCGCTAAGGCTGATGCATCTGGTGAGGTGGGGCAGACAAGCCAAGGTAGCATGTCTTGGCTCTGTTCTCTTTGCACTCCTTGAAAGCGGAGTCTGCCTTGTACCCAAACAGGTGAGTTCTGTCAAACACATGTCCATTAGGGAGGACAGGACATCACTCCAAAAAAACGGTGGACCGAATGGGTGGAGCAAATGGCGACAATGGTGCCAATGGCCCACCTTATGGAATTGGTGGTGTCCAAGCCACAATAAATTGTGAACTTGGAAGCATCACGACCATCTGTATGGCCTGGGTGAAGACAAGTCGGACATCTTCAGGAATACGTGCGAGGACTTGAACCACCGAATCGCAAAGGGTGAGGAAATAGCACCCAGGAGCCAGCTCAGATTTACCAATCAAATCATCAAGCTGGCAGACAAGAAGACTATCTTCCCAAAGGTCTCCTCTTGTTTAGACTCCCTATTGGGGGGGGAATAACTGGGGACATGTTGGGGTTAGTCTTGCTTGCAGATGCCTGCACCACAAAGCTTTCAGGGTATGTGTGTTGAGATAAAAATGCCGGGTCGTCTGGGGCTAGGGGGTAGCACCATGCAATCTGTCGGTTAACCAAAGGGGCCAGAGCAAGGTTTGGCCTATGCCCCGAACAAAGTATCCACGGACATGCATAAGAACATTGGCCTTGACTGCCAAGGTGGGGAGCACAGCTCAAGGTCACACTATGCATTACCATGGCGTAGGAAGCCCTTTCCTCAGTGGCAGGACCAGAGAGTAAGAGGAGCCCAAACTGAGGGGAGGTATCAAAGCTATTAGCCTCTTGTAACTCATTGTACCAATTCTCCTCATGGATTGGCTGGCCAATCTTATCGCCTGCATGGCAATCACTGTTCGAATCCATGCCAAACAGGGAATGCAGACTATGTGTTCTCCCTTGTGAAGGCTCAGGTGGAAGCAGCAGCACCTCAACAGCAACCAAGAGAGGCATTAGTTGAGGTCGGACCGGCACAGACTTGGAGTTAGAGAGTAATAGGTATCTTGTCTTCTGGTGTTGAAGTTCCAGAAACCGTTGTGAACCTTGGCAACAGACGTGGAGTCGGAACCGGAGCCAGAGACGTCCCTGTGTGGGCTCAGAAGGTCCAACTGGTGCTTGCGGTATTCCAGAACAAGGGCCCTTCAGTTCCATGGGGCCCAAAGGTGCGCCAAAGGAAGTTGGCAAGGATTTGAAGAGTCGGAGCATGGCCTCTCTGAATTCTTTCGAACTGGCGGACAACCCCGAAAACTCAGGTTGTGCTGGAACAAGATACAGGATATGCTTCGAATGTCGATATGCTCTGAACGTAGATCGACTTCGGGAGCAAGATCGAGAAGTACGGCGCCACCCCGTGCCATCTCAGGAGCGTTCGAGTGGCTGGAGGGGGCCAAGATCCGCTTAGATTTCGAATGTTTCTTCTTCGACTAACCCAACAACTTTGATTGAGATGAAGACAGACCTCTGGAACGACTCCTGCAACTTCTAGATCTGGAACAAGACAGGGACCGAACTTTTGACTTGGAGTAGTCCGATCGTGGAGACTTCTTGTACTTGGCGATGTAGAGTTTCACCTCGTACGGCTTTTGGGCTCATCAACGAGCAATCACTAAAGGCCTTAAAGTCATGACTTGACCCCACGCACCACAGGCAAACCTGCTGAGGGTCTGTCACAGACATTTCTTTGCAACAGTCCTTACAAAGTTTAAAAACTATAATTTTGGGAGTTGACATTTCCCTTGTTTTTGTGAAAATTTTTGGAGGTAATAGGAATCTCAAAGAGACGAGAAGAAGCTGTAGATCCGTATCTAGTGGCTGGGAAAAAGAAAGAAACAGTTGTCAGCATGCTGGTGTGGCAACCTTATAGGCTCCACGCAGAATAAATGTGGCGTCCCCAGGCACCCTCTTCAGAAGACTTTCTGCACAAGCAGAAGAAGATGAGGACTGCACATGGTGTCTATAACCCGAGAGGAGCCCTGAAGGAAGGACTGGACCTCCTCACTCTTGTACCCAGGATAAAGAAGTGGACTCCAGGAATCAGCTGACTAACCTAATGTTTGGCTACAAGTGTCGTGTGGTTTGTGGACTCATGGTCTGCATTGCTAAGTTAGCATAGGCCTGGCTGCCATGATGTCTTTTTGCGCACGTTACTTTGTGCTTTGTTTTCTCAGAATCTGCTTGTGCCCGGCCGTGTTCTGGGTTGTCTAATCATTGGTAGCTGCGCTGCTAATGAGACGCTAAAGCTAGTCGGATTGGGATTGTGGGTACTAAGGGGCATAGTTGGCTCACCACTATACTCTGAGGTCCTATTATCCTGTGCATAGCTCTGTGCAGAATCCCTACAACATACCGCAACCACGTGGGATGGGATGAAGATTCACCACCCCATGAAATACCTTTGCGTTCGCTGCCACAACCCCAATATCCCATCAAACGGGAAGCAAAAGGCCCCGTTTCCGAAATTCTGACTCAGTTGGAATATCAGGGAGTAATTGAAGCATGCGTATCACCAATGAATAATCCCCTTTTCGCGGTTTCTAAACCTGATGGATCGTACCGCTTGGTTTTGGATTACCGACATTTGAACTCACATTGTCGGACCTTTGCGGTGCAAAACACACATAGTTCTGTGCTAGTAGACAGTCTTGTGCGTAAAAAATATAAAACTACACTTGACCTATCCAATGGATTCTACACGCACAACTTGGCCCCGGAGAGTAGCCAATGGAGCGCTTTTACCTCCGGTGGTAAATTATTCAAATTCCGGCGTCTACCTATGGGCTACAAAAACAGTCCAGGCGTATTCGCTGCCCGTGTTGTCTCTTTGTTAGACAGCATAGACCCAGATGCATGTTCGTACGTCGATGATATTTATCTGACAGATGACGAATTGTTCCAGCATCTTTCCCGAGTGGACCGCAATATTCTCGAATTTGCGGTTTTAGGTTATAAGTTTAACTTTGCCAAATCACACATTGCTGAATTTACCGTGTTGTTTTTGGGCTATGAGTCAACAATGAAGGTAAGGGCTTAGCCCCCCATTTCCTGGAGAAATGTGCACTTTTGTGCCCTCCAACCAATCTGAAGAAGCTTCAGTCTTTACTGGGTTTTCTAAACTTCGGGCGTACTTACATTCCCGAATATGCCCAGCGTATCAAGCCTCTTTATGCCTTGATACAACCTAACTTTTCGAAGTCATGCTGGCTTCCCGAGCATTCCTCTATACTGCAATCTTTGCAGTCCGATCTACTTGAATCTAAATTCTTGTTGACTCGTGACAACCACACAAACCTGGTGATTAGAATCGTTCCAGGGGAAGTGGGTTTCACGTACTTAACCTTTAACGAAGGTGACACAGTACAGATTGCATACAAGTCACATCTTTACACTTCTGCAGAAATGCGCTTTTCCTCTGTGGAGAAAGTTTTGACTGCAGTGCAAATGGCGATTCTAAAAGAACGCGCACTGGCACAGGGAAAACGCATTTTGGTGGTAACACCATATCCTGCCCTTGAGGCAGTGACGAAAGCAAATGTACCGAACTCTAAGGCTTTGCACCCCCGTTGGATACAATGGGCAACATCTTTGACGTCCCCGGATGTCACTTTTATCTTTGATTCCTCTCTTCAGACACAGGAGTTCTTACAGTATGAATTCGTTCATCCTCCTCCTCTGTCCTTGCTACCGCTTGAGGAGTACGAATGTATTATCTATACCGATGGTTCGGCACAACCGGCCACGGGTTCCAAGCATGCCTATTCAGCAGCATGTGCTATTGTTGCAGGTACCATGGTGAACGGCAAGTTCAAATCGACTGTAGTGCACACTCAGGCACTAGGAGACAGTACTGCACAATTGGCCGAGCTATGCGTTTGGTGCTTGCGCTAGAGTTCGCTAATCCAGACGTGACAACTCTTATTGTGTGCGATTCTTATTACTGTGTTCAGTCTTTCAATGACTATCTATTCTTTTGGTCGCAAAACGACTATAGGGATGAAAAAGGCAGCACAATTGAGCATAAAATGCTTTGGGTTCGAGTGGCAGATCTGAAACAACGTCTGCCTCTCACACAGGTGATTCACACTCTTGGCCACCAGCATGTGGGCGCACACGCTGTCGGCAACGGTTTGGCGGACGAAGCTGCCAAATCAGCAGTAGCCACGTGCTCAGTAGCGGCAGTTACAAGATCCATGACTAAAATAGATAATGATATTTTGGCAGCTATTGCTGCGACAAAGGAAGGTGCTAATTACCCACGGGGTTTCCCTTCCAAATACTCTTATCAATTAGGTCCCGAACAGGCTCCTTACGTAAGAATTCCAGACGTTGGTGATCGGCTGATTCCCAACGCGGACCGCAGACTTTCCTTGATAACAGCCGCACACGAAGGCATGGCTTCGGCTCATGCTGGCGTGTCTGCGACGGTTTCCATCTTGCAGCAGCGTTACTGGTGGCGTGGTTTATATAAACAGACCCGTACTTATGTGCTTTCTTGTGACGTTTGTCAGCAAATTAAGCCTTCCACGGTTACACGACCACCACAGACATCGCTCTGCATTTCTAACAGACCTTTTGGGTGTGTTTACCTGGATCACTGCGGTCCATTTTCTTCGGACACTGCATGTAAGTACATCCTGGTTGCAGTGGATTCGTGCACACGTTTCATCTGGGTCTGGCCACAACGGAGTGCTGACGCTCGAAATGTCATCAGGGATTTGCGTGTCTTTGTGGGAATTTTTGCTTGCGGCACCTTCCATTCTGACCAAGGTCCAGCGTTCGCCTCTAAGGCCTACAAGGACGCAATGGGGTCACTGGGGGTGCGGGTGAAATTTTCGTCTCCATATCGGCCTGAGGGCAATTCGATTGTTGAACGAATGAACCGTGACTTAAAGCAATCCTTGACAGCTAGAGTCTTAGGTACTATCAGGAACTGGCTGGCCCACTTGTATACCGTACAACGTGCACTTAATAATCTCCCTAGAAGACCTCTGGGTGGGCGGACCCCATACGAAATGCTCTTTGGCATACGAATGTTTGTGCCCGACCTTGATGGTCTAGACATGGCGGCGCAATCCGCAATCTTGGATGTAGATAACCATTCTACTATGTTACAGGACTTACAAGAAGCCCGAGACAAACTTGCAATCGAACATTTACCTTCAGCCACAGACGCTGCGTTGCAGATTCCGGTTGCCGGCTGGCTTCCGAATGTTGGAGACCTGGTCCGAGAGAAGGTGGGGAACAAAAAAGAATTTGGCCCCTCTTATCGGGCACCGGTTCCAGTCCTTGGCTTGAAGGGTACTCGTACAGTCATCTTACCACCGCTTCCTGGTCGCAAGGAAAACAGATACATCTCAGTGGAAAATGTCAAGCTACAACATCTGGCCGATCCTGAATAGTGTAACACCAGCGGTCTCTTGTCCAGTCATTTCCAGGACAAATGTTTGTGGCCTTCCAGCCCGAACGGTCACTGATGTTGCCATTGAGATGGTAGATTTGCCTGATCGCCTGCTCGACTACCCGGATTCCCCCTGCAACGAGGAGACCGAGTTTACCTACCCCGCCACCGAGTCCGTGGCTCATCTGCCAACAACGCCACTGAGCCCAACACGTTATTCCTTTGACTCGGATTCCACCTCAGCACTTATCCCGCCCAGATTCAGTATTTTTGTATCCTGGTTCAGAGACAATTTTTTAATCCCACCATGGACATACATCTGTTTGGTACTATTCCTGATTTTTCTGTTCATGTCCATTGGCTTTGTGACAGTTTTTTTCCTACTCATCAATGGTCACTATTTACCAGAATGCTCTACAGTGAACTGTGTCGCTGGAACATTGGCTCCGCATTCTTCTTCTCACATCATGAAGCGAGACCACACATTTGTGAACATTTCAGCTGTCCCAGTCGCTGATGGCATCGTATGGGATGCGGTAAATTTCCAGATTCATGGACCAACCGAGATTATTAATGTACCCAATGTCCTCCGTGTTTCAATGGGTGATGTCGTTAAAAGTAATATTCATTCTGACGATTGGGATGTGCATGCAGTTGAATCGTTATTTACTGATTTGAAATATTATGCTGCTTTTCATGCTGAGGATCTGTACATGAATTCTGCAAATTATGCTGATTTGTATTGTTACCAGCATTGGGGCAACCACTTCCTCCATAAACCCAGTACCCTTCGGGGTCTTTTTAATTACACCCAATGGGAACATTGTCCGACCCCTTTGCCAGGTAGCTCCGAGACTCTTAGAAATAAGTTTGCTTATTTTACAGATTTTAATAGATCGAACCCTGGGTCCTATTTCTTTAAATTAAACACTTCCTTTACTGAGAAAATCATGTTAACACATACCAAATTGCTATATACCGGCTCCTTTTTAAAAGCCTTAGCTGTGGGTGGGTATGAACATTGGCGTGACACCATTGATTTGAAATCTATTTGGGGCTCAAAAGCATGGCAGGTGCAGGGCACAGAAGCCTTGCACCGTGCTTGCCTCATCCCGGCCCAAATTCTATTTTTAAATCAAACGACATGTTGGGGTTTGGCTACGTCCAAACAATTGAATGCCCCATCCTTTCCTGTCTTGTCTTCCACTCCCAACGAAAGCTTGTACTTTAATATGTCCCTTACCGAATTGCAGGTTTTGTTTCAGAACAATTCGTTTAATGTCTCTACGTTTGTTCAGTCACCCTGGTTTTCTTGGCCCATTGCATCTAATGCCTGCCAACTGCGTTTTCATAACACGGATACTGGCTACAAACAGGATAGGCCAGATCCAAGGTTTTCTGACTCTCGTACTGTTACAACATATTCTGTTGGTAAATTGTGTAAACAGTGGTTGCAGCACTCTTCCTTAGATTCTGTTAAACAACATTTATCCCTCCTATCAGGCAACATTGATCTGTCCGACTTTATTCTAGGGCCTCGTGGTCCTCGACCGAAGAGATTCATATATGAGACTTACAATGAACTCTGGAAGCTTTCGCAAATTGAAGCTGCTTCCCGTCTTCGGGAAATCGATCAAGCTAATTTAGAAAAAGTGCTTGCTGTTGTTGACAATAGTATTAATACCCTGTCTTCCCGCATTTACACATTAGAGAATATTATTTCCTCTGTTGTGGATATTGTACAAGATGATGTTTCTGTGTTATATCATGGTCAAAATCAATTGCATTCAGTAATGCAGTTTGCATGGACTTTGCAAACACTTAAGATGGGGAAGGTTCCTTGGCAATTTTTATACACCACTGCCTTATTCTTACCTTTTAATTTGACTGAGAAACAGCGGTTTATGTCCATGAAGGATGCAGCATACACT
Source organism: Calotriton arnoldi (assembly GCA_963921515.1). Lineage (NCBI taxonomy): Eukaryota > Metazoa > Chordata > Amphibia > Caudata > Salamandridae > Calotriton > Calotriton arnoldi. The sequence continues at coordinate 1,103,002 of CAWUFW010002645.1, forward strand.
CTGTTACATATCGAAAAAATAGAGCCCTTACTATTCTCTGTCGCAGAATTGGATTCTGCTGTGTGGCTAGTACACGGGGTTATCGCTTGCCTTTTTCATTGTTTGAATTTAGTTCGTGTATGAAGCATTATCCTGTAGGCCGTTTTCAGCCTTTGGGCAGTGCCTTCCTGCATGAACTTTGGTCCCTGCCTTTCATGTTTAAATGCCTTAGAGACGGAAGGGAGGTTTTTCTCACGGGGAGTCCTGCGATTCAACTGTGGGTCATTCCCTTGTTTGTAAACACATTCAATTGCACGGGGCTTGTAACGTTTCGGCTCCGAATCTTGCTTGTGTGTTGAAGGGCATTCCTGCTCCTGCAATTTCTCCTACTTTCACTGTGCTTGCAAATGGTAGCTATCTGCTTTTGAATAACCAAGACTGCTGTGGCATGCTGTCCGGCATACCCTATATTGTTACAGTTTCCCACAGGGTTGCATGCTGCAAAAATGTGCTTTTTCCTCCCCCGCACGACATTATAGATAGTTCCGTTTGGCCTTCCATTCCTACTCTGAGGACGGATTTCAATAAATTGAGCAGAATAAAGGCACTATTATTGAATCAAGAGGTTATGCTCACATCCGCCCGGGAGACATTCATTCTCCAGGTGGCGAGTACCCACAGTGAAATACAGGCCCTGTTGAACACAAACCTCCCACAACATTTTGGTGAACTGATGCACCGTGTTTTCAATGCTTCACGAACCGAAGGTCTTGTGCACTTTTTTAAAGTTGTGGGCTCTGGCCTTGTTACCTCCTTTCAAACTATTTTTGGTGTAATACCAGCTTTTATTCATTCAATTTTTTCCAGCGTCTTTGGAGGCTTTCCGTTGATCCTTGCCTTAGCGGCTGGTGTTTTGCTTTTGGTCTGTGTGCTACGCAATGGCTGCACTTCCTGGGGTCCTGCTCGACCACAGTCGGCTCCGGATGCTCCGTGAACGCATCCTCTCCGCCTTCGGCGTCCTGCCATTGGCGACACTTGGTGTGTCATATAGACTTTCTTTTCGCTTTGCGTATTTCACTTGCGTGCAACCTGTGATGTCTTGCATCCGATGTCCTTTCTCCTGGTCCTTGGATTACTGCCTCTCCAATACGTCTCTGTCTCGCCCGGATTTTGTCCAGTTGGTGGATCCCTTAGAGGCCCATGAACGAGACTGTTCCGGACCTGGCTACATGGCGCGTGCGGCTGCACTTGGAATTTTGGCACAATGGGATGTCTGGGCGGCTGCTCAGGATCTCCTACAACAAAGTTATATTGAGTATCACGCAAGTTGTCCCGCAATGCTGTTCACTGCTCCCTCTTGCGAGGAACATGAATGCAGTTTTGATTTATTGGACTGGATGGCATCTCTTTTTTCCGACGATTCCAACGATGTCCTCTTGGAAGGTGTGGCATTTTTCTGCACCTACACTTTTTTGGATTAGGGGGCCTCTGCTTTCAGCGTTTCTGCCGCCCTGGACGTTTTTATCTATTTTTTTCTTCCCGTCCTTTGCCGTTCTGCTCCATCTATTTGAACTCTGTCTTCGTCCTATGTCTTTGCCGTTGGACTGACCAGGGGAGGGTGTCGTGTGGTTTGTGGACTCATGGTCTGCATTGCTAAGTTAGCATAGGCCTGGCTGCCATGATGCCTTTTTGCGCACGTTACTTTGTGCCTTTGTTTTCTCAGAATCTGCTTGTGCCCGGCTATTTTAGAACTGTCTGCATTTCTGCCTTTCGCCTTTCTTCCTATCCCCTTTGGGTTTCGTCTGCACATCATGTACAAGGTCGAAAAACAATGTCCCTTGTTCTTGCTGATTTGGTCAGCCCCTCGCACTTAGACATAACACTGAATGCAGCTGCACGGGGGAAATTTGTGTGCTTTTAATATTGTGATTTCAATGTTGGAGACACTTGGAGAAAAACCTTTCCAGAGAGAAGAGCTGTGCTTGTCTGATGATGTAAACCTTGCATCTAGAGATTGAGGTATGAGGGTCTGCCTGACAATGCCCAGAGATCTTCTATTTTTATAATAAACTAGTTTATAGCACGGGGAGGGTGGTATGGTCATTTAGCCCTATATCCACTGCTTTATGAAATGCTTTCCCCGTTTGTATTCTATGGAATTGTAACTATGCTTATTATTTTATCATTATGCATTATGCTGATAGTACTGGCACATGTACTGTATCTTAGAGCACGATAGTTGAAATAAAAATGTTAAACTATACAGTGTCTCTTATTACGCACGTTGAGGACAAGTATGAGTGATCTATGAAAGGGTGTTCTTGCTCCCGCGAGTCCTGAGAGGGAGAGAGAGACCGTGTTCTGGGTTGTCTAATCATTGGTAGCTGCGCTGCTAATGAGACGCTAAAGCTAGTCGGATTGGTATTGTGGGTACTAAGGGGCATAGTTGGCTCACCACTATACTCTGAGGTCCTATTATCCTGTGCATAGCTCCGTGTATGTGCAGAATCCCTACAACACAAGGAGACAACAAGCTGCAAGAGGCCTCTTTCTGGAAGTGTTCAGTGGCAACTGGCCTTGGCCTGACAATATTCAAGCTCTTTAAGGGTCTCCACTCAGGTCTTGAGGGGCTTTAAAAGTGTACTCCTGTGGTAGATTGGGATTAAAGGACTACGTCAGAAAGTAAAATCTTTGAGTGGGACCAACCTGGTTGGTGTATCTGACCCACGCTCCCTTGCAGTCATCCTCAAATCGCACCTAGGTCCCGGGACTTCCGCGACCACTATCATTTGCGTTTTGTGCTTTTTGGTGCCATTTCTACTTACAGCTTTAAAAATCCACATATCCAGTTACCATATTGGCACTTAAAATTAAGCCTGTCTGCTCTCTGCTACAGCTACTAGGAGGGTCAGCTCTGGTTAATTTAGTGCCTTTGAAAGTTCATCCTTGTTTGAAAATGGCTTATTGGTAGGGGTAAGTATGCACCTGCCACTAGTAATAAATCCACGAGCACAGTATAGGGTCCAGTAAATGTCTCAGTAAATTAGCCTCTTGCTCATCCCTTGGTAGCTGACAACGAGCAGCCAGGCCTAACTTAGGAGACAAGAGTATAAAGTATTTAAAAACACCAATACATCAAATAAGTAAGAAACAACACACAATAAAAATCCCACACCAATTTATAAAAATAGTAAATAATGTTATTAACAAATAGACACCAAAACGACAAAAATTTAATGTAGGGAACCAGAGATATGAATTGTTAAAGATTAACCACTTTATAGTGCCTAAAGACCTATAGCGCAACTCTGCGACATCTGGCCGGGACAAAGTCAAAAAGTTTCAGGCCGACAGAGATGGAGCCCCGTCGGATACACAAAGCGGTAGGACCCGGTCAAAATTTTACCTTCACACTTAGAAACTTTTCTGGAGCTTTTTCTTCTGATGGCCCTCGACCCTCCTCAGCAGGCCGGATTTGGAGCTGGTTCGCCGGCTTGACTTTCCTCGAGGCTCCAGTCAAATCCTGGAAGTCCGGAACTCCAGAGCCTTCAGCAGGACGAACCTGAAATCCTGATCAGGTCGTGGTTGAAGGTGGCCGGCTTGGCTGTCGCTGTCAGGTCGGTCACCTTATGGAGCTTTTTTCCAAAAGTTCTCCAAACTTCAGTAGGTGCTTTCTGGAGGTCTCCTTGTCGGTTTAAGGTGTCCAAAACACAAATCTAAAGGTCTGGAATCTCCTGGATGGTCTCTGGAAGGTCTGGACCACAATTCCCACAATGCACCTGGCCAAATCATTAAAAGCCCACTGGACGCACTCCAGGATGGGGACTCTTTGTGGAGATGATGCAGGTGGGCTCTGTTAACCTGAAGCTGCTGGAAGTCCACTCCTTAATCCTTCTAGAAGAAAGGCATAGTCCCCAGGGCTGTACTACCAAATTGTGCAGCAGGCGCAGTCATTCAGAGTGTAGGCCTTTGGGTGCAAATTCAGATTCCAGCAGGACAGTCCTTCTTTTCCTTGCAGTTTCAGGCAGCAGAACTGAGAGGCTATGCATCTCTCACATATTTATTCTCAGCTTCTGGGCATCAAGCGAGGGCACCCCTGACCAATGGGATGCAGGGTGCCACCCAGGCGCATGACCACTTCCTCCAAAGTGTGGCATAATCCTTCCTTAAATCTGCTATCTAACTGGGGGCACAGGGGATGGGGGCGGGTAGGCCTGGCATTCCGTACCTGTCCTGTTCTCCTTTGAAGTCTCATGCTTAATGACCCCTCCCCATTGTCATTCGTGTGTAGCTGTAGAGATCTCTCCAGAAGATAGCCTCTACCCTGGACAGCCACTTATCACCTAATCAAGGAAGCTTGGCTTAAAGCCTGTTAGCATTGACCAATCAGGGGAAACTTCCAGAAGGCTGGATTTTGGCGTACAGAAAGAAAAGTTTCATAACTTCTTTTCTGTACCAGTTATGATAAATTCAGCAATGGCAAGTTGTTGGATTTATCAATACCAATCTTTTAAGTCTTTGAATGATATTTTTTTCCCTTCCTAGAAATAACTATGCGTGCATAAAATATTGCAATGTTAGCTTATGGGCTTAGTGTCTACAATGGGGAAAAACTAACATGGGCAGATTTCCCTCACCAGAGTTTATAAAACATATTTTATAAGGACCCTGCTTATAGTTACATGACCCCCTGGGACACCTATGAGAGAACTTGGGGGTACCTAATATGTAAAAACAATGTAGATTATCACTTCTAAACTGACCATAGCACTAAAGCAGAGTTTGCAGTGAATTTACTCTTAAAAGCAGTGCTACAGGGCTGCTTTTGTATTAACCTCAGGCACTCAGCAGTGCACGAATGCAAATGCAAATAAGGCTGCTGGCCTCCAAACTTCCATGCCCTGTTATATACTAGGGTCTTGCAGGTAGTTTCAATCCCCCTGCCCTATTATCTACTAGGGACTTATAGAGTAGGGCATGTCAATTGAAAGAATTTACTTTTACAGGCAGTCTGCAAGGCTGCATTTAAAATGACAGACAGCCACTCAGCAGTGCACACATGCAAAGTGCATAAAATCTGCTGGGCTTCTAAACCTCCATGCCCTAGTATCTACTAGGGACTTATAGGTAGATCAACCCCCCTTGCTCTATTACCTACTAGGGTCTGTCAGGCCAATTGTAAGTGTACCCTATACATGTGTTGTGTTTTCAACATAGCACTGACCTGGGCCTGCCAGCAGAACCCAGGACACAGTCAGAGTCAATTACAAATAGGATAAATCAGCAAAAACATGGGGATGAACAGGGCAAAAGGATGACTTTCTAACAATCCTGACAAGATATTCCTTGAAGTGGGCAGTCACCTACCTCAAATATTTTAATTTCTTACATTTACTTTCCAATGTATTCATGTGGTGTAATGCACCAAATACCATGCCAAGCCTCCTCCCTTCTTGGAGACATACGTTTAGTTCTCCTGATCCCTATTACGTGGTTAAAGATCCAAATCCTGCCATTTCAGAGTCACTGTAGCAGGGATTCTCATCTCTGTCACAGTCACCTGAAGCCATGGTCTCCAGAATGGACCAAAGCCATTCTCAAGAGCTCTGTGAAATGGCACATGAATACATATGAAGGTAGTGTTTGACTATCTTGCGACATGCAATATATGGAATAAAGTAGCCCCTGCCGTACATTATGAGAGTAATGCAAGGAACCGAGGAGTTCCATGACCATAAAGAGGAATGAGACGGAAGGCTGAGTTCCTTTATAAGGTCATGGGACGCCGAGGTGACATGCAATAGCATTTTAATGTAAAACAGGAAGTACTTTATTCCTTTTATTACATGGTCACACCGTAAAACTTCCCACAAACCAATTGTATCCTTGGTGTGATGATTTTTCATATGAATGAGATAGGATGTTTGTAAAGAAAAAGAATAAAATGAAAGTCTCTAGTGGAAAACTAAACACGCCAAAAAGCATTTATATATTTGTCACAGAAAGATATTAGAATCAGTTTAGTACAAGTAAGATTTTAAAACATGCTGCAGCTCAGAAGAATGCACAGAAGAATGCACAGAAATTCTATCTTTGCTAGAATCTCCTAAAGCGTGGAAAAATAAACATATTGCCAGAAATATATCTCCTGAATGCTTACCACTGTTCATCTGAAAAACAGAGCAGAAGAACGAAAAGGCACAATTTGGTTTCTTATTTTAAAGTGAACTTTAATTATGTTCTGTGGTCTGCCATTTCCCTCGGCTGCTAGCTCTAGCAGCAAGCCGTGTGACGTCATAATTCAACTGTAATAAGTTATTACAGTTGAACAACTACATCATTTCTTTATTACAGGTGATTAGGGACGTCACAAGTCGCCTGTAAGAAGGGAATTAGAGACAGACTTTTTTATACAAGTATTTTAGTCTCCCATGTATTATTTTAATACCTTTCCTTTATATAATGAGTTATCTATCAGACAGATGTTCATCAGAATTACAGTATTTGCATTCCTGAATCTAGGCCACCAGACATCAGCTGTTTAGTCTGTTCCCTAAATGATGACAAGCTTTGCGCTATTAAACATAACTTGGATTACAGCTGGAAAGAAAGGTGCCCACAATCCAGTCTTTAATTGCAGGACTTGGAAGGTACTTTTTAATACCTTTTGTCAGAGGTGTACCCAGGAAGAGCTGTCCTACGTCAAAGGCAGAACAGCTGAACACGGTCATACCTTGCCTCCAGACTCAGCGGGCCATCAGGAGAAACAAGGGAGCACTGTGCCTTGCCACCTCACAAGACTAGGCCAATACATTAAACTAATATAATACTTCTACTGTTTTATGCTCTGTACAAAAGACATAGGATTTAAACGGAAAAAGTAAAGAGAATGTGTGTATTGATACTAGACACAAAAGTGAGATGACTGCAGGATATTTTGCATCCCGCCTTTGTTGAAGATGCACAAAAACAGGTTTATATGGCATTATGCGTCGTATGTGGGTTGAGCAATGTAGCTGCAAGAGGGTCAGATCGATGTCTGCAGAAATTGCATGTGCACATAACTATTCCAAATGGAAATCATTTACATAGTCCGTGGTTAATCTGAAAATCTGGTATGAACTTGTAACCTTCATGTTAAAGAGAGCGCTCTGCAGAATACCCATCAACCTTAGATTTTCTAACCAGTAGAGATCTCTGCCGCAAGTGCATTAACTACCCAATCTACCTTGCCAGAAGCAGGGAAATAAAACGAATCTCAATAGGTAATAATAATTCCTATATACATTACTGCTGAACTTTAAGACTCTGGCAGTTATGTTATGTTAAAGCGATTTGTAGAGCGCACGTTTTCCCCGAGGTATCTTGCTGCTAGCTTTACTCTAGCACAAACTAGAATGTGACCCTTAATTATTTTTTTTAAAAACAGGTTTTCAGCTCTATTCTACAGGAAAGCAGGGAGGGCAAGGCCTCGATGTGTGATGGAAGGAGATTCCAAATCTTGGTCGTGCCATTAATGAAGCTACTTCCTCCCCAATTCGTCTTCTTGAATCTAGGGATCAGTGTTTTCTTGGCCCCAGAGGATCGCAGATTTCTGCTGGGTTTGTACCAATTAAACACCTGCCTCAGAAATTCAGGGCCAATGTCATGCAATGTCTTGTAGGGTATGCAGTGAGCCTTAAATTTGGTTTGATTCCTGACTGGCAACTAATGTAGATTATAGATTGCCAGGGAGACCGATTGAAATTTGAGGATACCCAGAAGCAGTCTGGCTGCAGCTTTTTGCAAGGTCAGTAATTAATTCAAATATTGTTCTTGCATATTTAAACCACTGCAATAGTCGAGTTTTGATAAGACTAGAACTGTGATTACCGTTTTTTTTTTAGCATCTGATGGAATGTATGGAAGAATATTTTTGATCATCCTCAGGGTGCTGAATGAGGATGAAACAACAGAATTGACCTGGTTTCCAAAGTTCATTGTATCGTCAATCATAACTCATAGGTTATTTGCCTTCCTCAAGGATTTGGAAGTGGTCTCAACTCCTCTGGCCACCAGGATCAATCCCCGCAAACCCTCACAGGCTCCTCTGTGAGGGAATGATACTGGCAAATGAAAATTAATTAAAATAAAAGTGAGAAAGTTAAAGCATAAAATCAGTAAAGAAGGGAAGTACTCCCTTTCAATATGGCACCCAGTAATGTGGGAGCCAGGAACCTCCTCATAAAATAAGTGGTATGCAAAACAACAATAAAGGAAGTGCTTGAAGCAAAGGTGAACAATCAATTTTTAAAGGGCACTATACAAATTCTCTTACCACTTTACTACTGCCTAACTCTAAGGAAGGTGGATTCTGTCTTGATTTGAACACATTATTCTGCAGGCAGAGCTCAACTCATTGCCAACAAAGAGCAAAATGTTCTCTTTTCATGCCCCCAGTCTCTGCTTTTCTCGACCCAATATGGTCAGTGTATTACTTGTTCTACGTCTTCATGTTGTTTCTTTGTTAATTTACTTACCTACTTTATATAACCGCAAGATACTTTCATTTTAGTTCCTGTTGTTCTTCTTAGGACAAGCCTACCAGACATCACTAGCTGTGAGGTTGGAAAAGACCTATTGTGGGCTTACCAAAACCTTAAAGGGGCTTCCTGCCCACCCATTGCTTACCACTGGTTGGCTTTATTGTCACTTTCATTCTTGCTTCTGATTCCCTGGCCTTCTTTGTTCCAGCTCGCCCATCTTATGTTTGTACCTCCCCTAAGCATGGCATAGCTCCTTTACCAGCTCTCGACTGTCTGTCTTCTAATCCTTTCACTGCTCACTTTCAGTTAACTTTTTTTTCTATTTGGTCAAGCACCCAACAAGAGTGCAGTGGATTTCTCGCTCACTCCTTCTCTCCCAAGTGTACATCCTCAAAAGCACACCACAGCAACTCTGTGTTTCTCTAATGTGTACTTCTTTCCCCACCCACTTGTTGTTGTAATCTTACATTGCGTCATGGTCCATTCCTGTCCACCCCTCCTTTCCCCTCCTGATTGGTATCACCCAGAGAGAGCTGATGTTAGAATGTTGGGTTCACCTGAGGAGTTGGGAGAGCTGGATGGCCAATAAAGAAGTATCCTTATTCCTGTCTCTTGGCTTATTACGTCTAACACTGGCGACGATATTCTGCGTAGGGGGCAGATTTGGCCATTTCCCCTCTGAGTAAACTCTCCATCTTTGTTCCTGTGGAGTGTCCGTCCCTCTTTTCCAGCAACGAGAAGACAACAGAAAGAAGAATCCTATATCTAACGGACGTCAAGGTTCCCGTTTGTGCCTATGCGAATGCTATCTGGAAGATACAAGTATGTGCTAGCTAGTCTCCAACGAAGAAAAGGAAACAAATTGTGAGTACTGTTTCAGCAAACCTATAGACATTCTCCGCTCTGCCGTCAACACATGTACCAAAGGGGAAGTTAGAAAGAAGCGGTGGCCAGAAAATCAAGATCACTCACCCCATATAGCACGTTGGAGTGATCCTCGCCGTTTTAAATTCTAGCAGTCCCTTTCGCCGCACCAGCTTCGTAGTGGCGTGTGGTGAGTGGAGATCCAACGAGAGCATCAGAAGCCGTTCTGCTGGTTGCTTGCCGGCAGTGGGTCACGGAGTCAGCAAAATTTCATGAAAATCCCGTCACGTTTGCCTTTACTCACTGTTCCTGGCAAGCGTGTTGAGTACTGGGACCGACGTGCAGGAGGGAGCATTGTGGTCAAAGGAAGGCTGCCGCGGAGTGTCACAAGGTGATTGTTTGTGGAGTTCCTGTCAAATTCCTCCCCTCACGAGTTCCTGTCACACGGCGATCTACGGGACCGCCGTGTACGAGGGAGCGTTCTAGTCATCGTGACGCCGCAAAGTCTTTTCCATCCTGTCAAAATCCTCCTCTCACGAGTTGCTGTCAGACGCCGATCTACGTGACGCCGCCTAATCATTTCCTGGTGCCGCCTTCAATTTCAACTGTGGTGCGCTTCGCAAGCGTACTATCATCATCTTTCAGGAAGGCAGCCCAAGTTTACCGAGTGAGTGTTCCAGCCCTTCAATTTCAACTGTGGTGCGCTTCGCAAGCGTACTATCATCATCTTTCAGGAAGGCAGCCCAAGTTTACCGAGTGAGTGTTCCAGCCCTGCAGTTTCGCGCACTCTTCCAGCCGCCTCCAGCGATCCATCGTCCCCACATAGTTTTCAGTGTCAGTAGTCTGGAATCCTACTCTCCACTACTCCGAAGGGAATTTTAAACATAAGGTACTGTGCAAAGCATTAGGAGGTTGAGATACTGTGCTGACTTCTAGTGAAGTTGATCTTTGACTTACTGTGCTGACTTCGAGTGAAGTTGATCTTTGACCTCTTACCCTTAAATACTTGACCTTACGCTTTGGGGTTATCCAGACTGTGATTGCCATAGCATGCCCTTCCTTGTGGGTCCCCTGTCCTCGTTGTGAGTAGCAATTTGGGGGGGGGGGAACTCCACAGTGTTCCCAAAGGGGCATCCTTCGTACATTGTACTTTCATTTTAGTCCCTCGCAGTGTCCTCTTCTCCTGCCAGAAGTCCTTCCTTTGAGTTCCCCACTCAGCGTCTACATGATGGCAGCGGCGAGCATGAGCCAACCCCCACCTTTCCTTAACGAGATAGGGGAACCAGAAATATGTTGGAAGGAGTGGTTCAAGCTGTTCGAATCGTATATTATAGCCATTGGGGGGGAACGCTTCACTCCTTTACGCAAACAGCATATACTCCTTCATAATTTAGGCGTACATGGACGGAAAATATACGAGACACTGCCTGAACAGGTGGGGGGAGAAGAGGGTGAAGACATAGATTTGTTTGTACGTACCATGGGGAAGTTAGAAACGCACTTTGGCGATAAAGTAAACGTAGTTTTAGAGCGACATACATTTTTCAATAGAGTTCAAGGGAAACAGGAGTCGGTCTCTAATTATATAGCTGCATTGTGGGGTCTCACGCAATTGTGCGAATTTGGCAATCTCACTGATTCACTTATAAGGGATCAACTGGTGCGCTGCACCAATAATACCCGTATCCAAGAGAAACTCTTGGCTAAATACCCTGGTTTGAGAGAAGCTGTGGAGATTGCAAAATCCGTGGAGCATACTGCAAAGTGTATAAAAGAGATGAAGCCTAACACGGAGGTTGTAGCTAGTGTTCAAGAGGAAGAAGAAGAAGGGGAAGTGTACAAAGTAAAAAGTAAAGGAGGCATGAGTAACAGAATAATGGACAATGAAAGAAACTTTAAGTGTTACAGGTGTGGTAGTAGCAATCACTTTGCGAATTACACCCAGTGCCCGGCCAGAAGCGTTACCTGTAAAAAATGTAGCAGGAGGGGGCATTTTGCCAGAGTATGCAGAGAAGGGGAACCGCACACTAAAGACAGTGAGAGGGAGTTTAGTAAGGCACAGAACAAAGAAGTAAAATATGTGACCATGAGCGAAAAGAAGTATGTGTTACAGCTTAAAAGTAATGTGGGCTCCATAAATGCCATTTATCCTAAATGCGAGATATTACTTAACAACAAAAATGTTACCATGTTTGCAGATTCATGTTCCCCGTTCACTTTGTTAAACAAAAACGATTTTGAGAAAATGGGTGAGATAAAGGCAAGCTCCCTGTTGCAACCGGACATTTCCCCCACAGGATATAGCAAAGAACCGATACCTCTCATGGGAATGAAGGAGATGAATATACAATTCAAGGACAGGAAGGCGTTTGGCAAAATATACATTGTCGAATCGGGATCCAACCTGCTAGGATGGCAACACCAAAAGGAACTAGGCATCATCCTAGACCCCAACAGTAGAGAACAAGTCCTACTTACCGAAGGAAACCAAGGAAGCGACGAAGGAAACCAAGGAAGCGACACCATTTGCGAGGAATTTCCGGCTTTGTTCCAAGAGAAACTGGGTTGCCTACATGATTTCCAACACAGAATCAAACTAAAGTCCGGCACCAATCCGGTGGTTCACAAATTGCGTCCAGTACCACAACAGATGAGGGAACCTTTGAAGAAGGAATTGGAAAAATTGTGTGACATGGGTGTCATTGAGCCTGTAGATTGCTCCGAATGGTTGGCCCCAGTAGTTATCGCAGCCAAGGCTAATGGCGAAGGCATTCGGTTGTGTGTGGACTTACGCAGCCTCAACGAAAAGATTTGGGTGGAAAGGCACCCATTGCCTAATATTAATGAGATGCTGAGCACCATGGACCAGGCAAGGTACTTCAGCGTGATCGACCTATCCATGGCTTATCACCAAGTGGATCTCCACCCAGAATCCAGGCCACTCACTGCATTCATCACTCCCCAAGGTGCGTTCATGTTCAAGAGAATGCCGTTCGGATTAGCGTCTGCGGCAGCGGTTTTCCAAACAATTATGCAACTAATCTTGAAGGGAGTGGACCGATCGATGTGTTTTCAAGACGACATCCTGGTGTATGGACACACCATAGAAGAACATGACTACACCCTTAAATTGGTTTTTCAGAAGCTCACGGACGCTGGGTTGACAGTGAAAAGGAACAAATGTAAAATTAGAGTGTCATCCGTTAACTATTTGGGACACTCTATTTCGGAGGAAGGATTCGGACCAAAAAATAGCCTGCTTGGTGCTGTCAAAGATGCCCCATATTTGAGGAACAAGGAGGAACTTAAATCGTTTTTGGGGCTCATGGAATACATGTCCAAGTATATCCAAAACTTCTCTGCAAAATGTGAACCCATGCGAAACCTCTTGAAACAAAATGAAGATTTTGCATGGAAGGATGAGCACAGTAGAGTAATGGACGAGCTAAAGAAGGAGATTATGGACTCGCCGGCGCTAGGGTCATTTGACTTTAGAAAGAAGACCATTCTCACCACAGATGCCTCAAACAAAGGACTAGGAGCCACACTGACACAAAAGGAAGGCAGAGAAGAGAAGATCATTGCCTTTGCATCCAGGTGCCTCACGAGTGCAGAACGCAATTACTCAGCAATCGAATAAGAAGCCCTGGCCTGCTTCTGGGCCGTAAGACATTTCAAATTCTTTTTGTGGGGGTTGAATTTCACCATCCGGACGGACCACAAGCCCCTCACCTCCATTTTTACGGTGAAAGGAATGGAGAACTGTACTCCGCGCATAGGCAAATGGATACTAGGACTCGAGAACTTCAACTTCAAAGTAGAGTATGTACCTGGGGAAGAAAACGGAGTCGCCGATTTCTTATCAAGGACTCCGCTAACAACAGTGGACCAGGAAGAGATGCTAGACAGTCCTATCATGACAGTAGATGACCCTGCCATCACGGAAGAAGAATGGGACAAGCACATGGAGGGCGATAAGAAACTATGCATACTCAAGGTTATTACGAGAGAAGGGTGGCCAAACAAGGTTAGCGACCTAGAGGAAGGTCTCAGAGAGTACTGGGAAGTTCGAAATGAACTGAGTCTAATTGGGAACAGAGTGTACCGCCAAAGCAGAGTAATACCGCCGACTGACCTCAGGAAAAGAATAGTGGAATTGGCGCATGAAGGACATTTGGGACGCAGCATCACGAAACGGGAAATCAGAGAGAACTTCTGGTTCCCCAAGATGGACTTGTAAACCTAGAGTGGTATCAGTTCCTAAGTGAATAGAGGTAAGAGAAAAGAATAATTGGCCATCCAATTAGGGGAATGGTTAAACTAAAGTTTGTCTCCAAAAGAGAGTAAAGTTGACCGGCGTTGGAAGGCAGACTGTTAGGTTGCAGAGACGTCAGATCGGGGTGATCCACCTTATCACCCCGCATTTGCACGACCAGCCGATGTGGCCTGACTCTACCACGAGGAGGGTTTATAAGCTTGAGCACACGAATAAGACGTGTCTCGTACGCTGTGACGTCCCTTAAACCTTAAGATAGGTATGGTGGGTTTATAGGGTGTGTTTTCCCCGAAACCCATTTCCTTTTACATCTCTAACCTTTTCTTATGGTCCTGAAGAAGCGCACAGGGATCCATTAGGGACCAACAGATTGCGCGAAACATGTCGACCACTTCACATTCCTAATTTTCACTCACTATTCTCGCGGGTTGAGAGCGGTGGGAACAAACTCATCCCCCCCTTTATTCATTTGAGGAGGCTCTACAACCCTGCCCCATTTTTAACTTACCTGGAGTACTCCTTATTAAACCTCTGGGTAACTACCAGGTAATTTTAAACTCACTTACTCACTATATCACCTTCATTCCCACACACCCACATGCACAACTGCGGCATCTCCTGAAAAGATCTCCAACAGAGAGCCCTCTTGTAGGGCCCGTGAGGGACTGCAGCGCCACCCCCACGCGGAGCATAGCCCGATGATGATGCTTTACACTCGTAAGGGTGTGTGAGGGCACAAGAACAGAAAGGAGATTTCTCCCCCACTCACGAGCACTTTACTCTCTTTTGGAGACAAACTTTAGTTTAACCATTCCCCTAATTGGATGGCCAATTATTCTTTCTCTTACCTCTATTCACTTAGGAACTGATACCACTCTAGGTTTACAAGTTGTTCTCGGGAGCATTGGTACAGGACCTACACTTCTTTCTAATTAGCTCCCAGTCCCTCCTCTTTATTGTGTTGATCCCCAAGATGGACACCATGGCAGAACAACTAGTCAAGGATTGTGTAAGCTGTGCCAAGAGTGACAAGTGTAAAACACTGCGGAAAGCACCTCTAGCCCCCGTCAAGGTACCAACCAAGCCATGGAACAAACTAGCCATGGACATCATAGGGCCTATGGATAACCTGGGTGTCCAGAAGAGATTCATGCTGGTCCGAATAGACTACACTTCACATTGGATTACCCAGAAATTCGTACATCGCGTTAACACAAATACAGTCCTGGAGTTCCTCAAAGAAGTGTTTTCAAAGGAAGGCATACCCTCTGTGTTGATCACGGACAATGGGGTACAATTCACCTCCCAGACCATGAAGGAATTCCTAGACAACATGAACATAAAACATGAACTGACGGCATTATATTGCCCTAAAGCCAACGGTCTTGTCGAGAGGGCTAACAGATTGATCAAAGAACACATACAGTTAGCCGTGAGCAATGGTCAAGACGTAGAAGCTCACCTACGCAAATGTCTATGGGCCTACCATACATCTCCTAACCCAGTGACGGGGATCTCCCCTTTCGTCTCCCTCCGCAGAAGAGAGCCGTGCACAAAGTTCAACCCTAGTTGGCTAGAAGGAGGCAAGGTGTCAACCCACAATCCTGAGGAGGGTACCAAGAAGATTGAATTGCACCAAACCAAATACAAAGAATGGTATGATCATAAGAATGGCGTTAAAGTTCCCAACTGGGAAGTAGGGGATGTGGTGCAAGTCAAGAGAAGCACAAAAGACTGGCACAGCCAAAGTAAGTTCTACCCCCCTTGCCGGATAGCCAAGGCTCTTGACAATGTTGTTCTCCTGGATAATGGGCAATGGTGGAGTTGTGACAAGATCGTAAAGTCTGAAATGTAACATACTTGCTCAAGCATTGTATACAAGTTAATGGGAAAAGGTGGAGCTGTGACTAGTGATAAAGCTACAATGCAACATACACGTGCTTTAGTAGTGTAATCTTTAATATGTTCCCAGTAGGGCCCTGTTTAACCATGTTCTTGTTAGGTGTCATCCTGATGTTATGGAGCCACTTGGTTACTATATGTTAAACCCTCCTTGTGTATAGGAAGGGAGGTGTGTTGTAATCTTACATTGCGTCATGGTCCATTCCTGTCCACCCCTCCTTTCCCCTCCTGATTGGTATCACCCAGAGAGAGCTGATGTTAGAATGTTGGGTTCACCTGAGGAGTTGGGAGAGCTGGATGGCCAATAAAGAAGTATCCTTATTCCTGTCTCTTGGCTTATTACTTCTAACACTTGTGCTATGTGTTGTTCTGCCCCGCCGGGAGCCACGTTCTTCTCTCCCACGCACTATGTGTTCTGTCAATGTGTGTGTTTTTCCTCCCGCCCCACATATAATTCTCTCCCTTGTGCAATGTTTTTCCTCTCCTTGCTTCCTCTCGCTTCCCTAATTCACTCCTCCATCAACTCCCCAACCATGCAGCTCCCCCCTTTTTTTCTTTTAATAAATTGTGCTTTCGTGCTAAAAAAATCTTCTCTTCTTTTTTGCCAACTGATCCCAGTGGCGTCAGCCATCTTGGAATGGTTAATAAAAAACTAAAGCAAATTGAGCACATATGCACCCACACGCATGCACGTGACTCCATAAGTTCACCTTTTATATTTCTGTTTTTTGTAGAGTATCACCAAAAGGCATTGGAAAAGCCAATAGGTCCAAAAGCAAGACTTATTGGATGTGTGAATGCTTGTTTTCTTTCAGTTGCCTCATTTATACATTTTGATGTTTCTATGGGTTCTTTCCTCTTTTGACCACCCCCATCACAGCGATTGGACTCACTTTTGGGTCAAACCGACGGCCTAGATCTCTTTTCGCAGTTCTCTGTAATTTATACACTAGCATTGCAAAAGATGAATTGGCCTGTAAGAAAACTGAGAAACATACGGGGTACGACCGGGTCACCCAACTCCTAAACCCAAAAGCCCAATACCCAGATTACTTCTACCAGGGGTTTCCACAGCGGAGGGCTGTGGACAGGACATGGTGCGAGCAAGCCTTGGCACGTGCTTCTGCCAGTCCCTTCTCCCTGGCTGCTGATAAATGTATCTCCTCTGAAAATATGAAACTTATGTGCAGAGGCGACAAGCTTCAGATGCAGCTCCGTCCAAGTGACTAATGCAGACCCATTAACTCAGTGTGACATTAATACCGCGCGCCATCCATCTTCCACTCTCTAAATTACCTCTTTATGGCCTATATCCTTTTCATAATTGATAAAAATCTGCTTTGTTTCCTACTTTTATTTAAGCCGGTGATTGACCTTCCTTTATACTATGCCTAGTGTCTGGTACAGAAATATATAATATATATATACATACACACATATATATTCTGTTTTTCAGTGAATGTTTATCATCTCTTCAGGCCATTTTATGTACTTGTCAGCAACGGTGCTGAACGGGAAAAAATTCTTAATGGCCGCCCGCCTGCCCGCCCCAGCCTCTCATGCTGCTCTTTCCCAGAGTGCCCGGCTGGGCGGCCAGTACTAACACCGGTGCTCACCCCAGTACCGCTTTCAGAGGACCTGAGTGCAGAGAGGCAAGGGGGTTTTCTGCCAAATTTCTCCACACAAGGTACATTGCTATCAAAGACCTTACAGATCGTGACTAGAGGCCTGATTTAGAGGTGGGTGGTAACTTGACAGTTCACCCTAATTTACTTGGGTGTCTGTCTGCCTTCGAAAAATAAAAATATTTTGACAGATCCACCAAGCCATGGTGGGCTAGCCATTATTCTTATAAGCACCCTTCCGGCTCCCAAATAGCTGCCATAAAACTCTAAATTTAGCAGGGGAGCCAAGAGGTACCTCCGTCACCCTAGCAGACAGGCAGCTGGTCCGATAAACCTTAAATTACAATCTTAAGCAAAACATAATCTGTTGTATGGTGTGCTCATGGCCCTAAGAATCTCCAGGGGTAGGATGATGCCATTTCACCAAATGCCCCAGTGAAAACGTCAGCAGTAATGCGTTCGTTCGTTCTCTCACTCACTCACTCTCCAAAAACATACTCTGCAACTACCAGGTAAATGTAAAAAAACATAGTCTAAGTTTCAATTTCTTCTTCTTCTTTTTTTTTAACGCATGCTTGGAGAATTAACTATTTCTGAAGAAGCTATAAAACGATAGTAGTATGTTTGTACAAGATCCACTTTGTGACATATGCAAACACAATGTCCACAGTCACCCTTGACTGGAGCCGCAGAGAATCGTAGGTGTAAAGAGCACCTTGACACGGAAAGCGCAACAGATCTACAACAGAGGTGAAATTGCAAGACACACATAATTGTAATATAACATATTATGATATATGTATATCTATTAAGGTCCGAAATCTGCAGTCAGGAACGTAAAATGCATGCATTGAAATTATTTATATTTGTCTAACATGTAAATATAATCATGCATATAAATGCATGCAATGTGCTGGAGGGGTGCTCAAGTATGATTATCAGAAAATCTAGATCATAATAGCATGAAAATAAAATGTAGAAACCTACCACATAATGTTGACATGTTTCGGTCTAACATTAGGTTTGATAGGCCATTTTCAGTACTTTTGTACTTTTACTTAACATTTTGGGTTGAGCATTTTGCTCAGTTATAATTTAATAGGTTGTTGTTAGAAAGGATGAACTACT
The DNA here is from genome assembly GCA_963921515.1 of Calotriton arnoldi. Lineage (NCBI taxonomy): Eukaryota > Metazoa > Chordata > Amphibia > Caudata > Salamandridae > Calotriton > Calotriton arnoldi. The sequence goes on from CAWUFW010002645.1 coordinate 1,121,301, forward strand.
TCTGTGGACAGGTAAGGCTAGACTAGCAACCCTGATGCACAACAGCCATGATGCCATCAAGATCTTATAAAACAAGGTCAGTCTATCATTTCCATAATCAAGAAAACCATCAGTGTTTTGCACTTTCTTCTTCGGAAGCAAATATTCTACTCTTGTGTTTTTATAATGCTGCCTGTGAGCGGTCTCTGAGTGGAGAAGCACAACAAGAGATACATTAATTACTCATCCCTTCCTAAAACGTTTCTGCCTACATCAGCACCAAAGTTTGTATTTTTTAGAAGATTTTCACGAGGGTATGAAACAAAAACTAAACCGGTTAGTGAACTATATTCTGAAATAAGTGCAGAGAGCAAGGAAAAGTCGCTCCGGGCCACTGATATATTGTGCTGCTTGTCACTGCATATGGTCAGTCCCCTTCCCATCCCACAATCATTCCGTAGCAGGAGAGGGATTCTCGCCCATAGTGAATACAGCACAGTCACTAGTGTTGGCTAAGCCAGAATGAATGAATGTTAAATTCAGACCGCACAGTTAACACACATCTAAAACCATTTCAAACAACGATAGGGAGGTTTAATGAATCAGTTATGTTTCACTAAAAAAGCGAAACTTTCTGAAGATGCTGACTCAGCAGCGTGTGTGAAATCCTTAAACATCATGTGCAAATTCATGAGCAGTACTTTGGGTTGTTATTGGCGCACTGAACACCATAATTGGCGAATGTCGGTGTCTGTTAGGTTTTGGATCCGAACGCCTTTCACACTGAAGTTCTTTTGTGCAATAGGTTTCCTTTTTTTAAATAAACATATGCTATTTTTGTTGTGAGCAAAGAACATAAACTTCTCTTTAGCAAAGTTTTTTGATTGCACTCATGAATAATGCTACAGGTGCAATGAAGGCTGCATGCACCCAGGAGTAGACGAACAGGTAAAATACAAGAAACAAGCACTCATGAGCAATGTAATCGTTGCAACGAAATATGCATGTAACCATAGGCATACAATACAGAAAACACGCAATAGTGAATAATTGGACAATAATGTGGCACAAGCAATAAGGGACACATGTAAACATGAGGCGCCATGAAGAATACATTTACCCAGGAGTAAACGAAAAGGCAGAATTAAGGACTCATGCACTTGTGAATAAAGTGACAGGTGCACTGAAGGACACTCCACGGAGCACAGGATTAGGTACAATAAAAGGACACACATACCCGTTGCTATGGGACGGCGACAGACGCAATAAAGGATACAGCGACTGTGGGATGGATGAATGAATGTAGTCACTAGCGCCTAAAGTGACCACACCAGACAGTATGGCCTGACCACAGCAGCACCAAAAACAATGCAAAACAGACCTCCCGCTAAGGAAGTGATTTAGGAGCATTTATTCCCTGGCACCATCAGAGATTATACAAACACTCAGTGCTGTAAGTTACAAAGTACGTAGCTGCTTGCATGGTGTACAGGTCTCCGACTAGGTTTCTGCTTTATTTACCACGTCACTGCTCAAAAGAGCTACTCAAGTTCATATGATGAGCCCCAGAACCTGCACCCGTGCCCTAGGACCCAGGGCAGGGTATTCATTTACAGGAGGAAAAGATGGTTTTAGCCCTGGTGATAAAGTGCACGCGTGACGATTTCACCTCAGCCCCCGTTACACTATGGATCTGCGGGGGGGACACTTGTAGGCCAGACTTAAAACGCCAGAAAAGAGTCCTGTAGCAGAGTAAATATTGGAACGTTTAAAAAAGCAGGAATCTGCTCCCATGTGCCTGTTTATGAATAAGGTGACATTTTTATGATCTTTTGTCTACAAGATAGAGTATAACACTCCTGCAATCCATATTGTTGATTCATTTTCTGCTATTTTTCACAGAGACAGCAGCTGGCATAGTTATTGTCGCTGCTAAAGCCTATTACTTTGAGGCCAAAAATGTAAGAGGAAAATATTGCGTTTTAACTACATTTTATACAGGCATGTGTGCGCTGGCGAAGCCTTGAACTATCAGGCATAGGGGTGGATTACCACTCTCATAGGCACTATCAGTCTTGAACAGTTAGTAGCTTGTCTCTTTAAACATTTTATTACTTGGGGGCCAGCTTTGTTACATGACAGTCTTATCAATGGGTACCATCTTATATTTATTTAATTCTGCACTGCAATAATATGTATGTGATAATAAATTAAGATGAGTCTTTTTAGATCAGGACTAGCTTTAGCTGTCTACCCAATCTAATAGAAGCAAAGAAATGCATTAAAATGCATAGTAACATACATACATAGAGCAAGGACATAGCTTCCATTGGTGCAGCAGGTGCAGTGGCACTGGTGCCCAGAGGCCTGAGAGGCTCCCCGACCTGATTATTGCTGTACTATTTCATTCAAACAGCAGTGGGGGGAGGGGCATTTTCTTCCTTGCACTCGGTCCCGTGACACACTGGTTGTGGTACTGACGGAGACTGGCTTTGGCTCAACTCTCTTCATACATATAGCTGTTCAGCTGTCAGTCACGTTTTGCTTCTGCCTATCACAGCATGCAGAATGGGGCAAGGGTCCAGCCCACTTCTGCCACAGGCACTCCTTGCAATGGGAGTGATGGCATTTTGTCTCATCAACATGCATATCTACCTAGTAAGCGTAGTCCTGGGCACACGCGGTGAGGGTATTCGTGATATAACATTCAGTATTGATGCGTTATATAAATGCAGTGGTCGACATCAGTATTGGTTCAAAAAGGTATCTTTATATTTCAACAACAACTTTGTTGAATACAGTAAACCAGCCGACACGTGTTTCGTCACTGGGAGAGGTCCCGTGACTCATCAGGGCCGAAAACCGGTGATACTTCCAACCTGGTAGGGGGTGAGCGGGAGACGGGAGCAACTGGGCAGATGGCGCTGTATGTGGCGCCACGCTGGATCCGAGGGTAGGAGGGAGGGGGGACCGCGGGTAGTGATATGCCGGCGGCGAAAAGAGGATAAGGCTGGGGCGGGTACGCCACGGCGCTCGGAAGGTGAAACGAACTTGGAGTGGCAGGCGGAGGCTGTCCAGTGTCCGGCCGGGTAGCAGGTAGCAAGGAGCTAAGCAGGCCACACGGCTCCAGTGTCTCCTCATCTCTCTTCGATCCGGACCCCAGGCAGGCGTCTGCATTATCCTGCTAACGCACTACCTGTTACCGCTCTAATTTTCCCGTACCCGGGCCTTGTTTCCGCACCCCGCCTGCTTGGCTCCTTGCTACCTGCTACCCGGCCGGACACTGGACAGCCTCCGCCTGCCACTCCAGGTCCCCCCTCCCTCCTACCCTCGGATCCAGCGTGGCGCCACATACAGCGCCACCTGCCCAGTTGCTCCCGTCTCCCGCTCACCCCCTACCGGGTTGGAAGTATCACCGGTTTTCGGCCCTGATGAGTCACGGGACCTCTCCCAGTGACGAAACACGTGTCGGCTGGTTTACTGTATTCAACAAAGTTGTTGTTGAAATATAAAGATACCTTTTTGAACCAATACTGATGTCGACCACTGCATTTATATAACGCATCAATACTGAATGTTATATCACGAATACCCTCACCGCGTGTGCCCAGGACTACGCTTACTTTAATTGTGGATCCTGCGATTCACACACTCCCCAGGGGTTATCGGGTTACTCCCCTGACCTGGTAGCACCGCACCAATACAGGTCTATAGTTAGTACACGCAATAGCCTGAGCGCCACTTTCCTGAGTTAACTAAAAACCCCCAGCCTAACCTGCATATCTACCTAGGACGAAGTGCCCTTCAGTGCAGGGGCAGGCCGATACTTTACTCCCAATGTTCTTTTTCTTTACATTCAGTTTTTTTAAATTTTCTTTATTCATCCTTGTATGTTTTGCCTATGTCTGTAGGTGACAGTAAGGGAAAGCCAACAGTGCTCTTTTCCTGCAAAAATAAGAATTGCATTTTCCTGTGACAAGCATTATAAATAAAAAGGGGTTCTTTACGCAGTGTGTAATTTGTAAAAGAATAAGTGCTAGCACTGAAAGTTTTTCTCAGAAGCCTGCAGCCGGTGCTATCTAAGGTTGGGGTGCTGAAACCAAGGTTGGGTAGTCGCGCTGGCATGACTCACGGGTTTAAAATAAAACTTACCTTCGCCGGCCCGGTCCCGTGTCGTAGGTCCCGCGTCGTCCTCTGCAACAGGAAGCAGGCAGCCTCCCTCCCCTCCTCTAAGCCAATCACAAAGCTGCAATGGCAGCGTTGTGATTGGTTGGGACGCCAACCACACAGGCGTCTATGGGGAGGCCATTTTCTCCATGTAGGCTGCATGGAGCCTACATGGAGAAAATGGAGAGGGTGCATGACTGGTTAGGTCGGAGCCAGAGGGCCGACCAAACAGTCAGCGCCCACAACAGTGGGCAAGCCACTCCTCCCCTGCCCTAGAGCAGGCTCACCCACCCGCCCGCCCGCTCCCAACCAAACACTTCTGCTTTCTCGCAATGCGAGAAGCAGAAACATAAAATGGTATTTATAATACCATTTTATGTTTCTGCTTCTCGCACTGCGAGAAAGCAGTGGGGCGACGCTCCTCCGCCCACATGGAGGAGCCGCCCCTGAGACTGTGTGTATCCATATTTCCACCTCATATCTCTATACTACCCCACCAGGCACCCCTGCCTTTTTAGCTCACTCCTGCAGGTTCTTTTTAATCCTTGCTTTCTTACTCATTGTTTTTCCGTATTTTTCTTCCTTCTTCTTTCCCCTTTTTGGTATTTTTCTCTCTCCTGCTTTGGATTAATGTCTGTTGCAGAAAAGTACGTGCCAGTCAAACACTGGCAAAGCCAATAGGTCTTTCCTATGTGAGAGCTATTGCCTTTACCCTGGGTGGACTGTGACTTACAAGCCCTGGGTACTCTTGGTACGATCTACTACGGACTTATAAGTAGTCAGCTTATGCCAATTGGGGGTAGCCAATTCAGCATGCAGTTTGAAATGGGGTACAACACTGGCACTGGGGTCTGGTTAGCTGACCTCAATTCACTCTCAGCGTCCAAAAACCAGCAGCATCACTCCAAGTCTTTGGGGGTGATCATGCAAAAAAGAGGCACTTCCTTGCATGTGGTGTAGAAAGGAGTAAAGAGACAGAGTGGAGTAGCGTGCCATAGAGTGGAGTGCAGTGTTGTAGAGTGGAGTGCCATAGAGTAGAGTGGATTAAAGTGGAGTACAGTGGAGTTGCATAGAATAAAGTGGTGTAGAGTTGAGTAGTGTCGTAGAGTGGAGTGGTGTAGAGTGGAGTAGCGTAGACAGACTAGTGTAGAGTGGTGTTGAGTGGTTTAGAGTGGAGTAGAGGCTCATACAGTCAGGTGGAGCATCGTAGGGTAGAGTATGCATGGTGTGGTAGTGTACTGCCATTTCAGACAACACATTTTCAATCGAAATTACCATTATATTAGCACAGGCATCGAGTTTTACTGATAAAACAGCCTTTCCCACGACAGCCTTTCCCACCCCCAGTACCCAGCAAGATTGTCACACAAATCCTCTTACTTTGCAGTCAGAGAAAAAAACACTAAGCTCCTTCAGAAGACAGACCCTAACATTTGACCTCTGTCTTTGAATGCAAAGCAAATGAGTAAAGTTAAAATAAACATTAACGGCCTATGCATTGCTCATTCACTTCTGAACTCCAGCATGGTTATTTTGCGGGTGCTTCAGCACCCCACCCCCCAACCTATGGCATGGGCGTGAAATTGAGGAAGACAAATGTTTAAGTTGTGCTATTAGTGAAGAGCACTGACCAAAATAAACACGCTTGTAGATAGAACGAGTGTCGGAGTAAACCCTGCGATGGCTCCTAGGCAGTCGAAATTTTGCGGCACCCCTCGCAAATTATCTCCTAATATGTTTTTAATTTTACCAACTAACAATTTTAATAAACCAATTTTATTACACTAAACATTAACAATTATTGTTATTAAACACATTTTTTTAAAAATGTTAACAAACCAACAAAACTTTAAATATTTACTTTCCTCAATTTGTTTGTGGTAAAATCTTTCAGGATATCTGGGAGGTCTACCAAGTCGTTGTATTCAGTGGCCATAATGGCACGTGAGTTCAGTCGTTCTTGTGTAATTGAAGATCAAGATGACCATCACTACTGTACATTACACATACGTAGTTTGCACCGGATTATTTTTACAAACTGACAGCTGCCAGAAGATGAGCTTTTAAGAGACAAACTGTTATGTGAATCTGATGCAGAGTCTCTGGTTTATGTACTTTAAGTTAATGGGTACATTACATTAATACAGTATTTTCTATATAGAGCCTTTAATGTAAAGTTTTTGTTTCTTTGAGTCAAGATCAAATCCATATTATTTTGATCATTTGTCGTGGGCCCCTAAAAGGAGAAGGGCCCATAGGCCAGTGCCGACTTTGCCTATTTGGTAATCCGGGACTGGACAGAACATTGTTCCTCACAGGCAAGCAGGATAGATAGGTGATCACAGTGGCAAAGATAAGTAGAATCAGTCAAGCAGAATGATAGGCAGCAAGAAATACTGCAGGTTCACTGCTTCCTGAACTAGCTTTCAAGGCAGACAACACTCTCCTGGCGTGCCTCACAAAAACAGTTCCCAGAACGCGAGCACTCGTGGAGGAGCTGACTTCGGTGCACAGGGTTCACGGTTCGATCCTCGGCTCCGGCGGCAGCTCAGCTCAGCACCATGTGACTCTGGGCAATAGCTCACTTAATTTCCACTACGGCCCCCAGCGCCTTGAGACCCGTAAGGGTGAGTAGCTGCGCTATATAAAACGGACTTATAAAAACGGACTTACAGACGAGGTAAACAAGCTATGCTCCACGGGAGGAACAAAGACATTCTGGACAGTCTAAAACAAATAAAGACAACAAATAGAAAGCAAGTAAAAGTGAGTTACAAAACACAAAGCCAATGGTAAGCAATGGGTGAAATTTATTCCTAGGGAAGCTTTGAGCACGTCCCCAAAATGTCTTTTGCAAAGCGGTCTGGTAGGCTTGGACCTAAAAAGGAGTGCAGGTGGGCCCCACTTGCAACCACCAGCTCAAATTCAGCATTGCCTTTATGTGTTCTAGGTACACCTACCTGCTAGAAAGCACCAGCAACGTTCCATTAAAATTATATGTGCTGGTTGATTTTTTGGGGGATTTTTTTTTTACAGTAAAATTATTAATTGCAAGTTATGGCTGCCATGTTTATGTGGAAGCATGTTTTGTTATTTGTCTTGTTTTTTATTTTTTGTGGTATATGCTTGTAAACACATTTGTTTTTAACTTTAACCATCACACCAGGCAGCTTGCCAAGACCACACTTACTGACATTGTCCATGCTGGTTTTAAATGTTGCACTGAAAGCAGATGTTTACATTGCAGAATAAAGGCAGCTTGAGAGGATGCAGGCTCTCCTCCATCTAACACGCGCATCTAACACGCGCTGCAAACATGCATATGTCAGCTTGTTCTCAAGATGTCAATCTAGGGCTTGTTGGAACACTTTAACACAGAGTTTGTCAATAATGCACGACGCTGTTCAAGTTAACCACGTGATTGACTAGTGCTTAGATTCAGACTTCTGCATTTACATGCGATACTCGGAACTCTAGTGTAGTAATTATGAACTGCTAACAGGTATGTGCATTTCAGAAAGATCGTAGGCCCATGAGAACCACGGGGTACTCAACAGAAACATATTTGTCTCAGAGCAGGCAGAGTCCCCAATGCAAGTCAAAATAACCAGCCAAAACAGTTACTGTAGTAAATGCTACTTCTGTCCTTTAAAGCTGGTGTATATTGTTCTCAAATCTTAGCAAAGCAGTGCGGGTGAGGTGATAAAAGGCTCGTATAAGCCAACTGGAATGTCTTATTTAGGACATAATTGGAGGGAATTTTTCTGATATAAATTGATCTAACTGTTCATTGAACCTATTGAAACAGGTTATATAGACATAGAATGGGCTTCAAACCCTGCCACATCTTACATAGAGCTTATTTTGAACACTGTACCAGGAGAGAAAATGCCCACTATAAATAGTGTAAGAGATATAAAGCCCCTCAGACACTGTGAAAAAAGGTTAAACGTAAATTTCACACGGTGTGCAAGGGTTGATGTAAACCTACCATCATATATCATTCCACGCGATCATTCCTGACCATCCTAACGTGCAGGAGGACTGCAGCAGGTGCACTGGGAGGTAGGCAGCAAGCAAAGCAAATGTTTGGAGAACAGGGAGGAAGCTAGCATTTTATCTCCACGAAGGAAGGAAGATAAATGACTTGATAAGGAATGGGTTCTTGCATGACTGAGGTAGTGATGTTCTCTGATTGGTTGACCATGCATGCACGTATATGAGCAGAAGCTTTATCTGATTGGATGACCATACATGCCCATATATGAGCAGAAGCTTTGAGTTTGTTTTAGTCTTTCTTGAGAGAGTTGAACAGTTGGTCTTCAAGAAGAGTAAAGTGGCACTGAAGTGCCCCCTAGAGCCTCTGCTTTGCCAAGCCCAGCGCGAGGGACAAGGACTCATTAACATCCCTAGAGGAAGAGATCCTAACAGGCCAGGGGCTGTAGTCTTACAAGAAGGACCGTACTCAAGAGGAGCTAGAGCTTGTGAGGCCTGCTTTATGTTTTATCTTCTGAAAGTCACATAACACCTGACCTTACCATCCAACATCCTGCACCACAAAGCATAAGAAGCCAACAACAGGAAGGGAGGGATGGGAACCAGGACTGTGATGGGGAGATCGAAGAATCAGACTAATGAATATTACCGGTAGGTAACCGGTCATTACCTCCTCGCCAGACCTCCCCGTCACAGAACTTACATAAATGAGCAGATACCCAAGCAAGAATCGGCTTCAACAACAGAGCTGCAGACAGACTTTAATATAATCAAGAAGCAGCAAAGTTACACCCCTTGCGCAGAACACAACACAGCGTTACCAAAATTGGCAGACACATCACCACCCATCACCAAGCAATAATGCGACAAAGGTGTGAGGAGAACTCCAAGTGGCGGCCCTGCAAATATCCATCATAGAAGCCCCGTGCAAACAAGCCCAGGAAGCAGCCTCCCCCCCCCGAGTAGATCTCCCCTGCACAGACCCAGGCACCGGCACCCCTCTGGACTCATAAGCCGCCACAATAGCCCACCTCAGCCACCGACAGAGTAGCAACAGAAGGCTTCAGACCTTGACCCGCAAGACCAAAAGTAACAAAAAGGGAATCCACTTTACGAAATGGGCGGGTACGATCCAAATACACCCCAAGAGCTTGTTTGACATTCAAACAGTGTAGCAGAACCTCCTCCTCCTCAGACCGAGGATCCGCACACAACACAGGCAACACCAGCTCCTCCAAACAATAGAAAGAGGAGGGAACTTTAGGAACAAACGCAGGACCAGGCCTGAGAACCACCCGATCCAATATAGCACCTCAAAAAAGGCTCAGGACAAAGCAACAAGCCCAACTCCCCCATACGTCTGGCCGAGGTAATAGCCACCAGGAAAACCACTTTGATAGTCAGAAACCTCAGGGAAACCTCCTCCAGAGGCTCAAACGGGGCAGACTGCAACGCCATTAACACCAACGGTAGATCCCAACCGGGAGTCAAGGACTTAACTACAGGCTTCTTGAGAAAACTCCTCAACACCCTGGACATTAATGGCACTACTGCATCACAGTCAGGATCCCAAAAAGCATGTACAGCTGCCCACTGAGTCCTCAAAGAGGAAACGGCCAAATCTAAATCAAAACCATCCTTCAAAAATTCCAAAATCTGCACAGGGTCCACAGTCAAGGCAGACCAGCCCCTGTCAGAACATCAGCTCTGAAAGGAAACCCAATGCTTGACATAAGATTTTAGGGTAGATGGTTTACGAGACTGCTGAATAAAGAGAGCCACCTCAGAAGAACAACCCAGCGCCACAGGTTCATCCTTTCAACAGCCAGCCCGCCAGCTGCAACCTGACCAGGCAGTCCTGAGACAGCCCCGGAAATGTCAGTGGACAGGGGTCCACAGGAAGTCTCCAGCATGGCAACACCACCAACTGTAACAACAGAGGAAACCAAGGCCGCCTGTTCCAGACCGGAGCAGCCAGGGTCACAGAGGCCCTGTCCAGCTTGATTTTCAGAAGAACTCTCTGAATCAAAGCAATCAGAGGAAATTCATACATCAACCCTGTCCCTCACTGAAACGACAGAGCATCCACCCTCCAAAAAGCCTCTGACAGGCACAGAGAGCAAAACCTCTCTCTCAAGGCATTCTCCTGGGTCGCAAACAGGTCCACTACTTGCACTCCAAACTTCTGGAGGAGGACCCCAAACACCCTTTTGTCCAAACACATTTCCGACAGGGAGGGAAACAACCTGTTCAAATGATCCACCTCCGAGTTCAACACACCAGGAAGATGCATCGCCCTCAGTGACAACAAATTAATCTCTGCCCACTGGCAAATCTGCTGAGCTAACAAGTTCAGTGAAGCCACTTTCGCACTCCCCTGGTGGTTCACATAGCAGACCACCACAGTATTGTCCGTCCTCAACAGGAAATCCCGATGCAGGACCCAAGGAAGAAAATGAACCAGGGCCAACTGGACGGCCTTAAACTCCCTCCAGTTGGAAGACATCCAAGCCTCCTGGACCAACCAGATCCCTTGAACTGAATCCTGTGCCATCGCAGCCCCCAACCCAGTTCACTGGCATCCGTAGTCAGAACCAACCTGTACTGGAGCACAAATGGAGAACACTTCATGAGATTCCCCACATCCAACCACCAGGCCAACTCTTGGGAGATACCCGAAGACCCCCTGGAATCAACTGGTCGTAATCCTGAGACTCCAGACACCAAAGGCAAAGGATGTGATTCACCAGGGGGTACAAGTGCAACCTGGCCCAAGGAACAATCATGACAGTAGCGGCCATCAACCCCATGTACCCTCAACCACTGCCGTGCTGTGGAAGCGAGAGAGGTCAAAACCGCCGTCAGTTCTTTCACAAGAGTCACCCTGCGAGGTTCGGAAAGCAACACCTTCCCCATCCTTGTGTTGAAGACCCCTCCAATGAACAACAGTTCCTGAGTGGGAATCAAATGGGACTTCTCCAAGTACAGAATCCACCTGAACCTCTGTAGGAGACTGCAGACATCCTGAGTTTGAGATTGAGCCTTAGGGAAAGAAGAGGAAGAAATCAACCAGTCATCCAAGTACGGAAACACCTGGATCCCCTGTGCATGTAACAACCCCACCAAAGGAGCCAACATCTTAGTACACACCCTAGGTGAAGCAGAGAGACCAAAGGGCAATACTTGAAACTGGAAATGTTTGCCGCCCACACAAAACCTCAGAAACTGCTGCGAGTCCCTGTGAACCGGCACATGAAAATATGCATCCCTCAGATCAGGAGACGTGAGAAAGTCTCCCACCAACAGGAAGGGCAGTATCAACTGGAGCGTCACCATCTTGAAGGACTGGCGAGGAATGCACAAATTCACAGCTTTCAAATTCAATACAGGTTGGTAATCTCCATTTGGCTTTCTGATCAGAAAAAGGATAGAGTAAGCCCTTTTTCCCTATTGAGCCACAGGGACCCTCACAATGGCCCCCTTGTTCAACAGGTCCTGAACCCCATCCAACAGAACCTGACTCTTCACCGGCGAACTTGGAACAGGGGTAGAACTGAAAACTTCCAAGGGAGGCTCTACAAAATCTATACGATACCCCAGTCTGACAATCTGCAGGACCCACTGATCCCTGACAAATTCCTACCAGACCGGCAAAAAGTTCGGGAGGTGACCCCCCCACCGGGCCCTGTCCCAGAAACACAGGATAGTCATGATTTAGCTTGACTGGCTGTATCCGAAATTCCCTGCAGGACCCCGGGACTTATGGGAGGAAGGGACACCCCATCCAAGTCCCCTACCACAACTGGGTTGAGCGGCCATCTTAGACTGAAACGCCTGACCAAACACCCGCTTATAGCCAGCAAACTTGCCCTTCTGTGAAGGCCGGACAGGAGCCAACAACTTCTTGTCCTCCGCAGATTTCTTAATCATAGCCTCCAAGGGGTTCCCAAACAATTTGGTGCCTGTGAAGGGAATCTTCATAAGAGCATACTTTTGAGCCGCCTCCGCCTTCCAAGGCTTAAGCCATAACTGCCGTCTAGACGCTACTGACGCCCCAGCAGCTGCAGCTGAGGCACTAAGGGAGTCAAAAGACAAGTCTGACAAGAAACGCAACTGTTGTTCCAACATAGTCAAGGACTCAGAGGGATTCTCCTCCTGAAGCAGCTGCTCTGAGATACTCTGACAGTCTTTCAGCAGTGACTGAACCAGATAACTGGTATACGCCGCAGATCTAACAGCCAGATTGGAAGCGGCAAAAGATCTCGTCAGAGCCCCTTCAACCCTCTTATCCCCAGAATCAGAAGGTACCGCATTCTCTCATACCACAAGGTTCTGTGAGGAAAGGCCTGCCAACAGGGACTCAACCTTCAAGACGGAAGGGAACTCATCCGGAAACCCTTGTGACGGAGGGAATAGGGAAGCCAATATTGTCCCGCACATGTTGTAAAATACTGCGAAGGTCTGCCCCATGAATAAATCACCCTTTCACCTCCTCCTCTGAATCACAGTCAGGACCAAGAGGATCAGAGGCATGCAACTTCTGCTTCTTAGCTCCCTAGCACTTCCTAGCCTGAAAGGCAGCAGAAACAGCGGCCTCAATCATCCTCTGGACATCCGCTAAAGAAGAAGCAGCAGAAGGCCCAGCAACCACCTCCTCCTCCAAGTGCTTACACTTCTCTGACCTCTTTCCCCCATCCATGACGCGTCAGAAGCCAGATGAAGCACCTCTACCTATATATCCAAGCTAATTGGCATGTAAATCTGCCCAATTAGAACCCAAACACTGGTTGCCAAGACGTCCACCAACCAATTGCTGTGCAGCAGGAACTACCACTCCACTCTGCCGGCCAATCACAGTGTACGCCTCACTCAACTGTCATAATGTCGAAAAATTGCAGAGAGTCATAAAAAACATTAATCAGGCCCACCCGGGACTCGAGCGGTTTTCACATAGCCATGAACTCCTAGAGAAGGCTCAAACTTCCGTAGCAGAAGAGGCCAATCTCGGCACCCACCATGACCCGCCGGCGCTCGGGGCGCAAGCGTGGCACCAAAGTAAAACGGATCAGAGCCTGCGGCTGTCCCGCTGTAGCAGGGACTCAAGCTACGCCTCTGATCCAAGCAAAGCACACCTCCTCTCTCCCGTTTACAGAGTAGGAGGCTAGCCCCACCAGTAACCTGCAACACCACGCCCCAGGCACGCCAGTCGTGCTTCCCAAATGCACACGCCTGCCATACAAGCGTGAGCAAGCCAGGCTCACCGTAACACGGCTCTGACAAGAACGGAGCAGAGCCCGCGGCAGTACCGCTGCAGCAGGGACTTAAGTCACGCCTCCCTTTCCGACAAGAAACGGCTGCTAAAGAAAACCGCAAACATACTTACTGCAGTACACTCAAGAGTTCCACAGCCTGTTCTTCATACGCAGAAAAAAAACAGTTTGTTGGAAGGTAAGGTCAGGGGTTATGTGTCACAGGATGTGGGTGTGGCCTGGAAGGAGGGATGGGAGCAGGGGAGTTTTCAGCTTGGGAATGTCTGCAGGGAGGAGCTATCGCTCATTTATGTAAGGGCTGTGATGGGGAGGTCTAAGACTCGGAGTAATGAATATTACCGGTAAGTAACAGGTCAATATGTTTTATCGAGCCATCGGCTGGAAGATTCCCTGAAGCTCTCTGTGTTAAGGAGCCCACCATACCATGGTAGGGAGATGTAGGAATAGTGCTGCTGGAACAGAACTCCCAGTTCCTTGATCGGCAGTAAGTAGATGATACACAGCCAGTCACCACTAACAGCTAGCAATCCTGTGGGTGATTCCACCACATTTCTGCTGACAGCGACTGTCGCTCACCTTAGAACTTCCCAGCTAGAATTCACTGACATATCCACAAAATTGCTCACAAGTGACTTGTGCCCCAACCCGATGTTTTACTACCCAGAGTAGTTTATTGGGCACTTCTGGGAGGCTTGCTACCATTCAAGCATTGTTGAGGTGCTGTGGCCAAGAATAGAGTGGACATTCTCTCACCAATGCGACTGAGCCACTCAGGCTTTGAAAGTGAGGAGCAGTATGATTTGTATTTATATATCCCCAGTGTATGTTTGTAACTGGCTTTTCAGAAAGAAGTGCTTGTCTCATTACAGTCCTCCCTGCTGCAACAGGGGTTTCCAAGTATGGCACCCAGCTAGCAGGTGAGTGTATTTCATTTGAAAGACACGTAATGTTTTATTTTAGACCAGTTAGCAGAATGGAGGCACATGGATTCCCATGAAGAAAGTTACATCCACTGAGTATGCCTAACACATGGACTGGGAGGTGTGCCCGAAACGGTCTAGGGTTGCAACAACAGACCCACCCAAGCAAGGGCTAACAACTGAGGAGAGTAATGCCAGGAAGTGAAACACCTCATAAGTACCAGCAGATAAAACATAACCATAACAACCCTGAAACACAGTTTTCAGCACTTCTCTTAACCCCTGAATGTTCAATATGATTGGTCGTTACCAAAGAAGAAGCTACAGTATTTTAAGAAAAAAACGAGGATTGGGAATGGCCACAGCCACACCAAATCCAGACCCATACTAAGGCAGCATCAAGGACGCCAGTTCCTTTTCTCTCAGCTTACAAGGAAAGAGCTGCTTTGGAAGGGACTAAATGGAGGAAGGGAAGGAACATAACATATGCGTGGGGCAGGCAACTATGACTTCCACCACTGTACTAGTTAAAATGCTCATCCGCGTGACTTGATGGATCCATAACCTCTGGAGCCAACATCTAACATCATCACTTGCAGGAAGAGCGCAGTGTGGTCCAGGAGGACTCTTTTCAGTTAGTATCATAGGGGACTTGACTTAAAAAGACCACAGATGCTCTTCCAGCAGAATCAAATAAGACATTTTTAAAAGGGGTCAGGTCAGGCAACATGTGGCAAAATGTCTCCTCGCAATCCATGCCAAAAATCCGCACACCAGACCTGCTTCGAAGAGATATTGAACAGCAAAATTGAGAATGGAGTATTGTCTAGGTTGGGGGGCACATATGTAAAGAGTTGGATGACAGCCAGGGAGATGGGCTATTCTGTCTCAAGAGTGTTTCCCTAATGGATTCAATCCTGTCTTCATAGCAAACATTTAAAGAAACTGGTTTGGGGAATGACTCTTTGAAGTAGAACCCTTAACCGTGATTTTATGAACACTGTGATTCGATAAGTGGGGCAAATACCCGAAAAATGGACAGGGAGTTACATGGCATGATTGTGTCTCCTGCACCTCAAGCTAGGATGAATCCACCCGAAACTATGGATTTTCCCATTTTATTTGTGACAAAAGCCCTAAGCCGAGCGCCTGGATACCCTCTGGGGTGATATGCAGCGCTATATAAGTACAGCATGATTGATAAATGTGAAACTAAAACATATTGTTTTGGCTCTTAGAAACCAAATGTTGAAAAAGGATTCTCATGTTGATCACTTCCAAAGATATGCAAATGCTTTGCAAAGTGATCAGCCACTAACTATGAAGGGAAAGATGGAGCTTGTTCATGGTGTCCAAATAAATGTTGGCCCAGTGAGGGATCCTCATTCACTTGGGAAACTAGTATCAAAATAAACTTGTGAGTGCAAATATTCGATTATCTGATAACACATAAACTGATCATCTTCTTTGCACTAAAAAATCATACAGATAACATCGCAAGTTGTGGTAAACAGGAATGAACCTGGTAATTTACAACACCACATAATTAAGTTAACCAATCAATAATGAGAAATAGCTATCAATGTGATGTTCATTTTATTTATTTATACAGATTAGATAGCGTACATTGCATAACCAAATTGCTTTAATGCGCAAAAGAGAGCTGAGAAAGAGTAGAGGCAACAAACCCATAGTAGGGAAGTTGTTTGCTGAAATTGAGGAGGTTACTGAAGTTGCACAGGTGGGTATGGAGGCTGTGGTACAGGTAGTGTTTGACCACTAAGAAGCATCAGTTTAATCTGTATTTGCAGATATATGGAAAACTGAAGGAGACTGAGGTCGTTAGACTGCAGAAGCATTTTTTAATTTTATCTTCTAGGTATTAGGGAGCTGAGCCACTGAAGCATTTGAAGGTGAGACGGAGGATCTTGAACGTGATCCTATCTTTGACTGATAGCCAGTGGAGTTTTCTGAGCTGGTGAGTGATGTGCTGGGGTTTGCTCAGGACAGACTCCAGTGTTTCCTAATGTTTGGTGGCTGTTAAGTTGGTAGGCTGTCAAGCCATAATATAATGAGTTGCAGTAGTCCAGCCTGAAGTTTACAAGATTTCCATTATGGCAGCATAGGGAGTTTTGGGGATGAAAAGAGGGGCTTTTGAACACTCTGAGTTGGTGGAAAGTTGATTTAACTATTGCTCTAATTGGGAAATTGAGGTAGAGGCCCACATCCCAGAATGTGCCTAGGCTTCTCACACTGGAGCTAAAAGGCACAGCTTCTTTGAGAAAGGTTGGGGGCGAGGGGGCACACGGAGCCGATTTGTTTTAGGATGTAGTCTTGAAGGTATTGATTTTTGGGATATTTTGGCTTGTCCATGTTTCAGTTGCTTTGAAATCTGTGACTCAGAGTTGAGGATTAGAACTGCAGATGGAAGAACTGAATGAGGTCTATGAGAAGCTTAATATAAATTTAGAGTTAAAATGTGAAGGGGGGGCAGTGAGGGACTCTGCACATCACTGAGCTGGAAAGAGAAGAGAACTCTTGGAGTCTGACTTCAAGGGCATGGTCCTTGAGGAAGGATTTTAACTAAGATAAGGGATGGTCAGAGACATGGGCCACTGACTAAAGACAATTGTGGAATGTTTTGCTCTACCCAATCAAAAGGGAGCAGAAAGTTCCAGGTCTACAGCATAGGGGACGATTTGAAGCTGGAAGGTTACCACTTTTTCCAGTATTTTTGAATATCCAGTGCAGGCCAGTAAACTGGTGGTAGGGTCAGCAGGGTTGAGAAGGGTCTTTTGCTTGTTTTGTAGCAGGCAGTAACCACATAGTGTTTTCATACAGGAGTGATGAAAACCATCAGGATTGGGAAAGGAAGGAGCGTCATCAGCTGGGCTTGGGTCCAGGCATGGCCGGCAAAGGTAACAACGGTGGGGCAGGCAGTGTGGGGGGGGAAGTCGACAGACGATGGAATATGATTTATTTATTTATTCCTATCCTCTGTCGAGTCCCCTAGCCCCTCCCCGCCCCACCGCGCTTACCTGTGCCGGACGCGCCTGCAGGGGTCACCAGGGTTGTTGCTTTTTGGAGATGGATAAGGAGTTGTCTATCTTATTGCAAATATGTTGATCCTGCTTAATGAAGAAGAATCCAAGGCAAGAGACCACACCAAAAGTCCCCAAAAGGATCCAAGGGAGTTGTACAGCACCTGTGTGGGGGTGTATGATAGCTGTGGTGCACTGGTGAATGTTTGACCAATTTGACAAGTTCCCAAAGGCAGTTTCTGGCGTTTTGGATTCAGCCCGAGTAGAACTGTTGTTTAGCTTTTTGGATGGTTTTGTGGTAACTGGTCCTGCGATGTGCGAGGACAGTAGAAAAGGCATGGGAAGGGTAACTGTGGCATGCAGACTCACGAGCAGGGCATTTCTTTTTTAGGGGGTTCAGAGAGCTTGAGAACCAAGGGTTGTTTTAGATCTTCGAGAGGCTTTTTGTAAGGCAGCACAAAAGTCAACAGTGAGCGAAACTGCATAATGTAAAGATTCCAGGAAGAATTAGTGGAGCAGTTGGTGTAGGTCAATGATTGATTTTCCTCAAGAATAGTTCTGAATGATTCTGAGTGAATAGTTTTTTCTTGGAATGGAAGCAGTAAGGGAGCATGTTTGTGTGTAGCTCAGGGGATATTGGGGAGGTCTATCTGGAGGAAACGGTGTAATGGTCAGATCACTGACGTTTGGAGATCTGGAGTCCATGGAGAACCACTGTGTCTAAGCAATGGCCCTTGGTGTGTTAGGGGGTAGTGGCATTTATCTCTAGACTGAGGCTGTGGCGTGTGTCACTTCTAAATATCAGATGCTCCCCATTTGCAATTGAAGATGATCTTTTGGCTCAAACGCTTTTGAAGAATGTATCCTTTGCTTCTTCAGGTCAGTCCATGCAGGGATTCATCAGATTTTGGATATCTAGCTTTTTCATGTAGGCTGCAGAAAATGGAACTGAAGAACATGAGATGAGTTGATGGATAGGGCTGGACTGAATGTGGATGTGTGTTAAAACTGACACCCTTGGGTAGTAGCCCCCCAAACTTCTTGCCTACACTCCCTTATTCTGCTGAACTCGTTTTTCTGGTCACTTTACCCCTGCTAACCAGTGCTAAAGTGCTTGAGCTCTCCCCCGTAAAACATGGTAAAATTGGCCTACACCTGCTTGATACTTTTAATTTACCTGTAAGTCTCCAGTATATGGTACTACATATACCTAGGGCCTATAAACTTAATACTACTAGTGGGCAGCAGCACCCATTGTGCCACCCACTAAAGTAGCCTTTTAAAACAGGCCTCAGGCCTGCCACTGCAGCTTGTAGTGCAGTTTTAGACTTCCATTTTGTCCAGGCACAGCAAACCTTTTGCTAGGCGTAACCCCACCTTTTTAATACTTATTTGTTTCCTCTGAGTTAGGCCTAAAGGATCATAGGGCAGGGTGCATGGTATTTAAAAAGTAGGACATGTGGGTTTAAGTTTCACGTCATGTGGGCGTGGCTAACCGCCAATGGACTAGGATGGAGGGACACGCAGCTTCCGGTTAAGCTCTGCCATCCTAAATGGAGCCCACTGATCTCGCCCCTTTTCGATGCAGTGGAGGTGTGCGGCACTATGCCCTGCATGCAGCCCGGCCAGTAATTGCAGGATCTGGCTGATTGTTGCGGGGAATATTGGAAGACTGGCAGGGGGCACCACAAGACTGCCACTGTCATAATGGCAGCGTACAATGAGCCACGACCCGACCCGGTTACCAACAGCTGAGCCCGTCGGCTCCAGAGCAACACTGCAGGTGGGTTTGGGGACATCTACAAGCTGTGTCCTCCTTAAAACAAAAGCAATGGCGGCTGCGCTGGCTGGGCACCGGAGTGGCGTGCCATGACCTGCGGCAGGGGCCTGAGCAGCCTGCCATCAAAACTAGCTGGGTCTCGGCTGGAGCGGTGGCAGGACTCTGGGAGGAAAAAACCTACCTGACATGGCGGTGAGTGAGGCGGCCCATCCCTTACCAATTTTCTGCCCAGCCTCGGCACCGCTACTGGCCGCGAGCATGGCATTGATCGAGATGACCTCCCCAGCCCCTGAATTCCCTGGATGCCCCATAGGGTAGCGGGCAGCGTTGTGGGCCTAGGCGCTCATTGGAGCAGCCAGGCGGAGAGACAGGCACGGGGGAAGGGGATGATCACTGTCTGCCTCCCTAGAACCCCTCCTCACATCAGAGCGCCTCTGTCTAGGTGCGGCCAACAGGGGGCTTGTGAAACAGATCTGTCACCCCCTGCGCGGAGAGGGGCACTACCTGGCCCCCCTTCCATATGAAGATGGCACACACATGAACCAGTAAAATGGGACTGCGCGAGGGGACAAGGTTGCCACCCACTCACGCCCCATAGTCATAGCTGGTCCCCACTTAAGCCAGTACGGAGATGGCATAGAGTGCAGCATCTGGACAGTTCAGAGCGAACTATCACCTGATTGGGCATAATACTTGGCAACCCCTAATGTGGGTCCGCCCGTGGGGGCCCCCACCGAGGTTAATTTGACAAGCACACAAATGGGGGTGAGGGAACTGCTGTCCGGCTGTACGGAGACCCTCTGCGGAGACATAACTGGTGGCTGAATTGGGACCAGAAAGCTGTGTTGGCGGCAGGGGGTGGCCCCCTTGGTGACTACTACCACAATCAGACAAGACGAATGGCCGATCGCTCAGTGCCACCAGGCCGATCACTATGTGCCACCAGGAGTGCCCTTGGTGATCCTTGCGATGCCTGCTAGGGGCCCGGCGATTGCATAAACAAGGGATCACAATGCTGGTGGGGCGCCCCTCTTTTCCCTGCATCAGCATCTTGCGGACGGCGCCTGCTGCCATTGGGCTTGCACCTAGCCGAAGGGAACTTGAGACCACGTTGACTGCACGCGTAAAGATCATATCACAATGGGTAAATACACAAAAAAAGAGACACCAGAGACCCCTGGCAGTCACAGGATCCTCCTCTGATACACAGGATGCGGTGACCATGGTAGAGAGACCCCTGCAAGATGGACACAGCGGAGCAACTCTGGATACCGCTCTTCAGGCAATAGCTGCATCACGAGAAGCGCTTGAGTTCGAAATAAACACCATGGTCACTGACTTGGGACTATTAAGAGATGGCCATAGAAAGCTGGTAGAAAGGGTCCCCACCACTGAACGAACATTGGAAGATCTCAAACTTGACATATACACTATGCAAGAAAGGATGACAACCAGGGAGACCAGAGTAAAGACACTTGAGCTGCGGATGGAGGGCGCGGAGAACAGGGCAAGACGGAATAACCTCCGAATAATAGGTTTACCAGAGCGCATTGAGGGACCTGACTGCCTTCTTGGAGGAATGGCTCCGCAACGAGGTGGCTCCTGAGGGCCTCTCCCCGTTTTATGCCCTCAAGCACGCCCACCAAGTGCCCTCTCGGCCCCTGCTATCTGAAGCAGGACCCCGACCTGTTGTGGCCAAAGTACTGCACTTCAAAGACCGAGATCATATCCTGACCCAAGTTCGAGTGAAGGGGGATATCATGGTGCAGAATCAGAAAGTCATGATTTCCCCTGACTTTACCAAGGAAGTGCAACAGCAAAGGGCTCATTTACAGACACCAAAAAGAGACTCCGGAAACTGGGCATACCTATGCTATGTTGTTCCCTGCCCCGGCTCCACATGACCTATGATAACTCTGTACAATTTTTTACCTCCCCGCCCCAGCTCTGGGACTGGATTGAGCAACTGCCCCAGCAGGAGGGCAGCCCAGCAGGCAGCAGCCAGCAAAGCACTCGCAAGCCCCCGAGAAAGAGGATCAAAACCACTATGAACGCGATCCCATCCCGCTCCCAGGCCTGACAGAAACGCCAAAAACCGGTGGAGGTGGTAGCAGCCATGAGTGGGGCAGGGTCGGCCCCTCCCTCAGACTTGGGTGAAGATGAGCTAGAGGACTCGGACTCAGAACATGCTTCAATCTCCTCCCGTATTTCTAAGGCCGTTCCTTCCACTGGTCATCCCTGGCATAGCTGATGAACTTATCTAGGATACTTACATGAGATGTAATAAGATAACCCTACATTGGACTGGTAATATCTGGGAGTCTCATTAGCACTGTGATAATAAGCGTTCATGCATAAGGTAAGATTGGTACATAAATCCTTTTGTCTATGATGCCTGGATGGCGCGCAGTGAGGCTGGGAGGCGCCCACCCCCGCTGCACTAAGTTGTGCATATGAAAAGTGCACAAACGTTGTTCCATTGTTTGCTAGTTTGGATGGGGGGGGGCGGGGACTACACTTCTTGTCCTGGGATTGAGGAGTTAATATTGTTTGTTTGATGGGAATTGGGTTTTATGCAACCCCTGCCTCCAGTATTACGCCCTCTGCACGATGGGTTGGAGCCCCATACCCTCCCTTGGACTGGGACCAGAGGAGAATGGTTCCTGGATCCTACTCTACATGACAATCCCCTTGACTTATACTTTTGGTAGTTGGAACGTCAGGGTCTTGAACAGTGTGGTAAAAGGGAACAAGGTACATGCATATTTAAAAACACGGGAGCCCATATAGCCCTATTTCAGGAGACCCACCTCACTGGCCCAGAACAGGACGCACTCCACAAGGATGGCGAGGACAGATATACTTCACATTATGATGCAGAATGCACACCCAACTTTTAACTGTTTTTGAAAGCATTGCTCTTTGGCTGAAAAGGGTGGCGTGAAGATCCTGGTTCGCGTTCTGCCCATGCGCACAAGTGTGCTTCAAGAATCACAGGTGAACTCTATAGTTCAACAGAATCAAGGTGCACAGCCTGTGTGTACAGTTCCTAATGTTTATTAATGTTACTGATGTAATGTTGGTTTAATTGCATTTTTTTCGTAGCATTGCACATTTCTGTTACTTTGTTTGCTTTAAGGCGGATTAGCCCTGGGGTCACGTGCCACTAATTAAGAGCAGGTTTGAAAACCAGGGTTAAACTGGCTGAGTGTACGCAGGACGGTGGTGCAGCTACACGTTTACAGCCACGCAGTTAAAACATGGTGCTCCTTGCTTAGAAACACTTTTTGATCTATTGCGTTTGGAAAGGCTTTTTCGACACCATGTTTTTTAAATTATTGTCATTGAACACGGAGTAAGTGATTCATATATATTTTGTATCGCTTTTATAGTGGGAGTTTGAGCGGCTCATTCAGTTTAAGTTGGTCTTGGGAATGTTTTACATACTGCACGTCTTTTTGCACGAAGGAGTTTAGGTGTACATAAGATGGGGGTTTGTTCACGTTAATAATGGCTTGATGTACTCATGATTTATGAATTTTGTGTAGGTGATAAAAATTGTTAACTGTGATAGGTTTTTGGGGGGGCAGGGGGCTTACGTTAGTAGTAACATGGGCATGACTTAAAAGGGGAGTGCATTACTCTGGATAATACGATCTTTTGGCGTTGACAATAATGGGATGTTCTCCATAATAATTTTCTACAGATGCCCCTGAAGAAGAGATGGTTTTCTCGAAATGCATTGGGCTTAATTTTAAGGATGATATCTGTACTGCTGTGTCCAATGGAAAAAAGTGTTTTGAAACTATTTTAATGCCAATAGAACATGGAAAACCGGAAAACTTTCACTCATCTTGTGAAAATTGGTATAAGAGATGGACAAGCTTGGTGATAAAAAAAATATGATAAAAAATGTTTACTTGGAGTTACATGAGCCTACGGGCCCCATACACAGTCTGTGCACCTTGATTCTATTGAACTACACAGTTCACCAGTGATTCTTGGAAGACCGATATACGCCACAACATACTCTTCCTTTGCCAGGGGAGTCCTCATTTGGATCCGCCCTTGGGTCCCATTTCAAAAGACAAGGGAACTAGTTGACCCTATCGGGTGGTATGTCCTAATGTCGGGCCGACTCGCAGGACGGGATCTTGCCATTGTTGGGCTTTATGCTCCTAATTCGGATCGGGGAGGGGGTTCTTCCTTGACCTTTCCCACACAATGGCTCTACACTTGACACAGCCTATTATACCTGGCGGGGACATCAATAGTGTAACTGACCCCACAACAGATCGGTCCCACCCACCCCTGCGGGATTCCCCTATGATACGGCTAGCATTGACATTTCGGAACTGGCAGCGACATTGGGGCCTTTTAGACTCCTGGAGACAGCTACACCCAGGAGCTAGGGACTACTCATTCTTCTTGGGACTACATGACCTGCATGTTTGATAAGATGCATTTCTCTGATCCCCGCCTGTTCATGGAATGGTGCGGCATGCAGAATATCTTTGCCGCACGGTCTCCGACCATAACCCAATAATGCTAATGCTGGACTGGCAAGAGGAATGGCCCTGAATGTTGAGACTCTAGAGGACCCGGTATTCAAACAGACTATAGGGGAAGCCGCTGGCAATAATTTTGAAGACAATGCACACTCAACAGCATTGCTTCTCACAGAATAGGAAACTTTCAAAGCGGTGCTCAGAGGTAGATGTATTGCCGGAACAGTAGGTGCCCGACAAACCTTGCAACGGGAAGCAGAGTGTGAGAAAGTGCCCTCTTTCTGCATGGTAGCCCCCACTTTTTGCTGAACTGCTGATGTGCTTTGACTGAGTGTGCCCAGGGCTTCTGCCAATCAGGTACCCAGGGCCTATGTTCTTTCCCTAAAACTGCATTGAAAACAAAACCCAATTGGCATCTCTGGCCACAGGTCAGTCCCTGGTAAATGGTACCACAGGTACCCAGGGCACTGTGACCAGAGGAGACCCCTAAGGGCTGCAGCACTTATTGTGCCACCCTTAGAGGACCTGTACCACTACACTCACACACTGCCTTTGCAGGCTGTGTGTTTTGGTGCAGAACAAAGTGAAGAGTCAACATGGCACACATTACTGTGTGCCATGCCTACAACCCACTGCCCGGGCATAGATCAGTCACCCCTCTAGCTGGGTGCATTATACGAGTGGTGAGGGTACAGGTACCCCTACAGTGTCCAAGTCCATTCTTGGACATTGTAAGTGCAGTGCTGCCATTAAGAGTATATGGTGCTGGGAGTTTGTCATTACGAACTCCACAGCACCATAATGGCTACACTGAAAACTGAAGTTTGGTATCAAACTTCTCAGCACATTAAACCCACACTGATGCCAGTGTGGGATTTAATGAAAAATGCACACATAGGGCATCTTAGAGATGCCCCCTGAAAAACGACCTACCACTAGTGTCCAGGCTGAGTGGCTGCTTTCAGCTGCCACCACCAGACATGTTTCTGGACCCCTAATCAAGAGCCTGCTGCTCTCAGGGGCCTGAAACAATGCACATCCTGGGACGAGGTGCCAAGCATCCTCCCCCAGGATGGGCAGGGTCCACGAAGGGGAAGCTTCAAAGGCTTGCCGCCTTTGTGAGCTTCCCCAGGCCACTTGCTGCTTTCAGCAACTGGTCCCCACTGGTTCTGATCGCCACTTTGGGCGGGAGAACCGGCGGGAAAAGCAAGTGAGGAAGAGAGGTGTGCCCACCTCCTCCAACTCCACCCCTCAGGTGGGGGAGGCGAGGTGAAGCACAATTCTCAGTCTCCGCCATCTTGCAGATGGGGGGACTCAGCCAACCAGGGAAGGGCTTATGCCCCCCTCCCACTGGAGGGTGGCATAATAGGGGGTGTACCCACACAAGGGAAGGGACCCATTGGTCCCAACCTTTTACCTACCTGTAACGCCCCTAAATCTAGTATTTAGGGGCACACTCTGAACCTTGCTTCCTCAGACTAGAAACTACAAGAAGAAAAGAAGAAAGACCGAACAGCCGTGCCGAAGCTAACAAGAGGAGGACGCCCACTGACTTGGCCCCAGCCCTACCGGCCTGTCCCCACCTCGAACCTGCTCCAGCGAAATCCCGGTGTGTGCTGCAGCCAGCAACCTCAAGAAACCCGGAGGACCTGCCTGCCTTCAATCCCAAAGACTCTGTCTCCCGTGAACACCGGATTTGTTCAAACAACAGACTCCAGCTCCACAAGGATCCGCAAGTTTGCACCACTGCACCCGACGCCCACGGCCTGAGTGTCCCAACACCAAGAGGAGGTCTCCCCGGGGATCCTGACCCGAGATCCGGCGACCCCTGACCTGCCTCAAGCCTCCAGCCGACGCCTGCAGCCTCAAACCGGAAGGTCCCCCCAACCGCGACCAGGAGCTGGTAAGAAGATCCAACCCTAAAAGGCACCCCTGCACCCGACGCCCCACGGCCTTGGGTGGCCCAACCGACGGTGCCTAACCAACCCCCAACATCCAAACTTACCTCTCCAAGTGGTGGTCGCACCCAGAAGACCTTCGTCCCCGAACCTGCAGTGCTTTTGCAAACCGGAGACTCCCCATTGAAAGCTACAGGGCTTCCGACGCCAAAACAGCACTCTGCACCCGGCCGCCCCAGTGCTGCTGAGGGTGCATCTTTTGTGCTTGCCTAAACCCCCATTTGCCCTGAGCTTACATCCAGGAGCTTTGCTCCCACAACCCAGTGGCCTGCTCGTCAGCAGCCACCAAACGGAGGCCCCCTATCCCCCATTGGATAACATTGGGCCTCAGCACTCTGCACCCGGCCGCCCTAGTGCCGCTGAGGGTGTAACAAGAGTGCATCCTTGACCCTGGGGGATCCCTGAGTCTAACCCCAGAATACCAACTCGCACAACAAAGTACTTACCTTTAAACCGATAACACTATTTTCCTCCATAGGATAACATTGACTGTTTTTCTATGAAAAGTTTCTAAGTGTGGAGTTGGAAAACCTAAAGAAATTTTTCAAATTGTACTAAATAACAAAAACGCTTTTACTTACCTATTTACAGGAAATGTCCCAGTGTAGTATCCTGGTATACTACACTGTGTAAGAAAAGTAATCTGAAAGTAATGTACTGGTCATTTCACTAAAAAGCCCATTCAAAATATATGTACTGTATTTACAAAACATTGCATTTCTCAGTAACAATACTGTAAGTCAAAACCAAGTGCATATACAATTACAAATCCAAACTGTATTACCACTGTATATTTACTGCAAAGTATTTATCCCTTACCTGTGCCAGGCTTGCTTGGTTCTAGGAAATAAAATAACTAAAAGAATATTTTTATACAAAAACAATTGGTCTGAAGTTCAGTCTTTGAGTGTGTGAATTCATTTGCTGACTGAGTGTGTACAACAAATGCTTAACACTGTCCTCCTGATAAAGCCTTACTGCTCGACCACACTACCACAAATAGAGAGTGAGGTGCTATCTACTTTACCTCTGCCTACCTTTTGGGTTCCACTGGACTCTGTGCACACTATACCTCACTTTGGTATAGTATATACAGAGCCAGCTTCCTACACAGAGGCACAGGAGCAGATTCTGAGAGACGTGGAGAGGGCTCATCCTAGGAACCGGGGACTGCACCAGTAACTGTTAGACACAGAAGAACAACTGGCAGCATGCATGGAGAAGCTTAGGTGCTTCGACCATCGTGAGTACATGATTAGGGCCCATGCAGAACGCGACAAAGCGAGAACGCTTATGGCATGGATTGCGAACCCCACCTCTAGAAGCTCCCAGATATTAAAAGCAGAATCAGCCGAGGGCTTAAACCTCAATGGCCAGAATTATATTAAAAAGCAATTTGAGGACTTTTACACAGCCCTGAATGCCCCCTCCCTTGATTCACCACAGGAGACCATGTCAGAATTCTT
This sequence comes from Calotriton arnoldi, assembly GCA_963921515.1. NCBI lineage: Eukaryota > Metazoa > Chordata > Amphibia > Caudata > Salamandridae > Calotriton > Calotriton arnoldi. The sequence continues at coordinate 1,148,386 of CAWUFW010002645.1, forward strand.
AGGACCAGCGGAGCTGCCGAGCTTAGGTGCGGACGACGCCGAGGAGTTGGGAGGCCCCATTACCTTGCAAGAGGTGCGGGCCGCCATTAGGGCCGTGGCGTGGGGCAAGGTACCTGGGACTGATGCCTTCCCAGTAGAATTTAACGCCACCTACACTGGGGACTTGCTCCTGAATTGGTGGAGTTGTATGCCGCGACCCAGGAGAATGGTCGACTGCCAGCCACTACAGGAGAGGCTCTTGTAGTCCCCTTGCTCAGACCGAGGAGACCCCCTAGCAATGTTCGGGTATACCGCCCTTTATCCATGCTCAACATGGATTATAAAATCCTGAGTCGCATATTGACCTCCCGACTTCTTCCCTCACATTCCCACGCTTATACACCTTGACCAAACCGGATTAATCCCCGGGCAGAACACAGCACTAAATATTCGCAGACTTCTTTCTCTTATGGACACAGTAAGCCCAGATGAGGACGATGCAGTGGTGGTCTCCATGGATATATTTAAAAGGCATTTGATAGCCTATGGTGGGACTACCTGCATGAGGTAATGAACAGACTGGGACTGGGTTTCTTACAGTGTACTCGGCTTCTATATACAGGCCCAACTGCACGGGTTTGCACTAGCAAAGTGATCTCCAAATCTCACGTGGTGGGGAGGGGTAGCAGATAAGGCTGTCCCCCCTCCCCAATTTAGGGTACGGGCGGGGCGTCCTATCAGGGACTGAACCGAAGGGGAACACCTCATAACATAGCATTATACGCTGATGATATGCTGCTGTTCCTCGCCAATGCAGAAGTGCGCCTGCCCGGAGCGATATCGCTGCTGGAGCGGTTCGGTAATGGCTAACGGTCTTTGTATAAACTGTCAAAAATCACTCATGTTCCCCCTCAAACACCAACTGCAACCACCCATGTATCTGCATGGGTTCGCGTGGGAGGGAACCTATATGAAATACCTTGGGGTCAAAATATATCACCAATCTAGAGATATATTAGATGGCATCATCGGGACGGCTTCGAGGGTGTTTCGTGCTAGTGTGACATTTTGAAAAACCCTCCCCCTATCCGTAGCAGGCCGCACAGCGATCACCAAAATGGTGGCCCTCCCTCGATTGCTTTACTTTTTTGCCACCCTCCCAATAATAATCTCCCACACGCTCATTGTTAGTTGAGCTTACCATGAAGTGTAGCCATGATCAAACTACACAGACCTAAGGTGGACTGGCAGCACCCGATTTTGAAACATTATCTAGCAGCCCAAATCCATGGCGTAACCAATGGTTACGCACCCAGCTTCTCCCCGAGAGGGAAGCCCTCGATGAGATCCCAGGACTGGGCATGTTGCTCCGAATCCTCCCGACTCCCAGACGCCCTGTAGCAGGGAGATCTATGAAATTGCAAACTATCCAAAGCTGCTGGCAGCGCTGCCTGCAGCGCACTTTCACCACCCAACCCTATGCACCAGATATGCCATTGCATATCTTGGAGATAATAAACACGACAGGGGCCTTGAGGGGAGTCATGGAGTGGGCAACATATAGTACACCCAGAGTGGGGACCTTTATAGGGACAGTGAGCTAATGTGATTTGCAGACCTTTCAGAAACATTTGAAATACCCCCAGGTCAATTCCTGTTGCATCGCGCAGTGGTGCTGTCAGTGCGGAATCACTGGGGCAATGGGACAGCGGAACCCCCGGTTCATCATAGTAGCTGGGTTCTCTGCACAACTACGGGTAAAGCTCGAGAAGTCACTCTCCTGTATCAATACACCCCTGGAGGAATTACGCCTGAAATGGGAGGATGAAATGGGAGTCCCAAACCCAGAAGTGCAATGGGCTTCCATCCTACCACTTACACTGTCTCCTGCAATGCCAGGTTTAAGCTAATCAACTTCTATTTTTTACATACAGCTTACCTCATGCTGGATAAAATCATGCGAACATTTGTTGCACAATCGGTGAACTGCCCCGATTGTGGGGAACAGGGAACAGAAATTCTCCACATGGTGTGGAGCTGCCCTAATCTGCGCGACTTTGGGAGGGCGTAATTGCATGTATAAAAGAGGTCACTGAGAGAAGGATCCCTTGCGGCGTGCTTACTGGGTGGATTGCCTCAACCAGCTAAATTTACAATGACCACCAAATTTGTAGACCTGGCCCTGGTGCTCGCAAAGAGGGAGATCACACTAAAATGGAAGGCCGCCACAAGCCCTCAGGTACACAAATGGAAGGACGTCCTTACTCAATGGGCAGGATATGAAGTCACTGTATTGTTCTAGGCTGTGAGGAAGGTGGGGCAACACAATTGATAAAGCCAGGACATGGGATGTATTAGTAGAATGCCTAAAAAACCCTGCAACTGACTCCCCTGAGAACTCCTTACTTTCTGAACCTGACCAAGGGTAACTTAAACCCTTATTAGACATAAGGGTGGAGGGATCTGGGTCATAACCCACTCTGAGAAGCCATGGGTGACAACACACTGCTGTGCAGGAGGGACAATTGACATTGTGTTCCAGAAACTTTTGTGAGGCAGGGCATGGGGTGGGGGTAGGGGTGTGGGGTAGCCCAGTTCTAAATACTGTGATTAGAGCAGGTTGACTGCTTTAATATGATAGGTACAATTTGCCACAAAAATCAGAAGGTGTGTTTATATATGAACCGATGTAATTGTACTTCATTGGCAAAATCTCTACTCTGTAACTTGGCCGCTGGCCCGTATTTCACAGATTTATTACTTACTAAAAGCAATAAAATTTTGTTTAAAACAAAAAAAGTTTTCACATGTCATGGCAGTGAAAAACTCCTAAAGTCGGTTTTCACTGTTGTAAGGCCTATCTCTCCCATTGACTAACAACAGGTTACCTTATTACATTTATTAAGTGCTAACTTCAGATTAGGAGCAGACAGAGATATGCTGTTTACACTCAAATTAATTGCAATTTAAAAAATTTCTCTTTAATGATAAAGTTTGATTTTTAAGTTACAATTTTGCAAAAAACACTTTTAGAAAGCTAGCTTTTTCTTGTCTAGAACAACTGTGCCTTCTGCCAATGTCCTGGGTAACAGGACTGTGAATGGCTCTGCTGTTGGGGATTGTGTATTGCTTCCAGACAATGAGACAAATGAAACCTAGGTGAGAGAAGGGGGGAGGGGGGGTCATCCTGACAGGATGGCTGTGGAGGAGCTGCCACAGCCCTGATGACATTTCAAGTGCCCTGCCTGCAGCATGCATAAAGGAGCCTGACACCTGGCCTGCCCTTGACTTTGTCACCCTAGACAATTTGGAGCAAAGGCTGGGGGAAGGAGGAAGAACTGACCAGAACCAGTTTCAGGGGTAGGTCAGGGAATTGCCCCCTCGTAAAGCCTGGTACCAGGTATAACAAGCATTTGCAATGCAATCAGTCTCGCCCTTGGCACCCTATATGTATTTAGCTATGAAGCACATTAGCCTGGGTGCTGAAACATCTACTGTTCTTTAACATGGAGGGAAAGTAAGCACCAAACTGCGTGACACGCCAGGTATGGGAACACATGGAGAGAAATATTGCCTTTCAGCGGGAAATGGTATAGTCCAAAGCTCTGTTTTTAATATAAAATCAGGGCCTTCGGTGGTCATATCACTGAAAATACAAGATTTGAAAAAATATTATTGTCTACCGGTGCTCCTGGAAGACTATCTATGGATTGTAATCTAGAGAATGCTAAAGTGATTCTGGCATTTTACTGACCTCTACTGGTCGTTTTCTATCAAGACAGTTAAATAGAGGCAGTTGAACAGAAAAATTTAAAAAAAGTCCCTAAGCAGAAAGCAATTCTGGTATTTTACTGACCTCTGCTGGTCGTCCCTAAGCGGAAGCAGACCAGTCCTAGGGCTGATCTCCAGAGCCCACAAAGTATACACATATAAGTATATTCTAAAGTATATACAAGAGGTCTTGAATGCTCGACCTAAAAATGGGACCTTCAGAATCACTCATTTGAACACTCCAGGACCCTGGAAGATTCAGTATGAGGGCTGCCCTGCTGCCATAAGGGCTGCCCTGCTGGTGAAAAGACAGCCTGTTGTCTGAAGAAGGAAGATTTTACCTGCTTGCCTTGATTACATCCTGCCCAGATTGACTCCAAGGGTTAGTTGGCTGACCTTTTATATGAGCTACGGGGACACAACAAGCTTCCAAAGGCCCGCTCACAAATGCCCAGCTAAACAGCACCAACTGGACCTGCCTGAGCCCTGCTGCTGGCTCTGCTGAATTGAGTCCTGACCCCGAAGAGGTGCCCCAAAGGTCCTGGACCATTTGGCTGGCTTCAGTGAGAGCTCCTCCTAAAGAAAAAGCACCTGAAGTTTGGGCTCCCCGCGACCATGAACGGGCCCGTTCACGCAAAGACTTCCGTCTGCGATGATCGACAACGCGAAGTTCCAGAGCAATATGCTCTTCGCACCGACAGCAATAGTCTGAGAAGACCAGCAATGCAAGACCTGCACTTTGCGACAACAGCAACTATCCACGATGATCCACCAACACGAAGCTGCAGCAACAATTGATCTTGCACTACAGCAACGACCATCCGAGATGCTTGACCTGCTTTTTGCGCCGAAAGCCTTAGCCTCGCTGCCCCCTCCAACCCCAATGGACCTCTTTGCACCAGACTTGAGAAGGTAACTCTTCAGCAGGAGTAACCTCCTCCCTCTATTCGACCCACGTTCCATCGCAGTCAGCCTGTACTTGTGTCTTTCACCTGGTCTAGAATGACCAAATGATCACGAGTGGTGTTTTTTTGCTTCTTGGCCCTTTTTTCACCAAAAACTTCAAATAGTAATATCTCCAGTATGATTGGATTTTGATCATTTTGGTGTCATTTTATTCATTAAAAAATCACTTTTTTTAATTGGTTTGGGATTTTAATTGTGTTGTGTAGGAAAGTAAGATCTGCTTCTTATGGTTACCCCCACGTTTTGCTTTATATGATGCTTTTTTTGACTAGTCTGACTGGGATCCTGCTAATCAGGACCCCAGTCTATCTGCTTTCTCCCTAAACCATTGTGTTAGTACCTAGGTACAATCCCAGATTGGATACTGGGGTACCCTTATCAGTCCCTAGTATATGGTACCCATGTACCCAGGGCATAGGTACCCCAGAGGTCTCCTGTGGGCTGAAGCATGCATTGTGCCACCCATGAGAGACCATGCAAAATGGAACTACAGGCCTGCCATTGCAGCCGGTGTACGTTGGTGCATGCACCACTTACTAAAGATGTAGGTTTACTATATCTAAGGGTCACTGCACTTAAAACCTACAAGTCACACAAGTCACCACAAGTCTAGCAGGCCTTTGCAATCCTGAGGGCAGGGTGCTTGGTTCTTAGTGAGAGGGTGCCCCTGCATGAGCAGGACACCCCTGCAGCCTACGGAGTCCATTCTCCCGGGTTGTCAGTGAAGCAGCCATATACTATAAAAAGGGGCACCGCGCAAGTACGCGATGACCATCTCGAAACTGGCTGCAATGAATCCTATCATGTTTGGTATCAAACATGTTGGAATCATACCCCCACACCGTAAACGGTGTGGGAGGTATGACTCCAAGCACTGGAAGAGCCCTCCGTTAGGCTCTCAGTGTTCCCGGTACCAGCCTTCTTGACCTGGACAGCACAAAATGGTTGCTGCCGACAAGAGACACATTTCTGCCCTCCTGCTGCTGAGCCAAGCTCAAGCAGAGGAAGGTGGAACAATAGGCAACATGTCACAGGGAAGTGTGACCACCTCCCAGACATGATTTAGTGTATTAGAGCTGGGTGGGTGTGCTTGCCAGCGCCAGAAAGTCTGCATGAGGGGCACATTTGGTGTTCCTGTGCATAGTCCAGTTCAAACCAGTCCTGGGAGCCGTTGGCTCCCACTCTGGCATGAAACTGGACAAAGGACATGGGAGTAACCTCCCCGAATAACCAGACCCTCCCCTGGGAGGGTCCCCTGAATCTTTCCAACCCTTTCCCTAGGGTACTTAAGGGTTTACCTGGGTGTAGGTCCCTAGATTCGTCGTGGGATAAGATTCAGATCAGACACCACTGCACTTCTACCGTCTGGGCACTCTGGACTTCGCTGGACTTCGTTTGGACCTGATTTCGTCTCCCTTCCAGTCTGCTGCATCGTCTGTGCCTGTGCATCATACAGGAACCCTCCAAGACCTGTGAAGCATCAAGGACAACTGAAGTAATCTCCCTTGGAGTGAAGGTGTCACTCCCCTGCATTCACAGGAACCGCAACTAAGTCGACCGGTCTACAGATCCCGAGCTCCTCCGGACTCCGTGGGCTCTGCAATCCAGGTGGTGGTTTTCCACAGCTCCCGAGGCCTGCTCTACCCTCTCATCAAGTTGGAGGCCAGTTGTCCTTGTGGGGGTTGCAATTACCGAACCCCTCGGTACTGCGTCCCCTTTGCAGTTGCAAAGGCTTGTTGTCATCTTTGCAAGAAGATTTTCGGGCTCCAAGTAGCCCCAACCTCGAGCACCTCCAGTGACCAGAATCTTCGGCCACACCGCATCATGTGCATCGTGGCCTGCATCTTTTGGCTGAGCTGCTTGAGGTCCTCGCGCGACTCCAGTGCCTTCGGCCTGTGGGTCCACTTGAGGATCACATTTTTTTGCTTTGGGCTCCCCTGATTGCTCGGGGCCTGCCCTGACTCCCCTGCTTGTGGTGGGTCCCATGGACCTTGCTGGTCCCACCGTTGTACTTTCTCGACTTCCTGTTTGGGGTGCATTTGCCAAGGCTTGTTGGTGCTCCCGCTGGACACCGACCCCTCAGCACTCAACATTCTTCGTGGGACAGCTCGTATCCTGCTCCTGGTTATCCTCAGCGTCGCCTGGTCCCCACAGCTGCAGAGTCAAGGTCATCGACATCATCCCTGAAGCACCCGACATCGGAGGGCATTCGTCTTCCAAGTCTCCTGGTCACTCCAGAGTGACATAGACTCTGTCCCCTCTGCTTTCATGTACTCTTCTTCAAGAATCCACGTTTGGATTCCCAGGGACACTTTCTCCTCTTCCAGCAGCGGCACTTTCCAGAAGTCCTCCATTGGGTTCGACGGCGGTTTCCGACACCACTTCACTCCTATGCACTCTGCTTCCCTGGTGTAGGTAACGTGGGTACTAGGGTATCCACGGGTGGGGTGGCTCTCCAACCTTCTGTCTTCCATGGGGTTTCTTCAGGGTCCACTGGGAAGAGTCCTTAATCTTTAAAACTCCAACCGCAACTTACACGTAGAGTTGTACGGAGCCCGCAGTCGTGTTTCCACACTGCACGCGCTCTCGGTAGGGTCACTATCTACTCACCTTGGGTGGTTCCTTGGGGTCCCAGCCATTCTACGTCCTCTCGACATTGTCCTGACTCGAGTCGTGGTTCTTACACCACTTTCTTAGTATAAAAGGTTTGGTCCCCCCCTGGGGCCCACTGTGTATTAGTGATATTTACTGTGATTTCTTTGCTAAAGTATTGTGTGCTTTGTGTCTATCTCCGTGAAGGAGATACTGTAACGTACTAGATAGTGTTATATATTAAATACATATTTTTATAAATACTTTGTGTGGTTCTTTTTCATTTAGTCTATACTATAAGATTGCATTCTGGTAAAACAAGCAACTTTACACTCCTTCAAGACTAAGCCTGAAGGCTGCTCTCCACAGTTACCACTTATAGAGCTTCTAAGGTTGTCTAAGACCTCTTAAATCACCATAAGGGTTGTCTGGACAAGTGCAAGGTGCCCACTTACATTAGTGGACATCATATACCAGGCCCGCTTTTCACATGTTGTGTTTCCACTATATTACTGTTTGTGTGCTGCATAAGTACTTTACACATTGACTAAGTTAAGCCTGACTGCTTTTGTGCCAAGCTACCAGGGGATGCATTACAGATGCAGTGCATTTCCCTTCATTGCGCTGGCCGCACCTTTTAAAAGGAGCTCCCGGTGCAATGAAGGGAAATGCATCATATTAACGTAAGTGCGATGTCCCCAGGGCAGCGCATTCATGTGAAAACAGGAGCTGCTGCCAAGCAGCCGCTCTGCGTTTTCACAGTGCAGGCGGCAACCCACCTGCACTTTTAAAGGGGATTAGAAATCCCCTTGCAGGTGGGTGCAGTCAGTGACTGCACCCGCCTGCAAGGGGATGTCAGGGGGTCCATTGGACCTCCTTTCCCCCCTCCAGAGGGCTGCTCTCAGGGGGCGCTCTGACAGTGTGCCTTCTTTAAATAACGGACTCACAGTGCGCCTCCTGAGAGCTTCTTTGCTTCTGCGCCCATGTCTATCATACGGCGCGGGCGCAGAGGCACAGGGATTCCCTCATTTGCATGGGGCACGCCCCCATGCAAATGAGGGAATGCCCCTAGAATATAGCGGTGTAATACCGAGAGCGCCAGCGCTATCGGTATTACAGAAGGGGGCGCACAAGCATCTGCGGCCCCTTCTGTAATACCAAAGTGACCCGGGGGCGCACAGAGCGGGCGCAAACGCCCATTGCGCCCCCGGGGCACTTACTATAATACGGCCCCAGAGCGTCAAGCACAGGTTAATTTTGTACTTTTGTGGCTCACCCTGACAAGGATTGTGGTTTTTGCCAGAGTGGAGCTTCCACCCCTCACAACCATCAGCCCTATTTCTTACATTGTGGCTATGGCATACACCATCCTTTTTTTCTTAAAGTACTACAACGTGTGCTATGGTAGTGACTATGACATCAAACATCCCATAAGTATAATAAAAAAGACCTGCAGAACTAAAGAGTTTCAGGATTGCTTTGGTGAGTAACTTGTACTATCTTCTGGCACAATGTTAATGACAGACATGTCACGTGCTGACGCTGTATTTGCTACACACACTCTCAGTTGTCACCTCTCTATGTGTGGGCAGGTTGGTGCTAGGCCACACCGGACCTGGCACACTTACTAGTCTGTGCCTTAGGGTTACTATAGGCACGTGGCATACTTCATGCAAATCCAAGTGCACCTATCCCTATTTCGGGTCCAGGAAGTGCTCCATTGTGCATCTCCCCCACAATCAGGATGTGCTCGTCAAGAAACAATAAGAGAAAGGAACCCAACCTTCAAAGCGCTAGATGCTAATGATCATGGTGAAGTACAGGGGAGCGACATCCTCGGTTTGAATGGATCGCCATCCCATCGCAACCTAAATGTAAGCAGCAACACTACAACCCTGAGACCAACAACCCTGAGACCGCTCCTTACCTTATAGTGCCCACTCGAATAGTGTTCATCTCTTCTAAGCTTACCAACCATTTCAAAAAGAGGAAACTGAAGCCTTTCTTTCATGATGAATCCCCTCAAGCAGCTCAAAGGGGCAACATGGTGTACTAAAACGTGAGCCATTTTAAAATTGCTGTACTTTGTCTTTCAGCCATCTGATGTCTTCACACCTACTATTGTTTGAGGAGATCCTTTCACAAATGGTATTTACCAGAGATGCAACAAGGGTAACGTTTATTTCCAAGAAAATGTGTGCTGAGGTTTGGATGAAGGCCAAAATATTCTGCAAGGCTGTTATTGAATTAAAAGACGGTTACACATGCAGAACAGAAGACAAGTTCATAGGTAGACCAGAGCCCCAGCACTGCCTCTCTTGGAAACTTAGAGGAACTGTGCGACCTGCAAGAACGGAGCTCATCAGACCCTGTAGCATGAGGCAGGGCGAAAGGGGTAGGCAACATGGCCACTCCCTGTACACCTAGAGGGCATCTCCATAGGCTACAATGCTGGGAACCGAATTCCCATGTGCAAGAAAGAACCATATGAGTAAACAATGAAAGGAAACATAAATCAAAGGTGGAAATGAATAAAATAGAGAATGGAATGCAGAACTAGAGAAAGAGGGAGGAGCGAAAGAAAGAGGAAAGGACAAGGAATAGAAAACAAAGAAGGCAAGAAAAATATAGGGAGAATAAAATGAGGAAGAACAGAAAACAGGAAGGAAGGAGAGGAAGGAAGAGAAGACTTAAGTAAGAGAAGGAAGTAAAGGAAGAAGGAATGGAATAAAGGGGCAAAGGACAGAAAGAAATACAGTATGGGAATGGCGGATGTCTTGCCTCCGGAAAGGTTCCATTGTCAATCCCAGTCGATATTGGGGCTTAGGGCAGTAAAGGCCTTGCACCTCCGGTGAAACCCCACCGCTGATGCGCAGCTCAGCATTGGTACAAGACAAACTCCATTTACTGCCAAGCTGCAAGAGCTGGCGATGGGGGACGCGAGGGAAGGGAGTGGGGCAAGGAACGGGGGTAGAGGGAGGGGGCAGCGAGCTGTTTGCCATTAGCCTGATCAGCCTCTGCAGCTGTTTGTGCATCCAGCACTGCAGCCTCACACAGTCTATTTACATAATGAAGCTTTTGAAATTTTAAACCGCATCATTTAATTTACATTCCCTGGAGGGACGCTCTTGGGGGCTCTGAGATGCGCGGCTCCAGCAGCCCTTCCTTCACTCGCTCCCAGACTCACTCCTGCCCACTGCCTCGCCCTCTTGTATTCTTCCTCCCTGGGATCTGGGCCTTCTTACGTCGCCCCCTACACACCACTGTGGTTTCGGTGTTGAAGGGAGGGAGGGGGCGTTGAGTTTTATAGACACTGATAATCCTGCTTAGAAATAACATCGCGCGCCACACGCAAAGCTCACAGCGCCTCGACAGCTGCCAGGGTGCGTAGCGTGTGAGACTGCTGGGATGTGTAGTATAACCAGGGTGTGAGTCTGCAGGAATGTGTAAAGCGTGAGACTGCTGGGATGTGTAGTATAACCAGGGTGGGAGACTGCAGGAATATGTACAGTGTGAGTGAGACTGCTGGGATGTGTAGTATTACCAGGGAGTGAGACTGCGGGAATGTGTACAGCGTGAGACTGCTTCGATGTGCAGTTTAACCAGGGTGTGAGACTGCAGGAATGTGTACAGCGTGAAACTGCTTCGATGTGCAGTATAACCAGGGTGTGAGACTGCAGGAATATGTACTGTGTGAGACTGCTGGGATGTGTACACTGTCCAGCGTGTGAGACTATAGGACTTTGCACGGTACCAGAAGTGTGAGAATGAAAGACTAAACACAATGCCTAGAGTGTGAGACTGCAGGAATGTGTACAGTGCCCAGAGTGTCAGACTGCAAGAATATGTACAGCGTGAGACTGCTGGGTTGTGTAGTATAACCAGGGTGCGAGACTGCATAATTGTGTACAGCGTGAGACTGCTGGGTTGTGTAGTATAACCAGGGTGGGAGACTGCATAATTGTGTACAGCGTGAGACTGCTTCGTTGTGCATTATAACCAGGGTGTGAGACTGCAGGAATGTGTACAGCGTGAGACTGCTTCGATGTGCAGTATAACCAGGGTGTGAGACTGCAGGAATGTGTACAGCGTGAGACTGCTTCGATGTGCAGTATAACCAGGATGTGAGACTGCAGGAATATGTACAGTGTGAGACTGCTGGGATGTGTACACTGTCCAGCGTGTGAGACTATAGGACTTTGCACGGTACCAGAAGTGTGAGAATGAAAGACTAAACACAATGCCTAGAGTGTGAGACTGCAGGAATGTGTACAGTGCCCAGAGTGTCAGACTGCAAGAATATGTACAGCGTGAGACTGCTGGGTTGTGTAGTATAACCAGGGTGTGAGACTGCATAATTGTGTACAGCGTGAGACTGCTTCGATGTGCAGTATGACCAGGGTGTGAGACTGCAGGAATGTGTACAGCGTGAGACTGCTTCGATGTGCAGTATAACCAGGGTGTGAGACTGCAGGAATGTGTACAGCGTGAGACTGCTTCGATGTGCAGTATAACCAGGGTGTGAGACTGCAGGAATATGTACAGGGTGAGACTGCTGGGTTGTGTAGTATAACCAGGGTGTGGGACTGCAGGAATGTGTACAGTGTGAGACTGCTGGGATGTGTACACTGTCCAGCGTGTGAGACTATAGGACTTTGCACGGTACCAGAAGTGTGAGAATGAAAGACTAAACACAATGCCTAGAGTGTGAGACTGCAGGAATGTGTACAGTGCCCAGAGTGTCAGACTGCAAGAATATGTACAGCGTGAGACTGCTGGGTTGTGTAGTATAACCAGGGTGTGAGACTGCATAATTGTGTACAGCGTGAGACTGCTTCGATGTGCAGAATAACCAGGGAGTGAGACTGCAGGAATATGTACAGCGTGAGACTGCTGGGTTGTGTAGTATAACCAGGGTGTGAGACTGCATAATTGTGTACAGCGTAAGACTGCTTCGATGTGCAGTATAACCAGGGTGTGAGACTGCAGGAATATGTACAGGGTGAGACTGCTGGGTTGTGTAGTATAACCAGGATGTGAGACTGCAGGAATGTGTACATCGTGAGACTGCTGGGTTGTGTAGTATAACCAGGGTGTGAGACTGCAGGAATGTGTACAGCGTGAGACTGCTTCGATGTGCAGTATAACCAGGGTGTGAGACTGCAGGAATATGTACATCGTGAGACTGCTGGGTTGTGTAGTATAACCAGGGTGTGAGACTGCAGGAATGTGTACAGCGTGAGACTGCTTCGATGTGCAGTATAACCAGGGTGTGAGACTGCAGGAATATGTACAGGGTGAGACTGCTGGGTTGTGTAGTATAACCAGGGTGTGGGACTGCAGGAATGTGTAGAGTGTGAGACTGCTGGGATGTGTACACTGTCCAGCGTGTGAGACTATAGGACTGAGCACAGTACTAGAAGTTTGAGGATGAAGACTAAACACAATGCCTAGAGTGTGAGACTGCAGGACTGGCTACAGTGCCCAGGGTGTGAGACGGCAGGACTGGCTACAGTGCCCAGGGTGTGAGACGGCAGGACTGGCTACAGTGCCCAGGGTGTGAGACGGCAGGACTGGCTACAGTGCCCAGGGTGTGAGACGGCAGGACTGTCTACAGTGCCCAGGGTGTGAAACTGCAGGACTGGCTACAGTGCCCAGGGTGTGAGACTGCAGGACTGTCTACAGTGCCAGGGTGTGAGACTGCAGAACTGGCTACAGTGCCCATGGTGTGAGACTGCAGGACTGGCTACAGTGCCCAGGGTGAGAGACTGCAGGAATGTGTACAGTGCCTTGGGTGTGACACTGCAGAACTGTCTATAGTATCCAGGGTGTGAGACTGCAGGAATGTGTACAGTGCCCAGGGTGTGAGCCTGCAGGAATATGTACAGCGCGAGACTGCTGGGTTGTGTAGTATAACCAGGGTGTGAGACTGCAGGAATGTGTACAGTGTGAGACTGCTTCGATGTGCAGTATAAGCAGGGTGTGAGACTGCAGGAATGTGTACAGTGTCCGGCATGTGAGACTATAGGACTGAGTACAGTACTAGAAGTTTGAGGATGAAGACTAAACACAATGCCTAGAGTGTGAGACTGCAGGACTGGCTACAGTGCCCAGGGTGTGAGACTGCAGGACTGGCTACAGTGCCCAGGGTGTGAGACTGCAGGACTGGCTACAGTGCCCAGGGTGAGAGACTGCAGGAATGTGTACAGTGCCTTGGGTGTGACACTGCAGAACTGTCTATAGTATCCAGGGTGTGAGCCTGCAGGAATGTGTACAGTGCCCAGGGTGTGAGCCTGCAGGACTATCCTGGGGCGTGAGACTGAAGATCTGTGTAGTGTTCTCAATGTGTGCGAATGCAGCATAGTACACATAGTCATGGTGGGAGACTGCATGGACGTGTACAGTATAATTGGTGTGAGACAGGGTATGCTCGGGAGTGTTTGACTCTATTATGGGGTATTGTTCACAGAGGTAACAATAGATGGTGCCAAATATGCCGAGCACCCATGGGTGCGGGGCTGCAATTGCAATAAAATACTGAGCACAGCGGAGTATACTACAGGGTGGGTCAGTGGCAGTCCATCCGACATACTGGGAAATACCGGCGGTCGGAGCGCAGAGGTCGGGGGGTAGGACCGCCGCCTCCGACAGGATCAAAGATCCCGTCGGGATGGCTGTTCCATTCCAAGCCCTACAATGCGGCAGGTGCCTGCGCAGGCACGCTGTAGGGATTAGGATGTGGTGCCTGGAACACAGTGCATGGATGTGCACAAACTGCCTTTTTCCAGTGCGGCTTGTGCTGCGGCCCTTTTCCTGGGCCGCAGCACAAGCCACAGTAGAAAAAGGCAGCTTGGCCGCCTACACGGTGCTCTAGTCATTATATGGCGGGTGGGACCGCCGACTCCTTGTTGGCCTGTCTCATTCCAGCTGCGATGGCGGTCGGTCGGTCGTCATACCGATCGCCATCGTAATTAGGCCCATGTGCTTATTGACACCAGGGCACGAGTCGGGGGTCCACGCGGGTGGACGGCGTCCCCCCACTTATTTCACAGGGGGGACGCCGTCCACCCTGCCAAGAAGTTGGGCCCCACTGATAAAGATGCTGAATTCGTCCCAGTGTAATATCTAAACACCGGGACACATTCAGCAGCGCCTGCACGTTATCTGCTTTCGATCGGCAACAACGTGCAGGCGGGGACGGGGCTCTCTTATTTCTAACTCCTGCTGGTTCTTAACAAAGGCCGAGTCTGAGGGGTCATCAGGCCTCCTTTTGTTCGAGACCCCTGGCTGGCAGCAGTCAGGAGCCTCGCACCTAGAAGCAAATGCAGCAGAGGAGAAACAAAGGCTCACACCTTGTTAGCACTTCACACATACTTAAGAGAGGCAGCTTTTCACTTTGTTCAGGCTCTGTTTAGGAGATATGCATGCACTGTAAGAACTGCAGATGTGTTGGTCTTTCCCAGTATTTGCACAAAATAAATAGCATTTATATAGGGCTTACTACCCCTAAGGAGGCATTGTAATAATTTAAATATCACTATTTTTTCTTTTAAAGCACTATGGCTAGAAGAAGCTTTACGCTGACAAAAGGCAACATTGTTTTATGTGAATATGTGTAGCGTACAAAAGTGTGAATCTGCTGCCTAATTCAGGAGAAGTATACTCGAAATGTGCTCCAATGTACTCATGATACACCTGCTAAATATGTATGTGAGGGCTTAAGATCTGATGTCACTTCTTGTGATGTCACTTCTTGTGATGCCACTCCTGTGATGTCACGCGCCGTGATGTCACGCGGCGTGATGTCACTTGCTTACTGATTAACTAGGTTAGTCCCCCCACTTCTTTTTTTAGGACTTGTGCCCTGATTGACACCCTGCTGATGGTGCTGTTGGCAGCAGTGTAGTACTGTTAAGCCCTAGATCTGGGTCTAAATTGCTGTAGCTGTATGCCAAGCACAGGGCTACTCGTTACCAGTTAGGGGGTTCAGGTACGACAATGCAATTTAAAACAAAACATTGCAATATGTCATGAACAATTTATCCCATGTGTGGCATGTGCCTTTCGTGCCATTCGGCAGGGCTACATATGCACCAGGCAATGCACGCATGCCCCACTCCCACTTCATCGCTGCCCTGCACTTTCAGCTCTGTCGAGTGGCGCAGAGCTCGACAGTCTCCCATGGTGATGGGCCTGCTCAGAGATGCAGCGCAGCCTTGTCTTCTGACACCACGTGTTGGGAATGTGAGCAGTCTGAGACAGCTTCCAAGGCCATGGGAGCAACTTGTACCTCTGCAGCTGGTTGTGAATAATCCAGCTCGGGCGCTGATCACCAAAACCAAGAGATGTGTGAAACCCAAGTGGAAGATAGCGCTGGCCTGTGTTCCTGGAGGCCCAGCGCTTCATTTGTAGAAAACACAATAGTGCCACGGCCCTCGTCAGGAGGACACTATAGCTTGCACCATCTGTTACTCTTGTCAGCAATGCCAATGACAACACAACAACTAACCAAACTCCTACAAGTGGGACAATTCATACTATTCCAGGCCCCCAAAGCCAGGAGAATGGCTTGGGAGGCAGGTATTAGTCATTGTAAATGTAAATTGAATTAATAAATAGCTGTTGTGCTCATACTTAAATTAGGCAGACAGCGCTACCATGTGGCAGACTGTCATAAGCACCTGTGCTGTCAATTAAGTGCCGGTGCCGAGCACCGGAAACCACCGGCTCAAATTAAGCACTGAGGAGGCCGTGCAAAAGGACCAATCTGGTAGGGCTTGAAGGTGGAGAGCTTTTATTTGTCCACTTGAAAAGAGCCCAATTGGGAAGGTTAGGTGTTTCTACTTAGTGGGGATAACTGGAATGGATTATTATTCAGTAATGGCAATTGTTTATTCCTGAAGGTTTTTTAGCATCTGGCTAAAGACACATTTATCTGTCAGTTGCAAACATTAATGAGATCAATACAGGGCCACAGCATATCATGGATGGATACGCAGTGTACTAACTTCACATTATGGAGTTAGTTGTGCGGAAGGGTGATATGGTTCATACAATCCTTTTCTACATTACAATTTCACATGCATGGAACAGTGGTGCCACGCTGTGCCTACTACATATATAACAGAATACCTTCTTCTTGAACCCCTGCAACATCAATACAATGCAAGCCAGAGGGGTTGGCTTTTCCAGAGCTGAAACTAAGTGAAGAGGAGAGAGGCTGAGGAGAATGAAAATAAAGGGGACTTGGAGTGGGTCAAGTGCAGGCATGATCAGTGCAATTTCTTAAGAAAAGTCGGCTGCTAGGGGTCGCTATTATTAGCTTTGTACTCAAAGGGAACCACCCCAGCATGACATTGTTGACTGATGTGGGCCACCAAGGAAATCCTTCCTACACTCTTTGAAGTGACACAGCTACTAATCTGACTATGGAGCTTTATTCATTTTGGATAAAAAGTTCTAAAATAGATTGAAAGGTCTTGTTTTTTATTTCCACCTCGAGTGATGCTCAAAAGAGCTCTCTGACTGAACTGTAGCAAATATGCTGTAATCATCAGCTGGGACACAGGAGTCTTAAAAGGTAATAATTTAAGGTCTGCCTACACACAGCTTTAGCGGTCTGCCAGAGTTCATGTCATCAACAAATAAAAATACAGAGAGAGGGGCTGTGGGCCATATCCCGCTCGGCCACTGGATTCTTTGGGTCATCTTCCTTCGACCATTGCCTGCATGAAGTGTCTTGATACTTTGGGTCAGACGACGGCACTTTGCGGATGTTTACATCTAGCACAATCGCATTTTGCATTGGCGATTGACACAGTAGTGTGTTTCTTGATATTGTAATTTAGGACCAAGGTTCCAGTTTGGTGAACTGTTAATGATGTCAGACTCGGAGCGCCCAGCAGGCCTGCGCTGCTCCCGTGACGCCTCTCATATGAAATTGAGAGCTCAGTGGCCCCCAGCAGCACCGGCGGAGCCGCTCGTGCCAGTTTCAGACCTCACACGCAAAGAAAACAACAGACACATAATTTGCAATTTGCTTGCAGGCACCCGTTAAATTTCAATACCTTGGAGAGCGCCCAAAACCCTATTGAAGTGATCAGTGGTCGAGCTACTTTGGAAATCATTCATGAGAAACAAGCTAATTGTCATTTCCACACAGAACGTAAAACAGGAGCAAATAAAATAAATAATAAAGGGACATCAAAGTCTGAACAGACAAAACCTATGAAATATGTTTCTTTGCTAATGGTGTGAATCTTTGTTCGAAAAAGTTGGTTAAACTTAACAACACTCTTGAAATGTTGGAGAACTTAATGGAAACTTCGCTGCTCCTCAATAATTCCAGTCTGTTTGTGGGGTTATAGATAGGAAGTTTGTACTATGCAATGGTATATTACCATGCACTTTGTTAATACTGACTTTTGCACCTATGTGAAAATGTTGCTAAAATCAATACATTTTTTTTTATAAACGTAAAGATTGGATTGCACTTGCTGTGCGGTAAAGTGGTAGAAGCAACCTGTTAGTAATATGTATAGTTACCAATACTTAGAAAATGCGAAATTATGGTGTGAAGAGTTAAACAAAAGTATTGTTATTATTATTATTATGTTCTTGCACACTTCAAAGTCAATCACCTCAAACCCAGAGCCGGGCGAAACTATTGGGAGCTGAAGAACCATAGATGGTCATCAGTAACTCAAAGCTCCACTCTGTGGGAAAACCAAGAAGAGAAGCCCAGAAAACCACAGCACCAGCCAAGAGCACAAAGGAGCTGAAAGTATTGCTGATTAAGAGGTAGCAAAATAACATGAGCTTCCACCGACGAGCAATCATGAGTGGAATTGTGTATATCTTGCAAGTCAGCTAGGATAATAAATATGTTCAAGTAGTATTTCGGGGTGGGTGATATCCATACTCTAAGCAATGATACTCCCACGGCTGTCACGGAAAACAGTTTTGTGGCAGTGTAAGAAATTGGGTAA
This sequence comes from Calotriton arnoldi, assembly GCA_963921515.1. Lineage (NCBI taxonomy): Eukaryota > Metazoa > Chordata > Amphibia > Caudata > Salamandridae > Calotriton > Calotriton arnoldi. The sequence goes on from CAWUFW010002645.1 coordinate 1,166,682, forward strand.
CTGGTTGACTGGGGGGTGAAACCCTACTCAAGCAGCAACCACAATCCTTGTCAGGGTGAGGCTATGCTCCAGGAGAGGGACAAACACAAGAAGAGGGCGGCAACCACAGCACCGAGATGGCCCTAATTCCTGCCACAGATGACATTACACTTATTACAGACAACGGAGACATGACAACCGTCTTCCTACTGGAAATCAATGCAGCTTTTGACACTGTTCTAACCCTTTCTCATCAAGAGACACACCATGATCGGAATCCTCTGGCTCACCCTACAAAGAAATTGCTCCTTTCTCACCAGGCGCTCTCAAACAGTCAGCCTTTCCCCCTTTCAGACAGATGTCACCAAGCTCATCTGTGGCGACCCCAGGGCTCTCCTCTGAGCAATACCCTGCTCAACATCTACATGGCCACTAACGCCACTGTTGTCTGCTCCCATGGCATCAGCATTGTCCCCTACTAAGACGAAACACTGATACTCTCACCTTAGTTTAATTGGCCTACTTCTCGCCCACATCCCCAGCATCCGGCACGCTAAAGCTGGAGGAAGTGCTTTTTATCACATCACCCACAAGGCCTGGAGCAAGCTCCCCTTCCCCATCCGAGCCGCCAGCTCTATCCTCAAATTCAGAAGGAAACTGAAAATCTGGCTCTTCAACTAAGCTACTCTCAGACAGCAAAGTCCACACCTTCTAGGGCTGCTGGATACCATCCCGGGAGATAAGCGTACTGTACAAATTCTAATAACATAGGATAACATTAAATAAGAAGCAAGCAAATGAGAATTTCAATACAGACAACCAATGGTAAAGAATGGGCGGACTAAAAGCCCACTATAAGTATTTGGTGTGGTCCAAAAGAGTCTTTCCCCTACAGACCGCTTTTAGCTGGTATGCAAGACCTAAAGCTGATCTGTGGCGACCCTAGGGCTCTCCTCTGAGCAATACCCTGCTCAACATCTACATGGCCACTAACACCACTGTTGTCTGCTCCCATGGCATCAGCATTGTCCCCTACGAAGACGAAACACAACTGATACTCTCACCTTAGTTTGGTTGGCCTACTTCCCACCCACATCCCCTGCATCCGGCACGCTAAAGCTGGAGGAAGGGCTTTCTATCACATCACCCACAAGGCCTGGAGCAAGTTCCCCTTCCCCATCCGAGCAGCCAGCTCTAGCCTAAAATTCAGAAGGAAACTGAAAATCTGGCTCTTCAACTAAGATACTCTCAGACAGCAAAGTCCACACCTTCTAGGGCTGCTGGATACCATCCCGGGAGATAAGCATACTGTACAAATTCAAATAACATAGGATAACATTAAATAAGAAGCAAGCAAATGAGAATTTCAATACAGACAACCAATGGTAAAGAATGGGCGGACTAAAAGCCCACTATAAGTATTTGGTGTGGTCCAAAAGAGTCTTTCCCCTACAGACAGCTTTTAGCTGGTATGCCAGACCTAAAAATAAATGAACCGTCCAATAACTGGAGGTAGAGTAGGTCACATCACTATAGTTGTCCCTGGGAGGTCACACCACCTCACTCCAGTCATTTGTTCCCTTCACATTGGTGCTGTTAAGCAGAACTATAACCTTGGCTATGCTCTTCATGTATAAACCCCATGCACCTTTTATCGAGTGATGGATCATTAAGAGTACGTATTTTTCCAAGTAGTTTTCTAAAGCTCAAACAATGCTCCAAAAAGGTGCAATAGCATTGTGCAACAGAACATAAGCACTAACAAGCCAATCCCACACTAAAAATAACACTGAGAATGTACTGTCCAACTGATTACAGGCAATGAAAAAACATCAACGTTTATAGTATGAGAAATTGGTAACATATCTCAGTAAGAAGGTCCTCGTGCGGCAGAAAACTGTGCAGCCTATATGCAAGTCACCCCACATTCTCTGAGTAGCTCGGTCATACAATGCCACACAATGACACAAACTCATTGGACAATAAATAAGTCATTTTATTACCAAAATGTTAGCCTGTTTGGCTTTGCCAAAGCTCTTTAAAATGCTGTACTCCTAAATCCTCCACGGATATTAACACTCAGGTTCTGGGTACTGGCAGTGGGAACAGATTGGTCCAAGCGGAGACTTAAATGCTTTTACAGTTTCCGCATTCTCATTTGGCCAAAGGGCAATGCATACAAGGCGCTATGAGGCCTAGCAAACTCAGTAACAATCAACCTAGTGAAGCACAAAAAGAAAAATGATTTTTTGTCTCTTTGAGAGCCAAGGTTCATTCCAGAGTAGAACACTCCAATACCCAAAAAAACTATCTCTCGAAGTTACAATTAAATGGAAGCTTTGTAAAGGGATCAGCATTGGATTTTTTTTCTGACCGCTGCAGCGCGGTGTCCAAACTAACTCTAGGAGTGCCAGATCCATGCCAGATTTTTGTAATAACCTGCTACATACATAACCTCAACTTAGATTCAATGTATCTAAATGTATCCTATGGGGTTTTCCTGATATGTCTAATCTGATGCAGATCACCTGGACCTACACTGGACCGCATTATTGCATACCAAATGAACTAAAAATGTCTAGGACGGTGACAGAGCGGAATCAGCCATTTGTCAAGAAGTTATGGACCCTCTGTAGGTGAAGACACACATGCCACTGTGCTGAACACTCTTCGAGCAGACTCTGGGCCGAACAGTAACCACTCGCATTTATCCTTCTGTGGCTAACCTCAAGAACCTCAAAGGTTCCTCCTTGATAGGTATGTAGATTTAAGTATTGCAGAAATTTTCAGGAATCATCCAATTTTCAATTTGAACTACTTACATGATTTGTGGAAGACCCACTATGTGAAATGACTCCACTAGAAGTAATTGGTTCACAGATTCAGTATTGGTTATATGCCCCTGGTTTTCTAGGAAAAATGAAATGCATGGGCGTAAAAGCCTAAGAGCCGGATTACTACTTCGGTGTTCAGGGAGTGGGCCGTCACACCAGCGCCCTGCTCCCAGACCGCCAAAGTTGACCGCCAGATTATGAGTTGCCTCGTTGACCGGAGGGCAGCGCGGCGGTCCCATTGCAGTGTCTTTTGGAAAGGCACCACAATGGGAGCGCCTAAGGTCGTTCCTGCAAGGCATGGACTGTGCAGTCCACGCCGTGCAGTAAAGGGGGTGCATGCAGACAGGGGGCATAACATGTGCCCTCTGCATGCATCTTGTGTCTCCTCACACCAGCTTCTTCTGTGCGGGATCACGGCCATGAAAAAGCTGGGGTTGGGGAAACTCTTAATATGCTTGGTGGTGCCGCAGCGGCATCGCCAAGCATATTTCTTCCCCAGACCGCCACAAGACCGCCAGGGATTTTGGATCCCTGACGGTTGCAGCAGTCCCAAAACGGTCCGACCGCTGTAGTCATTATAGGCAGTCGGATCGCTGGTGCGGTGGTCCCCAATCGCCACCGCACCTCTCCGCTGAACTGGTAATCAGAACCCCAAGTCTTTTAAACTCCTGAATACCAGCACGAAGACAATCGAAAAGAAGAATCCATTGCACATTTCTGCAATCTTGGTGCCGATAATGGAAATGAGAAAATGGGATTTGTTGCGGGCTTCATTTTAAAGCAGGGTTTGTGACCTATAAACTTTTGTAGCTGCTTCTGGTAGTGTATATAATTGTTTTTATTGCGAAAAATTCTTTATGTTAAGAAATCAAACAGTCTCATGATGTTTTTATTATACCTTTACAGTTTATATATTGCTACTGATGCTTTCTATGCACAGGCCATTTGGGAAACGATTTCCATTGCTTATTGCTGTGCGTCTTAGATGTGTACAATGCTAACACCAGATTGTCATAGAAATCGTGGCACCAAGCACTCTGTGTTCACAGATTGCTTTCCTTAGCATATCATAAAAGTCAATGTTTTAGCTTGCAGCTATAGAGGAGAACCACTTCGCTGTGGGAGATTCTGAAAGATGAGCACCAGCCATGATTCCTCAACCCACGGACTTGGAAAAAAAGGCGAAGGTTGTGCTCACATAAAGCAGTAGAGTAAGATAAGGAAGCCTGCGTACATATTCTTACAATGTCAGAAAATAACAGGATTCAGTTAGACTGTTTTCATAGGATGTTAGGAATTTCTTCCACATTCTATATTTTATTATTTAACTGGCTAATGCTCTAATTGCTTGCCATTCTTGGTATTAAAGGTTTGTAAACATCTTACTGTGTTCCTTGACTTGACCAAATTGAGGCCCCTCTAAAATAAGCCTGCTAGTGTCTCTGGGAGTTTTGAACAGTCTCTACATTGACCTGTCCCATGAAGCAGCTACCAGTGGTCCAGTGAGACCTATCTATACTCCCAGCTCCGCAGACTCTCAGGCTATCTGGATGAGTCTGGGGCTAAGGGAGAGCTACTCAGAAGGGAAAACTACAATAGCCTACTTAAAATATTTTGTGGCGAGTGTCTAATGATGGGAACAAATGGACACACTCTCTTGCACAGGAAATGCAGGCTTTATGATAGAAAGAACAGCATAACCCTGGTCACTAAAAAGGTCTACCCCTTCAAGCCTGCAGTAGTGAAGTCAAGCATTGTCCTGAGCAGACACACATCTTATGGCCAGGCCCCTGCTGCAATTCCATAATCAAAGAGGTGGGTAGACATGTTGAAGAAAGCTGGCTCAACTTCCAGTTCACAAGTATAGAAAACAAGGAGAGACAACCTCCTGTCCGCCTTTGATTCTCCCTAGAATTAGCCCAGGGAGTCCATTTAGATGTTAAAATGTCACTCATCCACAATATATTCTGGTGGCATGCTTCTTCATGGAGTCCTCGCCCAGATACTCTCTCTGTATCTGGACGAGCGATACCTTGAATCTCAAGCAAGCACTTTTGTAAGTGACTGGATACAAGATTTAAAATGACTAGTTTAGTGAGTACCTACATAAGTACCTTTTATTATGAGGCCCCCTGGCAAGACTAAAACCAAATGTGAGGCCTATGGACACAATTAGCTTCCAAAGTTAAAAAGAGAAAGCAGGACACCCGGATTACATTTCAGATTCAATGGGGGTGCAATGACTGTCAAGAACTGGACTTTCCAACCCCGCAGACCACATTGCTTCCAGTCCGCCTTCCCTTCTAAGTCTGCTGTATTAGATTCAGGCAATTCCCGAGCAGGTTGCCATCTTAAGGTGAGGTCCACTTCTATCCCCTACCCATCAACAAAGTAAATCTCACTGGGAGAGAAGAGGAATAGTATCAGCCTCCAAAGGAGAAACAAGTAAGCAGCCCACTCCAGTGATATTGTGACTGCAAACAGGATCAAGTATGAGCCTCACCTAGTCCCTCAATGCATCCAGTAGACTTGGCTCTCTAAGACTACTCTAGTAGAGTCAGGCACTGTCCTTAGCGGGTGTCCATCTTAAGGCCAGGCCCGCTGCAAAGAGTCTTGCCCTCACTCTCCCTTGACAAATGGTGTTATCCACGCTGTTCAGAGAGTCCTTGACTGAGCACCTAAAGAAGCATTAAAGGGCAAGCAAGGAATTTTCTTTTTGGCCCTGTTCAGGCCTGAGAAAGGCCAGGGCATCAGTCACCCAGAACACACTATCTCCAGACTGAATGTTTAACATGTGAGAGGTAGACATCTCCATTCCCTTCTACAATATTGCTACCACCAAAGTGAGTACAAAAGCATGTAGAGCTGCACTGCCTTATTGGTAATAATGTAAAATATGTCCCACAAATATATAATGCCAGCTTCATACAAATGCAAAATGGAAAACAAATGTAAATTCTAAAATGCCATAGTGCCTGAGGCAGCATAACTGCTGTACTCCATATTTCAATCAGGTTATAACTGCACTAATATTTGAAATATCATAAATCCAAAAATTATGACACCCTGTTTTTGTTATTTACCTATATTTGACTAAACCACCTTCTGAAAGCAATCAAACTGCTCATCTGTTACGCTCACAGATAACCAACCTACTATATGACTAATCTGTATACCTTATTGAATTCCAAAATGTTATCTCCCATGTTATCCATTCTCCTAATACACCTTACACCCCCTAAAACAGAAGGCCTATCTATATGGACATTATCATCATCCATTGAGGCATGGGCCTCACTACCTCTCCTCTGCCCAAATCTACATCATCTCTCGCACAATGTACACCACTCTAAACGCTACAACCTCAATCTGGAGAACCTTAATGTGTATCTCAACCTATAGAATGCCTGGTCTGTTTACAATAAGGCATCCATTGATTATTGAAGTCCACAGCTACAATACTGCACTAAGTCATGTACTGACATTAAAGACCCAGACAATGAAAAAACAACAGCAAAGGCAGTGAAGTTGGCACTATGTTCAAAACACAACCATTCTCGCTCCTATACCAACTATTCACCCTTTGATTTTCCTTCCCCCTCTTCCATTGCCTCTTTCAAAGAAAATATTTTAACACTATAGTATACATAAGATGACTTCGATTTTTTGCCTTTAAGGACCTAGACACTGTCATTGCCTTATTTGAAGCCTTCGGTGTTCCTCTCATCCCTTCAGTGGGTATTTGATAGTTCATCACAACCAACACCACTGCAGGACGACAGCAAGCACTGTACATCAGGAAAAAACACCAAGGGCCAGATGTACGTCCCTTTCATTTAGCGCCTCGCAATTTCGACTCATTGAGAGTCCCAAATTGCGAGGCGCTAAATGAAATGTACAACAGTGTTATTGCACTGTTTTGCGATTCCCAATGGGGGAGCAATTTACGAAGCTCATTAATATGAATGAGCCTCTCACAATTTGCGAGCCCATTGGGAATGCCAGCCCTCCCAGGGATGGTGGCCTGCTGGGCTCAGCAGACCACCATGTCTGGGACTGCTTTTTAATAAAGCATCTTTTTTTTTTTTTTTTTAATGCAGCCCGTTTTCCTTAAAGGAAAATGGGATGTATTTTTTTTTTAAAAATGAAGCGTTTTCGTTTCATTTTTTAAGGGCAGGCAGTGGTCCCTAGGACCACTGCCTGCCCTTAAAAAATATTTTTAGACAGTCACAAATTGGAAGGGGTCCCTTGGGGACCCCTTCCAAATTGCGACTGCATTACCACCCTCTTGAAGAGGGTGGTAATTCACGAGTGTTTTGCGACCCCAATTGCGGTCACAAAACATTCACACGTAGCATTGCGGACGCAATTAGGAAGGAAACGCCCTTCCTAATTGCGACTCGCAATTCCTAAATAGCGAGTCGCAAATAGATTGCGACTCGCTATTTAGGAATTATACGTGGCCAACAGTGATTTTGCATGTGCAAACGGGTTCGCAAACCCGTTTGCGCATGCAAAATCATGTCGTACATCTGGCCCCATGTCTCCTATTCCTTGTCTCTAATGTACTAATTAATTCACTAGTACTTAGTCACATGGATTACTGCAACAGCCTGCTCATCGGCATCCCTCAACCTTCTTTCTCCCCAATGGGCAAGGTGCTTAACGTTGCCACCGAAACCTTTTTCAATTTGCCCAGACATCCACCCACTACTCCCTTCTGTGACAAAGCAGGGTGGCTCTCTACTAAAATCAATTATTGAGAATTGTATGTAAAGTGGTCCTCAGCATTTCTCTAGACTAACTAGCTACATGCTGACCTGTTACATACTCACCAGGAATTTATGATCTGAAAACCATATATTGTTGGTGACACCTAAAACACCCTGTAGCGGACTCCAGATTCCCATCTCTGCATCTTCTAGGTCTCCATTACTGGAACTTTCTGTCTCCTAACACCTGAGCCGGCTCCTCACTGAGTGAGTTTAAATTGAGCTTGAAGAGCCATTTCAAGCAATCAGAAAGGAAGGGCAGCTAAGTATGCCCATTGTATCAAAAATGAAAATAGGGTACATCCTCGCCATTAAGAGGTGACTTACTACTTTGCCCTCGCCCAACACCTCCCAGGCATTCAACCCAGACTTTTTGCTGGCTCTCAACCCCAAAGCGTTTTCTGAGTGAACCCAGAGGAACTGTAGAATCTTGAGCAACCTTTTTCAAGGGTCCATTCATCAAATTCTGTGAGTAATGTACATGAAAATTCTGGAAACCTCCCATATTCAATACTGCTAATTACACAACTGGATTTTGCATCCTGTAAATTCTCTGGCGGCAACATGTTCCCTTACCCCATTTGAATAATTGATTAGCCCTTTCGAGGACTCTAAGGGCCTGATCTCAAGAACTTACACCGCTATCCAAGAATCTAAGCCGCCCTCCGGGCATCCATACCAGGTCAGATGGGAGAAGGATCTGGAGCAACCAATACAACACAACAATGGGGCTAGCTCTGGAGGGAGAGCCCTAAAATGTGCAGGAGTATTCCCCATAGAGAAACGGCCTTAAAAGTCCTGTTCCAATGTTAGATAACACCTGTCTGACTTTTACACCATGTCCCCTACGACCTCCATGACCTGCTGGCATTCCCACCAAGCTACAGCTAAGTTCCTCCATATGTGGTGGTCTTACTCCATGATCCAAACGTATTAAAAGAAAATTATTGGGCATATGTAATGCTACAGGCAATTATACATTGTGAGATTGTGTATTGACCATTGATTCCATGTTGCTTTAACTACACTTGTAAGCATGCTTTCATCTTGTGTCTGTCTGACCCTGCCTTTCAGCTATGAACGCAGGCAGGCCCAGGTTACTTGCGCACACAGATTGTTTGTGTTTCTCACTTCACCGAGCGGGAGAGATAAGCTGCTAGAACAGACAGTGTGGGATGCGTACAGTGTCCAAGGATGTGAATGTGAAGAAATCTGCCTCAGCTCTCATCGGAGCCTGGCCAGCTCCGTTGAGTGACCTCGAAGAAGAAAGTGTAGCCAGCACCTACAGCGGAGATGAAGGGAGGGGGAGCTTCTAGAAATCTCGCTCTGTGTTAGCAAAGATTATAAAGACGGAGACCTATTGACGCTTTGACAGGAACTCTTCTGGGAGTGGACGCACTGCCCAGAGCGTTGCCTGGCTAAGATCTCCTGTCAACGGGTTCCCCTGTTGTGCTGGCGAGAATGATGAAAAACAGACAGCCGGTGAAGTGTTCCCAGTTCTAATTACTTATTCTTGTGTACATAGAGTTACCTTTCTTTACATGTATTCTTGTGCATATACATTCACTTCATGTATTTATTTTACATGTGCATTATTGCCAAATGATATATGGGAACTTGCTGCAATAAATATTCCCATTTACTTGGCAAATGAGTATTGAGCTTTGCTCACGTTGTATTTTGGTATTCTAAAGTGTGTAGAGTCCTATTTTGAAGAGTGATCACGTTGTGTCCTGATCTTTTGAAGTCTTACCCAGGTGTTCTGGAGAAAAAGCAAGACAGCATATTAAAAGCACGCTGGGCTATCCCCTCCCAGTCAGCCTTATTCTCGGAATACAACCCACCCTGGAAGTCATCACCTACGCAGAATAGGAAGTGATCTACCTCATGACCGTAGCTGCAAAACAACTCAGTGCGTTTTTCAGGAAGAAGATAGAGCCCCCTCCCATGGTGATGTAGTTCCAGAGGTTCTGGCAGACACTAGCTTTGGAGTGTATGACCCATACACTCTCCCTCTTCAACAAAAGATTCACTCACTTCTGACAACCACTAATTAGAGAACCTTTTCAAGCTGGACTTTCTATGCTTTAACCCTTCTAGACTTAGGACATTGCATGCAACTTTTTGAGTAAAACATATGCACTCCTCCATGTATGGGAAGCTGGGACCTCTGGGGCACTCTGACCGACCAACAATGGGAACTTCGGTTATCCCCTCTAGCCAGCACTAGCGCAGACCATGCAGAGGCCCCCTAGCCCTCTGGCATGAGGGAGCTTGGGCACCTTCCACTCCCACTCCCCTCTACTGGAAGACTGACCCCTCACTCGCATGGCTCCTGGGGCTGGATGGGAAAAAATATGGACCTCCCCCTGGTTGCTCTTAATATTACCGTCTTTTGTTTGCTATTGATTGTTGACATAGACCGCACGCAATGAAACACGATGCTAGAGGGTCATTCGACTTCTTTATGACCCGCTGCACTCTTGGGATATTCTTTGCGAGTCTTTGTATGGGTGGTCGTGTGGGCCACTGGTCCTTCTTTTGTTTTGTATCATTACAATATATCAATAAACATATTTGCCAAAAAAAGTAAATAGGTCTATCAAGAAACTCTACCATGCAATTAAATTTTTTGTTTCACTGTGTATTCATCAAAAACAGAATATTTGTACAATATTACAATCACCTTATCTTCCGATCACACTATTTACCACTAATGTCCTGTTGTAGGACATTTTTGCTAGAAATGTTGTGTCGCTCATTTCAAATAAATAAATGAACATGACGTGTATATGTGTATTTTCATTCGAAAGGGTTTCTTGATGACACCGAGATTGTTTATCCTGTTCAATGGCACTCATTTTCTCAACCTCAGGAGTATAAAAGAATGAGTTGATCGACCAGAATTCAAACCTATGATAATTTGGGGGGGCACTACAGATCCCCACAGTGGAGCCTGTAACGTACTGCGTCATCACATGCTGCTGAAGAGAGGTTTGCACCTGTAGAAGGAAGCAAAGCTGAATTCTTTGTAGAGTTTTTTTTGGCTAAAGTAATATAGTGCCTTTGAAATGGAATAAGCTCTGTTTTTTTATTCAACAACTTATTTTACTTTGAAAAGCCTTCTAGCCTTACACGTTTAACAGGCCTTTAAGGGCTGACATAGAGGTGGTCTGTATGGCAATGAAAAGATAGCACTTTGGGGCTTGAGATAGCCATTGCGCATTTGCATTTTTACAAACATCTTGCTTTTCAATAACGAAATTCAGGTCCTCCCATTGAATGTTTACATCAATACGTTGTCCTAAATGTTCGAATGTAAATATGGCACGCAAAGCCGTACCGTGGAATGAAACAGAATCATTAACTACGCTGCGTGTTGCATCCTTTAGATTTTAATTTAAAAGCAACTTCTGAAAAACATCTTCTTTGCTATCAAGAGAGCCTTAAAAGAAATGTTTTCTGTGTCAGCTTAAGGGAATAGATCAACACATGCATCTAAATGGTCTCAATTTGGAGATCAAGAATGATTTACAGAGCTTTTAACTTTTTAGGTCTGGCTTGACAGCGCAGCGGTACGCAACACGTAATGTCACCAATATACATAGAGTATGATTTGGCTCCATGTAAGTGGAGTATTACACTCTCACCTCATGCTATTAGCTATTTGGTGTATGATTCTGCCTTCCAGGAAGTGCTTTCACTGGAGTGGACTATTTTACATTTGACAACTACGTACACTCAATTATCACCCTATTTGTCATATATTATTTTTTTTACCTCCTTTCACATTTTATCCAGAAAGTAATCTGTTTTACTACCTTTTCCCCAGCATTGGCAATTGCAATATAGCAGCCTTAATGGGATGAGCAACATATGCGCGTGCAAGGCATGTAAACCACATTTGTGGACCAATGCTCACATGCATTGGCACTTTTATTTGTATGTTAGCAAGCATTGGCAAAGTCAGTAAGAATAATTTAACATGTGAATTGAAGGAAGAGAAGATCTTTTTAGAGATGGTGGAAGAGAGAAGGGCTAAGTTTCAGAGAAAAGCTGTTGAAGAGAAATTACAGACACCACCTTGGGTTTTCAGAGAAGGTAACTATGACAAAGGCGAGACTTATGCTGCAATGGCCCTGGATTGGTCTCAGAAGGGGAAAATTATGCTTACGTAGGGAAAAGACTAACTACAACAATTACTTCATTGGTTCCAGTGAATGTGAAGATACCTACAAAATTATTGGTGGTTGGGGATTAAAGGGAGGAACTGACCCTGTTTTTCCAGGCATAGATTATGTCTGTGGGAGGAAAGCCTATTATCGGCTACCAGATCACTGGTATGGAACTTGTTATCTTGGGATTGTCTTTCCAAAAGTCTACCATGTAGACAAAAGCACAAATGGAATACATGAAGTAAAACTAGGACTAACACGTGTAAAAAGAGAAATCTTTTCAGAAATTGTAGGTGATATATTTGGAGCATTGATACCTGGAGTTGGAGTTACACTGAATGCATATAAAATTCGACAATTGTCCACAGTGGTTGATCGTTTATCAACGGATACTGCTGGAGGATTCATGATAATTGACACTGAAATGATTGCCATGAGATCCATGGTTATGCAAAATAGACTTGCCCTTGATATATTTTTGGCAAAAGAGGGTGGAGTCTGTGGAATGCTGAAGGTTCAACATTGTTGCACTTACATTCCAGATAAAAGTAAGAATATGGAAGGATACATTCAGAATATCACAAATTTGCATAAGGAAGTAACACAACTAGAGGTTGATGGTGTCTGGGAGAGACTAAGTAAGAGTTTCTCTGCTTTAAGCAATTGGTTTTCTTCTATAGGTAGTTCCTTAGTAGGAAAAATAGTTTCTGTAGCTGTTATGATATTAACAATAAGAATAACATGTTTGTATGAAGAAAAGACGCAAAGCAAAGAAAGAAAGAAAATTAAGTAAGGCACATAAAGAAAGGAAAAGAGAGATAGATGAGATAGAACAGGAGGATTTTAAAGAGAAATTATATGTAAAATGTAAGGAGCAAGGGCCAGAAGACACAATAACAGCTATATAACTTGGCAAACAGTATGTTTAGGTATTTTGTGATCGTAAACAATCAAAGGGGGATTGATGGAGTGAGGTTTGCATAAATACATCCTCATGAAATTAAGTACCCCCATAAAACATATTAACTGCATGGACTAACCAACCCTGAATACACACACACATGGGGCAAACGCATTTTACCTAATATACTAAACCATGATGGCATGAGCACGTGTTAACTGTTTGCGCTTTGAAAAATCGTACTAATGCATGATTATGCTATGTTGTACATTGCACATTTTGCATGTTGTGCACGAATAACGAAAAAGCTGCTTTCAATTAATAGCTTTCGCTAGGAAATAATTGATACAGGGTATTAGTATGGTGGGAGGTAAACATAATGGGTTTTATTTCATGAATTAATATTCTGTTGTGTTTATTTACTTTAGTACGAGATTGGGCCTGCATGAAAATGGCCTCATGTCCGAACCAGCATGTGGTTGTCTTGGTCTGTACGAAAGACGCATGCGCCGAATGCTCCGCCTGCTTACGAACTGCAGAGTGCACCAGCTGATGTAATCCGTGTGAAGGCCATGTTGACCTTTGTCCTATTGTTTACGTGCCAAGATGCGACAGCGACTGTGGGAACTGCCATCGCTACGTGCAATTTGAATGTGAAACGGATGTCATAATACGAGAATGTTGCAAAATGTATAACTGTTGATATTAGTAGGATACGATTGTATTTATCCTTAAAACTTCCTTTGTTAAAACCGGTATGGGATGGATTTGCGATGAGAACATGATGAGGAGATCCTAACATGACCTGTGTCAACAAATTACAGGCCAGGTTTCTACTGACACTGCAACATTGTAAGATAATGAGCTAGGAATTAGGGTATAATTGATATCCCAATTTGGGGTGTGGCGGAGAGAACATCTAGAACATCGAGAGAGAGAGAGAGAGAGAGAGAGAGAGAGAGAGAGAGAGAGAGAGAGAGAGAGAGAGAGAGAGAGAGAGAGAGATATAATCGAGAGCATCGAGACACAGAGATCGAGAGAGAGAGCACCAAGACAGAGAGAGCGGACCAGCACAGAGTCAGAGAGCACCTTAGGTACGAGAACGTTGCGGGAGTGCTTGGGAGGAGACTGCGTCCGAGGAGAACTAGATCAAAGGTAGATAGATTGGGAGATTATCTTTTTTTGTCTGCCAGTTTATTGCAAGACTTAGCTGCATCTGTCCTGTTAACTTTGTCCTCTGAGCCTATCTCTGGGGACCCCTTGCCACAACATCTGATTCTTTGGTGGGTATCACCCTCCTTAAATGCTTTAATTTCGCAATATATTTCTGCAAAGTATTTCTGCTGGACCTTCTCTTTCCCCTATTCCTACGCACGCTTTGATGTCGATGCCAATGATTCATTTTGATTACATTGCTTGATAAATTGTTCTCTTATATGTGGTCTTGTGTGTGCACTGACAATCTGAATTATGAGCATTTAATTTTAATGAGATAAAATTATTAACCGGATAACGACTCTGTGGTTATTTAGTTAAAAGTGTTAACTGTTTAGTTAATCATAGTCACCATCAACTCGTCAACTCAATGGTCCATCGACCAAAAGAAGACCGTTGAAATTAAGAATAGCTAAGAATATATAAAACGTGTTATTAATGTGAAGTATAGTACTGTACATATACAAAACTGACAAATTAAACCCATACACCACAGTATAAAATGAAGCCAGAAGTAATAGCGGGAATAGCTCCTGTAATTGATCAAATGATTGAGCAAGGAATTTTAAAAGAAATAATGAGCAGTCCTTGTAATTCACCTATTATGGGACTGAAAAAGCCAAACGGAACATATAGAATAGTGCAAGATTTAAGAAAGGTGAACAAAATTGTTGTGCCTTGTTGCCCAGTTGTGCCAAATCCAGCAGTGATTCTCTATCAATGTGAGCTAAGCAAACAGTACATACAAAAAATAATTGTGTATAGATTATCTCAAAGCTTCCAGATAATGGGGGCCAGGAATGACAAAAAAGTTAACTGAGGGATTACATTTTTGTAGGGCAATATCACACCGATATTTAATAAAACAATGAGTAAAAGCATGAGTGTGCCCAGAAAATATAAACATGAAATTAGGAACATTCTATTAAAACACTTGCAATAGGAGATGTGCAGGAGAAAAATAGCAATATTATGCATGTGTAAAAGCATATTGTGAAACTATAATGTGGACAATGATTTCAGAACAATTTAGGGAAAGACAAATTGTAATTTATTGTCCAACTGGTTACAATCTTAAATTGTTTCCAAAACCATCCCTGTGAAGTACGTCAAAACTGCTGCCTAGTGTTAAGAAAATAGAACTAAAACAGAAAAGTATAATCAAATTATTGATTTCAAGGACCAATCTCATTCTACAGGGGGGGGAAAGTAATCAGAAAATAATGTTTTTAAGAACTCGCAGGATAATGCCCAGTGCTACAGGCAACAAAAGTTTGGACCTCTGACATACAGAGAAACAATTCTGTTTTCAAGCATCACGTCAAGGGAGATTTAAAAATCTATATCCTGCAGTGCAGCATTTCAAAAGTAGGAAAATGAAATCAAGAACTTAAACTAAAAAAAAGTAAAAGAAACTGAAATCCATAGCTAATGTGATTACAAAACAGGCAATCGTGTATTTTTAGACTGCCCCAAGTTGAATTTTTGTTAAGCTATTCAGGTGGGAGAATGATGGTTCTCGATGCTACGTGCAGGTGATTAGAGAAAGGTGACTGACTGCTTTCCAACCCACCTGCAGGTGGTGACAGAGAGGTATGTGATGGCTCTAAGTGCCACCTTCAGGTGAATACAGTCCGGTGAGTGATGGCTCAGTGCCCCTTGCGGGTTGTTATAAACAAGTTGTAGATTTCACTCCTACCTCTTTGCCCAAGTCTTCTCGGATGACTTGCTGGATCTCATGAAGGCTGGTTTGAGGGGCCTGGCTGTGAAGCACCTTCAGGGTGCCGGTGTACTCCTTAGGCAGCAAGTAGTCAAGGGCCCCCAGGTGCTGTCCTACTTTGATGTATGTTCCCCTGTTGGCACAACACAGGTCTCGGAGGCGCTTAGCTGACCGGAGATGTACCTAGAATCACAGAAGAATGATCTCAAACATAACGCTACATGTCGCAACTTGGCGTGGACAGAGGAAGAGTTAAAGGAGGAAGGAGCAAATGTTTACATGGGCAAACAATGGGTGAGCCAGCATCAAATCACTAGAAATGGGAGGCAAACAATATACCAAAATAAGCACTGGCAATGTCAATAGCTCTGGTTTATGATGCAGTCAAGATAGGCCTAAAAATCCATGTAGGTTACTGGCTGCCCTCCTCCCATCTGCAGCACTGCCAGAGGAAAACACCACAAATTATCTTATTATCTAAGACACTTTAATAGCATTACAGTGCCATGTGTGTGACCCTGAAAGTTCAATTTCAGGCAGCTGGATAAATAAATAAAATGATCACAGCTGTGTGGAGGGCAAGCAAGCTACTTCTGCCCAATCAAAACATGAGGGTGATGAGGGTGGACCCAAATCCCCTTTACTGGTGGTTTGCTGCACTGTCAAGCCAGACCATAAAAACAAAGCACAAAACTGATACAAAGGGAAGCACAAAAATATGGCATCCAAGAACTAGTATAGGTGAAGAACAGGACCCCAAATGAAGGAATTGTGGGAGTCTAGGTAGAACACATGAGGTTGAGCCTCACAAAAAACATAAACACATAACATATGATGGAAGGTCTCCCCAAAGAAAACACAGCAAAAAAAAACCTGAATGCTCAGAATCCAATAGGCTTTTACAAACTATGTATGTACCATTTTCTTAACCAGATACTTCAATTAAACTATGCAATGTTGAACAAACCTACTTACTTCCTGTTAAAAGTGGTAGTCCCTAGGACTATCCCAACATCAAAGGATATAGCCGACCAATGCTGATTAGGGAAAAAGTGGTCCCCTGCAACAAGTTTACTTGCCCAAGGAAGGGATAATATTAATGAATTACAAAAAAAAATCTCAGGCATAGGGAGGGCACATAAGAAGACACGCAACGAAACAGTGTTATTGATACAAAAATAGAAAAATCCTTTTAGTCTTATAAATAACAATGTCATTGTGTCTTTAAGAATAATTATTGGCAAGAAAAGTATCCACTATATTAATAACATACATTATAATCATCAGACATACTAATACTCATACAAACCCATGCATGCATCCACTTCTCATCCCCCTCATTATCAGTGTATTGCAAAAGTACATTATGATCGCAAAATATATATTTATATCACAAAATAAGCAAAGTGTTTTAATCGACTAATACAACAAAAATCTTTACATATTTGTGGCCAACGAACGAAATTCTGTATATCTATGGTTTTCTAACCAGTCGACCAATGCTGCAGTGTTGGAAACCTACTAACCGCAATCTTACAGTACGTCAAATCCAATGAAATCATCAATTACATAAGTAGATGGACACCCTCTCAGGCAATATTATGAATCCAGCGACGAACATCAAAGCTAGGCTCCCTCTTCGAACGGCCGGTGGATTACTTATATCCATCAAGTCCATGGTGTGCTCAAGGCGAACGTAGAGGGAGCCTCCTCCAAGCTCAAGAACCAACACACAACGAAGACGAAGAGAACACAAAGAATACACATCTTGCAGCTACACATAGCACCAGGTCCTGTCCACCATTTACTCCCTTCAGTGAGCATCATGCCTGTATACAATTCAGGTGCCTAGAGGCAAATCATTCTAAAATATATTTACAAGCGCATGTATAATGTAACAATTCAAATGGTCAGTTACTCATAGTTGTGCTATAAAGTTACAACTTCCACTGTTAAGACAGAACAAAAAGCCAATAATATCATACAAAGATTGATTTCATTCACGCTATTAAGAAAAAACACAAGATTACACACCTGCTTAAGGGAGACAAGTATAATGACAAAAAAAAAAAATCCAATCCATTAATTCGGTCGAATATGATGAACCAGTGTCAATCATGAGATGAACTTCTTTTAACAGGACAGATTCATATGACACAAGCAGCATATGCCTCAAATGTAAGGCTGAACGGCAACACAAGAACACACAGAGCACTGGCAACATGTGTAAGCCAATAAACTAGGCCAGTAAACATGACTTAATTGAACTGAACGAGATGGCAATAAGAGAGAGGTGGTGATAGAAATGTACACCTCTGGTAGCCTGCAAACGTTCTAAAGGCTTCCTGGATTTGGCTTGTTGAACAGGAATGAACTGTCTACCTAGAGGTCTGGTCGACATGGAGGGCATCCGTGTGTGTAATTGATCAGATATTGTCCGTCTCGCTCTGTACGAATTGAATCCCTGGGCACAGGCTCTTCCCCGCTGTACCCTCCCCTCTGGTCAGTACCTTCTGGGCTTCCGCACTCAACTTTCATTTCACTGCTGAATGGGCGCCTCTTCAGTAGCAGCTGCCATGCTTGCTCTGTGATAAGCAGTCATGCAGGGGGGCTGATTCCATCAAGCTGAGAGCCTAAATATGCCACCATTATCACCATTTTATGTTAGGTGGAATAACTTCATACAGCTACAGAATGCTGGTCGTAATTTCTTTTGTGTCTGGAACAAGTACACCGTAAAATGGAAACAAACGTATCTTGCTGCGCCACCCCCCCCTAATTTAGGGGCAATGGCATTTCTGTGCTTGCCTTTGATCACATTTCTTGCTAGTCCAGGGTGAGTTTTCGCAGGCTTGTGCAGGGAGAATAGGGGTGTGGCCCAGTGCTGTAGCTAGGTTACCATGAGCCCTAATATAGAAGCAAAGTAACTGGGCCCCCTCACTATGGTGACATCTCAGTCCGTCAGCTGCCTACGATAACCTTCAACCTCCTTTGACAGAGTCTGCATCCGCTATGTCAAAACTGACTACCATTCTTATACTTACTATTATATTTCCACTCCCTGCACTTCTGCAAATCAAGGTCATAAACCTAACAAGTGTTGCCAATTGGCGTGGCCCTTAAAAAGTGCATGCTCACAAATTCTTAACATCCAGAGACCCCATACTCGCACTGCTGGCCTCAAACAGGCACAATTTTCAACCTGTAAACCTCTTACCCTGGACTCACAAAAGACAATGTTAATCATGCATTCACACAGGCATACTCCTCACAATGCAGTCACAGAATATGATGGCAAGCTTGCAATTACACAAGGACACTGCTCAGACACAGGTACACTGCTCACTAGGGAGCAGATTTTGGACAGATGGTTACATAGGAGGTACAGGTTGATTATCTGGTACATTGCTCCACTGGTGCAATTCAAATCACTTGAAATAATCTACACTGAAACCTGAATGTCCACTGAGGTTATCTAATCTCCCATCAGATACACTTGGAGCAGCAATGCAGGGTATGCGAGTCTGATCTTATGGACTTCTGTGGGGAAGAGTCTTGGCATCAAATAAAAGTCCCACTTGCCTTCTAAAAAACAAGATGGTGCATTTCTTTTTTTTTTTGTAAACAATTTTTTATTACATTTTTCACGACATTTTACATGGTTGCAGTTATAACAATTGGCACGGTTATTATAATTGCATATTACATGTCTACTGGTCAACCAAGGGTGTGTCAGTATACGTGAGTAGCGGGATTGGCTATTGGTCACCCTGCTAAGGCCGTGCAGTGTAGTGGTGTGTCTTAATGTAGCTGCAATAGGAGCTATATATCTTGAACGGCATCCGGTCCCTGGAACTACCGGCATGGACAATGAACAGGGGGTGGGAACCTGGGGAGGGTGGGGCAGGGCAAATTAGAACTTCTTCATCTGTGGGCGTCGAGAGATGGAAGGATTATGTTGTTGCATGTATTTTTTAGGAGGGGAGGGGGGCTTTCCTAAAATGTGGCTCAGGCGAGTGTGGGCGCTGTGTGTGGGTTTCTTTTTTTTCCCGTGGGCGTACTGCCAGATCATGTACTATCATGATACCTGGAGGTAACTGTGCAGTTACAGGTATTTGGGGGGGTCTGGGCTTGTGTATCTTGTCTTGGGGCTTCAGTTGCAGTTGTCTGTGGTGACGTTTGCTGGGTGCTTACTGTGTGGTGGCGGAATTGGTGCAGTAGTGTAGCCCACTCCGTGGAAATATGTTTCCTACGCAAAACTTGTACCTCCTCCTGCCTGATCGTGTCCTCCTCTGCCGAGCTCCATTTACTAACTGCCCCTGTCCAGGCTGCCAGTGGGGGTCCTTCTGGGGCTCTCCAGTACATTGTGATCCCTCTCTTCGCCAGTAGAAGGGCTAGGGAGGCAAAGCGCGTCTGAACTGTAAGGGTCTTTTGTCTGCGGAATATTCCGATTCCGCTGACCTCCCAGGTGTGAATGTCAGTGAGTCCTGTTAATTCCCGCAGTGTCCCTTGTATTGTACTCAAATAGGACTGTATTGTGGGGCATAGCCAAAACAAGTGTTTAAATGTTGCATCCGGGGTTTGACATCTTGGGCACAGGAATCGTGTGTCTGGGTAAAACCGTTGGAGCCGCGCCGGAGTAAGGTAGGCCCGATGTAGTATGGAGAACTGTATGTTTTTAAACCGAGAATTGCGGGACACTTTCTTTGGGTATTCTAAGGCTTGCTCCCATTCCTCATCATGTAGTGGGTGCCCTATCTCCTCCTCTCACTTCTGTCGCAGCGCGGTAAGTGTAGTGGCAGTGAGATCCCGGATTGCGTTATAGAGCCATGTAATTAAGTGTCGGCCCATGCCCATATGGAGTATTGTGTGAAGTACAGGGTGCGTTGCGTGTTCCCCCTCTGAGAGGTCCCAAAGGCAGCAGCTACTGAGGATTATTTGTCTGTGGAGCGGGAATTGCCCCCATGGGAGACCAGTCTCCTCCGAGAGCTGGTCGAACGGGAGTAGTTGACCCTCCGTGAACAGGGATCCCACCTCCAGGACTGAGTGGTTCGTCCAGATTTGCATTGTTCGAGCGGAGTAGTAACCTCCGTTTCTAGGTAGTCCGGTTAGCGGGAATAGGGGGGGTATACAAGGGGGTCCCTTCAGACATGCGGTGAATGCATAACATGCATGCACCTGCTACCGTCACCTGTATAGGATATGTCGACTCAGGACGTGTGCCAGGGAGGAGCAGGCGGCAAATAGGTTGCATCGTCATGGATCCCATCTCTGAGGTGGTCTCCTCCAGATGTCGCCCGCTGTCCATCGGATAGCCACTGGAGTTGCGCCGCAAGAAAGTAGGCCTCAAAGAATGGCGCCCCCAGTCCTCCTAGATCCGTCGGGATTTGTAGCTTTGAAAGGGCTACTCTCCAACGTCCGTTTCCCTATATGAGGGAGCTCAATAAGGTATCCAGTTCGCGAAAGAAAGAGGGAGGGGGGATGACAGGGGTATTGGCAAAGTGATAGAGGAATTGGGGCACTAAGATCATCTTCGCCAAGGCTATTCTGCCTATTGGGGCTAGAGGCAGAGTCTTCCAAAAGTTGACTTGGGCCTTGGCTCCCACTAGGGCTCTACGATGGTTACCCTCGAATAAGTCCACGGGACTGTGATAAAGTCTAATGCTGAGGTATCGTGGGGCACAGGTATTCCAGGCAATACTCGAGTCTCCGACTCTTGACTCTTGTGGGGGAAGGTCTTGGTTCAGGGGGTATATAGTGGATTTTGCCCAGTTGACCTTTAGCCCTGCGCAGCTGCAAAGTCCAAAAGTGTGTTCCATATGGGAGTGAGATCTGCTGTGATATCTCGTACATACAGCAGCAGGTCGTCCGCGTACAGGGACACAATGTGCGTAGTACCTGCTATTGGGATGCCCCAATCTTCTCCCTCTTGGCACAACCGTATCGCGAGAGGCTCCATCGCCATGGCGAACAATAGGAGGGAGAGGGGGCACCCCTGCCGGGTGCCACTCTCTATCTGGAGGGGCGTCGAGATGTATTTACCCAGTCGTACCCTGGATGTGAGATTCATGTATAATAGTTTCACTTGTGCTCTGAAGGTGGGTCCTAGCCCCATCCGTTTCAGTGTCTCGAAGAGGTATGGTCAGGTCAGGGTGTCAAATGCCTTTTCCAAGTCCAGGACCATGTTTTGGGATGTACTCCTACCCGGTACAAACCCGTTCTGGTCCAGGTGTATTAGCGGCGGGAGCACTGGGCCTAATCGGTCCGCTAGTATCTTGCCTAGATCTTGCAATCAGTGAACAGTAGCGTTATTGGCCTATATGAGGTCAGATGTGTCGGGTCTCGCTCAGGCTTCAGGTTCGAGACTCTGAGAGATTCCCGCAGCGAGCCAGGTAGTTCCCCCTCCTCTAGCGCTGCCTCATACATGTCTGCCATTTTTGGTGCCAACAGCGTAGCGAAGGAACTATAGTATTCTAGGGGTAGGCTGTCTTGCCCGGGGACTTTGTTCTGGGCTAGGGCCTGAATTGCTTGCTTCACATCCAAGGGTGTGATCACTGCCTGGAGGAGAGCCCCGTCCTCACTCGGAATTTGAGGTATGTTGAGGGGTGCTAGGAAGTGGTCGACCTGCCTCTGACAGCCCTGTTCAGGGCTCTTGTATACTGTTGTGTAGTGGTCCTGGAAGAGCCGTAGGATATCTGCCAGCAGGGCCCGTGATCGCAGTAATTGGTTGTGTGTCCTGGTTCTGGCGGACAAGTCAGGCGAGAAGTGCCCCTGATCTGTCCCCCTCCCTATGCTTCCTGAGTGCATACAGCTTGAAGTTATATCTTCGTAGGTCTGCTAATCCTTCCGCATACGCCGTCTTGGCTTCTGCGACTTGGGCTGGGGTCACCGAGCCCATGTCCGCCGCCTTGATCATGGCCGCTAGCTCTAGTTCAGCTTTCTACAAGCTTCGGTCAAGTGTCCTGCGGACTCCCGCTATCTGCCTGATGCATGCCTTGAAGGCATCCCACTCCAGCGTCCTGGTGGACGCCGTATTGGCATTGTTTGCTAAATATGCTTTAATATTGTCTGCTTGGTCGTGGCGAAAGACTGGGTCTTCCAAGCATTTTCGCTGCAGTTTCCAGGTGGGGACTGGTGGGTGGGGTGGCCGCCATTGAAGAGTTAGAAGATGCGCGTTATGATCAAAGACCACACGTCCTAGGTAATCTACTTGCTGGGCCATAGGAAGTATTGTCGGCGAGCATAGGAACCGGTCGAGGCGTACCAGTAGATTATGGGGTATCGAGTGGAAGGAGTACAGCCTAGAGGTTGGGTTTCAGTTCCACCATACGTCTGTTAAAGACCAATGCTGCGCCCATGACCGGAATCGCTCCATTTGTGCTTGGGCAGAGGAACCGGTGTTCGGGGGGTGAGATCCAGGGATAAGTCCAGCACACAGTTGTAGTCTGACCCCAGTACCCAAGGCGATGTTGTGAATTGGGCCAGGATTGCGGATAAAGAGTCCCAGAACTTCCCTTGGTCAACGCTTGGGGCGTAGATGCTGCCAAGGAGTAGGGGCTGACCATCCAGGAGCCCTTCTATGAGTGCATACCGCCCTTCTTTGTCCACCGCCCTGCGGGTTTCCTTAAACGGGATCCCCAGCCTGAGCCAAATCAGCGATCCACGCGCAAACGCGGAGTATGTGGTAGCACAGAAAGTGCCACGCCAGCGCCTTTGCACTCGTTCTAATTCGGTCTTTGTGAGGTGCGTTTCCTGTAACAGAATTATCTGTGCTTTCTGGCATTTGGCATAGGAGTAAACCGCATACCTTTTACGCGCTGTGTGCATTCCCTGAACATTTAGGGACAAGATACTAATGTCTGCGGTCATTGGCATGATAGAGTGCATTCTGGGGTTGGGGGAATGGGTGGGGGGGTATCTTGCGCTGATCCTGCCCCCGGCCCCCTGTCATGTGATGCTGTCAGATGAAGATGCTTGCCCTGGGTGGGATTACGTTCGTGGGGATGGGAGATAAATGGGGGGGAAGTTTAAACATCGCGAGGGGACCGGGTCCCAACATTGCAGACCTATCACAACTGGCGATACGTCCAAACTATGCATAGAGCTAAAATGCTAGTGTATTGTGGGGGGGGGGCTGTGCACTCGGGGTGCTGTTCCGTTGCCCATAGTGGCCCATGTTCCCGAGTGTGGTGTCAGTGGGGTCTATTGTGCCTAAGAAGAGGGCTGCGAGGTGATTAGTGGTAGTGTGGTCTCAAAATGTTTTCCTGGGCATGGGCAGGGTGGGGACCTCGTCGGGAGAGGGTGAGGATGAAAGGAGGGGACTGTGGTCCTAGATATCGTGCTCCCTCAAATTAATGTATCTGCCGTTTGGGGGGTCACCAGGGGAGGGGTCATCGAGTCCGCTTGGGAGATGCTTGTGTCCCTGGAATCTTCCTCGGACGAGAAGATGTGTGGGCCATCCTCCCTGTCCGAGCTGGCCGGGGCTGGATCCAAATTTGCTGCCGCTTGGAGAGCTCTTCTCCGTTCAGCTATCTTTTCTTCGAGTTTGGGGGGGCCAGCAACCGGGCTCTGGTGTTTCGGTCCCCGTCGCTGGGAGTTTTTTTTTCCCCTTTGGCGCCTGCGTCGTGGTTCCCGTATGTGACAGGGGCTATGTCCCAGTTAGGATCGTCTAGAATGTGGAGGTCCATCCAGTCAAACACTGCCCTCGGGTCCGCGAAGAACCTTGTGTCTCCATCATTTATGATCCTGAGGCGGGCTGGAAAAAGAAGAGAGTATTGGACCCCCTTTTGGCGGAGCATTCGTTTTGCCTCCAAGAAAGAGGCTCGCTGCCGCTGCACCGCCCTAGAATAGTCCGAGAAGACCATCACTCATTTGTCTTCCACCTGAAGTGGCCCATATTGTCTGGTCACTCTCAGCACTGCGACTCTGTCACGAAAGTGGAGTAAATTTAGGATTAGCGGTCGTGGGGGCATCCCCGGGGGAGGTCGTCGAGCAGGGACCCTGTGGGCTCTCTCCACTGAGAAAAAGGGCGTGAGTTCAGAATCTGGGGTGAATGATTTGAGCCATGTCTCTATGAACTTCACCGGGTTGGATCCTTCAGCCCCTTCCGGCAGGTTAATCACTCAGATATTGCTTCATCGAGACCGCCCTTCTAAGTCGTATGCTCTCTCCTCCAGACTGTTGATATGGGTTTTGAGGTCCTGCAAGGCTTCCTGCTGTGACTTAGCTAATGGCTGAAGGGTGGTGAGGGCCTTCTCACCATCTGTAACTTTATCAGCTAGCTTACGGTGGTCAGTTTGCAACAGGTCCGAGGTCCGAGGACAGGGCCCCGAACCTGTCCTCCATTGTGGCCCGTGAGTGTTCACTTGCTGCTAGTACTTTGTCCAGCTTGTCAGACATCGACTGTGGAGCAGTCGTCTCAGCTGCTGGGAGCTGATCGGAGGGCATCGGGGCGGACGCCGTTCTGGGGCCGGTCTCTGCGATCCTGTGTTAGGACGTAGGCGTCCCAAGATGTATCCGGTGGCGTGGTGGTATCACTCTTTTGCGTGTCACCTGGAGTGGTCCGGTGATGTCGATCGCTTGTGACGGAGGACAGGTTGCTGCTGTTAGCTCCTGGTGTGTCTTCCGGACTTTGGTGCCCACCGGTGTGGCGGGCGCGACCTCCGTCGAGGCGGTAGCTTCTAGGAGGCAAAAGTGGTTGGGGGCATTAGGTTCTTTGGCTTTTTTGGGCAGCTCAGTAGGCCTTCACATCGGGCCTTCCATCATGCATACTTGGCCCCTTATTTAACAGCATTTGGGCGAGATGGGGTTGTGTCCTGGTTGGAGGTTCATCTGTTGAAACAATCTCTGGAGTTGAGCAGTGAGCTGACTGGAGGCTCCCACATTGCCGTCTGCTCCAGGAGTGATTCGGTGACCTCTCACACCCCGGTGAGTGTCCCACTGGATGCTCGCTGTCTCACTTGCACCTCGTGGCCTGGCGCCAAGCAGTGTGATGTATGTTGCTCGCTGATTCACCCGTCAGGCCTTTGTCTTTAGAGCGCTTCAGTGGGCTTTCATATCCAGCCTCCCACAGCCCGTGTGTGGTCCACTGTTCTGATATGCAGCTTGTCTAAGCCCAGGCTGGTTTGTGTTGCGACCTGGTTGGGAGTTTTCCAATTAGCACAATCTTCTGGGCCTAGTGCTGCATTGATTGCGGGTCCCAGTCTCAGGGTGGATCAATAGCCTCCTGCGCCCCGGCTGACACCTCACCGGGTGGTCGCCTTCTCACGTGCGCCTCGTGGCCTGGCGCCGAACAGTGAGGCAATCGCAGTGGGCTGATCCACCTCCAGGCGGATCCAGGGCGATGTCTCCCCACTACGCTCCGAAGTTCCAGCGGCACCCAAGGACCCCCGGCTCTCGTCTGCTTCGCCCCCAGGCGGTCCTCTGGGGGGGGCGCCAGGTGAGTCGGGGGCTTCAGCTGGGGGCCACACTACTGCTCCGGTGATATCAATCGGGACTTCGCTCCGGGAGGAGCTCCTCTGGTAAGGGGGGGGGGCTTGCTTACCACCCCCCCATGTAGAGCTCTCCGCCGTCTCAGGGCTCCTGTACGGTCGACCGCCAAGCCTAAGGTGGCGGGAGTGTCCTCTGCTGGGCAGCAGTTGGCTGATGGGGGACGGGTCTGACCTCCCTCTCCTCTCCCGGTATTGAGTCCGTATGGGCCGAGTGTCACGTTGTCCGGGCTCCCTGGGCCACACACCGGTGTGTTTCGTGCCTCAGCGTTGCATGACTTGTGGCTCCCAGGTCTGCCTCACACTACGTCTTCTTTGTTGCCGGCGGTTTTTCCCCGGAGCCCGGCCTGGGCCAGATTCTTGGAGGCTTTGGGGATTTCTGGGGACCCCAGCCAAGGCCTCGGTGGTCTTCAGCTGGAGTGCCGTGGGAGGTGGGGGCCTCGTGGGCCTCGTTCATGTAGTGGTACACAAAAAGGTAAATAGAGAAAGAGAACTTCCTCGCTACCGTAAGGGCCGAGAGGAACTCTCAAGAGGGAGTACACCCTCCCGTGTGCTAACACTAAACCACAACAAGTACTCCTCTAGTACGTAAATCGTGTTCACGATATTACTTCGGAGGAACCTGATCCAACAGTTATGGGAAGTCCCTATGTGAAGCTAAGGATAGTGACCCACTAGGAAGTGGGGAAGGAAACAAATCCTTTTGTTTTATTTACCCTCACACACCCTAGTGGTGTCATGCTTCATCATCGGGTCACCCTGACGCCTAGAAGTCAGGGTGGGCTCGACCGTATTTCAGGGAGCTCTTAGAGAAGTTATTGGCCAGGGGGAATAAAGATTAAAAATCCACGGACAGATCCCAGATTCCCGTAAATTCTTGGATCTGTCAGGGATATTAAAATTAAAGGTGAACGGGTCAATTAGGGTATTATGGTCCTAAGACCCTAGTGCCAACATGTTTCAGTCCGCTAATGCCCCTGAAGGGTGCTGGACTTTCTTCAGGGCGATGAAAGAGACCTCCCTGGAAACAACAATACTAAGGGAATTTCCCTATACTGTATTTTAATAAGGGCAGATAGCTGCTCCTTTTCTCGTCAGGAGAATGTTATTTTTTCTGGTACTCAATCTGTGGAAATAAAAACAATGAAACCAGACATAGTGTATCATTGATTGAAAAACTGTTACTTCCCATGGTGAGATGTGCTTCTCAATGCCCCTGTGTAGTTCTAACAAGCAGGTGACACAACACATCATACAACATACCTATTCGGTGTGTGTAGGATATTACTGTTTAACTTTACCACACTCAACTAGGTGGCCAAAGATCGTGTGGTGGCGGCTTATGTCGCATCCTGTCAGTAACTGCATCCTTGTGCGTGTAAAATCACTGTGTAACAAACGTGTCACTCACTCCAAAAACAGCAACGCTGCTACCAATCGCCGTGATTTTCATACATACAATACATGCATCCTGCATTCCTTACCCCGATGTGGAAGAAGGTGTATTTCACGAGGGACCTCACGTTGTTATAGGGGGTAGCCCTGTAGTCACACTCTATTATATGGTAGTTATACATAGCCCAGCATGTTGAAAAGGCGTATGTGAAAGGAAACAAAACAAGAGACAAAAATCCAGATTACGGTCAGTGGTATTTACCCCCAGACTAGAGTCAAGTTGGCTCGTACCTGAAATCGAAACGAAGTCCCACAACTACTTACGCCTCCAAGGGTCCTGCCCCGCTATGTATCCTAATCGGCGTGGGTCCCTGGGCTTTTCGCAATGAGGGACCGGAGAGGAGAACTTTAAAAGCACTGCGAGAGCGTGGGAGAGCCAATGTTGGACCCGCCCCCTCGGGGGTCACGTAGTGGCCGTGCTGGGCGGCCGTCATCGAGTGCCAGGTACGCTGGGAAGTGAGGTTCCCTGTATAACGTATTGTACGGCTGGAGATGCCGTGAAAAGTTATAATTACGGAAAAAATGCTATCTAAAATACTTGTTGTCATGAATAAGTATATGACAGGTGCTAGACTTATTTCCTTGTATTCGTGTCTCAGCGCTATGATTTCAATGTGGACACAGGACACGATTTAGTAGCCTGAGTGTGCTGGGACATGTAGTTTCCAGAATTACATGATGTCCGGCTGTACCTGCCGTGTAGAGTAAAATAAAACAGAAGTGTAGGGAAAGTATATAGGCCAGCCATACCGTGTGCATATAAAATGTCGATCTGAATTCATTTTATAACGCTGATGAGTCATGGTATGATATAGGAGTGGCCAGATAAATTATGGCGTGACTACGATGGGTGCCAGGTCTGCTTGATATAGGCCAAAGCAGTGAATATTATCCGGTACCTCAGTCGTCTGAGACACAGTTTAGTCGTATATTACTGTTTTGGTATGTGTATCTCCTTCTGCTGAAAAACTCTCTGGAATCCGGTATTTTTGAACCACTAGGCATCTGTTTACAGATATTGTCATAAACCCGGAATCATGGATGCGAATAGATAAGTTTAACCAGGGTTAAAAAAGGTTCGCGTTATCCTGTTTTTTGCAGCTATAATCATTTCCTATTGAGTTGATTCCATGGTATGGAGTCATTCAATCCAGTCATATGGGTCTTCAGTCGATAGACCCATCGTTGTTCTCGTTCTAGGAGTCTTTTGGTAAGGTCACCAACTCCCTTGACCTTCTCAATGATTGTCCACCTTATGTAATTGTCAGTATGTTTCTTCTCAAGGTAGTGAGACGTCAGTTTGGTGGCCGTGATTGCTCTTCTAACCGTGCTCCTATGTTCACTTATGCGCACCTTCACTTTTCTTCCCGTCATGCCAATATACATAAGCTGGCATGGGCATTTGATCAGGTATATCACATTGTCGCTGTTACAATTAGTATGCGACCGTTCTTCCCATGCATAATGCATCCCAAGGTCAATCTCTTTGGTGTGTTCAGTGAAGGGGCATGCCGCGCAAGATCCACACGGGTAGTGACCCGTAACTGGTGGATTGTTCCAGAGTGTCCGTTGGTGAGTTTCTTTGGATCTCTGTGAGTTGGTATGTATTAGTGTATCCCTAAGGCTTCTATTTTTCCTAAATGAAAACATAGGTTTTTCGAAATTTAGTTTGTTGGATGTCAGCACGGACCACTTTTTGTTGATTATTTTTTTGATATCATTTGACGAGGAATTATATGTTGTGACACATATAAGTGTATCCTTCTCCTCTTTGTGGTGGGATTCCAGCAGAGCCTCCCGTGGTGTGTTCCGGGATCTTTTTTTGGCTTTTTCAATAATCCTTTTTGGGTAGGCCCTCTGTTCCAATTTTCTGGACAGTGTTTCTGCTTCCTCCTTGTAGTCTTTTAAGTCAGCGCAATTCCTGCGTATCCGGAGGAACTGTCCAATCGGTAAGTTTTCTCTCAGGGCGCGCGGATGTGCGCTGTCAAAATGTAATAAACTGTTCCTATCAGTTGGTTTAGTGTAAAGTGAACTGACCAGTCTACCACCCTTTGCACTGAGTTTCACATCTAGGAACGAGACCTGCTCACTGCTAAAACTCATAGTGAATCGTAGGTGTGGATTCAGCTGGTTCATCCACCCCAGAAAGTTTGCCAAATTGGTTTGATCTCCTTCCCAGAAAACAAGGATATCATCGATGTATCTGAACCACTCACAGATGTTATTGGAGTAAGGGTTGGTGGGCCAAATGTGTTGGTCTTCCACTATCCTTAAATCACTTAAGTCGGGCTCTCCCACAGATCCGTGTCTGGCGAGGGTACTAGCAGGGGTTGCGGAGGTGGTCAACCCAGAAGTAAATATTATTATTAATCTATCTTTACAGACTGCCACTGTCCCATTGAATTGGAAACAGGCTAAATTGCTGCCACTTTTGAAAAAGCCCATTCTAGATCCCACCATACTTGCAAGCTACCGCCCTATCTCTCTTCTACCGGCGTTGGCAAAGGTGTGTGAAAAAGCTGTCTTCAGACAGCTAGACGCCTATGTCGAGTCATCTGGCGCTCTCCTCCCTGCCCAATCCGGATTCAGGGCGACATATAGCACAGAGACTGCGCTTGTCGAAATGGCAGAGGCAATAAGGGAGTGCCTGGATGCAGGTGGTAGAGCGGCCCTGATTTTGTTAGACCTTTCTGCCGCCTTCGGTACGGTGCCCCATCAACAATTACTTGCCCGACTTTCGAACATTGGCGTTACAGGTCTTGCCTGGGACTGGCTTAAATCCTTTTTAGAGGATTGCACCCAGCAGGTCTGGATGCCACCCTTTTCGTCGGCTCCCAGGAAAATGTCCACAGGAGTACCACAGGGCTCTACTTTGAGCCCTTTACTTTTTAACATCTATATAACACCCCGGATTTATCTTGCGGAGGAGCTGGGAGCCAAGATCATAGCGTATGCGGATGATACCCAGCTCCTCTTTACCTGGAAGGATAATGACCTGTCCTCGGAAGTTGCCCAGAAATGCCTCTCGACTGTCTTCAAATGGCTTGCACGTGCTCAACTGAAGTGCAACAAGGAAAAGTCGGAGGTCCTCCTCTATGGATCTTTCCCTCCCTCTTTTAGAGAGACCCTGTGGCCTTCAGACTACCCTCGGCCCAACTCAGTGGGCAATCCAGTGAAGAACTTGGGGGTCTGGTTTGGTGAGGACCTCCGATTCTCCGCACAGATTAAGAAACTTGCGGGGGTATGCTTTGGTACTCTCAAATCACTTAGAAAGTTTTTTCTCCTGTTACCTAGGTCAGCCAAAGAAATGGTGGCCCGCGCCCTTATTTTGTCTCGCATTGACTATGTACAGGCATACCAGGCTACTTGCTAAAAAAACTACAAACAATACAGAATGCAGCCACCAGACTTCTGTTGAACATCTCAGGAAGGTCAAGCGTTAGACAGCATCTGCGTGATCTGCATTGGCTCCCTGTGGTCCATAGAGTGCAATTCAAAGCTCTCACTCTGGCTCACAGAGCCCTGCATGGACTAGGGCCGACGTACCTCAGGAAGCGTTTTGCCTTTTATGCCCCCAGCCGATCTCTGCGCTTAGCCACACATCGACGGGCGGTGGTCCCCGCTTTCGCAGGATACGTCTGGGGGTCACTCCTCTCCGTTAAAGCAGCGGTAGCATGGAACTCCCTTCCCGTGGAACTGCGGAACACTCAGGAACCTCGGCTCTTCGAAAAACAATTAAAAACCCTTCTTTTTAATCTGTCCATTTAAATCTCTGCTTCACACTGCTACGGTCACTTCCCGCGCCGGGACACTCTTGAGTATCTGTGCGCGTTATAAGTGTATTATAACATAACATAGTGAATCGTAGGTGTGGGTTCAGCTGGTTCATCCACCCCAGAAAGTTTGCCAAATTGGTTTGATCTCCTTCCCAGAAAACAAGGATATCATCGATGTATCTGAACCACTCACAGATGTTATTGGAGTAAGGGTTGGTGGGCCAAATGTGTTGGTCTTCCACTTGGCCCACGTACAGACACGCTATGCTTGGCGCAAAGGTGCTGCCCATCGAAGTTCCATGGACTTGAAGATATAGCTGGTCATCAAAGCTAAAAAAGTTTTCAGTCAGTGCTAGGCGCATCAATGTGATCACCCAGCTGACCGGGGCGTCCCAGTTCCAATCTTCCTTTCTAAAAAGGTCTTCCACCACGCGGATGCTTTCCTCTTGTGGAATGCTAGTATATAGCGCTTCCACGTATAGGCACACCATGATATTATCTGCCGGATCATATGTAACATCTGTCAAGAGATTGAGCAAATGTTTGGTATCTTGTACATATAACCTACTCTGTGTGACTAGAGAACGTCAGAATGTTTGCATTGTCAGCATTCCGTCCATCATTTGTTTGCTGTAACACTTTTCGCCCTAAGTGGGATGGGTATGCCCAGACGTGGGTCTCTTGCTCACTGTGCCACTGGATTCAAGCTAGCCTGGCTGAAGAAGGGTGACATACCCTGAAACCGGTCCCAGGATGCTTGTTTCCGGTCCAGGGAGGACCTGGCCTGGCAGTTCGGTCTGGACTGTTCCCATGGGGCACAGGGTCAAGACTGATTTGCATATGGCTGGGTCCAAACTGGGGTGGCGTAGTGGGCAAAAGAACGATGGATGTAACCCAGATCTTTTGACTGGGGGAGAATGTTTGCATTGTCAGCATTCCGTCCATCATTTGTTTGCTGTAACACTTTTCGCCCTAAGTGGGATGGGTATGCCCAGACGTGGGTCCCTTGCTCACTGTGCCACTGGATTCAAGCTAGCCTGGCTGAAGAAGGGTGACATACCCTGAAACCGGTCCCAGGATGCTTGTTTCCGGTCCAGGGAGGACCTGGCCTTGCAGTTCGGTCTGGACTGTTCCCATGGGGCACAGTGTCAAGACTGATTTGCATATGGCTGGGTCCAAACTGGGGTGGCGTAGTGGGCAAAAGAACGATGGATGTAACCCAGATCTTTTGACTGGGGGAGAATGTTTGCATTGTCAGCATTCCGTCCATCATTTGTTTGCTGTAACACTTTTCGCCCTAAGTGGGATGGGTATGCCCAGACGTGGGTCCCTTGCTCACTGTGCCACTGGATTCAAGCTAGCCTGGCTGAAGAAGGGTGACATACCCTGAAACCGGTCCCAGGATGCTTGTTTCGGTCCAGGGAGGACCTGGCCTGGCAGTTCGGTCTGGACTGTTCCCATGGGGCACAGGGTCAAGACTGATTTGCATATGGCTGGGTCCAAACTGGGGTGGCGTAGTGGGAAAAAGAACGATGGATTTAACCCAGATCTTTTGACTGTGGGAGAATGTTTGCATTGTCAGCATTCCGTCCATCATTTGTTTGCTGTAACACTTTTTGCCCTAAGTGGAATGGGTATGCCCAGACGTGGGTCCCTTACTCACTGTGCCACTGGATCCAAGCTAACACAAGGAGATGATGGACGGAGTGCTGAAACTTTTCAAACACTCACCCCCAGTCACAGATCTGGGTTGAATCCATCATCATTCTTTAGCTCACTTTGCCACCCCAGTTCAGACACAGCTATATGCAAATCAGTCTTGACCCTGTGCCTCATGGGAACAGTCCAGCCCGAACTGCCAAGCCATGTCTTCCCTGGACCGGAAACAAGTATCCTGGGACCGGTTTCGGGCTAACAGCCCTCATCAGCCAGGCTAGCTTGATTCCAGTGGCAAAGTGAGCAAGGGACCCACGTCTGGGCATACCCTGCCAACTTAGGGCGAACA